>CM077481.1:28859503-29459503 GCA_039654755.1 Calcarius lapponicus
AACCATGAACAGCTCTAGATATTTCTGCCCATATCTCAGAAATCTCCGGCACCGCAATATGTGATTAAATACTGTTTAACTGCTGTCATTTTTTGATCCTCATTTTCCACAAATTTGTCAACATGCTTTCTTTAATAAAATTCCTTAGGCTTTGTTTGTACACAGATGTGGTCTTTTGATTTAGATGTATAATTTTTCTGGGTTTGATTTTTTGCCTCAACACCTGGGTCTGGGAAATCCACAGCATCTGCACAGTCTGTGTGGTAAATGGATTAAGTGGAGAAGAAATTTAGGATACAGTATGTGAAAAATTGGACTTGAGCATAAAGAGCAGTATGTCCAGCTGGTCAAGGGGCTGGATTTCCCTTTTCTACTCCACATATGTGAGACCCATCTGGATTTTTGCATCCAGCTGTGGAGTCCTCAGTTCAGGAAAGACAAGAGGACAGTCTTAAGCTGTGCCAGGGAATAGTTAGGTTGGATATTAGGAGGAATTTCTTCACAAAAAGGCTGAGTGGGCATTGGAATGTGCTGCCCAGGGAAGTGGTGGAGTCACTGTCCCTGGGGTTTTTTAAGAAAAGACTGAATGTGGCACTCAGTGCCATGGTCAAGGCAACAAGGTGATGTTTGGTCATAGGTTGGACTTGATGATCTCAAAGGTATTTTCCAACCTAATCAATTCTGTGATTCTGAGTTTGGTACTGCAACATGGACCTGATTTAGTCAGTCTAGATGTGGGCCACAAAAATGATTGGTGAGCTGGAATAATTTCCTCTTGAGGAAAGGCTGAAAGAGCTGAGATTGATCAGCCCGGAGAAGAAAGGGCCTTGGTGAGAGCTCATTGCTGTCTTTCAGTATTTAAGGGGGCTTATCAGAGAGACAGAGAGAGAATTTTTACCAAGAAATAGTGACAGGACAAAGGGCAAGAGTTTTAAACTGAAAGAGGGTAGATTTGCACTGGCCATAAGGAAGAATTTTTCTACAGTGAAGGTGGTGAGGCACTGGCACAAGTTGCTGATAGAAGTTGTGGATGCCCAATGGGGACTTGTAAGTGTTGAAAACAAGGTTGGATGGGGCTTTTAGCAACCTGGTCCATGGAAGGTGACCCTGCCCGCAGCATGAGGTTGACTAGATGATCTTTAAAGATCCCTTCCAAACTAAATCTTTCTGCTTTTCTGTGATACAAAGCTTGCAGGCCAGTGTATCAGCACAACAAAAATCCTTTTGCGTGTTGATCACAAAAGTCAGCAAGGAGCTAATAACAGATGGCTTAGTTCCTTCAGTTTCTGTAAAGTGTGCATATCATGGGTTTAAAAAAGACGTTTTAGTCTCTGGAAAACAATTTAGTAAAATAAAAGGTGTTATCACTTGTAAGGAAAATTGTCTGACTTTTGCTGTACAGCTGTGAAAGGTGCTGTTGATTCTCCTGGGGGACAAGAGGCCTTACAGAGAGGGATGTGGATAGAGTGGAGCACTGGGCAATCACCAGTGACATGAAAATGACAAGTCAACATGTCACATTCTGCACTTGGGATAGAGAAATGCCAGACACAAGTCTGGGACACTCTGGGAGAGGGGCAGCTCTGGGGTTACGGAGAGGGCTCTGGGGCTCTTGGTTGGCATCAGGCTCTGTGGCAGCCAGCAGTGTGCCCTGGCAGCCAGGAGGGCAGCAAACCTCATCTGGGTGCAGCAAACCCCATCCTGAGTGCAGCAAACCCCATCTGGGTGCAGCAAACCCCATCTGGGTGCAGCAAGCCCCAGCCTGGGTGCAGCAAACCCCATCCTGACTGCAGCAAACCCCATCCTGACTGCAGCAAATCCCATCCTGGGTGCAGCAAACCCCATCCTGAGTGCAGCAAACCCCATCTGGGTGCAGCAAACCCCATCCTGGGTGCAGCAAACCCCATCTGGGTGCAGCAAGCCCCACCCTGGGTGCAGCAAACCCCACCCTGGGTGCAGCAAACCCCAGTCTGGGTGCAGCAAACCCCACCCTGGGTGCAGCAAGCCCCAGCCTGGGTGCAGCAAACCCCATCTGGCTGCAGCAGGCCCCAGCCTGGGTGCAGCAAACCCCATCCTGGGTGCCGCAAGCCCCAGTCTGTCTGCAGCAAACCCCGTCCTGAGTGCAGCAGCTGTGGCACAGTAAAGAGGTGACCGTCCCTCTGTGTCCAGCGTTAGGGCAGGGCCTCCTGTCCAGTGCTGGGTGCAGCTCTGGGCTCCACCATTTCAGAACCATGGGAAGGTCCTCAAAGGCGTCTGGAGAAGGACAAGAAGGTGTCTGGTGGAAGGACTGGACACCATGGCTGTGAGGAGCTGCTAAGGGCTTCTCTAGTCTGGAGAAAAGCAGCTGAGGGGCAACCTCCTTGCTCTCTACAGCTTCCTGAGGAGGGGAAGTGGAGAGGGAGGAGCTGATCTCTTCTCCCTGGGACCCAGTGACAGGGTGTGTGGGAATGGTTCCAAGCTGCACCAGGAGAGGTTCAGACTCGCCATTAGGAAGCATTTCTTTATAGAGAGGGTGGTCAAGCCTGATGATGCCCTGAGCCTATCGATGTGTAAGGGGCATTTGGACAGAGCCCTTAAGAGCCTGCTTTACCTTTGGGTCAGCCCTGAAGTGAAGCAATTGGGCTAAATTTTTCTTGTACATAATTTACAACTAGACTATTCCATTCCAATAAACTTCTTTTCATGGGCACGTAAGTGTAGCCTAAGAATTGACATTGTCACACCTCCACTGTAATCATGTTTCTCTTAAAGTAAGAGACTGAAAGCTTTAGTCGGTCTCCTCCTTCAGGACAGCAGGACTCTCACTATCATTAAGCAAACAGGCTGTCCCAAGGACCGCGAGCAGGACTCCTTCCTCCGCCGTTTTCCTTAAGGTAGCCCGGGATAAATTACTGAAAAGTACTGCCTAAGGAACATGTTCCTAGAAACCGACTCAATTGGATGTGGGGGCAGTACCCTTGTGCGGGCACCACGTTCCGCTCCGCACCGTCCTTACCCGCCCGCCGAAGGAGAGCCCACCTCACCCGGAGGAGCAGCGGGCCGGGCTCCGGTCAGACACATCTCCCGACGCTTCCACACTCCTTAAGTTTCAACCGACAAGACGCAGGCTGGGAGAGCAGAGGAAAAGGCAGAGGCCGCCACCCGCGCCGCGGCGAGCCCGGCCCGCCCCTCGCCGCCGCGAGCCCGGCCCGCCCCCTGCCCTTTGCCCCCGCCGCTGTCCCAGCGCTTCCTGTTCCCAACCACGTGGGCAGCGGGATGGCGGGCGGCGCGGCGGGCGAGGCGCAGTGCCTCAGCTACACGGGATGCAACTTCCTGCGGCAGCGCCTGGTGCTGGCCACGCTCAGCGGCCGCCCGCTGAAGATCCGCAAGATCCGTGCCAAGGAGGAGGACCCCGGCCTCCGCGGTGAGCGGCGGCACCGGCGGCCGCGGGGCAGGAGGTCGGGGGGCGGCGGAGCTCGGGCTGTGCCCGGGACCTGCTGCCGGGCAGGGGCAGACCCCCACTGGGAGCTGGGACAGCCCGGGCTCCATCTGGGCGGGCCCCACCGAGGAGCGGGGACCCAGCTGCGTCCCGGTGTCTTCCCGTGGATGCGCTCTCCCCGGCGCGCCCGCGCACCCATCTCGGGTGTAGCTGTCACACGTGGGTCGCGGGGCTTAGGGGGCAGGAGGAGAAGGCGCGGGAGCGGCACCGACGGTGAAGGAGGCCGGAGCAGGGGGGCTGTCACACACCGCCGGCTCCTGCCGTCAGCCTCCCTCGCTGCCCGGCGGGCGAGGAGGGGGGAACGGGCAGTACCATCCCCGTGCCGCCGGCTCGGCTCGGCTCGGCTCGGCAGCCCTGTCTTCTGCGGGTCACGCCTTCTCTTCAGAGCGGGCCATCAAGGCTGGGTGCCCTGCCGAGCCGCCCCGGTGGGACGGGGCTGGGCTGCCCTGCGGGGCCCTGCCGGTGGGACGGGGCTGGTGTCGCCCGTCCGCCCGTCCCGCCCCGCGGGGCTCTGCCGGCTCGCTGCGTGTGCGGGAGCCTCTCCGCAGCCCCGGAGCTGGTTCTCGTTCCCGTGACGGCGCCTTGGCAGTCGGGATGGCAGAGTTAATTCCCTGTCTCCCGGGCCGTCGTTTCTGCCGCGTGCCCGTGCCCAAGCGTCGTGAGCTTCCTGTGCTGGTGGGAACTCACGTTCATGCACTTTGAATAGGTCACGTTTTATGCTTTGATTTTTGTCAGGGTTTGCCGAAACAGGAAGGGTGAAAGAGGTGAAATAATTTATTCTCATTTCTGCAGATTTGTTTAAGGGAAGTCTTTCTTAGGGAGAGCCATCGTCATTCTCGTACAAAGCCTTTGGCATCCCAGGATGAATTCTATCATAACTGAAGTAATAAAACAATAGGACAGAGTTTGAGGAAGAAACATTATTGCAGTGTTGTTTTTTGGGCAAGGACCTACTGTTACAATGTTCAGAACAGGGGTAGATACTTCTCTGTCTCCTGAGGAGCCTTGGGTGTGTAGCTAAAAATTCTACTCAAAAACTGCCAAAGCATTCTTGTGTGCTTGACTTAACATTTACCATGATGCGAAGAATTTATTATCACTGTGGAGCATTTGGTGGTGATGAAGTTTGTAGCTATTGCCATGTTTTTTAAAAGAGTGTTTGAATTTAGTTTTTTAAATAAGTAAACTATGAAACTATAAAAAAGTAAGTAAACTATAAAACTTGGGTTCAAGTGTAAACTATGACTGTAACAGAAAAATAATAACAATAAATCCTTATTTGTGTTGATAATTCAGCATGCAGCTCTTTTTGCTTTTCATGACTAGAGCTTTTGTAAACTCTGCAGCTGGTGTTCTCCAAGAGTGAAATGTGTGCTCACATGCACTCTTGCACTGGAAGATGCCCCAGTGCATATAAAGTGATACAAACTTTGTAAGCATATAAGCTGTCATGGTTTAGAAAGAGAGCAGAACCAGTATTGTGTGACTGAGGCATCAATCATATTATGCAAATATTGAGAAACTATAAATTCTGCAGGTAGCTCTGTGGTTTAAATATCTATTACATCCTAGAATCACATGTAGAAAGAAAAACCTGATTACTGTGTAAGAAGTAACACAGGATTATTGCTAAGGGAGTTCTGCAGCCTACAAACAATTATGCAGATGCTGCTGGCTCTTTAACTGGGTTTTGAATTCTCCATATATTCCCCTATCTTCCTTGATACTGAGCCTGTACCATACTGGGATACTAGCATTGGAATACTAGCGTATTCTTCCTGGGATGGCTTTTTTCAGGTGTTTCTGTTTTGGTTTGGTTTTGGTTTTTGGGGCTTTTATTTGTTTATTTGTTCATTTTGGTGTGTGTTATTTCCTTTTTGGTTATGGTTGGTTGGTACTTTTGGTTTTAGTTTGGTTTAAATCTGCTTGTCCTTTTCATTGTCTCTGGGTGAGAGTCCACACAACTGAGAGAAACTGAGGAATCATTTCCACACAAACTGCTATAGTATAGTGAACACAATAAGCAAGAAAAGAGGCAGTGGGATGACTTGTGGTTCTCTACCCTAAGTATGTCCAAAACTATTTTGGAAATGGAAAATTTTAGAATCTGCAAACAACTAATTCTGTTTGTGGAACAGATATGCAGCAGCAGCACTTCACATCTAAATGTCCCCTTCTTTTAAGCTAACACTTTTACAGAGAATAATGTGAAGCTGTTATTGGCTTGTCAAACTTCAGTATACGGGGTCCTGTTTGCTATGATTTGTCTGTTTTGCTTTGTACTGACTAAATTGTAAATTGTCGAAGGTTTTGTCCTGGACAAGAGCAATCCCTCAAGCCACTGTGGCCAGAAATGTCCACTTTTATTATGTGCTGTGTGCCAGGGAGAGGAGTGTGACTAGTCTAGCTGCTGCATCTGGGGGCATCTCAGTTGATTTGCCTGTAAGTGTGGAGACTCACATTAACATCTCTGTTTTTACAGAGAATTGCCTTTTCACATGTGGTGGCATTATAGCACAACTTGAAGAGTGAGAGTAGCCTTATTGTCATGGAAGACAGGAAAGGGTAAAAGTACAAGTAAGGTGTTGAACTTCTAAGAACTTTACAATTCTGTCTGTGCTCTACTCCTTAGATTTTGAAGCAAGTTTTATTCGCCTGATTGACAAAGTGACCAATGGCTCACGGATTGAAATAAACCAAACAGGTGAGATCTGGTTTTTTCTGCTTGGTCTCCAGGATTTATCAGTTTCTGCAGTAGAATGGAAGTCTTGTCTTGATAGAGGTAGGTGTTCAGATAAGATTGACTGAAAAGAACAGAAGCAACAAAGTTGAAAAGTTTTGTAATAATTGATCACATGCAAGAAGGTCAGTGCTCTACCACAATGCAGGGAGCTAAGGAAGCTCTGTTGCCCAAGAAATTTAGTAAAATTAGTATTTTGTTAGGTATGCAGGATTTCACAGTGGGCAAAGGTTCCTCTGTACCAGAATTGATTTTTGTAGAAGAAAAAGATTTACCCTCTACAGAGGCAAACTTCTTAGCCAGACTGCTTGCTTACTCACGTTTAGAAAAGAGTTTGATTAGAGTGAAAAGCATTTCATGTGAAAACTCAGACTCACCTGGTCTGAGGTTTTGGGTTTTTTTTAAGGATTGTAATGATCTTTAGTTGGTAAGTAAGGCAAATGAATTAGCACCAAATATGCCAAGACTCCAATGACCTAATAGACTGATGAAGGTTTAGCTTCTGTGGAGAATAATAATTGCTTATATCAGCATTTTGGAGATTGCTAAGAGATCATTGGTTTTAGGGAGAGGGGAAAGGAAGAAAATGGTGTGCAGGAAGACACACTCATCTGTCGATCCATTTATTAGCTGCAGACATGTAAATAGTGCGCTGGAAGTGCTTTAGCCTTCCATGTAGTCTCCTGCCTCCAGTTTGCCTCCTATGTTGTTGCAAAGTATTTTTGTGCTGTTTTAATGGCTGGTGTTTTACAGTGCTCTCATTTGGTTTGCTTCCCTGGCCCCCTCCCCAGGTACGACCTTGTACTATCAGCCTGGTCTTCTGTACGGAGGCTCGTTGGAACATGACTGCAGCCCCAGCCGTGGCATTGGCTACTACTTGGAAAGTCTGCTCTGCTTGGCACCTTTCATGAAGCATCCATTGAAGATTGTCTTGAGGGGAGTAACAAATGATCAAGTAGATCCTTCGGTAAGTAATTAAGTATCAGAGAAGAATAATTTTTCCCCCTAAAATAACAAGATTGGGAAGAAGTGTCTAAAACCTGTTGAACTTTTAGCATCCTTCACATCCAGAAGTATCCATGGTTGCTGCATTAGCAAACTCTCTGAGTCAAAGAAGCACCTGCTAAACTAGACTATATCACACTCTAAACTTCAGTTTGTAATCCCCCTGACTGAACTGACATTCAGTTCTATTCAGTTCATTCAGTCTTCTCCCCTGCAAACTCCTTTTAAATGCATTGTGAGGCCCTGACACAGGTTTGGTTCTTCTCTTCCCTTAGAATTTCAATGGATTATTTCTCTTGCCACACACTTGTATTTACTCTGTAAAGAAGAAAATGTCTTCAAAATATGAGTGCAAAAAGGAAGGAATCTTTCTCTTCTGTTGGGTTCTGGACATAGTCATACCACTGCTGCTTCAAGCCTTCTTTCTATCAGAAACAGGAGTCACATGGTGATTAGATAATTGCAGTAGCAAAAGTATGTAATAACTCTCTGGTTCTTCAGAAACATGCCAGAAAGTGTGGTAGGTGAAATGGCTATGAAATGCTTGCCTTGGTTTCTATTTCTGATCTGCAGTCCTTTGTTTTGTACCAGTGTTGTTACAGAAATGAGCTGTGGGAGATGTGATCAGAATGCTGAAGTAATGATTAGTGCTCACACACTAAATTTATTTTTCTCCAAAAACTCCAAACATAAACTTCTACTTTTAGAGAACAGCATTACTCTTTACTTTTGAACGGTGATAGGACATTGCCTATTTTCCTCTGAGTAAATTAAGGACACATTGTAATCTGAAAATGTAACCAGTTTAAATGAATACAAATTCCTGTGAAGTGTAACTACAGATACTACACGAGCCCCTGAGTCCTGCTTGAATTTATGACTTTTCATCTGTGTTTCTCTGGTCATTTAAAAAACTCACTCTCTCACCTGTGGCTCTGTGAGACATCCCCATGAGTCAAGGGATGATCAAAGTGGGTTGTGCACAGCACTATAAGAAAAAAAGAGGAAGTATTTTTTGCCACCCTTTCAGTCATTGTGATTAGAAGTACTTACTGTAACTGGCAAGGATTAAGAATCAAAGAAGGCCTTTTTTGTTGACTGTTTAATCACAATGGAGAAATTCTTGCAGTAATATGGACATGAAGAGTAGTCCAGTGTTCATACTGCTTTCAAGTAAATTTGGACACTCATCTAAACAATAGAGTCTTGATTCTGGACATTATCTCCTCTTGGGCATCAGTTGCATGGGCCTGAGATTAAACTATTTTAGTTCAAATAGGTGCAAGAATTAAGGCCATTTTGTGCTTGAAGGGTGCTTGCACTTGCCAAAACTTAGACAAATGGGTTGGCATACATCAGCTGACTCCCAAGTTCTGTATGCTGAATGTAAATCAAATGCATGTAAAGGGTTAGTTCTTTAATCTTAAATTCATTGTGCTATCGTAGAGACTACGTTTTAGTTCTTAGTGACAACACAGTAACAACTTCAGTTACTGTGACTCAGCTCAAACTTGCTAACTGTTAAGTGGCTGTAACTGGATACCAGGTCCTAAAATTGGTTTCACTCTGGCTTATGTCTGTTTAACTTGCCTGAATAAACATTAATCCTGGTGCAGACCAATAAGGTACTTAGAAGACTTCTACAAGTTGTTTGGTATAACATATGTCTCTGCTGGTTTCTGAGACTAAAAGCACAAATTTAAGTGTTACACTAATTTATTTGCATGCTTACGTAACTGGAAACTTTGTTTTTAATTGATTTTGGTTTTTATTTTTCAGTAGACAGAGGGTGTATATAAACTCAGTCAACAGTTTTTACCTATGCTTGCCCGAAAAGAAGTGCTTGAATTTGTTTATCTATCTGTATGCTTTCTGCTTTCCAAAGATGGAAAGGCAAACCAGTGTGACTACAATGTGGAAGTTTAGGTGTTTTACCTGCTGCTCTTCATGTAGCAACCTCTGTATTTCAACCTAGTAGGTTGTATTGGATTTGCATGGCTGGATTTTGTGAGTTGGGATGCTACAGAGGTGGTTTCTGTAAGAAGCTGACCTAAGTTTCCCCTTCATCTGACAGAGGCCATGTCAGCTGGCTTTAAGACAGACCCACTGCTGTCCAAGTCTGAGCCCATCAGTGATGGTGGTAGCACTGCTGAGGTAATAGCTTTAAGGAGGAAGAGTGGTGGGGTGGAACAGTGGAATACCCTGAAACTGGAGAGAAGAGTGAGAATATGTGAGAGAAACAGCCCTGGAGAGAGCAGGGTCAGTGAAAAATGGGAGGTATTCCATGCACTGGAGCAGAGATTGGCCTGTAGCCCATAATGGTGAGGCAGCTGTCCTCTTGCAACCCACAGATGCCAACAGCAGAGCATATGTCCACCTGCAGCCAGTGCAGGGCCCCACGCTGCAGGTGGATGCCTGAATGTGGCTATGAACCCATGGGAAGCTTGCACTGGAGCAGAATCCTGGCGGGACCTGCAGGCCTGTGGAGAGAGGAGCCTATGCCAGAGCAAGTATGCTGACAGGACTTGTGAACTCATGGGGAATCTGCACTGGAGCAGTTTTTGAAGAACTGTAGCCAGTGGGAGGCAAGTAGCAGGAATATATGTGCAACCAGGGGACTGTGACCTTTCTCTCATGGTGGCAGTGAACAGGTAGGCTGACCCACTGGGCTTTGTGAAGTCTGCTTTCAGCACTGAGATCTTGGCTTTTACACAGCCATGTACACAGAAGTATTTGTGGGATGTGATTGCTATGTCATTTCAGTTTTCTCTTCACCAGAGACATCCTTCTCAGGTGCATGCAAGGGAATATTGTGGATCTCCTGCTGTGAGGAGAGTAGAAGAGATTCGGGTGAGAGGAAGAGTTTCTGAAGGACATCTTGTAGAAGGAAAATCTTTAGCTGAGTTCAGTGAGGCACAGGTCAGGCTGCGTTCCTGGAGTATAAGAGCATGTGTTTACTGTGGTGTTTGTTTACATATGTTAATAGCCCTCCAATAGGGTGCAATGCAAAGCTCTGACAACTGGCATCACTCCTAAAGAGTACCATGGCCACTGAACATGCACTTGTGGGACTGTGCTGACATTATTAATAATAATACCCATATTATTTGGTGCCTCATTAGACACTGGAACAAATCAGCCTGAGAAGTTGTGAATGCCACAACCCCGGTAGTGTTCAAAGCCATGTTGGACAGGGACCTGGTCTAGTGGGAGGTTCCCTGCCCATGGCAGGGGCAAGTGGAACTAAGTGATCTTTAAGGTCCCTTCCAACCCAAAACATTCTATGGTTGTATGATAATACTGCAGAGTATTACTGTGTGAGTGATCCTAAATGGGTGAAAGGAATGCTACTTTGCTCTCACTTGGAATACCAGCCTGAACTATTCATTGGCAGCCTACACTTGCAATGTGTTTTCCTATGCTGCCACTGGTGAGATCTGACCCTGGGTAGCTTGTGGGACCAACCATGTGGGACTGGGTTAAGGCAGTTTAAAGTTTCTCTGTCTAATGATTATGTATACAGAGGATGTCCTTTGTGAGGTGCCTTTTTGAAGGGAATGGAGGTGGCACGCAATTGAGAGCTCCTATTTTCCTTTCCTTCTCTATGTATTGTTATTCTGACATTTAGATATAGCTGCAGTACCCTGTTTTAGAGTGATCATTCTTGATGTTTGTGTTTCCACGTGTTAAAGCTTTTACAGCTATACCATGGGGGCTTTGAGTTCAAATGACTGTCATGCTGACATGAGACTAGTATATAAAATTTTAGCTTAGGAGCAGTAATTGTCAAACTTAATCAGAATTCAACAGTTATCTGTAGAAAACAAGTTTTTCCTGCTGAGTTTTCTTCCCATGGTTCTTTCTTCCCTGTTAAACTCTGATTTTCCCCTTCCCCTTCTCCCAGTCTAGGCCCTTTTTTGCGAAACATAACGCCGTATGTTAGGTGGGCTCAACGATGTGTGCAATGCCAATGGATACACAGGCCAACTGGTGCTTTTCCCTTTCTCAGGTATCCATGTGCTGCAGGGTCTCTATTTCATTGTTGGGTTTTTTTAAATATCTTTGCACTGGATAAGGGATTCTTAAAGTTACTTTTCTACCCTTTTTCTTAGCTGCTGTAGATTTATTTAAAGGGAAGTGATAAGTGATTTGCATTTGCACAACTTTGCAAATAAGCAATATTAATGTGGCTTAGGATGTTGTCATTTATGGTGAGGTATACCATCAGTTGTATGATGCATCTGTTTAGGTGCAACTTAGTGTTATGCTGTCTGTTCTGGAAATGGAATAACTGCCCTCCAAGGGGAGCTAAAGGATGGGGTTTATGGCTGAGGATAGGCAAAAAGATAGAAAAATGGGTTTACAGCTAAGTTCAGCTGCTGTTTTGTAATTTTCAGTGAACTGCTTCACATCCTGCCCAACTCCCTGCTTGTCTGGGAGGCAGAACAGCCTTATCCCATTCTTCAGATACTGCTGATTGCCTCCTCTGTTTAGGCAGCAAAATTGGAACAGTCAGTCTTATTATTTGTCTGTCTGGTACCTCTAAGCATTATGCCTGGAATTTTTCTGAGGACTGAAAACTAGAAGTAGTCTTGAAGCTTTTTGAGTTCTTAACCTACACAGTAAAGTTTAATTTTTTACTGGTATGTTTTGTTTCATGAGAAGGAGGAAGAAACATTGTGTAATTTTAATTTGAACCAGATCAGCTTGTTGAGACTTCTACCAGTGGTATTCACATGCTTGTGCACATGCATGTTAGTAAAGTCTTTACTCCAAAAGTCAAATTTATATAGTTAATGAATACTATTGAAGGGCCAAAGCAAGGTACCCTGTCTTTAAAAAAGCATAAGCTTTTTAGGTTGAAAGAAGTTAAGCATTGGCTTCCAGTTTTATTTTAATGTAGACATTCAAATATTGATACTAAAAAACAACCCCAAATGTCTTTCTGTAAAAAAGGAGATATATTGTCCAGCAGGATTTGAAAATGAGAACTACAACATACACTCATAGCTCCTCAGGTGCCACTAACAAAATGTTCACAGATTTGTAGGTGAGGTATGTGCTGCAATTTTGTCAGTGGCTTGCACTCTTCAAAGCAGAGAAAATGAAATTCAAGAATTATGAATTTTGGCTGAAGGCATGGGAAAGAGCGTGCTTTTTATCTGCCTCTTCAAATGCTGTCTACCTCATGACTGTTTCCTTTATCTGTGTTTATCTTTTCTTTGGTCATGCTGTCCTGATCCTGTCTCTCCACAGCTATTTGTCTTGGGTAACTCCCTGTGCTGTTGCACTGCTAAATAATTTATATCATGTTTGGCAACGCTGCTGAAGTTTCGGAGGAGGGAAGAAGAGGGCAATCCCTGTAGTCTTAGGAATTAGGAAGAGCAATGGCAAGGATAATTCTGTTCTGACCTGGTGAGCACCTGGCTTAAAAGGGAGTACACTGATGATGTGTTACTCTCTTCAGATTCTTTTAAGTGCTTGAATAGAAGCTAGGTATAAGCTTCTGTTTCTTAGAGACAGGTAAAAAGAAGTTGTTGATAGAATGATCTTTTTGCCAAATCAAGGGCCTGCTCTTGCAGTGATGATTGAAAAAATGCAGTGGTCCTTGCATGAATTTGTTTAGCTATAGGAATTTTTTAGTAATGACAGAAGAATATTATTTACTCAATAACGTAGGAATGTTCAGAGAAATGTTTTACTGTTCAGAGAAACAAGTAAGCTGTTTTACATAATAGCATTCAAAATCAGGCTGAGGAAGAAAGTCAGAATAGGAAATTCTATCTGCCAGTAATTTGTTCTAGGTTTTTTTTTTTAGTAATGTTGTATTGTGGGAGGCTAAGTAGATGAAGCTCTCTGTGCTGCATTCCCATATTTTCCCATAAAATACCTTCTATGAAGAAGACTTGTCTCTGTTAGTCACCTCATAATTTAGTGATTTTTTAAAATTACTGACTAACCTAACTTCAAGTAGAAAGTCTTTTCTTAAAATTTTGCGTTCCATGTAGGTTGATGTCCTTAAGGCAACAGCTCTACCCCTTCTGAAGAAGTTTGGAATTGATGGTGAAAGTCTGGAAATCAAAGTAAGACAGTTTGTTCCTTTCTTTTCAAGCATGTGTTGAAATTATGTTCCTGCAGTACTTCACGGGGCCATGTGCTTGCTGTGGGTTTCTGTCTCTAACAGATAATTTGTTGCGGCTATGAGCTACACAGTGATATAGAGGGGAAGGCGAAAGTAGTGACTTTCCCGAGTCTCCAAAGAAGACTTAGAAAGCTTTTTGCTTTTTGTTGCTTTTCAGTTCATTTATTATCTTTTTATTTCTACTTGTTCATTCTGCCCCATGCTTGGGCCTAAGAATTAAAAATGGTATCTTTATCCTGTTTCTCCTGTAGGAGAGCTGAATCTGTTTTTGGGTAGTTGAGGTTTGTTTACAGTTCGGAAAATAGAGGAAAGAAGTTTTTTTTGAAGACTACGGTCTTCAGAGGCCCAGTAAATCTGTATACAAAACAACATTTGGGTTTCTTTTAGGTGGGAGAAATGTGTGAGGGGTCTGGCTGCACTACTGGGGCCTGCTGGTGCCTTGCTCTGCAAAGGCTCACCCCTCACCCCCACCCTGCCCACAGCCCAAGTGCCCATGCCATTGTCCTGGCACTGTCAGCCTCTGCTCCTGTGACCCTGCAGCAGGGCTGGCCTTCAGCTAGCCACAGCCCTGCCCTGTCTGGCTGTGGGCCTCCCTGCCCAGACCCACTCATTGGCCCATGTCCCAGCTCCATCCTTGGCTTGGAATGGTGGGACTGGGTCAGGCTAGACAGACTTGCTAGTGAGAATGAGTTCATTCTAGTCCCTCACATACAGAATATTCTGAGTTGGAAGGGACTTGTAAGGATCATCAAGTCCAAATCTTAAGTGAATGTTTCATATGGGAATCAAAGCCATGACCTTGGCATTATCAGCACCATGCTGTAATCAACTGAGCAAATGAGCTCAAATCAAACAGTTCTAGTCTCCTCAACAGCGAGGCGCAATCTGCTACTAGAGAGAAGTCCTAGACCAAGGTTGTTTTAGAAAAGATGTTTTTGTTTGGTTTTGCACTGTTTCCTATTGAGAAGCCATGCTTTACTTTACTTGAGAGGAACAAAGAAATCAATGCCTGCTTTTAGTTTTGATGCAAAATCCGTTTCTGCTTTTAGCATGTGATTTTCTTGCCCGCATTCACATAATGCCCCTACTTAAAACATTTTATTCTCTGAGAAATAAAAGTGTAATTTTGGGGTGTATAGGTACATTCTTTGTACTATTTACTAACCTGCTTTTTTTCCTCCATTTTTTGATCTAGATCAACCGAAGAGGAATGCCTCCCAAAGGGGGTGGAGAGATACTGTTTTCTTGCCCAGTGAGAAAGGTCTTGCAGCCTGTTCAGTTCACAGACCCTGGAAAAATCAAGCGCATAAGAGGAACTGCGTATCCTTTTGTTTGTCTGTCTGTTTTTCTACTTTTAAATGGGTTTGCTTATTAAAAAGAACTAACTTGGAAGTCATAGAAATGCACCCACGTTTCTGAGCGTGTATCTAGGTAACACAGGCCAACATTACACAGAGAGGTCATACAGTTGGATTTCAGGACTGTGCCTCAAAACTCATGTGTTCGAAATATTGCTATTCAAAAAGCATCTGTAGGCTATTGAATAAATTCAAAGCTGAATGACACTATTTAAAATCTTTTTAATAGCAAAAAAAAAGTTAAAATACCTTCCATCACATAATGTAGGAGCCCTTAAAGTAATCTTACTTTGTGTGCAAATTCAGCAGTAACCAATGTAGTTCAGTTGTGCATTGAATAGGTGACATCCTGGCAGTTACTAGTTTAGCAGAAGTTAGATGGGGTGATCGTTTAGTGTGATAGTTAAATCTTAGTTCAGTTTACACCTTGCAGCACACACTGAGCTTTTTGGTGTGTTTTAAAAGAAAGTTCTTTGGCTTTTCTCCTTTGGTAGTACCAGTACAGGTGGAAGTGGAGGAGGTTTTATTCCACCTGGAGATAAGGGCACAAAATACTCTTGTGAACTCCTTACTTTTTCAAACAACTGCAAATATATCTAATGTTTTGGATTATTTATTTTTTTTACTTCCTTTTTCTCTTGTGGCCTTTGTATGGTATCTGTCATGAATCTGCTGTCATTGTAGAAAGAAGGTAGAAATACCTTACATGATACTTACTGTCTTAAGCAGTGGCCAACGTGTAGTTTAATTTGTGTTTGAGAGTCCCAAACATGATTTGGTATTGATTACTCAAAAAGAAAGCAGGAATGAGGTCACGTTTTCTGCCAGAGGTGTAGATTTGCAGCCTGTTACTTCTTTTAATTTATGGCATACCATCACAACTGTGTGTATAAACTGGATGTTTTGACTACCTTGTCCAATTGCAGCATTTAGGTAGGTGCAGTAGTGCCAAGCAAGAGCTATTTTACTGTCTACATGTGCTGTAGAACAGAAAGGAGTCAGCTCATTGTGCTTTTGGTGATAGTTGCTGTGGTATATTGGTAGAGGAAGTAATCTTCTTCTTACTTAAGTACTTAGAATGTACTTACTACGTTCTGCTCTGTAGTAAGTAGATATGTTTCTGTGTGGAGGAGGAAGCAATGATCATGACTTTACTGCCATTGTTCTAAATTTACATTAATATGCAGCACCATTCTGGACCACTTTGACTGATGTATCTGATTGAATTCTGAACTTCTACCTTGCTGTAGGCTTTGATTGATATACCTCATTGAATTCTGAACTTCTGCCTTGCTGTAGGCTTTCCTGGGCCTTTTCTCAGGGGTATAGGTTTGCCTTTAAACATGGTGAGAGGCAGACTCATTTTAGATTAGCTATTAAGTGGTCTTTCAAGGCAGTAGAATACAAAACATCTGGAAGGATAAGTCCTTATGTCTTTTTTATGTGTACTTTTTTTCCTCCAAGATTCATCTGAGTAAATATTCCTCACAGCTGTGGAGATCATATTACAGCAGCCTTTTATATAATCCAAAATACTGAGTGCATCAACTGTGCAGAACAACCAGTTTTCTGATTATTTTTAGTGATTTTGCTCTAAGGTCTTAAAGTTTTGAGTTTGCCTACTTCACAGGAGATGCTATAGAAATTTGTAGAAAAGAAAATTCCTCCCTGCCAACTAAGAGTTTTGAGAGTGTATTTCTCTGCATTGCTGTGTGAATGTATGTGCAGATGGGTAGAGCGTGAGTCTGCATTATAGGTTGGGCTGGAATTTAAAGCATAATGTGCTTTGTACATTTGAAGATCTTTTGGGAGTTCCTCTGAAGCAGCACCTGAGTACAAGATGAGAAAGGCCGTTCATCTCTTATGTACTATGAGGAGGTGGGTTGGAGTGGGTGGCAAGGTGGTAGGTTCTTTCCTGGAACTTTCAGATGATGAATGATTAGACAACTAGTGAATTTGATAGCCTCAGAACACTGCAAAATAGTTGGAGGTAGCAAAGATATCTTTCTTAAAGTCTTTTAATTTTTTTTTTGTTGGAAGATTTGTCTTAAATTTCTTATTCATCTTCCCAGGATTTTTTTGCTGCTAATTCACAGAAACTTCACTCAGGACCGTGTTTTAATAAACTATGAAGAACAGAGCACGTGGGACTTCCTCCATCATAAGAAAGTATAACATGACAGAACAGCAATTTAAATTTTATGAAGGGCATTTTCAAGATAGATGTTTACTTAGTCATAATCTGTTCTTCAGCACATGTTGTGTGTACTTCACTTCAAGGTATATCAGTGAAAAGACTGTAGAAAGCACTTACATGTGTATGGTTCTCTAGGTACAGGAATATGGACAAAAGCCCATGAATAGCTGTATAAAGCACATGTTTTCTGAAATAATGTGCTGGGGCCTCTTCACTTTTGTCAGTCTCTGCTTTTAATTTTTTATTGTGATTACAATGGATTTCTTAGCTCAGAAACGTAGATACTCTGTCCGAGTGTCACCACAGATGGCAAACAGAATGGTGGAATCTGCAAGGGGCATCCTGAATAAATTCCTCCCAGACATCTATATCTACACAGACCATATGAAGGGGGTCAACTCTGGAAAGTGAGTATCCAGAATTTACAGGAAACAGGCACGTTATTCTGCATTTGTTCGTTTGCTAGGGTGTCCTGATCTAATTTTACTGAGTTTTAGATCACAGCCTTCTATTTTGTTGATTTGAAATAAATATTTCTCACAGAGAAAGAACGAGTGATTCACTACATACATAACAGGGATGATGTGTTTTCTTAAGGAAGGAATGAAATACAACACTACTGCAACTAAAGGCAATTTGAGCTGCCTTCATTTTTAAGTCTGTTGCTTTGAAGAGAGATTAAGATCAAGGTGTCATAATTTGTTCAGGAAACCAAGATTCAAAGTTGACTGTACACCTTCTGATGGAAATGATAATATTAAGGATGGGACTGAGGTGTTTTAAGGAAGTGTTAAAGCAGTATGGGTTGTCTTCTGCTGAATGGCTGAAGGAGTGTCCTCTCACTAGCGAGGACTGGAAAATTAATTTATTGTACTTCCACAGATTTTGTTTAGTGACAGAACACAGAAGCAGTGGATGTGATTCAGACAATTTTGCTGGTATCTGTCATCTCGTCTTCTTCCTTGGGGGTGAAAGATTCTGGATGTCTGTATGCTCAAATGCAGGCATGCATGTTTTCTTTCACTGTTTCTGCTTTTTGAAATATTTTGTTAAAATTTGTTAGATTAAAAAGTTTATGAACCTAGAAATTATTGAAGAAATGTTTAGTATTTTTTGTCTTTTCCAATCCTTCATCATATTTAATATGCCAGGATTGTAACTTTATGGCTCCAAACTGCTTACAGGATGAGAATTGCAAAAATATTTCTGGGAGCTGTGTAGTTTTGGGGTCTCAACTTTGTTTTTCATCTGTTTATGAAATTTAAAAAGTCAAATGATTTGGGGCAGCAACATTATTTTTACTACATGCAGCTCATGCAGAGAGGTAAACAATAGCGTGGCAAGAGGAACTGAATCACTTTCAACCTGGGTGGCTGGGTTTCTGATGCTACTGTGACATTCACCTTAAATATTAATCCAGTATGATAGCAGTATCCTTGATACTAACTAATTAGTCTAATTTTGCTAAATATTGCGGCTTCCAGGGGAAAGAGCTGAAGCCTTAAAAAGGGTAGTTTTGGTTTTGAATGTTGCAGAGAAGAAACACCAGATACCTTTGAAATGTTTATCAAGCACAAATTAAATACATCTGAAAGGTACCCTGCTCTATTAAAAAAAATATAAACATTTCTGACGTTTGTATGGCTCTTCATTTTCTTTTTCATTTTCATGTTTAAAGAGTTTGGCCCAGGGAAAGCCAACGTAGAGGGTTTTGTGGCAACTAGTACTGGGTTTGACTTTTAAGTACAGTTGTTAATTTTCTTTTTTCAGTGTCAATTTATTGCATCAAACAGGACATTTGTCATCCTATGGGAGGAGAAGTTTATGACTTAAAGTTCTTGGCTCATTACTCCAATTTTGTCCTTAAATCAAATGCACTTTTTCACTTTCTTTCAGATCCCCAGGTTTTGGCATGTGCCTTACTGCAGAAACCATCAATGGCACTATTCTCAGTGCTGAGCTAGCCTCAAACCCTCAGGGCCAGGGAGCAGCTGTGCTTCCTGAGGAACTGGGCCAGAATTGTGCTAAGCTGCTGCTTGAGGAGGTCTACAGAGTAAGTGGCCAATATGTTTTGTGTATTTGTGTAAGGGAAGGAGATGATAAAATAGGTAAAAGGATAGGTGGTTTGGTAGCACCCTCAGACAGGCTCAGATCCAAGCAGAGAAAGGATCTAATGCTGCCAGTGTCTTTTTCATCCAGATAAAGAGTAATTTTGCATGGTTCCTTTAACAGTGTAGTGATTTTCTGGGGCATGCTATTTCCAATGTCTGATATGTGTTATGAATCATGGGAGTGGCAAATTCTTCTTCTGGTTGCTTTTTGTCTGCAACAGAATTCAGTTAGCTTCACATGGGCTGTTACTCTAAATAATATGGATGGGTGACATAGTCCATGCTTCTAAACTAGTGCTTGGAATGGGACATTATGACTGGAAGAACACAGAAGTGTCAGAAGGGGAAAAAAACTCGTCAAGGCTCTGTGTTGACCACTTTGTTATGATGATGACAAAAAAGTTAAGTGTGCTGAGAATTGTTGGTTGTATGAAGAATTGTCTTAATAGGTTGTTGGAAGGGAGCTAGGATGGTGCTTACGTAGGAATCCTAATTGCATCACAGTTCTCTTCAGAATAGTAGTTTTTTCTTAATTAAAATTATTTTCATTTGTGGCAAGAATTTCAGTGGATAAGCAGCTTTCAGTGTTACAAATTATTTGGCAAACATGAGTTTCTGATTTAATAAAGAACCTTCCAGCTGCTTTGTTTTTTATCTCCACAGATGTCTAAATAACTATATTTTAGCATTGATAAAACATGTTTGGCCTTTAGGAGGCAGTCATCTACAAATTTTGCTCATTATTTAAAAAACAAGTAGTTACTCTGAACTGTAATAAGCTATATGATTTTGCAAAGTGTTAAAACTGCCATTATTGAGATTCTATTTTAGGGAATGCAGTTAAATATAAAAAAGCCCCTCAACTTCATAGATCGCATCCGTACCTGTGTTAGATTGTTCATCTGTGCCCATTTTTGTTTTTCTCTTTCCCTGTTGCAAATCTTTTATCTGTTTGAATTACCAGTTTGCCACTTTTTCCAGTCTTCCATTAATACTTTGTCTATGTTTATTCAACATATAAACCATGTTGCTAAAGGACTTTTCTGGCCCAGGCTTCTTGTCTCACGGAAATGCCACTGCCAAAATGTTCTTCCTGGGTTGCTGGGTACAATCTAGACCCATTGTATTTGAAGTCCATGTGTGTGGAGAATGTAGTCACAGCTAGTGACAGAAACATCTCTCTGTTTCTGCAATCATGTGTGTCATATAGTTATTTTTATTTTAGGCGAGAACTGCAAAAATCTTTTGGTACATTGGTTTGTGTACATGTCTTGGAAAACATCTTCTGGTAGTCATATGTCCAGACACATCAAAAATCCAGTTTCCACATACTTTTATCAGCAACAATAGGGTTTTTTTTCCTTTGGAAACAATTTAGCACTTGATAGATTAAAAATATTGAGGCAGTTTGTCCAGATAATATGTTTTGCACAGAGTCAGATGTCAGAGAATTTACAAAATTAAGAGGGCTGGAAAGGCCTAAAGCAAGTAACTTTCTGCTTTATTGTATGGCCGCCATTTGAATATGAGTCAAATTCTGCAAAGGACAGTGAGTATCTTAAGACAACAGGAAAAAAAGTTTGTGGAGGAAGCAGGGTCAGACAAGTCTTTGAATCATAAAGTAATAGGCTGTCAGGTTTCAGTGTCTTTGAAGATGAGAATCTGAGTGAGTGAGGTTGTTAGCTGTGGCTTGCTATGGCACTGCTGGTGCTGCTGGAAGACTCCTTTATGTGTGGACGACTTCTGTCCAAGAGAGACTGAAAAATGCTCACCGGTGAACAGACTATTTGTCCTTCGCTATAGCAGCTCACTGTGGAAAAGTTCTAGTTTGCTAGCATTTTTGGCTGTTGTGCTACTTTTTCACTGCAGTGCTTAGTCATTATTTAGTGAATTCCCCTCTCCCTCCATCATGGCCAATATGATGGGATTTGTTATGTAGTTTTCATAATGCATACTTGAATTTATCTAGATACATGTGGTCCTACAGTACTAGCCTGAATTTTGAAAGATAAGGTTTCTTCTTCATTTCCTTTCTTTTGTATTTTTTGGGGGTTAGTTTGGGTTTTTTTGGGATGGACTTTTTTAGGGTGTTTGGTTTTCGGACGTTTATTTTTTGTTTGGCGTGGTTTTTTGTTTGTTTGGTCTTTTGGTTTTTTTGTTAGATCAGTTTGATTTAGTGTTGAATGCAGAGAGGATATAAAAACATGTTGCAAAGTGCACAATGCTTGTTTAGGTTTAAGGTACTCGTTGTTTATGTTTCTTTGCCTAGGTAAGATGTTTAGTGAAACTAAAAATCTAAAAAAAGCAAGAATAGATTACTCTGAACAGGCAATCTTTAAGTCCCACATCTTTTTACACCACCTAGTTGTTGAATACAAGGCTCAAGGGAGAATTTATTTTCCTGGTTTTCAATCTTCTCTTTATGGGATTATTTCACCATCTGTGTTTTTACCAGTAGGTACTATGCTGTGGGAGCCAGGGAGGGTTGACTAGACCAGAGCACCCTGAGAGCACTGGAGACAATTCCCTGTTTAAAGCCTTTAGGTGTTGGGGTCACCCACAAATCTGCTGAAGTTGCAGTTACTGTTGAAAGGGGTCCAGGGACATTTTGTAAAGTGCTTGCCATTGTGTAAAGTTTAAACCTAGGAAATCTAAGCAGTTGAGTCTTGCTAAAAGTCCTTTTACTAAGCCTTCAAAAAGATATTAATTAGGTTGCATGATTCTTGGAATCAGCAGAGATTTTTTAATGCACATTTGTTGATGGAAAGATGTCAGAGCTAATAGACTAGTAATGAGTGGCACAGTGCCTTAATTGCAGTGGCTCTGCAAGAGGGGGCAATGGAGTGACTGACTAGCATTGTCATTACAAATCCACTTGCAGTTCTTTCTGAAGCTTAATTGTAGAAGGCCAGTAAGGATTTTAACTCTTGCCTTTGAAAGACATTGTTTATGGGAGTTTTATTTAGAGAGTAATTGGCAGAATGGAAAGTCTGGAAGAACTGGAAAAGGATTTAATTTTTATATTCTTTGTAATCATGAAAAATAGGAGAGTACATGTACCTATTTAAGGCTGAATTCTTTAATGAAGAAAGGCCGAGTTGCTAGGGGACCTTGAAGGAGCAGGAGGGCTAAAGCTGTTTGTTTTATTGAACTAGAGCTAAAATGCGTGAAGGATTTCATTGATGGCTTAATTTTCAAGATGGTTTTACTTCAGTGTAGTAAGGCTTTGCTCCCTTCTTCTGGGAAAAACCCAAACCCCAAAAACAAAAATACAAACCCTCTGCAATAATTTGTTACCTTTTGCATAATAAATTATTGAGTCCTGCAAATATGTACCACACAGATAATGGAGGAAATTGTGTGTATCCCAAAATATAACTAAGACTTAGTCAAAGCCAGGCTCAAGCTCAGAAGAAAAGATCTTTTCAAAACAGTTTTGTCCTATACGCAGAGTTGTGATATTTGTATGTACATGTCAGCTTTAGTATTTGTACATTTAAAAATGGATGGGATTTTAAGGGATCTGTGTCTAATTGTCACAACTAGCTGGATCTGGCTCTGTAGTCAGTGTAAACAATAATGGAGAAACTGCCACAGACTGAATTAATACAGTGTAGAAGCTGCATTCTACATTGGTAATGAGCACCAGCTATTTTGAAACAAATGTACCTTGGCTCTGACTTTGCCCATCCCATTTCTTTTAGGAGGGTTGTTTGTACTTTTTGACTGTTGAGTAAGTGGCAGGTGGATTGATAGAAAAAACTTGGCCTCCTTCGGAATGGCCTCCTTCACTTGGTAGAAGTTACTGTTCAGTCATTACATTACAAGCAATCACTTAATATCACTGTCTGGGAACTGCCTTTGCATGGTGTTGCAAATGAGTGTTTGTCAGTGATTTAAGTGATCACTGGCAAAAGTATTGTCAAAAGCAAGTTTTTGTATATAAATTTGTTGACGTGCCACAAAATTTGATGGCAAGGTTCACTATTGCTTATTACATAGTTGAAGCAGGCAAAGAAGAATTGGGTTAGAGTGAATCTAGAATGATTTATGCAGAGAACGGGAATGCAAAAAGGGTAAGGATAGAAAAGGATAAGGCTGCAGAAGGGGTAAGGGAGGTCCTCCCTTTGGGTCACAGAAATGTGTCCCTTTCAAAATGTAGCTTCAGACTTGATCAACAATTTGTCTGAAGAACGTAGCAGCATTTAATCATTGACTACTGGAATGCTGGCACAATCAAATACTTCTGTAAGGTGCATGTACACCAGTGCACACAGTATGGAGAACAAACAGGATGAACTAAAAACCTGCATGCAGTCACAGGGCTTTGATCTTATTGCAGTTACAGAGACATGGTGGAATAGTTCATGTGACTGGAATGTTGTCATGAAGGGCTACGCCCTGTTCAGGAGAGACAGCCCTGACAGTGTTGAGCTCTGTCTTGGTGAGGATGATGGGCTTATGGATCAGGATAAAACCGCAGACTAGTAAGGGTGTTTGCTGTTGTGTGTGTTTGCTGCCTGATCAGCAGAAGAAAGTGAATGAGGCCATCTACAGGCATCTGAAGCAGACTCAAAGTCACAGGCCATGGTTCTTTTGGGGGACTTTACTCCCTTGGCATCTGCTGCAGAACCAGCACAGTGAAACACAAACAGCCCAGGAGGTTCCTGGAAAGCATGGACAACAATTTCCTGACACAGGTAGTGGAGGATCCCCCAGGCAATGGTGTGCTGCTCAGCTGATACTAACAAACAGAGAAAGCCTTGCTGGAGGTGTGACTGTGACAGTGTGGAACTCAGTTCCAGATGAGGAGAAAGCAGGGCAGTAAGTAACCACAACAAGAAACTTCAGGAGAGCTAACTTCAGCTTCTGCAGGGAGACCTTCATGGAGAATGCCATGAGAACAAGCCCCACAGGGTCCAAGAGACCCTGAGGGGTCCAAGAGAGTTGGTTGATATTCAAGGATTGCTTCCTCCAGGCTAAAGAGCAATGCTTCCAAATATGCAAGAAATTGGGCAAAGGGGAAGAGATCTGATGGATAAATAAACAACTCCTCTCATTATCAAGGGTAAGCAGGAAATATACAGGAACTGGAAGTAGGGTCAGGTTACTTGGAATTAATATAGAGAGGTTGTCAGAGTATGTAGAAAAGAGACAAGGGAAGCCAAGGTCCACCTGGAGTTAAGTTTGGCAAAGAATGTCAAGGACAGCAAGAAAGGATTTCTCAAATACATCTCTAACAAAAGGAAAAAGGATAATATGGAAGTGGGACCCTGTTAACAGAGGACCCAGAGGAGGCAGAGTTAGTGAATGCTGCCTTTGCATTGGTCATCACTGACAAGACTAGCCCTCAGGGATCTCTGACCCAGGAGACTGGGGAGAAGGAAGGTTTGAATGGAGACTTTCCCTTGCCCAAGGAGGACCAAACTGGAGTCAGGCAAACCTGGCATCCACAAGTCCATGGGCCCTGATGGGATGGACCCACAAGTGCTGAGAGAGCTGACAGACACCAAGGTGGGCAATTTACAACCATCTTTGAAATGCTGTGGTGATCAGAAGTGCCTGAGGACTGGAAGGAAGCAAACTTCACACTGGGCATAAAAATTGAAAGAAGGACCCAGGAAGCTACCAGACAGTCAGCCTCACATCAATCCATGATGAATCTAGAGGCCATTTCTATCCACATGGCGGACAAGAAAGTGAACAGGAGTTGTCATGGATTCATTAAAAGTAAATCATACTTGACTGACCTGCTTCTCTTCTATAATGAAACAACTAGATGAATGGATGAGGGAAAAGCAGTGGATATTGTCTACCTTGACTTCAGCAAGGCTTTTGACACTGTCTCTTGCAACATCCTCATAGGCAAATTTAGGAAATGTGGATTAGATGAGTGGACAGGGAGGTGGATTAAGAACCAGCTGAATGGGAGATCCCAGGGGGTTGTATTCAGTATTGCAGAGTCTGGCTTGAGGCCTGTCACTGGTGGTGTCCTCAAAGTTCAATACTGGTCCAGTATTGTTTAACTTCACCAATAACTTGAACAAACACACAAATGTCTTCTCAGTGAGTTCACTAATGACACAGAGCTGGGAGCAGTGGCCAATACCCCAGGAGGTTGTGCAGCCCTTCAAAAGGGCCTTGACAGGGTGGAGAGATGGGCAGAGAAGAGCTGTCTGAAATTCAGCAAAGGTGAATGCAGGGTCCTGCACATGGGGAAGAATAACCTGGGCACTAGCAGAGCCTGGGAACTGACCCATTGGGGAATAGCTGTCTGTATCCTGGGGGACAGCGTGCTGTCCAGGAGCCAGCAGTGTGTCCTGGTGGCCAAAAAGGCCAGTGATACCTTGGGGTGCATTAGGAAGAGCACTGACAGCAGGTTGAGGGAGTTGGTCCTGCCCCTCTACTCAGCCCTGGTGAGGCTACATATTGAATGCTGTGTTCAGTTCTCAGGACCAGAGAGGCATGGTGCTCCTGGAGCAAGTCTAGAGGAGATGACAATGATTAAAGGACTGGAGCATGTCTCTTAGAAGGAAAGGCCAAGTGAGCTGCACCTGTTTGGTGTTGAGAAGAGGTGACTGAGTGGGGACCTTATGAAGGGAGGGTGCCAGGAAGATAGATCAAAGCTCTTCTTGGTGGTGCCAGGCATTAGGGCAAGAGGCAATAGACAGAAACTGATGCACGGGAAGTTCCACCTAGATATGCGGAAGATATTCTTACATATCCTCTGCAGTGCAGGTGATTGAACCCTGGAACAGGTTGCCCCGAGAGGTTGTGGAGTCTCATGCACTGGAGATACTCAAGAACAGTCTGGATGTAATCCCGTGCCTTGTTCTCTGGGGCAATCCTGCTTGAGCAGGGAGGCTGGACCAGCTGACCTGCTGTGATCCCTTCCAATCTTAACCCTTCTATGATTCTGTGACTAATATTCACAAAAGTATTCAGTAAGATTTTCTATAAGCTCAGTACCAACTTATTTGAAAAATTAAGAGATGGCAACATTTGTACTACGCTTGATGTAGTATATTTAAATAAATTCATACATGCACACAGATAGACATAAAGATGTATATGAAGACGTTAAAAATTCCCCTCAAGTTTAGTAAAATATGGCAGATGGCTTTGTACCTGTAAACACTTGAAGGGTTGAGCTTTGAGGGTTAAGTGTGTCAGCGCAGGCCCTGTCAACAGCTTTTGGTGATTGTTCTCCAAGTACTGAAGACTTGAGGGTTGTTGAGCTTCAAGAGGTGTACCACTTTGAGGGAGGTGCTGGTGCAGCCCTCTGTGGCTTGGAGAACTCAAAGACCCTCACTTAGTACTGCTGCCAGTAGGGTTGTGAGATGCTTGGCTTTAACCTTCTGTCATTCTCCATTCTGGCCACAATCTGGGTCAGTTGTTACTGGAATTTTCTTCAAAAGGTGCAGTAACAATAATTTTGTTCCACTGTGCTATGATTTAGACAAAAATAATGTACCAAGACTGTCCATTAGAAAACAGCAGTTTGTTAGGCAGAACTTCCTAGGAGCAGACTGTTTCTGGTAAGCTAAAAAGGAGCTTAACTGCTCAGGAGCCATTAATCAAGGTCAGTGTCTAATGAGAATTCCTGAGGAGATGGTAGAGTGGCTCAAGGGGATACAAATATGCGTAACAGATTGCTACTGCAGAGCAGTACTGGGGATGACTGACTCACTGCAGCAATGTAGGGAGCTTATGTAAGCAGTTAGGACCTGATGGATGCATTGTGTTTTATTTCTTAGGACATGGTTGTCTCCATGCTGATTGAAGCTTTTGTATGAATTGAGTTATAAAAGTAGATACCTTATAATGTTTTCAACTGTAGAGAAACAAAAGAAGCTCAGAAAATGTGAAGTTTTCATCCAAGTAAGAAGGAGCATTTTGAATTACTAACCAAATTACAACTACAAGTCTAGTGTCAGGAATACTCCTTAGCAAACTCTTATCTGCTTTGGTATATGTTTCTCATTGGCAAATACAGCTGGTGAGATCTGTGGCTTTAGATTGCACCAGCAAATTCTGAAAGTACCCTGTTCACTCAAGATAAAACAAAATTTTTATCAGTCCTATAGGCAGCAGGCACATACTCAACCTATAGGTTGAGTATGTGAACTTCATTTTGGTATGGCAAGTTCGCACAGTTAAGAGGGCAAGTACTGCTGTAAGAGCATGTTTTAGGAGTTGGGTCATGGTAATGAATGCAATAGACCTACTTACTTTGCTGTGCTGTAGTTCGTTGCATGTAATGCACAGACTTTTTTTTCAGAAGAATGGAGCTGCAGCTTGTCACACAGAAGCAAGGCCATCTTGAAAATTAAGTCTTCAGTATTCCCCCTTGGAAAGGCTTTCCCTTTCTGCCTCTCACTGAGTAAATGTGCTGAGGTTATCACATTGGCTGATTCTCTTAATCTAGGTAGTCCAAAATATATTTTCTCCCTTGCCTTCTTGGATAGTGTTATGTCTTGAAATTATGATAGGTTACCTTCCTTGTCAACAAAGGTAGCTGTCAGTTTACCTCATTAGAGAATTTGGTTTTAAAAAGATAAAGTTTTAGTTTCAAGAGAGCCTATTCAGAGGACTTAGCATTAGGCCTGATGCAGCAGAAAACTACTCACAGATTTAATGTGGCTGGTCTCTACAGCAGCCTTGATTGAAAGTATCCTTTTCAATTTATATTCCAGCTTTGTAAACAATTTTTATTTCTAATTCTAGCCTTCCAGTTCTAATTAATGTATGCATCATAGTAAACATTTTCCACATACAGAACAATTTACCTTGCATATGACTTACTACAGTCAAAGATGTACAAGAGTGTGTGTGGTTCTACTCAATTTCATGTATGGCTCTTTCACTAGCAATTAAAAAATCTTCTATTTTAATGATGGAGGGGAAATGTTTTACAAATGTAAACTTGCAAAAGTTGGCAGCAATGGTTTTTGTGGATAGGCACTAAATAACTTTTAACTTGCTGTTTTGCACCTGCTAACACTGAACTATTTGTCCAAATATAACTATTATCATAAAGTGCTGGAAGTCATGGATCTTGAGATGCATGTCAAGTAGAACTAATACCTCTTTTCATTTACTGCAAAGAAATTCATCAGTGTTTACATTGCGAGGTGTTAAAACAGATTAGGAGGGATATTTAATGTGACCTTCTTATGGGTTCTGTTTTAATTCTGTTCTTTCCCTAGCCTGCCATGTGAAATTAATTTTTCATTGTTAAAAAATCTAGATTTTTATCTTCTTGGCCCTTAAAAATTGGGAGTGGTATTTCACCCTTTTAAGTGTATCTTTTTCCTTTGTTACTCTCCTCCCATCCCAATTTCTGGTTTGTACAGAGATTAATTATTAAAACATTTTGGTTTGCAGGGAGGCTGTGTAGATTCAACAAATCAGAGCCTTGCTCTGCTGCTTATGACCCTTGGACAGCGGGATGTTTCCAAAGTCCTGTTGGGACCTCTGTCTCCATACACGTAAGTTGTTTTGTTCAGTTCAATTACACAGTTTTGTTTTAATTCACTAGTTTTATTGCACAGCTATTTTTATATATGGGAGATTTTGCCTATGGTAAACAAATAGAACAACTTGTACCCGACTTCCAATGAGACAAATGGTGTAAGTTGCTTAGGGTTTGTTTCTACATGTTAGATGAGTCCCTTACTGTTCTATATTATTCCTGTTTCTGAGAATTGCAGAGACAGGGTTTATTGATGGTTCTTGACGTGGAATGCATGTGTACATCAGCTGGCTTTTTATTGCCTAGTGTACACTACTATGTTTTCCCTGGTGATCTCTCTGTAGCTGTGTCATTAAATGTTGTATTTCAAATGGCTAGCCAGTGATTCTTCCTATTAAACAGCTTAAGACTTCAAGTCATGGAGCTATGTGCTATTTTAAGGTTTTATTGGGCAGCAGAATCCTATCTGGTCTTTCAGTTTTTACTAAAGATTTGTCTGTAGCTGGTAGTTGTTCAGGGGATAGAAAAGAAATTAATTTCTTATACTGCTAGTTGTAAACACAGGTTACAGAATCACAGAATCATCAAGGTTGGAAAAGACATCTAAGATCAAGTCCAACTTTTGATTGAACACTATTTCTCAACTAGACCCTAGTGCTAGATCTGGTTGTTTCTTTAACACTTTCACAGATTGTGACTCCACCACCATCATGAGTGGCCCATTTCAATTCTTAACAGCCCTTGCAGTGAAAAAACTCTTCCTGATGTCTAACCTGGAGCCACTGGTGTAGCTCGAGACCATTTCCTCTAATCCTGTCACTTGTTGCCTGGGAGAAGAGGCCAAACCCTCACCTGTTTACAGCCTCCTTTCAGGCAGGTGTAGAGAGCAATAAAGTCTCCCCTGAGCCTCCTTTTTTCTTCAAGCTAAATACCTCAAGCTCCCTCAAGTGTTCTTCACAGGGCTTGTACTCCTTCACCAGCTCTGTTGCCCTTCTCTGGACATGCTCCAGCGCCTCAATATCTTTCTTGGAGTGAGGGGCCCAAAACTGAGCACAGGATTTGAGGTGTGGCCTCACCAGTGCTGAGTACAGGGGGTCAATCCCTGCCCTGCTCCTGCTGGCCACACTGTGGCTGGCACAGGCCAGGATGCCATTGGCCTTCTTGGCCACCTGGGCACTGCTGGCTCATGCTCAGCTGCTGTCACCAGCACCCCCAGGGCCTTTTCCTGTGGCAGCTTTGCAGCCACTCTGCCCCAGCCTGTGGCACTGCCTGGGGTTGCTGTGACCCAAGGGCAGGACCCAGCCCTGGGCCTTGCTGAACCTCACACCACTGGGCTGGGCCCATGATCCAGCCTGTCCAGATCCCTCTGCAGAGCCTTCCTGCCCTCCAGCAGATCAGCACTCCCACCCAGCTTGGTGTGATCTGCAAACAGAGGGGACATTCAGTCCCCTCATCCACATCGCTGATGAAGATACTAAACAGAACTGGCCCCAGTATAGAGCCCTGGGGAATACCACTGGTCACTGGCCACCTACTGGATGTAACTCCATGCACCAATACTCTCTGGGCCCAGGCATACAAATGGCTTTTTACCTAGTGAAGAGGCCCTCCAAGCCGTGGGCTATTACTATAGTTCCCTGGGTCCTCCTTCTGACCCTGCCTGTATGAGCATCACACTGGCCAACTTCCAGTCCTCTGGGACCTGCTCAGTTAGCCAGGACTGATGCTACATGATGGAGATTTTCTTGGTGAGTGCTTCTGCCAGCGCCCTCAGTACCCTTGAATGAATTCCATCCAATCCCATAGAATTCTGACTGTCTAAATGGCTCAGTACTTCATCATGTGTTGCAGAAGATCTATTCTGCTCCCTGTACCCCAGCTAGGGGGCTGGTTGCCTTGAGGATGTCCTACTGTTAAAGACTGAGGCAAAGAAGACATTGAGGACCTCAGCCTTTTCCTCATCCTTGATGACAATGTTCCCTTCCACATCTAGGTAAAGCATGGAGATTTTCCATGGCCTTCCTTTACTTTTTAATGTATTTATAAAAACACCTTTTATTATCTTTCACAGCAGTGGCCTAATTGAGTTCTAGGAGAAACTGGTTAGGGAAAAAAATTATCAAAAAAATTCATCAAAACAAATTTATCAAAACAATTTATCAAAAATTTATTTTTTCAGACTTGCAAGGGATTTATTAGATCACAGTTATTTCTAGAGACTAAGCAGTTATTCTTTAGTCAGATGAAGGGAGGTTTGTTTATCTGGCAATGGCATCAATAATAAGAGTATGAACTGTCCTTTTTCGGTTATCATGGTACCGGTGCTGTATACGTGAAAGGTACAGTACTGTGATAACTGAAGAATGGTGGTGCCATCACATGAGAGCTAAAAATTACTTAATTGCTCAACTCTTGATACCTTGGAAACAGCATTCATCAGATTTTGAAGGGAAGACAGGGAAATGTCCCATTGCACAAAGGGGAATTAACCCCCTATAAAGTAAGTATTCATGTGGAAGGTTTCAGAAGAGTAGATATTAGTGTTTGAAGTGCACAGTTAAGCATATGAGACAATCCAATCACTTGTCATTATTAGTATTTTTTAATTTTTTACCCTTTTTTTTGTTCTGCGAAAAATCAAGCAAATACACTAGTTTATTTTGTAAGCAGGATGAATTCAAGTTGGTGGGTTGTCTCTTCTTCCAAGCTAGGTGTATAAGCAGGGTTAAAGGTCAGGAGTACACATACTGAAGCAACACATTGTAAAATCTATGCTTCTGTGAGAATCTGTGACTCATCAATCCTGTGGGATCTGTTCAGATAGAATGCAGCTTTTTATGCATTCAACAGCTAGGGCTTTTTATGCCCTCAGCTAGGGCTCTTTATAAAGGACTGGTAAATTTGGCTCCCAAGCAACTCATTGGATACACAACCTTATGAAGTAAATTGCAGTATTGTCATGTTCCATGTCCTTGTCCCTTCTTTTTTTTCAGAGCTGTTACATCTCTGTATTTAACAGTTTCACCCTACAGAATCTGAAGTTATTTAAAAGCTGTATTATTTGCTTCCCTGTCCAGCATAATATAGCATGAATGTGACAGTTCAGCTGGCTTATGAGAGCATCACATGGGGACAAAATGCTTTGGAACCCGTTGATTAGAATGAGGAAACTTCTTATTTTCACAGGAGACATCCATTGCCTCAACTAACAATGGGGAGTAGAAATGAAACACCATGAGCAGGGCTGTCCTGAGTGGCAGTGGAACTAACAGTCTGCATGGCCAGCAGCTGCTCTGCATTACCCCTTTCTTAGTGTCTGTGTTTCACAGAAGCAAGTGCCTTTCTGTCAAGCTGAGCTTAAAATCAAATGCAGGGTGCTGGCCATCCCAATAACTCGCAGAGGTCAGTCTGGCTGGACAGACCTGTCTGCATGCAGGTGGATCAGTATGAGCCAGGGGTACATGAAGGACAACAACAGGAAAGCCTGCTGTGCCCCAAAAGCCTGAGTGCACCAATCCATGGCTTTGTAAGGGTTTAGGGGCTTCAAGAGGTGGGGTCAGGGTGCCTCTGCCCAGCCAAGCTGACGCTTTCAGTTTCTCCCCTGACTGGGGATGCCCACCTCTGGCTCCTCAGTCTGTCTCCTCCTGGGAAGGTGTGTGGCAGGACTCAGGAGAACAGTGCTGGGGCTGCCCCTGCTAGCAGGCAAAGCCCTGTGCAGGCCCCAGTGCAACTGAACCAAGAATGCACTACTGGTGCACAGGTCTTCTCTCACACTGCTCTGTTAGTTGGTTGCTTTGCTCAATATGTGAAGTTCTTGTGTACTTGTTGGTAATTCTTAGCAGGCTTTGGGGAAAAGACAGCATTTAGATAAACAGGCCTTTTACTCTTGTTGTTTTTGGCTACAAGGCCTCCGGTGTGGCGCATGTAGCTGAACCTGCACCTAAGGAGCAGCTCTGTTCAGCTGCTGCCTTGTTCTTGCCTGAACACAGAGTGTAAATTTTCAGCCAAATAAACCTTCTTTGTACCTTTCACCCCCTCGCTCAGTCCTGCAGCCTGTGCCTGTGTGGTTGGTGCACCTTGTGCTATTATTTGAGGTGTCCACCCACGACCCAGACCAACCTCAGAGCTAGTACAAACCTGCTTTCTGTCACAAACCCCTACTTTCCTGCCTCTTTCTCTTCTATTTGCAGGGCTTGTACCACTTGTGCTTCCACTGTTACAAGACAAAGCTGGCCTTTTGCTGCTTCTGCATTCTCCCCTGGTGTCCCCAGGCAGCCTTCCTCTTGCTCACACCCCAGAGAGTCTTTCCCATGTATGCAGGGGCTGATATTTTTCTCACTCTGCCTTTATTCAAAAGGGAAAAGATGCAGAGATGCAGGGTAGCCCAGCTACATGCAAAGAGAGGTATGGGCTGAACTGATCCCACCAACAGGTTGCAGAGTTTCCTCATCACCTTTTAGGATTTTTCCCTGAGTCTGTGGCTCCACATGGCCTCTGTCATTTTTACAGTTTATTCTGCAGTGCCTCCTTGCAGTTCACTTCTGTTTTGGGCTTGGCTGCTTTCTTGTCACACTGCCAGAGCCTGTGAAAGGACCCAGCTAAGGAGAAGGCTGACACAGAGCTTATGGTCTGTCGGCTTTACTGGAGCATTGGTGCCAGCACATGCCCATTTGCCTACTATAGCTGCAACCAGAAACCTTGCAGCTGGGGAGGCATGGAAGAAAAGGTGCTTTTCAGATCTTCCTTTCAACTGCTAGTTCATTTGAGAGATGAGAAAGCTGGTGTCTGTGCTGAAGCAAGTTATCAGTCCAGGAGAAAGGATACATAACATTGGGAGAAATGTTCACACATTCACCCTGCCTAGGTATTTAGCAGATTGCCCCAGAGGTAAGTGAGATCATCCCAAGCACACACCAGTATAAGTGACACAGCCTCTCCTTTTGCAGCTCCTGCCATTTTCCTCCTCTCCCATGCATATATCTGAGTGCAGGAACAGCAGCATGCCCAGCTGAAGTGTACAAAGCAATTTTGCTCCTGCAATTTTCCTTGTACTCCTTCACAATTTCTGTGAGTAGGAGCTGCTAAGAGGCTTTCAGAGGCCTCATGATGCCACAGTGGGGACAGGCTTAGGCTTTTGTTCTCCTTCTTCCCATTTTGTGGATACTTACTCTTGATTTGTTGTAATGAGGTATGTGTGATTAGCTTGCAGTTATGCTTTCAGCATGTAGAGCAGACAAGCCAATGTGTGAACTGGATGTCCACATTCCATTTCTTTGAACTAAGAAAGGTGCATACCAGTTGCTGGAGGAGATTATATCTTTGTTCAAGACTGCAGATTTGCTTGTGGCCATGACTGTAAGAGTCCAAACATCTGTCAGAAGCAATTACAATTTTTTTTTTGTAGTCTTTTGGTGCAATTGCATGTTCCCTCTTTCCCTCCTTTGGAGAAGCCAGCAAAAATGTTTTCTTGAATGCTTTTGGTTTTTTTCTTTTTTTATAGTTTTTTGTGTTACCCTCCAGTCAGTGTTTGTTTAGGATCAGTGTGATTGTTCAGTTTCTTGTTGCCTTTCTGTGTGAAATGATGAAAGGAATTTTTTTTTCCTGAAAATGAGAAAACAGGAAGAATTCTAAGTCTGAATATAATCCTAATGAAACATTTAACTGAGAAGTGGAGAAGTCAGTAATCAGTCAGAAATCAAACACATGCTTTGGGATCTCTCTTAAAGTATGCACCGAGTCTTTTGGCTATGCCTGTTTATGTTTTATTTCTACTTTAAACATTCGGCAGGGAAAAGGAGAATCACAGGTTGGTTTGGGGTTCATATAGCCCTGATGAAGTGTCAGCATCAGTAGTAAATAACTTGCCTAGCTACATTTCTCTCCTTTCTTTCTTCTTCCCTCACCATTTTGTCTTGCTGTATTACCAGCCATTCCTCTCTCTGCTTCTACAGAGAGTGCAGAGGTTTCAGGAGGGGTCACTAGCAACTTCTACAGCACAAGTGAGAACAGTGTTTGGAGCTTGTAGCCCTGTTTCTCTGTACTAAGCAGTATTTTCTTATTTCATTCACATGCTCATTGCTGGAATCTGTGTTAGTACATAAAGCTATTGGACTTTCTGTTTTGTTTCTTAAACAGTATTATTTTCTCTCATTCAGAATTGAGTTTCTGCGACACCTCAGAAGCTTCTTCCAGATCATGTTTAAAATTGAAACAAAGACCGCCGAGGAAGAGCACATGGGCGGGGAGAAAGTTTTAATGACCTGTGTTGGCATTGGATTTTGCAACCTCAGTAAAACTATAAGATAAAAAATATCTACAGACTCTGTGAAAGACAGAAAATGCTGCAAAGATCTAATAAACCCTACCTGTCTCTGTACTTACTCTGGCGTAGGGAGACCTGTGATGATTCTAGTGTGGGGTTACCCAAGCTCACTGCACATAAACAATAAAGCTGACTTCAGACTCTTTAGATCTGTGCTATTTATAAATGCAATGCCAGTATTCTGTGCTGCTTGGAGTGGCTCTCTGGAGTCTCAGCTGACTTGGGACTTTTTGCACTCTATTCCAGTGAATGGGACACAAGTGCCTCATGTCACTGTGCTCTCAGGCCTTAATGAGGTGAGTGCTCTGGTTTTATGTATTTACTGCTTTCACTCATATGCTTTTTCTGAAAGGTTTAGATAGAGAGGGAAAACAAAAACAAGCTTTGCATTGCGAAACAAGTGATCACAACAGAAATATTAGATTATTGAGGTAATTGAAGAGATAATATTGGCATGAAAATTAAAGGTATGACAGCAATTCTTTGTTTATACATTGTGTGTGTGTAGAATTTGTCAAATGCTCCACTCTTGTTTACATTTACTAAATTCACAGATCACAAAATAGTCTGAGTTGGAAAGGACCCAGAAGGATCACTGAGCCCAACTCTTAAGTGAATGGCCTATACAGGGATGAAACCCATGACCTTGGCAATATTAGCACTGTGCTTTAACCAGCTGAGCTCATCTCAGGGTTGCAGCTTCAAAGGAAGAATAAAATATCTGTCTATTGTTTTTTCCTAATGTTAGAATACAGTAGAGGAGACCACAGCCTATACTGACTTATTTTAGCCTCTTTTGCAAAGATGGGCATGGCAGCTTTTGACTTATCACATCTTTTTAGGTTTGTTTGGCATGTGGCTCACAATTAATTGTTAAACGTAGCAAAAATTGCTGTAGGCTTTGAGGAAGAAAAATTTATTCAGTTCTGCCATCATATTTTGTGCATCTGCTCCATTTTTAAAGTGCCAATAATGCTGTTTGGGATGGATTGACAGATACCAAACAGTTTCTACCAGGTTGTATATATTTACCCATGAAAGGCCTCTGGTAGATTCCAGGCAAACCTGTGGAAGTTAATGCTGAACTCCTGAAACAAAGGAAGAAATTTATATTTCTTCCCTTGAAGAAATAGATGGACTTCAGATTATCCTTCATGTGTCTGGAGGAATATAAAACTGTGTCAAAAGCTGCTATATAGAGAGAGCCAGTGACTGTGTTAAAATGGTTTCACAAACTATCTGATGCCACTGTAAAGTGGGCATTACCTCTGTATTATGAAGAATATATATTGGACCCAAAAAGGAGTTGGACAGAGGTTCATTATTTGATTACTGTCTTGTTAACTTTTGCAGGTCATGTGAGTAATTTTTTACTGTACTTTATTTGTGTTGCAATCTGTCAGACATGATTTGAAAAAATAAAGTTTTGGGTTTTTTTCTTAAATAAGGTGTTATTTCCCTTTGAAGCAAAGCAGACAACAATTGGGAAAAAAAAAAAAAGCCTGGAAGTCTTTCCTAAGCCCTTCATAACATAAATGGCTATCTTGAACTGATACATGAAAAAAACAACTTCGGGAGTTGCCAGAGAGGGAGGAAGGGAAAGGGTGAAGCCATTCCTGTAATTTATTAGCTTTCCAAAATTTGACTTGCAGCTAAGGAAATCCTAAATAAAACAACAGGATGTGAAATAAAATAACTTGACTATATTTTTTACATTTCAAGTTAGAAAAAGGAATATAGTCGTGAAAGAATTTACCTGCTCCCTTTTGTTGCTATGTAATGAAAAAACTAGAAATTTCATAAATTAAAATTACCCCAAATACAAGGCACTACTGATCCAAAAGGTGAAATGTACAAACTAAAATTAAAAGCCACTTGAATAAAAATATAAAGCTTACATTAATTAAAGATTCAAGTTTGTGCCACAGCTCCAATTTCCAAAATTTGCTTAAATAAAAATTTGCAGGTGTTGTCACAATTTCAAAAATGAAAAGCTTTATTCTTTTTCAGCTTAACTGTAAACCTGTTTTTCCAAATGTTCCCGTTGCATCAGGCATAGAGATGGCAATAAGTTGCCCAAGCAGCAGATATTATGTTGCACAATTACCTGTACTTAACCTCAGTGTTAAAATTGGACTGGTAAGCCTTAGCTCTGCTGCAAATTGCATAGCTCTACAGCACAACACTTGCTGCAACAATTCAAATCCTGTGAATTTGCTTGTTGCCTTACAGAGAAAAAGAATGGTATATGAAACTGATAAGTTTTTCAAGAACAGTCACTCTTTGGAGAAATATTAACAATTCCAGAGGAGGTTTTAGGAAAGAACTGTCTTAAATTTATATGGCCTTCATGTTCTGGGAAAAGTACTTATTAGAAGGAAATCCTGCAGATAAAAGCTGTTTATCGGCAAAACAGCAACTGACATCTGCTTTGGTGGTCTGATCACACAAGCAGTAAGATAGTTAATTTTAGAGTGGATGGAGGAAATTAATTTTTGGTGAAAAAAAATGATAGTGTTGGTAGCCACAGACTTTATGGTGAAGATGATAGTTACTAGGAGACACATCTTTCATCTCAGTCCGTTCATAGCAGAGTAATCCTCAGGTAACTTAAATTTGAAGTGATTAGCTGTACATGAATAATCCTATGCTCTGAACAATCCATCAGTAATTTAGTTAATCCCTTTGGGTAATAGAATCAAAATGGTTTTGGTTGGAAGAGACCTTACAGATCATCTAGTTCCACCATCCCCCCAACCAGGTTGCTCAAAGACCCATTCAGTCTGGCCTTGAACACTTCCAGGGATTGGGCATCCACAGCTACACTGGGCACTGAGCTGCTGTTAGAGCAGCTCACTACCTCACAGTAAGGAATTTCTTCAAATAGCTAATCTAAACATACCTTCTTTAGCTTACAGCCATCACCACTTGTTCTGTCACTACAGGCCCTTTAAAAAAAGTTTCTTTCCAGCCTTCCTTTAGGTTCCATTAGGAACTGACTTAAAGGGGTTATAAGGTCTCCATAGAATCTCCTCCAGGCTGTAAAAACCCAAGTCTCTCAGCCTGTCCTTGTGATGAGAAGAGGTGCTCAAACCCTCAGATCTTTACTGTGGGCCTCCTCTGGACTTGCTCCAAGAGGTCCAGGTCTTATTTTGGGGTTCCCAGAGCTGAATGCACCACTGCAGGTGCAGTCCCATGAGAGTTGCAGTCACAGTGGTGATGTGAAAAGTATTTGTAAAATACGCCTTTACCTTGCATATCCTGCCAATTTTGTAATACCCGTTGTCAAACTTTCTTCTATGATGTTATGATTGTAGTTTGCACCTTCTGTGGTTATGTCAGAAAATCCATGCTAACTGCTGTAGGACAGCTTCTGGAGTAGAAAAGATTATATTGGAAGCAAAATTGTTTCATTCCAAGTGCACTTTATCAAAGGCATGTGGCTAGAAGCCAGTGCAATAACTGTCTGGGAAAGCACACAGTAGGTAAGTTAGCTGGGCCAAAACAGTAAGTACATGGCTGTCTTGGGTAATGTTTTCAAAATGGTGTTTTGTTACTGCCAGAGCATATATACTTTCTCTCTTCCTCTTCCCCATGGGTGATACAGATTCTGTTTCAATCCACAGAGGCATAATTCTCTGCTTGCAAATTCTGACATTCACTTCCCTGTTTCTCAATCATACTCTTGAGAAACCAGAGGCAAAAAAAGACAAACAAGAAAAGAAACCAATTTTCAGGATGCACAATTTTTTCTATGAGTTAATTTCCTTTTTTTTTTTTTTTTTTTAATATTGCATAGCCATCTCCATGCTTTTATTTTGTGTGTCTGATGTGTGTCCACTTCTATTTAATCTGGCTCTTAAGAGATCCCAAGTGAGACACACAACTGTGTCACAGCAACTCTAAACAAAATAAAAATGTGGAAGGAGCGTAGCATCTTTTGCAGTTACTGCTTAGGTCTTGGTAACCTGTATCTTAAAAGAGCATTCGCGATGGGGACTATAGTGTCTTCCTTGTGCCTGTTGCCTCTGAGCAACACTGACAAACTCTGAAAAACACCTATAACCTGTTGTCAGTAATAGGGGTTAAAAGACAGAAAGTCCTGCAGGGAAGAGATTGTGTGGGCTGAATTGTGTGGTGACGGAGTTGGATGAGTAAGAGAAGCAAGTCATGCACTGTCACAGCATCACAATGTCCAAATAGCACTTCGACTAGATATAAATTGAGTTGTGACATTGTTACAAGACAGAACTATTAGGATGATTTATAGTAAATCTGTAGCAATAGATGTCAGGTGTTAGTGCTAATCTCTTTCCTGGAATAGTAAGATTATGTATATAGACTAAAAAGAGGGCCCAGAGCTGTATTCCCTGTGTATTAGAGAGTATAGAAATATTCTGTGTATGTAGCAATAAGGAGACCACAGAAGAAACGTGGTTTAAAGTGTTATTGATCTAGGGTGTAGCCACAAGAAAACAAAGGCCAAAATAAATTCTTTACATGAGGGTGAGCTGTGGCTGGGTGCCCACAGAAATTGAAGTAGCAACTGCTCTGCACAACTGAGCACACAGAGGTAGGCTGTGTCCTTGAATATTTGTCCTCATGCTGTATGTTTGCCACATTGTCACTCCCTCTTCTCAGTATCACTTTGGCTATGCTTCCCTGGCAGCCTCCCCTGTGCTGCTCACACAACAAACATCAGTGCTCCTTCAGCAGCGATCCCACGGTGAAAATCTGTAGGGCCTTGAAGGTGTCTGGTGCTTAACTACAGATGAACTAGTAGGATTAAGGGCTTGATTCCAGTGATCATCACTACATGGCAATCCCATTTTATAAAATGCAACAGGCCCAGGAGGGAACTCATTTTTGCAGGATGCCTCAGAAGTTACATGCTTCAGAACAAATGCCTTACCCATTCCCACTGCATTTTTAACCTGCTGCCACCTTGCTCCTTTAAAGTTACTTAAATCTTTTTTCAATCCTAAACTGTCTCCAAGGATTGCTTTAACAAATTTTTTTAAGTCTAGATATATTTTCTTAACTTTGATGAATGTGGATATATTCTGTAAGTTAAGACTATGGTTCTGAAGTTCTGAATCATCATCCCTGAGCACATCAAGACAAACAATTTTCTTTGTGTGTCTGGTAATAAGTTTTGATTCTGTATAATGTGTTAAAGATTTGCAAGATGCATCTAGATCAAAATATGCATAAATTTTGATTATTCTTTCTTTTTTTTTTAACATCATGAAAGTGGGGAAAAAAGAGAAGAAAACTACAGCCATACTGATTTGTTTGTGTGCCAGCATTCAGAAGATGCCTGAAGCAGTATGGCTTCCTGAGAGATTCACCCAGCTTCCTCTCTTTTTCCCACTGGTCACTGATCTGTCTCACTACAGGGATTTTCATTCAGGATTTCTGAAAGAGAAGAGTGAAGAGACAGATTGGATTTCTTCTAACTAAATGTGCCCTAGTAGTTCCTGCTGTAGAAACAAAGCATTTTCCTCATCTTTCCATCTCAGAGGTCTCCTTGAAGGCTTGCCATCTTGAAAAGTAACAGTCCTCTGGCTGAATCCTCTGAGTTTTGGAAAAAAGTGGAGCAAGAAAGGAACCTAATCCTAACACTCAAAATCAAAGTTTCTTGCTGACTGGCACTAACATGTTTGGCCTGCTTTAAAACTGGTGGAATATTATGCTACAAAATGGACAATGAGCACATACTTATAAAGTCCTAAGTCTCTGAATTGTATAAGATAAAATCTTGATATAAAGCTCCAGTCTTATGAAATTGAAATACTTTATTATTTTAGGACCTTCTGTTAAGGAAGCCAACCTAATGTGTTTGCTTATCAATACTGTGTCTGTCATTAACTTTCTGCTGGTGAAAACCCTTACTGCATTTCATCATATAAGGTGTCTACCATTGCTACTGCAAAGACTATTTCCAGCACAAAGACAAGGTTAGCTTAAGAGAAGGAGCTTTGAGATTACATGCTACTTTTTAGCTTCTTGCTTGTCAATGAAGCAGTGTGGGGTATAAAAGTCATGAAGATAACAGAAGCACACAGTTGAAGAAACTAATGTAACTGTACTACTATTTCAATTATCTGTTTATATTTAAAATGTGTAAAGCTATTTTTAAATATTGTTCTTTTGCCCACTAGCATTTTTTAGGGAATTAAGAAAAAAATTCCAAACCCTTGCCAGCATATTTTTGCAGTGCTAGCTCATATAAAAAAATTCACAGATGCTAATCATAGTAGTTCAGTAGTTCTAGCTCACCAACCACTCTCATGACAATCCACTTCTTCTGGTGTTACTGCAGCTGCTAGCCAAATATTAAACTCAAATAGCTCTGTGTGGGGCTTGTTAGTTTCACTTTTGAGGGTAAGCAGAACAGTGGCAGTTACAAGTAAAAGCCATTGCCTTTGCAATCTTTTCAGTTTGCTTCCTCTGCCATTTACTGAGTGGTAACCTCTCCATAGGTCAGTAGAATATTTATTTATGTTGCCTGCTGCAATATCTCTTAAGCAGAAACTGGCTCCTGTTGTCACAATTTCTAGTAACCAAAAATATCTGTCTGTGTTTTTTGGTAGCTCTAGGCTTTCCATCTATGGCTGACTCAATTCTGTAACAGCAGAGGAAGCAGAATAGAAGAGGTTCAAAACCAAGAGGGTAGGACACCCTGTGACTCATCTCAGAGGACTGGGTTTCCTCTACAGGTCTAGCTGTGTTGAAGGCAGTGCCAGGGCTTAAGGGCACTCTTGCAGCTTCTCTGGTCCTGGGAATGCCAGATTCAACATTGCTTGGCATTGATCGAAAACCATGACAACTATCTTTCCTTCATTTCTGTAGATGAGAACTAGTTCTGCTCTTTGAAACAATTAGATAAATACATCTAATTGTTTTGGTCCTTCACATGAAAAGTATCTTGGGAATGACACACTCTGAAGCTACGCCCTGGAAGGATCAAGTTAACTCCTGTTTCTGCCTGAAGTACAGCTACCTTGACAATATCTTTTATAACCTAAGCTTTGAGGGAGCTTAATGGCAAGTGATATGTATTCTTTGCCCTAGGGAGAGCTTTTTTGCTTTATTTTGTATATGTGCCTCAGTGTCAGGGAATTCTTACTGGAATTGCTTATCTTAAAATCTTCCTCCTCTAAGAAAAGGAGTTAGTGGAAGCTATTTCTAGATCCTGAAACGCTGTCCCAGAGAGCTCCAACATGTAGTTTATTTCCATTACACTATAAAGAGTGGAACAAGATGTCAATATTTTCAAATTTAATAGTTGCTGGATGCTTCTTTTAATATAGGAAATTAAAGAGCTGAATTTGATTTATTGCTTTAATTACAAAGAAAGATCTTTAACTGATCTGACTGGAATTCAAAAATAAGGGAGGAGAAGAACACAGCAATTTGACATGGGTTTTATGTTGCTTATACCAATGTAAATACAAAGCAATAGTGAAAATCAGTGGTTAAATTAAGTTTGATCCCACAATTAATTAATGAAAGCTGTGTTACCAAAGCGGTGGCATGTGGGACAGGCCTCTCTCTGAGCTGGTTTGCAGAGGTCCATACCTTTTTTGACTAGGAATTTACATCTTTGTGAAAACCCTATACTCTTGCTAGTTTTAACTAAAATTGGTCCATAGTTTCAAAAGCAAAACAACTATGTTAAAGATACCTAATAATTTATTTTTAACATAGAATATTTTAGTATTACAGTTTTGCCAGTGTGCATATTTGATACCAACATTGATAGCTAGCTTTTTCCTGAAATAACTTTTTCAGAAATATTGATAAAGCAATAGGTCTCATATCTATTTTCATTTGAGCAATAATTACTTAGCACATTTGAAGAATCAGCAGGCTGCATATTTTTATAATAGTATTTCAGACTAGAATAGGTTTCTGATTTTAAGCTCTGCTCATCCTTTTCCAGAACTTTGAATCAAAATACAACTTGCTGCTACTATGTACTATTAATCAGAAGTAAAACCGAGTAGAAACAAAAGTGAAATTCAGTGTCTTCACTTCATTGTGAAATATGAAGATGAGAATACCATGTGGAAAAATTAACTACAAAATTTTCCCTTTGTGTTTACTGTAAGCAGTTTAGAGACTTCTAGAATCACTTCGTTAAAGTTTCGTGTTTGTATATTTGTGTGTGTATATCAAAGTTTCTTGCTCTTACAGAATCATCTAGTTCTAATGCCCCTGTCATAGGTAGGGACCTCTTCCGCTATACCAAGTTGCTCAGAGTCACATCCAATTTGATCTTGAACTTGGATCTTCCACCTTCCAGGGACGGACCATTTGCAGTTTCCCTGGGAAACCTGTTCCAGCACCTCAGTGTTCTCACAATAAAGAATTTCTTCTTAATATCTAATCTAAACCTACTTTCTTCAGTTTAAAGCCATTTTGTCCTGTCACTACATGCCCATGTAAAATGTGTCTCTCTGGTCTTCCTGTAAGACTCCTTTACAGGAAGGTTGCTAAAACTGGAAGGCTGCTATAAAGTCTCCCTGAAGACTTCTCCCTGAAGCCACTCTTCTCCATCCTAACTCAAGAACTCTCGTTAAGGTCTCTGGTGATTGATGTGAGTACAGAAGGCAGTTAGGAAAATGTGCAAGATACACTTGGTTCACTTTCATGACATTGATTTCTGTGTAGCATCTAAGTAGCTTAGTAATTGTATCTTAAATGTATTTCAAAATGAAAAAAAAAAAGAATAAAGGTTGAGATCTCGAGTGAGGAAATTCAAAAACTTCAACAGTTGACGATAACAGAATTTTTGTTACCCCATTGTGTTGTTTTTGGTCCTTTTAGTTTCTAGCTGTATCACACATCCTGCTACACTAAAGCAGATGAAATTACACAACAGTTAAATAATGCAAAGAAAAACCCTAAACCCAAAAGGATGAAACACTACTGATGGAAATGAATTTACATAAACATTAACTTTTGAAGCTTCCTGGCTTTCACAGATAGATAACTGCTGCCAAACAAGCTCAGGAAGCTTAACTTTCCATAATAATGCGTGGTAAAAGAATATGGGTGGAGCTGCAGTCCATTGCATTTAAAATCAGACATTATTAAACAGTACATAATTAACTTCTAGAAATGTTAATTTTAAAAATTCATAACAAATGTTCTCATCTAAATCTCCATTCATGTCTTGAGAGATAAGAAAAAATTCTAATATATATATACATGTGAAAACACTATTCAAAGAACAATCTTACTTTCCACAAATTGATGCCAGGTCATTATACAGTCATGAACACTGTACACAATGAAGTCCTGAAGAAAGTGAACTGGGCTGGAAACCTATAAATGTGCATTAGAGTACTTATGGTCAATTTCCGAGTCCCTTTAAATATCTGGAAACTCCAAGAATGAATAGAGAAATACTAGTTTGTGTATATGAGGAAAGCAGGCTGTTCCCCACATTTGCCTAAGGTAAGAAAGGCTGAGGTGATTTTGGTTTGATTTTTCAAAAGAAAAAACAGACCCTGGGCCCTTCAAAATCTATTTTGAGAGGTTTTCAATCTAGTAGACTTCCCTATTCCCATGGGATTTTCAAAGACAATTTATCTGTCAAAAGTTATTTTCCTATTGATAGGTAGACCTAGGAAGGCACTTTAATTTATCTTTATTATGAATATGAATACAATTTGTATAACAGTAGCACTGAAAACCTTTTGAACTCAGTAGAAGGTTGATCCTGGCTGGATACCGGGTATCCAACAAAGCTACTCTAACACTCTCCTTCACAACTAGACATGGGAGAGAAAATAGAGTGAAAGGCTCCTGATTTGAGATAAAGTCAGTGAGACTGGTAAACCAATTACCATCTCAGGCAAAACAGACTGAATTTCGTCATTAGTTGAACTTAGGACCAAGGAAATCAGATCAGGATAAGAAGAAGTAAAACAAATCTTAAAAACACTTTTCCCCACTTCCTAGCTCTACTTCCTCCTAAAATGGTGCAGGCAGGAGGGGAGTGGGGGTTATGGTCAGTTCATCAGACATTTTTTCTCCCAGTGCTCAGGGAGAGAAGTCTTTCCCATGCTCCAGTGGGGGGTGCCTCCCCCAGGAGACAGCTCCCTATTAATTTCTCCAGTGTAAGCTCGTCTCACAGGAAGATTGCACTCTTCCACAGGTGCAATCCATCAGGCACAGCCTGCTCCAGCATGAGATCTCACAGGGTCATAAGTCCTACCAGGAAACCTGCTCCAGTAGTAGGCTCCTCTCTCCCTGGGTCTGCAGTTCCCTGCGAGGACAGGCCTCCCATAGGGTCACAGCCTCTTTTGGGCATCCACGTGCTCTGGTGTGGGTCTCCTTCACAGGCTGCAGATGGATCTCTGCATCCCTGTGGTCCCCCATGGGCTGCAGGAGCACAGCTGCCTCACCATCACCTGCACCATGGGCTGTGGGGGAATCCCAGGTGCAGTGTCTGCCTTGTCCCTCCCCTTCTCCACTGACCCGGCTGTCTGCAGAGCCGTTCCTCTTACATACTCTCACTCTGCTCCTCTCTGGCTGCAATTACATCTACCCAATAACTTTTTTTCCTTCTTAAATATGTTACCAAAAGGAATTACCCTCATTTCTAATTGTCCCAGCCTCAGCCAGCAGCATGTCTGTCTTGAAGATGTCTGACACTGGCTCTAGCAAATGTGGAGGATGCTTCCAGCATATTTTGACAAAAGCCAGTAGCTCCCCCACTACCAAAACCTGGCCATGCAAACCTAAGACAAATTCACATGTTACTGTATTTAGATACCAGTTAAACACAGAAGATACCCTGCTTTAAAGAATAAAGGGAAAACAAAGCAAAACAGAATCTATGCAAGCAAAAGTTGGTTAGGAAACAGTCACTTGATGGAGGGAGTCCTGGCACACTGATGGACTCCTGAAGCACTTGTATTGCAATCACTAGGACTTTTGACAGCAGAGCCACTAACAAACACTACAAGCTGAGTCTTCAGTGCTTGAAGGTTCCCCTTCAGCCTCAGGCTGCAGTTTTATTAATTTTATTCATTCTGTTAGCAGATTTGGAGTAGAAATTCAGATATACTTACCCTTTTCCTCACTGTGTAGTACTAGTATACCTACATGTTTACTAAGCAAAAAAGTCATAGGGTGACAGAAAATTTGTGGTTCCCTGTAATACCATTTCTACCAAGCCATTTCCCATCAGTGGACTGCATTTCAAAAATTTATTTTGAGGTTCTACAGTTAAACCAATTGCTTGTGCTTACTTGCCTGCCTGCTTTTTCCAGCTACTAAATTGTTGGCTGCACACTAGGTTTTATCCTCTAATAAGAGAAAGGCGCATGTTCCTTAAAAGGAAATCCCACGCTGCTGCTCTGTTGTGACTCAACTAACTTGGCAAGAAAGGAATTTACTCCATTTCTGTATCAGATCCACACCAACCTGCGCTGAGCCACATGGATGACAGTGTTGAAAGGATTGCAACATTTAATAGAGCCACAAGTGGTATGGAGATCAGTGCAGACCTTACTGCTCACATGAGGCAGTTAGCTTCACTAAACAGTAAATAGGCAAATAATTTAATCTTTATTTGCAGAAAACCTATCAGAAAATATTGAAATCCACAAAACTGGAGTAATTAAATTTGAAAGGTGTAGATGAAAATCTCATGCACTACATGTGGGTGACTTGTGCATATACTACCAATGTTGGTTAAGAAATACAGCAATACTGCTATGCAATCCTTTTCAATCCAAGATTTAATGTCATGGACATCTGACATACCCATCTCTCATACAATCTGTCAGGCAGAGCACTATTACCGATCACTGTGGGCTACAAAGCAGGCTTCTCTGTCTTCTCCTTGTATAGTTTGGAGGGAATCCCAGAGAGCTGTTGGAAAATGAAAGCTTATCAAACTCCTGGAAACTTCTGGGAAAGGAAACAGGGTGGTTTTGGACACACAGGGAGCATTACCTGTTTCCATTCCTCTGGTTTATAGAAGTCACTGTCCTGCATTAGCCACTGTAGTCTCTGAGTGCTTTTTACTTGCTCAGCAAGTGAACTCATGCCTGTTCTTGTAGGGCTTTTCTATGTTTGTTTGGGTTTTTAAAATTTTTTTCCTATGGGATTGTTGTGTGATGCAGCATTTTGTACCCGATCAAGAACACAATGGACTGTTGGAGAAGGAGCTGACCAAGAAGTGCATCTTCCAATGAGGTACAATTTAGTGCCTGGAGAAGTACCTTTTGCATTCTTAGGTATATGCTCCAAAAGCTGTCTTCATAGAAATGCATTACAGAAGGTATTTTTACGTACTTTCTACTGTCTCTCAGAGGAACGGTATCAAACAGATGTCTGGAAGGGGACAATCTTGCGCTTCCTGTTGGGGCCCTCAAAGCCAAGAGATGGCTTCTTTTCCTAAGTTATATTTTCCCAAAGGGGATGAATTAGAAGTGTGTCCTTTTGCAAGCTGAGTCATACACAAACCTGTATTTACAGGTGCTTTTTCTTCCATTCTCCTCCAGGAAGGAGGTAATCACTCACACAACTTCAGGAAAAAGGTTTTAGAGAATTACTATAAAAAATGAAAACATTTCTTTTAAGACTGTTCTTTGCACCATATATTTAAAGAGAAAGCATGGCCTTTTAACCAAAATATATTTTTGTCCAAGGCAGAGCTTACTACAAAAAGAAAACGAGAAAAAACATGATGACATATGTACTTACTAAGCAGTACGAATTTCACATCCTACTACAAAAGTAGAAAGAAAAGTGAAATACATGCATGGATTTGATTAAAATAAGTAACTTCCTTAGTGTTGTAATTTGCAAAGGTTTTGCAAGTAACTCCCTACCTTTGAACAGAGAATATGCTTTGATTTTAATTTCAGATGAAAATCATAAATCAGATGACAAATATGAGAATTTTTGAAGGAACTACTATAGAACTATTTCTGTAATTTTCAGCTTTTTGAACATGTAAATGAAACAAAGTCTGTATCCTGGCCAGCACACTAATCTCAGAATTTGGAACACAGAAGTAATCAAGTAAGTAAAATTAAGCCTTTGAACAGATGGCAAGGTCTTAACTTGCTTTGAAAAGCAAACTAAATTTGAAGCTGCTACACCACCTGTAGAAATAACAATTTTTTGTATAATTAGTGGTATTTTTGTCCGTTATTTGGGCATATGTTTACTAAGTTTATTGTTTAGCATCCATGTTTTTGGATTCTGTGGTTATGCCTCTGTTACTACACCCTACACACAAGGGTATTCACAGAGTGTGAAGACGAAAAACAAAATGTGTGAACAGTGTGGAGGTAAACGGTATTTCAGCTCCCTGCCACAGACTGACACTGGTGTCCAAGCATACTAACATGCAAATGTATGGATACTGTATGATCATTTAGCAAAGAAAAAGGGAAGGGGGGTGCTTAAACGGCAGTTAGATGCAAACCTGAGATGTTCACAGTTTCCGAGTGCAGATGCCTTTTAAAGGATTTGTTGAAAATTAATATAGTAGCAAGAACTCTGATGAAAAATAATGAACAGTGCTGAACAGACCAGAGAAAAAGGATATTTCATAGGACAATTCTGTTTCTTGCTACATTATACTAAAACATGTTTAATTATAATAGAAGACAAACAAAAGTACCAGGTATCACTAGAAAAGCTATAAAGTTTGGAGTCCTAACACAGATTGGACTTTCAAAATCTAAGCAAGCTTTATCACTCCAGAAGCTGAGAAATTTTGCAGTCCAACTATACCTGACCCCGACAAACTACTGAAACTTAACAAGATAAGCATTTGTCATCTATTTAAGTCAAATTCTTTGCATTTGCAGGGGTCTGTGCACAGAAATCTTGATGAGCAAAGTCTTATGTCATGCAGTGAGCACAACCAATGTAGTACATTACTCTCCTTATCTTTTGAGTGGTCTGGATATCAGTGGCATTTTAGATAATTATGTTTGGGAGGCACCAGAATATTTTTATTTTGGGGTTTCTTTCTTTACTCTGCTTCGAAGAAGTTTCCAGTGTCGCTGCAGCATGCTTGTGTGAGTTTTCCACACTGCAAACAGGGCAGAGACATTAAACATGAAAAGCAAAATATTAGAGAATGTAATACCACAGAAACTTTCTTTGAGATGAAGGACTAGATATTATCAAAGAAAACATGCTGTAATTGACTTTATTTCAAAATCACTAGGTATTCTTTACACTGCACGTTCAATAAAAACATGGCCACTGATATAATTTCCAGTTCTGAAATGGCCTAGATTTTGTCCTTAAAGGACATGAGACCTGTGGGATGATGTTATAGCACATGGGCAGACTCTTCTATACAGAGCAAAAGACCATGCTTCACATCATAGAAATGACATGACAAAGTAAGATTGTCCTTAAAGAATTACATTTTAACAGTGCCGAATTGCTAGTTGACCCTAACAGCCTGCTTTGAAAACAAGAATGTCACAAGCGTGAGTCTATTAGCATGAGTCTGAAACTCATCAACCATCAAACTTTTACATGGTTTTTTCGTTCTTCCCTGTCCCAGCTTGTGTTTTTCCTTTGTCTAACAGACAACCCAGTTCCTGAGCCTTCAGGTGAAGCATGTTTACTTGGCACGGACAAGAAAACAAGGAACAAACTCATCGGACAGGAAGTGACAGAAAAGTGTGCATTTCAGAAGTCTGAACTGTGCAATAAATCCCAAGAGGTGGAACAGAACTAGCGCGCACACACACACACACACACACACTTTGCTTAAAAAACAACCGTACATTTTTTCTTTGGCCCAGCTAACACACTCACTACTGTGCAGCCAGACCGCAGCAAGGACGCGCTGCTTGTTTGCCATGGCTGAACAAGGCCAGGTCTGTCCCTCACGCTCGCTGGTCCCAAGCCCTCCACCTTTCACCTGGGCGGGCTCGCACAGACGGAGCCTTGCGGGAGGCAAGGAAAGCCCTCGCCGCCCACACCGACTGTCGAGCCGGCAGCGGGGGCAAAGAGCAGCGCTCGCCTGCTCGGCAGCGGTTCCGCTTCTCGCACTGACAAAACCCTGGTGCCCTCTCTAGCGCCGACGGAACCTGACAGAGCTCCAGATGAGTTTCGATCCCAAGCACATACGTGACTCGTGGGGATGGTACTGTGTGTAGGGCCAAGAGCTGGACGCGATGACCCACGTGCGTCCCTTGCCCTTTCCAACTCAGAGTATGCTGCGATTCTGCGATGAGGGGGCTGCCGCCTGCACGGGAGAGCTGCGCGACGCCTGCCCTGCGGCCGCACGGTGTCCCCGCGGGCCGAGGGACACGCCGCCCCGCCCGGCCCGGCCCGGCACGGCGAGCCCCGCCGGAGCGGCCGCGCCTTGCCGGGGCAGCGCGGCGGGACCCGCCCCGCCCGCGGCCGCGCGATGACGTGAGCGGCGGGAGCGCCGCCCAGCCGGAGGCAGCGGCCAGAGCGCGGGTCGGCGCGGAGCTGCCGCCGCGTCCCCCGGCCGGCGCCGCCGTGCATGGGGAGGGAGCGGGCGGGCGGGACGCTGCCTGCGCGCCGCGCTGCACAGCCACCGCCGCGGTGAGTGGGGCCGGCAGCGCCCGCCCGCCGGCGGGGCCCAGGGGGTGGCCGGGGAGGCGGCTGCACCGCCGTATCCCCAGCCCCGTCCCGCGGGCGGGGGCTCAGCCCCGGCGGGCGGGGGCGGGCGGGCGCTCGGGGGGCGGGCGACCCTGCCCGCCGGGGCTGTGAGCGGGGCACCGCGCTGGCTTCCTCCCCCTCCGTAAACAGGGCTCCCGGGGGGCGGGCCGGGCCGACCTGGGCGGCGGGGAAGCTGGAAGTCTGGCTGCCGCGCCTCTTCGGTGGAGGTGCTGTGTGTTGCGGGAGAACTTCCTCGCGAATACTTATTTGTGCCGTTAAAAAAAAATCTCTTCGCAGAAGGAGGGCAAACAGTCACGAAAAACCACACTTGTGGTTTTTCTCTGTAAGTGTCTATTGAATTAGCTTCTGCCTGGGGAAGTGTTCCGTTAGGTGTGGGTTGTGAATTAATGGATTTGATTAATTTGCAGAAGATAAATTTTCTTTTAAGAAAAGAATTTCAGATAAAACTTTCTCAGTTTTTTTTTTTTTTTTTTTTTTTGCGACTGTAGTCTAATTAGAACCTGATTGTGGCATTGTCTTCAAATTTTCCACTTCTGCAGTCAGTGACAGGTGAGAAAATAACACCTTCCTTTGATTCTTCATAAATTGCTGGGAATTGCTGACTGTATTCCTTCTGGTTGCTGTACAGAAGAAAACTTAATTGGGAAGATTGTAAAGGCTATTGACAATTTTGAGTGTAATTTTGTACTTGAGATTATTTGCTTTGTGATCATTGTTTCTGACATCTTAGCTCTGTAAAACTTACCAATTTATTATCTCTTAATTTGTTGTGTCACTAGTTAAATGTAACATGTATGTAAGTGGGTGAGAGAGAAGTATTTATTAAGTTTCTATTTTATGGGAAATCAGTATTGACAGATGACTATAGAGAGACTCTGTGCACTCTTAAAGGTATTTTGTATCAGTTATATGGATTAACTTTCTTTTCCTTCCCTGCATCTCAGTCTTCTTCATAACTGATATGGTGCTAATACTGTAGTGATGTTCTTCGGGCATGCCCATTTTTCTTCCCTTTTTAGAGTTTGTGGCAGTAATTTAAGGATTCAGTAGGAATACAGTAACCACTACTGTGTTCTGCTTGATGAGAATGCATCCTGAGTGACTTACATAGTGTAAGTCTAGACTCTTGAATTAATCAACTTCAGTATTATTGTATGAAATAGCAGGGATTTTAAGCTGTGGTGAACTTCCCAGAGAAGCCTAAATTTGACCTATTTGCAGATTTTCATTTTTTGTAAGTGCCAATGACAGCCACATGAGGAAGGAGTATTTGCTGCCAGGAGGGGAAGTTGTAATGAGCAAGAAGTATATGGAATGCAGAAAATGGTCCAACATCCTTGTTGGTTGAATCAGACTGACTGGAACTGCAGAATGGAAAATGAAAGGAGGTTGCTACTGCTTTTTACTTGTAGCTGTTCAAAATTATGATTAGGCTAATAAAAAGTTGAAGTCTCTGTAGAATAACCATTTCCAAACTATGTGGAGGTAGTGTTATGCATGACCACAGAATAGTACTAAAGTGAGTGTTACTGCCATGTTGTACTAGCAGTGGCATAATCTTTCTGAAGTTAGGAGAAAAGCAGTTGCTGAATGAGGTTGTTGCTTTGCCATTGGTCTCTTTTTATTTCAGCTTTGGGACATTTTTACAGCATGACCTTATGTAAACGAAAGCTAAGTGACGATGTTTGCAGTTACAAGAAATAACCTGAGATCTCATCTGAAAGAACCTTAAAAGTGAAATAAACACAATTCAGAAATGTAGTAGTATTAAACAGAGACAGTAATTAAATGGTGCTCATTATGAATAGAAGAGTATCAAAAGTTACAAACTTCCAATTAAAAAGCAGTTAACAGAATTGACTGTGCAATAATAAAACAAGTATTTGTTCTAAAAAATGTTATTCTAAAAATAAAAAAAGCAACTGGAAGAAGGCGACCAAAATCTGGTGGCTTTTTTTAGAAAAGTAACTGGAACTTTAAGTATGGGGCTGAACTGGACGACCTCACCTCCTGCCGTGCCTTTCAACCCAAATTATTCTCTCCTAGTGCTCCTGTTCTCTTACAGGCTAGCATTTTTCTTTTAGCACGCCTGCTACTTTTTACCTAGGCTTGCATGCAAATGTTATACCTGTCATTAGTCAAGTACACAGTTACATTTTTTCATTTGACTTAATAGAGCTGCTGTTTCAAAACCTCCGACCCTGGCTGTGCACTGATTTTGGTGGGTTCTTTATGTATTCATGTGTCCCATGGGGTTCTCAGCAAGAGGCCAGTAAGATGACTAATATGAGTAATACTAGCATGATCTGAGTCAACATTTGAAGTCATGCTTACGTTTGTATTTCTTTAACTTGTTTCAGTTACAATTTCTTTATCAAAAGGTGAATGAGGAGCTTTCTTGAATTTTTGAATATGATATTTTAAAATTACTTTGTGAGATAGATCTGTCTTCATGCAGACGTGAAAAACTACAAAAATGTGAATATACAAAGAAGCTTCTTTGTAGTAGTTCTGCTGAAGGAACGGTGATCCAGTTTTATTTGCTGCATACAAATAAAAGCTTTCTGCTGCATAATGTGTTCATCTAGAGAGTAGATTGTATGTCTCACTTAAATTGGTTGTGCACGACAGTACAGTGACAGCTGTAAGGTACAAGTGTAAGGTCGGTTGTCACTGTCAGTTGCAACCTGTAAGATGCTCAAAGAAAAAGGGTGATGCCTCACTCAAATGTCAAGCTCTATGGGTTATGCAATACTGGATGTAGAGAGGTCTGGTTCACATGGACAATGATAACCCCCATGTGTTATGTAGAATGACTTGCCTAGAAGGCAATTGTCCATCTAATTTTGGTTATGTAGTTACTGTTTCTCACAGTCAAAGCTGAATCTTTAAATCTGATTTGTAGGAAAAAACCTGCCCAGTCTGGTGCAGGCACCTATTGATTTAAAATCAATAGAAACATTGTCCCTTTCTGAGGTGAGTTTTCTCTGCATCTGTCTTTGACAATGACTTCCACAGTAGCATTACGTGGTTCCTTTTGTTGTTAGTAGTTTGCTTTTTAATCATGGTTGCACATTTCCTTATATTAGGAAGGGAGGCGTTAGTTCTTGCTGCTTAGATTTTCTGTCTTCTTGGTTTTCTTCTGGTTTTGTGTGGTGCTTTTTTTGCAGGGGTAGGGGAAGGGGGTATATGTCTGTATTTTCTTTTTTCTTAGAGTCTTTAGTATTTGTTCATAGCTCATACCAATCTATGAAGTAATTCTGTTTTTTGCGATGTCACAAAAGACAATATTCCAGGTGAATTGAGAATGTTTTCAATACCTTTCCTCTCTTCATCAGAACACTTTTTCTTGTCTCTTGTGTGCCTGTATTAAGCAGAGATTCTGCTGAGCTGCACATCCTGTGAGTGGTTGTTTTGTTTATCTGCTTACATTTGGCTTAAAAAGTAATGTCACGTGGGAATAACTGCAAGTTTTTCTTTCAGGGGTATATTATTTTATGTTTGTTGGCATCAGCTGTTATCTGCCTTTTGTTTTTTTTGCTTGGCTAGCTCTCAGTTTTGATGTTGCTCAAGTCTCATGTAAGCCGGTTATCACCAAAGTTGTTTTTAGGCTAGGACTTTGAAAGTGCTTATATGCTTGCATAAATATGTATGGTGTGGTATTTCTTGCTCTGCATGCAGCCCCACGTGGGATCTTTCCTGATGTTTACCCCAGTTCTTAATCTATGTGTTGTTCACGGTGTAAGGTTTTTTATCAGCAGTTCAGTGGAGCTGATTTAGCTGGTATTACCTTTATCGTTCTGTTTATGTGCTTGAGCAGCTGCAGTAGATTTCGGGACTTAAGAAAGTCTTTTACAGATGTTTTAATTAAATGGATTTATTATACATGTTCAAAGTATTGTGATTAAAGTTATTAACATGTATAATTAAAACTTTTAAAATGCTTCTTTATGTGACTTCATTGGTCTGAAGGATTCATTTTTTGTAGTATTTAGTGAGAGTAACTATCAAATCAGTTTAAATCAGTTTTTTAGACCTTTTTTGGTACAGTCTATATCATCCTGTTTACCAGAAACTATGCAAGAATTTTGAGAGTTTTTTTGGTGAGCAGATAATATGTTAGAGGAATAGTGTTAGCATGCAGGTCTAGTATGCTTTAAATGAGTATTTTCCATCTCTGATATCCATTAGTCTTGTTTGACTGCAAGGATTTCATAGTTATGACAAAAATGTTCATCACTATTCATTATTTCATAATACTGACTATGGCTTGGGTTTCTAGTATTGTCAGATATTTCTAAAGTAAGAAACCTTTGCCGTCTAAATATCCAGTGTTGATACATAAGCATACAGTTCATTTGGTACCTGTAATTATCAAACAGTTTTTAGAAGCCTCAGTTAAAATGCATTTAGATTGAGAGACCTTTTAATTTCAGCATGAAATTATGGCATTACTTGCATGGATTCAGATATGGAGGTATGGGTTGCAGGGTATGGGTTGATGTTTGGGTTATGTATTAGGTAAAATTTGACTGGGGGACTAATGCAAGACCATTTGAGGACAGTTGGACAGTTGGGAAACAAACATTAATTCCTAATGAAAGAGGGGTTTATAAACTATAGAGAGAATTATAAACCATAAAGTCACAAAGATCTAAGAATAAGGTGGAGTTGTAGTTTTATCATGTGTATTAACTGTTCTATTAAGCTGTCTTTGTTCTCAAGACTCTTTTTTCCTTAGCTTCTCGCAAACACTGGAATCTGCTGCTTCCTCAGTTGTGTAAACACAACAGCTTTTTATAGGTCTGTACTGTAAACTGTATCACAAGTGACTTAAGTTAAAATTATTTTTTTTTGTCTCATTTGGAACAAGTGGCATGAGGGAAAGGGAGCGGACAGGATAACTTCTTAAGCTGGCTTGCAGTGTTAGAGAAAATGTTGTGTAATCACATCCTGGATAACCCCAAAGATGGACTGAGCTACAAAAGAACTGTTGGGTTCCCAGTGGAATTGGAGGGCACTGGATTGCACAAGACCCAGATCCTCAGCTGTGGGCAGTAAAGCTTGTGTCAATCCAAGAGCTGGCTCCCAAAAGACAGACTTTGGAACTACTGTAACAACTGTGTAAATAGGTGCACGGTTATCTTTTAATTGCCGCATACCTGGGTCTTCATAAACCTTTGTAACTATGCTCTCTGTCAGGGAGCTTGGGAAAATATACTTCTGGCTGCTTTTCTCCTAACCTGGTTTCTTCAGTTGAAGGTGATTTCAAGGTAGTTGGCTAACATTAGGGCATTCTATTCCTCTGTATCTTCTCTTCCCTAAAACTGGAGACTAGCCCACTAAAACCATGTTTTGGACATTGCAAGGAGGATGGACATGTACTGAATTTCAGTCACTGTGCAAAGTGGGTGTCAAAATGAATTGGAGTCTTCACTTTTCATTGTTATGCATTGGCAGACCTAAAACTGGTGTGATGAAATAGGTGTACATCAAAGTGGAGAATAAATAAGCCAGACAATTTATTTGGCTGGGGTGTAATGAGATTACACCAGAATCAGTCAGAAACAAATGAATTTGAAGCTAGGTTTGCAGTATGGTTGCATGTATGATTGTAACACACATAGGTGTACCTGAACTTGTTTGTATTCCAGCAGTTGGAAGCCACAGCAGTTTAAACCATACAGGACACTGAAAGTTTGTCATGGCCTTTGCTACCCAACATCGTTCACATGTATTAGCAGTGTTTAGAAGGATATCTTTAGACTGCAGCACTCTTAAGCTGTGCCATAATTTTCCTGGGTTTTCATATTTTTTCAGGTTTCTTTCCAAAGAGCGCTGCCACTTGCTGAGATTGCTATCTTATTGTCCTGGTTTCAGCCACGACAGAGTTAATTTTTCTGCAGTAGCAGCGAGGGGGTAGAGCCTGGGCCCATGTGGCAGTGTCTAGGTTGTTATTCTATACCATGCACTTCATCCTGTTGGAAGTAGGGTGATCTCACTTTTGGAAAGAAGGGTGTGGCATCAGGTCAAGAAGAAGTGTGGTGGGAAGAGGGAACCTAGGCCCTTTGGGGAGCGTTTTGCATGTAAATCACCCTCTTTTGTACACTTTTGTTATTAATACTGTTGTTGTTACTGTCCATTTTCTTATCTGTTTGCTGTTTACAGTAAATTGTTCTTACATCAACCTGTAATCTCTGCCTTTTGTTTTTTTTCACTGACATGGGGACATGGAGGGGAGCAACCAGGGTTTCTTTTTAGTGGGAGCACCAAATTGGGAATACCATTCCTAAATTATGACACTTCTCAGTAATTCTGCCAATGAACCCACAAAGCTGAATTTTAAATTCACTTTGGAATCAAAAAATGTTTTTAATTTGTTTTTTGAAAGAGATAATAGTATTTGGCAATTTTTATGGTTATTCAGTGAGTTTTGACGCATAATTTTTTCAAACTCTAGAACCTGATGTAAAATTTTTTTGGTAGGTTGATAATACATGATGTCTCTTCTTGTAGTTTGTTATGCTGTGATGTGATTGTGCAGTTGTTATGGCTATGCAGGGTGGTGAAATAATATTTTTTAGTCAGACTTTTTAGAAGGATATTTGAAGTTTGTCATGACTTGATATTACAGCCACTAACTGCATGCCATAATATGCTAGAAGGCATTGACTGTCTGGGTTCTTATCCTGGCAGCAGACTTGTGGACTGCTCAACCAAATTCTATGAAAGGCCTTTGAGCAGCTTTATATGTAGGTTTTTTGAAACCATTTCTGCAAATACTGAAAAAGCATTAGTTTTGAACAGCATATAGGGCACTTGATGCTTTGTCCTAGTGTGTCAAACTATTCTGCTCCCTCTCCAACATCTGTAGTATGTCTTGGGTAGAGAAAACAGTACTATTTTGAGTTGGTGCAACATAGCTTAAGTGTTTCTAAGTGAGAATGCCTAAAGGGAAGTCATCTTGAGTGCCCTTTATCATGCAGTTAATGGATTAAATATCTGTGAAACCAGGAAAAGTGATGGTCCTCTTTCATGTCCAGGGGATGCGCAGAATGAAAACAAGAGCATATCATCCCTGATTTTCAGTGGACAAGCAGCTAATAGATATGGAAAGGATTTCTTTAAATTATTGTTAGTTTTAAAGAAATCTGTTTGGAGATTATAGTTACAATTCTGCTAAAGCCTAAATTTAGTCAAATGTTGTAACTTTTAGTTAAAGACAGATACTGTATAGAACCACAGAATAATTTAGTGGAATGGGACCTCAGTTGGATTCTGTTTCAAAGTTCTGCATAAAGTAGAACTTTGGGTCAGTTAGGAGGTCATAACAGGTACAAAAGCTGTATCCAGGAAGGTCATAAAAATCTCCAAGGATGGAGATAACATGTCAACCACTGGGCCATCATCTGGATGTCAGACATTCTCTTTATTTCCTCTCTGAACCTTTCGGTGTTTCAACTTGCTCCTGTTGTCTCTTGTCCTGTGGATGGAGGACAAGAGCTTGGCTCCATCGTCTGAATAATTTCCATGTTGGTTCTGGTGACTGCTGTTAGGCTCCCCCAGTCTCATCCAGGTGGAATAGACCCTGCTTCCTAGTCTGTCCTCATAGGGTCTATGGTACAGCCTCCAACAGTGTTGTTGGCCTCTGCTGTAACTTGTTCCCATTTGCCAGGGTTTTTTTTTTTCTATGTTAGGGCAGTGGAATAAGACCCAGATTCAGAATTTTAAATTCAACTAAGATATGAATACTGACAAATTCCTAAATAAGGCCAGGACAGTAGGTGGCCTGAGACTTTCCAACAACCAAACTAGGAATATATTCTTCCCCCAGTTTTTGTAAAAATAACTATGTGATGATGAACGATGATTGGTTTAAATTCTTGAAGGATACTGTGACCAGAAACAGGCTGTTCAGCTCATGTACCTGACTGAGCATTCATTCTTTATTAAACTGCATAGTTTGAAAAATGTAGTATGTTTTGTATAAATTTATTTTATTATGTAACTTTTCATTGTAAGTATTGTATTTAATAATTTCAACTGTAGTTTTTTGACAGTTTTCTATTTTTTTGTTACATTTTAATTTTAGAAATGCAGTGTGCAAACAGTAAATTAAAAATTACTGTCGTTGAAAACTGTAGCCAGTGTGCTCTTTGGCATAATTTAATTGATTAAAATTCAAAGTCTAGATTGAACTCATTAAATTCCATCTCTTCTTACATAAAAATGCACCATACTATGTCTTGTTTAATTAAAAACATTAGTGCAGAGAACTATTTGGCTCCTTGAGTGATAAAACATGTGGAACAACAGTTTAAAAAGTAAACATGCTACATGAATGGTTTATATTAAATGTTCTCTTTAATTTCAGTCATAGCTTAAAGAAGGTATTTTTAATTTGAATAAATTAATTTGTCTGGCCATTAGATTGCTGAGTACTTAATTATACATGACATGAATAGAACACATGTATTTATATTTTGGGAGTTTTGGGGTGTTTTTTGTTTGTTTGTTTGTTGTTTGTTTGTTTTCTTTTAATTTTATCTTTGAGTCTCTAAGATTCGTGGACTGTTAAACCAGCTGGAACTTTTGGAGTGTTACAGTGTTTTGTTTTTGTCAGGTCATTAAACTTCAGCCTGTTGATACCAAAGCATTCTGTTTTGCTGGAATGAATGTCTTCTAGAGCTGGTTACAAGGGTGTGTCAGTGCAGTTTGGTTCTTTGATCAAGCTGGATTCCTGAGTACAAGTTTCAATATTTGCCTTTCTTAACAGTTTCTCTGTGATCTCACTGCATACTAATTATGTTAATTGTGGAATGCAGGTTTCTTCCCTTAAGAAACATAAATATATTGTGAATCAGTGTGCCATTTTTTTTGCATCATTTAATGACCTCTAAATTTGTTTAATAAGAGTTTGTGCTAGTGATATTATTTCTGCCTAAAATTCTTCCCTTTCTTACTAAGTTTTGCTCTTGTACTTGAGGAGCTAAGTATATACATAATATTAGAGTGCTTGCCTTGTTTCCACTTCTTTTTGGTTTCTATTGCTTTTTAAAATTCATGTTCCTGACTCTTTTCTTATTATAATGACTTAAATTATTAGGCTGCTTTCTTGATTATGAAATATTAAGGGGAAAGAAGAAATTTTAAGAAATCCGGTTGTAAAGCAAAATAACATCTTAATTACTTCCCATATTAGGCAGAGGTATATTTTCAGAGATAGTAAACATGCTATCACTATGGTATCATTGGTTGAAACAATATTTTGCTTACTTCTGGTTAAGAAGAAAATCTAATTTCTCATTGAACAGTTCTTTATAATACATTACAGTGATTCTAGAATACTTACCTGTTGTTTGGTACAGTGTCTTTCTTATCTAGACATAATTTCCAGTTACTCACTAAGCCTTTAGAGGAAGAAACTGAGCAAACAAAACTGCTGTACATCCTTTTGCTGTTAGGGAATTCAGGTGGTAAGTCATTGTCACCGATGACATTTACAGGAGAAAAAAGAGAAACTAAGGGAAGAAAGTATGCCTTTGTGGAAAACACACATGATGCAGCAACAAGGTTAAATGGGCGTGTGGACTCATTTGGTAAGCTTACACAGCAGGTGGTAGGAAAAAAATGTCTAAATTGTTAATTTGGACTTTCTAATATGAATGATACGGCACCACACACAAGATAACTACTTTGAACTTAGAAATAAAAGAAGACGGTCTTAGTCAAAGACATTGAGATATAATATAATATACATATTATAAAATATATATAAGGTCATAAGCATAATATAACCTTACTGTTTCTAAATGGTTATATTTCTAGTGGTGTAAGAGAAGGAATTTTCCTCTTTTATCACAACAGTAAAAATACTTCTGCATTCCTTTCTCAGAGTAGTGGAGCATGAGGTGAATTTACAGGCAGAAGCAGGAACTCAGTAGGATTCTGGAAATAATACGGGCTTAAAGTAAGGAGAGAGCAAGAATGTAAACAGCTTTGTCTCATCATCCTTCCAGAGGTCTCTCTGTTCATTACCTTCTTACTGTCTCTTTACTCTTTTTTTTCAGAACTTTTCTCTTATGTTCAGCCACATCTCTCCTCTTGAGGCTTTGTTGCTTTCTTACATTTCTTTGTCTGATCGCATTTATAAAACAGCCATTAGCTGTTCTGCTCTGAATCAGGTAGGTTTTAAGATTGCTTTCTGATCTTGACAGTAGTCAATGTCTGACCTACTTGGAATCAAACTTCATGACCCACATCTAGCCAAGTATTTTGTCTTTTCAGTTTATATTGCTGAAACAATCTTTTGTCTTTCTGGATCTCTTGTCCTCAGATTTACTATAGCCAGCTTCCCAGTCAAGTTTTGAGTGCCTCTGGAGAGAAAATGGGAAGAAAATAAGATAACCAAAAAGCACTTTACAGCACCTTAAATATGATTAGATTTGCAAGCTGGGCTAAGCCATATTAAGATTATCTTTTTGGAGTTGGAAAACTGATTTTCAGTTGGAGGAGAACTATTGCTGGTTTTGAAGGAGAAATTAGTTTTGATTTTTTAGTGGAAAAAACTAATTTCTTGTGAAAAACAGATTGTGAAGAGACTCAATTCTATTAGCTTCAGTGGGTAAGGTTGTAGTATTTTGATTAGAATTAGTTTTTTAAGTGTGAGGAAGGAGAAGTATAGGTATTTTGTCTGAAAGGAAAACAAAAACTGGCAGGTTGCTTGGTAGTAGGTGAGAACTGATGTTTAATCTGAATACAAGGATAATGGTAGGAAGTCAAAACGTATTACAAATGAGGGAAAGAAAATACAGATGATGGGTAATTAAGAAATTGGTTCAGTTGGTTAGAGAATGAGGCTGGTATTGCTGAGCTTGTGGGTTCAGTCCCCACACAGGCCATTCACTGAAGACTTGGGCTCAGTGATCCCTGTGGGTCCTTTCCAACTCAGAGTATTTGGTGATTCTTAAAGTTACAAGTGTCCTTGCTTCTTTGTCTGTGAAGTGTCACAAAAGTGAACTGAATGTTCTGTGAAGGTATGGGTAGGTGAGTGGTTCTGTGGAAATAGAAATGGGTGCAAATCCTTGTATGTCTTGTTAACTTTAACTGTTGCTGTACATATTTAATTATTCCAGCAGTAGTAACTGTTGGAAAGTACTGTGTAATGTCAAATTTCAGTGAGGCTGCTGTATTGACAGTGGAGAGGTCCTTTGTGGTAAGACTTTGGAAATGCTCTTTTATAACCTCAGTAAAGACAATTGATCTAAGAAAAGATTGATCATCTGGTAGTGTTTCAAGCAGGCATTCATGCTATCTTCAAGTGTTTTACTCAGTTTTGGTTCCCCATGGTTGAGGGTCAGACACTCTACCTCTATGTGAGCATTAAAGATTTCATAATTTAAACTAAAATTTTCTCTGAAGTAGTGTTCGTTTCTCCAGAAAATACTGTATCTTACATGTGTGTGCACATATTCCTTACTACTTTTTTACCAATACCTTTATAGTTTCTGGGCAGGGAAATAAGCAGAAGTATGTATTTCAGTCTAAAATTCTCAGTATATAGGACTCTAACATCATCCTTTCATTTTTTAGGCCATGTGATGGAATAAAGTATCAGCTTAATAAACCTTATATTTATGACACCTCCAGATCATGTACAGGATTGGTTTTGCAATTGCAGTTTGTGATCTCTCATTTTCTCTTTTATTTTAAAGTTTTGTTTTATTTTAAAGTTTTGTTTTATCTGTGTAATGGATGAGACGCTTTTGAAGTCATAATTAAAATATTGGATCACAGTACTTATTCACTGGGTGAATTGCTACATAATATAATTGTTTGTTACTGGAACAATGACATACTCATAAGTACAGTGCTGTAAGTGAAACGTTTACTTTAAAATGTTGTACAATTCTGTTGTTTTTATGAGAGGGAGTATTTAATAGGCTATCATTGTATATGTACAGAACATTAGTCATTCTGTATTTTAAATTATGATGTGCTTCTACTTCATAGAATATTGGAGTCACTTCTGGGTAATTATTAGAAATTCATTTGTCTTCCAAATGTGATAGAGCATTTTAAATGTGTATAGCTAATGCTACTGTTTCTGCTAGTTTCAAAACATTTGAAAAGTACTCTTGGTGTTCAGCAAGTAGATCATCAAAATGCTACTGTTGGACTAGTTCACACAAAGTCGGGCTTTAGCAAATCTCATTATATGATTACAGCCATACTTAAAGCGTTAAATTGTGTGTACAAGTAGTGAAAGAAATGGCAGGTCAGCTGTGGATTACACAGACTATGTGGGAGTGTCAGTTTGGTAATTTGTGTGTCTTTTCATTTTTGTCCTTGTAACCTGAAAATCCTGGTTGACTTATGAACATCATGTTTACTGTCAAGGCTACTGTGATAACGAAACCATTTATTTAGAACAGATGCATGATATCTAGACTCGATAACAGCAACACATCATCTGACATGTGCAATGATGTGTTTCTTTCACACAAAAAACAGAAGATGAAAAAAAACCCTTAGGTAATTTTTAGCTCGTTCATAGTGCTGAAACGTATGAAATTGGTAATCTAAACTTCATTACAGGTGGAAATGAAGTAATTTGCAGGGCAGAGGTAAGAAAAAATTGGCAGTCTTTGTGGCAATACTACCTCTAGTGATTACATGAAAATGACTTTTCTAAAACCTTTTTCCAGATATATTTTCTTGTATATTCTAGGATTTATATAAGTTTTAAACTTGTTTCCCCATTACAAGACATTCTTTGAGTGTTGCCTGTTTTCAGGTTATCAATAATTTCTACTTTCAATGGATTATTTAAAATTATTGACTTGTGAGCCGTTACACAAGAAGACATGGAAGATTATCAACTCTGAAAGCAACTTGTATGCTCTTAAGTGATAAAGAAATGAAATACTGGGGAGAGCTGGCTCTTTTGTCTTCTACCAAAAGGAAAAAAGCCCAAACCTCTCAAAGGGGCAGAACCAGTTCCTCTGAGCTGCTAGGAAGGGAAGGAGAAAATAGGAAATGGAGAATGCCCCGAATAAACAAAGGAAAAGGAACTTAAAGTGGAGATGTTTTACAAAATACAGGATAGATCAGGGATATAGAGTAAAGTGGCAAGAGGAAGAGTGGGATTCTTTTTCTCCGCCTTTTTTCCCTTCTGTCTTTTTCAGGGCAGGGAGAGGATTATGATATAAAAGAGAAGGGAGGAACAAAACAGAAAAAAAAAGTGGAAGGGAATTTAGCTACCAGCATAATTATAGTTCTGCTGGGCTGAACGCTCAGCTTCAGAAGTATTTAGAGGTTTTGCAGGACCAGTGCAAGCAATATATTTGCATTTGTGTGGTAAAGGGAAAAATATTTAACCACTTGCCCAAGTCAAGCTACTGCATTGAAAAAGCTTGTGAATGAAGGGCCAGTAAGGCGGCCCTCAGTAGCTGAACAAAGGCAGTACAGAAAGGACTGATTCGAGAGCAACTATAGCTCTAGGAAGGCAATTGGTCTGCATACGGGGCTGCTTTGGATTTGTAAAAGGAATAGGATGTAATGATATTTAATCTGGTTTGGTCACAGTGAGAAACACCTTTGTTTCAATAGCGTGTCCATTCACCAGGATGGGAGTTCTGATGCGTGAAGCCTTTGGCTGCCTAGCTGGTACCTCCTGTATTACTGACTTGGCAAAAGTTTCCTGCCCAATCTGTCAGTTAGTCACAAAAACACAGAAGCAGAGTCAAAAGGAAGACAACCATACAAGTGTTTCCGTGTTTGTTTGGTTATAGAGTTATTAGAATTGCTAATAGGGTGAGGTAGACAGCATTAATAGGAAGGGATTTGGCAAGGCTGAGATGAGAAGGTATGTGGAAGCTTGCTGTCACTTTCACCAACACCTCCTACAAACAGGAGGATTGAAGCCCTTGAGCAGAGAACACTGAGGTGAGAGGGAGTTAAAAGTTTGGAGTACTGACTCTTTCTTCTGTGTTAAAGGCCCAGCAGGCACATTCTTGAAGGCCTCCATGAGATGGGGTTTTCAGTGCTGCAGTGATCCTCTTTTGACTGAGTTAAAGGACAGCTGAATTAACTGGAGTTGTGTACCATAGCTGAAGAATGCCAGTAGGTTTTTATTTGTCACTGTTTTATTTCTAGTCCTTCTGCTGCAGTGAGAAGGGGTGGGAATTAAACTGACAACATCATTACACCTAGTTACTCAGTATTTTTAGAGTACTTGAAGTAATTCGAAGAAATACTGTTCCAGAGGTACAACATAGAGGTGGCTTTCATCAAAGCAAGGAGTTTTGATTGCATTCACTATAAAATAAGGTCCCTAAAATACAAAGAATGAAAGACTAGCCATAACTGGAAACATGCTTATAGCCATTGAAGTAGGTTTTAAGGAAATGTTTTGAAGCACTTTTAAAGAGGATCTGCATCTGGTTCACTTTTTTTTTCTGTTTCTCTGTATTTAAAAATAACCAGACACATACATGCAAAAGATTCAGTATTATCACTAGAAACCTGGTTTCTGATCTTTCGGGATTCAAGTTGAAATTTACATTAGATTAATATGCATAAAGCAAGTCAACAACCAAGCATGTTTGACTCCATAATCTTACTGAGCTGCAACTTGTTTAATTTGAGTTTTGTTGTTGTTTTTTTTTTGGTTTTGTTTTTTTTTTTTTTTTAATATGAGGATTCAAGTACTGCTTCCCTTCTTGGGATCTCATTCAAAGCCTTGTGAAATCGGCAAAATTTATTTGAATTCATTTGAAGTAAACTATTTTCATTTTGAGGTATGTGGACATGATACAAATTTGAGTAATACGTGGCTCAGGTAGCTGCTTAATAAATCAAAGCAGGTTTTATGTGTATTATCTTTTTATTTAGATTGACTTCTGAGTTATTGCTGAGGTTAAGTGGGCTACTAAAAGGTAATTGTTCTGGATAAAATATCAGATGGAGCATTTTGGAAACCGCTGCCATTTAGCACCCACTGGATTTGTTACTTTGACAATATTTCTGTGTAGCAGGTCCTGTTTATTGTTAAAATCTTGAAGTTCTTGGTCTGAGGTTAACAAACTTCTATGTCCCAGAACACTCTTGCAATGTAAACTAAATGTTGAGAAGAGGTATGGGAAAACTCCAGTGTCCATTTCCACTTGAAACTTAAAGATAATGGAGGACAGGCAGTGGACAGCATGAAAGAGGTTATAGTCATTGCTTGTATTCACTGGTGGACTGGGTTGCACAGACATACTTTATTGTAGTTGTAAGGGAAGAAAAACCTTTAATCTCCAAACATTTTGCAATTAGTAACATCTCTTCCAATGCTAAAATGGATTGCCTGAATTTTTTTTTGTCTTATTGACATTACTTGCTGGTTGATGTAATCATCCCACAAGGTATCTTAGTTTAAAAGAAAAGCAAAAAGCAACCAAGTCCTTTTATATCTTTATGTAGAACCCAGAAAAAAGCTTTATTTATTTCCAGGAATCAGCCTGCATCTGTGTGTAGGTTTTTTCCTCCATTTACAGTTTGAGTTTGTTGGTCATTGATGTTACTTGGAGTAAAATATTGCTGTCTTTCATGTAGTCCAGCAAAGTCTATTGTAGAATATTGTGAAACATCCTTCAGGTTTGAGGAAAGGGGTTCTCTCATTTTAAAGTTTGGTCTGCACTGCTTGGAAAAAAAATCATGTTAGCACAAAGAAACTTTAAATTGAAGCAGCTACTTTGTGTTTGGTTTTGTTGCACAGCAAAGTTCCTATATAAAAATAAAATTTTGGATTACTGTTCCTTCTTTCACATGCAGATCTTGCAATTGTTTTGTTGACTTTTGCAAGTTAGTAGCTCTTCCAGCAAGTTTAGTGATTGTATCAAATATGTACAACTTTAACAGACAACAAATGTTTATGAATGATAGCTTTATTCTTTGATATAGTCCTGAATTTTTGCAGTTGTTAAGTATTTTTACATTTGTAATTTGTTGTCTGGATAGTCTTTAAACTAGAATAATCCTAAATAGATGCAGAAACTATAAAACTGTACTTCTGTTTTGGATTTCAGCCAGGTTGTATGTAAGGTCTCCACCCAAGATGATTAAGTCCTTTATATATTTGAAGTATATACATAAAGTTGAATGTGTCTGATGTTTATTGTATGTGTGTATGTATAAAGAACACATAATCTGCTCCATATATATAGGTAATGCTTATTAGATGTGTTTTCTGCTCAAATATATTGAAAATTTATATTCAATTCAGATCTCACTATACCAGGAGTTACTGTGATTGCTACTCAGGGCATGCTCAATTATTTCCCAAGTGTAGCCTGTGTTTTTCTTGAGTATCTAACTTAGCACTTATATCATTAAAATGCATGTCTTTTAAAGAAAGTCCTACTTGAAAGCCTTCTACTTGAAAGGCTTCTATCTAATTTTGTCTGATTATTCAAAGCTTCTTAATACTAGATCATTCCAACATTGGCGTGCTGGAAAAAGATCAGTGAAGTACTGCCAAAGATAAATACAGCTGGAGTACATGATGTACTGTGGGCTGAGGGAATTGTGTATTTTCATTTGGAGAAGTCTAAGGAGACATCAGTTTGTTGTCTTCAGCTACCTGATGGGAGGCTATAAAAAATATGGAGTTGGACTTTTTCTTGAAGGCACAGGGTGTTTGGATGAGAGAAAACAAACACAAGGAACATGGGAAATTTTTGTTGGGTATTAAGGAAATATTTTTCAGCAGGAGGACAGTCAAACACTGGAAAAAATTGTTCAGAGAAGTTGGGAAATATCCACCTCTGAACGTGGTACAAATTTTGCTATATAGTCTTTGAGCCTGGTATAATTTGACCCTACTTTGAGCAGGGATAACAAGCCAAATAGCCACCATAAGTGCCTTCCAACTCTATTAATCTATTATTATTATTATTATTATTAGTAGTAGTGTTATTATTTTTCACTTTCTCATGTAATAATTGTGACTTTCAGTTTTGTTGCTGTATGAAAACGGTGTGTTGTTTCACACCAAAGAAAATATTCGCTTAAATTGCACCTGTGTATGAATAATCATAACACTAGGGTAAATAGTATTGCTTGGTTTTGATTCCTTTTTGATTATTACTTTGAGATTCTAATTAGTGTGTCTAACAACCTTTCTAAAGTGTGGGTTTCTTCTTGTTTCTGAAGGTGGAATGCAATGGGATATTAAGTCTAAATCCCTACAAATGTCTGCTGAACCTGTATGGATATTTGTGGTTAAATTAAATGCCTCACTAAGTAGGAAGTATGCTCATGTCTTTTTTTCTGTATGAAACCTTTTATTTTCAGATTTTACTTGAGTATCTTTCTAAGAAAATTGAAGTTTCCAGCTACAAACCAGCTTTTTCTTAACTCTGCTGGTTTTTCTGCAGATTTAGAGAAACTTCAGTTTCCTGTGGTGCATTTTCAAGTAGGATACATTTTCAAGTCACTGTATGGCAGTTGGAGTGGAGCATGTTCGCATACATGTCTCTGCATCTGTGCCAGCAATCCTGTGATTTTGGAATAAAAAAAATGCAGAAAACTTCAGCAAATGCTGAAAACTTTTGAACAGTACTAACTGAAACTGGTTTACTGAATGTTGTTCCAGTACAAAGACAACTGCTAAGCAAGTAGGGAGCAATTAGGAATACCAGTTGAAAGGGAGAATAAGACTTTCACTTTCCAGAATTTCACAGATTTAAGCAAATGTGAAACCACTGTAGTCAAAAACTAGACTGCACTAATTAGATAATAAATACATAATTATACATAATAATACATAATCTTAGATTTTGGTGATGTTAGAATAGCAGTGTGGCTTGTTTTGTAGCCATTCATAGTTAGTTGAGCTGCTTGTTAAGCTCTGAACATAGCCCTCTTACAGGTAAATTTTCCAGCAATGCCCTTGGTTCACTGAACTTTTATTTCTTTGGCATGTTTGTAGAATAGGTATCTGTTTATGTGCCAAAAATTAGCATGTAGAAGAGATAATTGGAAAGTTGAGAATTGAAGTGAAGCTTCTTTGGACTTCATAAATTACATGTTGATCCCTCATGTATTCAAAAGATTTGGTTTGAATTTGCAGTAATGTTAACACCTGCCTCCCCTGCCTCCACAGTTTTGCTAGCAGCTCAAGTAGTAGTGTAAATTGTGTTGATTTCAGTAGTCCAAATTGTATTGATATTTCTTGAAGTGCCACTTTCATGTAAGAACTTTTCCAGAACTTTTCATAACTGCATTCTTCTCATGTGTTGCCAGGAGGCCTACCAATTTTGTATGAGAATTGAACGAATGTGTTTGTGGTCTGTCAGTTTGTGTGTGTACCAATCTGCATACCTTATATCTTACATTGTTAATTAAATGCTGCCCCTGCTGCTGTTCCAGAAGGTCTGTGCTGTCTGGTGCCCCATTTGGGAAGCAGGCTTTCCAGTTCATGCAGCTCTCTCTGCTGGTCAGCCTGTATAATCAGTTATGCCTCAATAAAATCACTGCCAGGATTTTTCCTTTAGTGTATGACTGTCTTTTCCTACTTAAGGGTCAGGAGGCTTCATTGGAGAAGGTCAGTTGCCTTCCTCCTCAAGTCCTTTAAAGATCTCTAGGTAATTAACTTAGGTAGTTCTGCCTCACCCCATGATGTATTCCAGCGTGAGTCATTGTCCTTGCCAAATGGATCTGCAGTTCTGCCTAATTTTGCTGCTGTAATCTGTGTCTTACCTGGCAGCAAAATGGCCTGCATTCTTTCTTTTCCTTTCTTGCCCTGTTTACGCAGTTATTATAGTATGGAATTGTTATTTTGTTATGACTTGTCTGTCCTAGGTCATGCAACGACTGCTTATGTATGTATTTTTTCTTGTCTGAAAATACCTGTCAGATGAGCGCTGCTCTGAGTTTGCTTTTTTACCTTGGAAGTTGACTTCCTGGGTGACTGATCATGATTATCTGTCCTTTAACTCAGTAAGTTACTCTGATTCCCTTCCCCTTTTGGGTCACGGAAGAAGAGTGTTAGTCAGTAGGATGGGAGAAAGAACTAAACTGTAGAAAGTGACAAGAAAAGATGGAGAAAGGAAACAGAAGAAATTACATAGAAATGAGGATTGAGTGTTCTTAAGGTTAATCATTTGGGGAGAAAAAGTCAGACTTTTAAACTTAATTCTAGGACTTTAATATCTTCTGGTCTGATGATTTTCATGTGTGAAGGGACAAACACTTGTATAATTTTTCATAGAGTCATAGAATTGCTAAGACTAGAAAAGATCTCTGAGATTGAGTCCAACCATTAACCTAGAACACTATGTTCACCACGAAATTATATTCCTGTGTGCCACATCCATATGCCTTTTGAACACTTTCAGGGATGGTGATTCCACCACCTCCATGGGCAGCCTGTTACAATGCCTGACTACCCTTTCAGTGAAGAAATTTTTCCCAATATCCAATCTAAATCTCCTCATGTGCAGCTTAAGGCCATTTCTTCGTGTTTTCTCACTTATTACCTGGAAGAAGATACTAAAGGCCAGCTCACTATGACTTCTTTCAGGGAGTTGTAGAGAGGAAGGTGGTTGTTTTCAGGTAAATATCACAAAGCCATTGTTTTTTAATTCATCTTAGTTTAAAATATTTGTGAATCTTGGATCACTGTGAAATTACCCTGAGAAAGTACTGTTGTGGGCTTGTTCTGCTCCTAGCTCTTTTCTGGGCACTTTGCTTTTTACTGGCCAGTAGAACTAGATGTGCCTTTGGTCTCATCCTGAATGCCTGTTCTGAAACAAGTAAACCAACAAATGGCCAGGAAAACATGTACTGAGAACCAACAAATGGCCAGGAAAATGTGTACTGAGAACCAACAAATGGCCTGGAAAACATGTACAGAGTTTAACTCTCAAAATCAAGTTGGCTGTTGTAGTTTAGGTAGAAAAAATACAAGTAAAGAATTGTTTCATGGGCAGTTGAAAATTAGTCTAAAGTTAGTCATACAATGCTCTAAACAATGACAGTACCTGAGAAGACACAGGCTCAAAGAGTGTTCAAAGTTAGAAGGTCCACAGTGGGTTGTCTGGCCCAGCCTCTCAGCTCAAGCAGGGCCATTGCAGAGCACATGGCATAGGATTGTGTCCAGACAGTTCCTGGATATTTCCACTAAGGAAGACCCCTCAGCCTTCTTGGACAATTGTTCCAGTGCACAGTCACCTGCACAGTAAATAAATTCATCCTTGTATCCAGGTAGAACTTCTGTTGCCTTTACTCTTGGTTTTGTTATCTCATTGCTGTTTCCAGTAACTTAATCTTATCTCAACCTGTGGTTGTCATCTTTTGTGTCTCCAATTCTCAACTTCATCCTGCCACAGTGGGAAGGGAAGATCAAGATCAAGATGTTGGTTTGGGGGAGTACTGGTGGGGGCACTGAACTGAGGAGTGCCATTCCTTAACCACAACAGGTGTTTAGAAAATAAAAAGATGACTAAGTACATCCAGTTAGCTTTGCATGCATTAAGTCAAAGCCACTCCAAAGTGGTTGTAAATGTATTTTCATAAATAAGTAAAAGAACCTTAATTGCTGTTGCTAAATTCTCTAGAGATATTTCAAAACTGGGGTTGGAGTTACAGGTGTCACAATTTGTTAGTTAGCAGTTTGAGGAAAAGAAGGAAGGAATGCTTCATATAGCTGAAAGAAACAGAAGAGGTAGACTAAGAAAGAAATGTTTCATAACTAGTGAGTGTGAAGAATTAAGCTTTTTTTTCCTCTGCTCTGGGATGTAGGTGTTACAGAAATACTTACTGGTACACTTTCATTGTAGAATTAACAGTAGCAGCTCAGAATGCTAGGATTGGAAGACATGAAAGACCAGGGAATGGTGAAGAAAGCACGTAGTTAGGAATTCAGGTTTTGAATCAAGAAAGTTCTCTGTTCTGAGTGTTCAACAAATAAGGAGGAAAGGAATGCAGTTAGGCAAAGGCTGTAGTGCAAAATGCATGCAGCAAGATTCCTTTTTGATGTTGTGCCTGTCCAAAAGATATGGACATATTTATTAGCTTTGCCGCCAAGTTGAAATTTTCACATACTTGAAAATTATATGACCATAAGCACTAATTAATGTTTCTCATACTGTCTATGCTAGTAAAGAATATCAGTCTGCAGAAGTTTTGTTGAAAGCTGTTGTATTTTGGTATGTCTTCTGTGGCCTTGGGCTTCAAGCAACCACTGCAAGCAAAATCCAAGGAAGTATCAAGTAGTAGTAAGAAGGAACTTGGTAGGCTTCATTCTGTCAATTTCTTTTCCTGTTCAGTAGACAGTTGAATCTGGGCAGTAGTCAATAAGAAATTTATGTCACATACTGGTGCTAAAGGGAAATTAAATTTTTCAAACTCATCACATTGGTAGTCTAGTGAAATTTAATAATCAATCCCAAAAACATTTGTGATAACGAATCCCAAAATCATTTGTGATAAACTGTTTCTTGCTGGGATACTGATCACAAAGCAAATATTTCAGCAATTGTAGAACTGCATACTATTGACAAGGAAAACTTCTGCAATATAGGCAAGTACTTGAAGTAGAAGAGCAGTTATCTTTAATTTGAATTATTTTTAAAAACTGAAAGAAAGAGAACTATCTTAAAAGCAGACCTGTCTCTAATTTCCCATAAATTCATCATATATGTTATGATAATTGTATGTAAAAGAGCTGAGGAAAAGAGATGTACTCCAAATTAATTAAAAAACTGTTTAATTAATTTTGATGGCTGAATAGATAAAACATGCACTAACATCCCACATGCACGTTGTGGGAGAGTTTGTTGTATGTTCGATGTAATACAGCCCTTTTCAAACTTAAATGAACAGGATGACTGAGAAATCACGCTGTAGAAAGACCAATATTAACTTAGCATTGACAGGTGAGAATCAGCTAATTGTGTTGCTCTTGCTTTTAGTGCTTCTGAACATCTAGGTTTGTTTCTCTGTAGTCTGTGCTTTGACCTTTTCAACTTCTCTATGGCTGCACAGCCTTCAGACTCATATTACAAAAGCAAGGTATGTGGGGTGAAAGCTGTAACAAGACACAAGGAAATGACAAACTGCTTCAGAAGCTGTTGGGAGCTGTCCTTCAAGACCAGCAGCACTTCATTAGGACATCGAAACTCATAGTAGTGATTTTTTTTTTTTGACTGGAGAAGAAATTGGCTGGTATGGATATATTTTATAAAACAATGTTATATAAGGTGACACAAGTTACTGAAGCCTCTTCACCCCCCTGTTATGCTGGCTGTTTTAAAAGCTCTGTAGAAAAACTATGTACTTTCCATCCAGGAGGAAGCAAAACTGGTTTATCTGAGCAAGGTGTTTGCACAGACTGCCCAAGAAAAATCTGAACAGGTATGAAATTCATACCTGTGAGTTTGTGGACTATGCAGGATGATTCCTTCAATTCGATTTTGTATGTACTTGTGAGAAAGCCAGATGTTTATAGTTATTTATTTTGTTTGTTGTACGTTCCAGGTTTTGAGAGTGGCAGATCAGAGGGTACACAGCTGCAACCACAGGATTAGAGCTGCTTTGTTCTTCTGGATGATTGTGTTGTTACAAGTATTTACTGTTCTGGTTTCTTTCAGTAAGGCTAGTTGGCTGTGCAGCAGGTAGCATTTGCCAATATTAGAGACTAAGCAGTAGTTGAGACTGACTTACTCTGTCATTAGGAGCATGCAAAGCATGCTACAGAGACATAGAATCATAAAGGTTGGAAAATACCTCCAACATAAATCCAGCATTTGACTGAACACCACCATGCCCACTAAAACCACAGCATAAAGTGCTGTGTCTACGCCTTTGAACCTGTCCAGGGATGGTCAATCCACCAGCCCATTCCAGTGCTTAACCGCCAGCCTATTCCAGCAGCCTATTCCAGTGCTTAACCACTCTTTCAGTGAATAATTTTTTTCATTATATCCAGCCTGAACCTCTTTTTGCACAACTAGAGTAATTTCCCCTTGTCCTGTCACTTGTTATTTGGGAGAATGGAAAGGAGGAGTGCCTTGCAACAACCTCCTTTCTCATAGCAGCTATAGAGACTGATAAGGTCACCCTGAGCCTCCTTTTCCCCAGGCTGGACAATCTCATCTCTCTCAGCTGCTCCCCACAAGAATTTATGCTCCAGACCCTTCACCAGTTCCTTTGCCCTTCAGTGTACATGCCCCAGCCTCTCAATGTCCTTGTCATGATGGGGCCAATACTGACCACAGGCTTAAAGGTCTGGCTTCACCAGTGCCAAGTACAGGGAACAGTCAGTACTCTGCTCCAGCTGCTCTGTGGCCTCTTGTGCTGTGGTGGCTGAAGTTCATTAAGAAAAAGCAGTCACTTCTACTGGTGTTTTTTCTCACCCCACAATGGGAAGATTAAAACAGTGATTTGAACCTTTGTTTTAACTTGGTCTTGCTCAAGGTCTCTATTGAAAGAGTTCTTAAACCTTCTCCTTCTTATTTTCTTCCCCAGATTAGCTCCTGGAGTCTTTGGGGGTTTTTTGGGGTTTTTTGTTTTTGGGTTTTGTTTTGTTGTGGTGGGTTTTTTTTTTGTTTTTTTTTTTTTTTTTTTTTTTTTTTTTTTTTTTTGTTTTTTGGTTTTTTTGTTGTTGTTGTTGTTTTTTGTTTTGTTTTGGTTTGGTTTTTTTTCCCCATTAAGGTATTTACTCCCGCTTCCTTTAATTTTATGTCAGTTTAAAATATGAGTTTTGTAGGTTTCATTTGTTCTACCTTAATTAAAAAAAACAGCCTGAAGATGTCAGCAATAGGAGGGTGGCAATAGGTTTTAATGCTTGAAGGCTGCAGTTGTAGTGCTCAGAGGCATGGGCTACCTCTTGATGTTTCCCTCCCACGTTTAAAGAGGGAATAATGACTGAAATCTTCAGCTTAAAGTTCCTAATCACCACCCCTGACACTCAGCAATGTGATCTCCTCCTCCATCAACTTTTTCCAGCCCATTGAGAGAATAAGTAAATGCTGCTTGGACAGTGACTGAAGAAACATTTGCTGAGGCTTAAAATAATCAGTCCTCCTTCCCTGTAGATAGGGAGGGGAAGAATGGGGGCAAGGAGGGGAACAGAATGCACTGAACCACCTGTGGTATATTTTTAACTTCAGCTATTCCTGCTTCTTATTTCTCCTCATATGTAGCTGTTATTTGGACACTGTGTGAATGAGAAGTCAATGCATTTCTTAACCTTAGTATGGGAAGTGTTCTTTACCATATGCTCTGCAGTATCTGATTTGTTAGACTGCCAATGCAGGGCATACTCAATAGAACCAACAAAAACTGGAAAAGGAGTGTCCTTGGTGGGGAGTGACATAGCATTGGTTTAGTTGGATGGGTCTGGGACCTGATGAAGAGAGACCATATTTGCCAGAGGTAGAAGAGGAATGGAAGAGCCCTAAGTACTCTTTTGTACAAGACAATGATGTAGAGGTGCAGAAGATTAAGTGGGAGAAATACGTATGCTTTTCTTGGTTTTCTTGATTTTCAACGTGTGGAAGATAAAAACAGTGCACTGTTTTCATCTTCCACCTGAACTGAGACTCATGCTTTTACTTACTCCTCTGGTCACAGAGTATCCCCCTCCTCTGGTACCTGTCACTGCCTCCCAGCAAATAACCCATTAGAAGATACTTTCTTCTCAGGAGTACTTGGAACTTGTTGCCAAGTTTTCATTTGTGTTCAGTTATGTTTCCAAAGTTTAAAATATAATGCTCTGGAAGAACTTAATTTTCGCAGGGTGCCTCCATTTCCTTCCTCTTTGTGGATTTTTCTAGGAATCAAATGGCATCCAGATGTTCAGTCATGTTCAGTAGTTACTGTTTTCCTATCCCTACCAAGATGAAGCAGGCTCCAACCTTCCAGTTTTTCTCATCTGCTTGAGCACAAGCATTGATTTCACTATGTGTGTATTAAGGTTATGCCTGCCTTGGAATCATGAACTTTTAATTAGTTTTAAACAAGTTAAATTAATTTTTAATTAGTTTTAAAGGGAGTGGAATAAGTGCTAAATCAGTGAGGTTATTTCAGCTAAAATTTGAACTTGGTTTTGTACCCAATTGTGGGTGAGAGAGGAGAGGAGAATTTCTCTTTATTGGAAAAGCTTAGTTGGGAGGGGGAGCGGGGAGGGGGAAAGAGGAAAAGCAGCTGCTTTTGAGAGAAGTTTGGGCTCAGACTTGGCATACTAATCTTTTGCTTTTGACCTAGTAAAGCATTCTAAACTTGTAGACTATTCAAGCAATGTCCAGGTTTTAGAGTAAGGGGTACTCAGATTTTTCTGGAAGATCTGATGTTCTGATGTGTCATTTTCTAATACAGGTCATATGGTCCTGGTCCTTTCTCTTTCAATTCACTCTCATTTTTTCCCCTCAAAGATTTGCTTGTTTTACCTGTTGCCCACTCTTTTTCTTCTTTCTGGTGGAGATTATGTACAACACATAAAATGCCATAAAATCTTCAGTGTGATTCAGCTGCTGTGCTTACACTGCCTAACAGGACACAGTCTGAGAGGGAGATAATTTGGTTTTAGGAGGTTTCTGTATCAGATGAGATAGGATCCTTCATCAGAGAAGGCATCCTTCCATTACCCTGTCTTGCTGTCCACAGAAGCCTCTGGTAAAAAGAAGCTCAAGAACCACTTCTTATGTTATTTTGATTTCAGATTCTAGGTTTCTAAAATCCTTTGTCAGGTACAAGACTTATTTAACTGCCATAACCCCTGCTGCATCTCTTTGTCTTGGGTCTGGCTGAGATGGAGTTCATTTTCCCACAGGTGCCCTCACAGCGCCGTGCTTTGCATTGGTACCTGCAAACATGTTGGTGACGCACCAGAGTTGTGGCTGCTGCTGAGCAGCGCTGCACAGCGCCAGCGCTGTCTCTCCATCGTTGCACCCTCCCACCAGCAGCCTGGGGCTGGGCAAAGTCTTGGCAGAGGACATAACCAGGACAGCTGACCCAAACAGTCCAAAGGGATATTCCATACCATATGGTGTCAGCTCAGATGGAAAAGCTAAGTAAAGGAGGAGGAAGGGAGAGCACTGGTTATTTACAGTGTTTGCCTTCCAGAGCAGCTGTGACATGTGCTGCAGCCCTGCTTCATGGGAAGTGGCTGCACATTGCTTGCTGATGGGAAGTGGAAAATAGGTTTTTTTTTGTCTTCGCTTATGCGTGCAAGAACTTTCGCTTTTGCTTTACTAAACTGTCTTATCTCAACCTATGAGTTGTTTTCCATCTTTTTTCTCTCCTGTCTCCAGCCGAAAAGTGGAGTGGTAGAGTGGCTTAGTGGGCACCTGGCTTCCAGCCAAGGTCAACCCACCAGACCCTTCTGGCGATTCTGACTGCCTGTCTGAAGTGACAGGCAGAATCCATCCCAGCCTACGACTATCCTGAGATGTGGTCATGGTGACATATGCTGCTTGTGCCTGTAGTTAAGCCAAGTGTTAAATGGTGATCTTTGTCTGTGAACAGTTTTCAGGGAGATGGAAAGGGGATGCATCTGGGGAATTAAAACTTATCATGGAAGAATAACAGGAGCATGTTTTTGTGAGTTTGTTTTATTTACTGCTTGAAATAATGTAGAGGGCAATACATCCTGCATAGTAATGACATTTAGAGTGCAGCAGGACCACAGTCGCTAAGAATTTTGTTTCAGTTGTAGGCATGAGGAATATCTTGCTCACCTATGAGGTACTGAATGATACACCTACAGCTTTTGATGGAATTGTTCACAGTAGTGTCACATTTGTTACCTGCTTATATATCTCTTCTGAACTCCAAAGAGTAATTGAAAATGGAGTTAATAAACACTGCAGAATCACTCTGTTTAGTTACGTATGTTGATATATTGCATCTATGTCTTTCCCTCAGTGCTTTTCTTTTCCTTGGTTTCTTCCGTATTCATGTCCTTTGAGTTGAACTCTGTGTTCAGAAGAGTTTTTCTCTTTCCTCTCCTTAAGGTTTCTTCTGTATACTAAAACTGAAAGATCAAACATGAGGAACAGTGTGGGAAAAGTTACAAGAACTGAAATTTAAAATGGATTTTTTTTTCAGTGTTCAAGCAATTTGGAAATTTTTCAACTATTTACCTTAAATGAAAAGAATGATGTGATAAAGCTTCCTTTGCAATGAAATTTTTTCTCTTAAATATTTTATGAATCAAAGAATTTTGTTTATATCTGGTTTACCAGTGGTTCACAGTGTGAGCATAGGGAAAATATTTAGACCTCTGTATTAGATTCAGAAAGTAAGAGAAGTGACAATGTTTTATGTAAAGCATCCTATTATTGAACTGCAGTGGAAACTGAAAATATTAGGGTTATTATGCTTTGTTACAGAGTTGTTCAAATATATAGAGATTATCTAGAATAGGGGAAGGGTTCTGGTGACGCTGATGCTACCTTTGTCACTGAGAGAAGCATGTTCTCTTTTGTAGCAAAGCCCCATTGTGCGGGTTTGTTTTTAACCACATTTGATACTAAAGAGTGCTATCAGTGATCTAAAAAATTAAGGCCTCAGTCTGACTTCTTCTGTCATTTGGCTGGGTTGTTTTTTATATTTTATTTTCATCTGTGTGCCAGTCAAAGGGATTTAGTGCCCTGTATCTGTATTTACTTTAATTACTTGAAACTTAATTCGTTTATTATTTGGTGGATTGGCAGGCAAATATTGTTATGTGTAGTTTGGGCCTAGATATGGGTGGACTATTTATTGCACTTACTAGTAATCAAAGTCCTTACTGAGTCCCTTACTAATTAAGGAAAAAAAAAAGTATGTAAAAGCCTGGTTACTGGTAGATACGACAAACTCTAAAGGACCATAGAGAGGAGAGGGATATCCATTTATAGGTGCTGGAATGCCTGGTCAGAAGTGGTCTACTCAGAAATTATTAATTCCTGCCTAGGATTTTTAATTGGCTTTTGTTTGCTAATTGGAATTTATATTTAGCAAATCTAAAAACTACTAGTATTTATAGTGATTTGTAGTTTGTTTAGGAGTATCTTTGGGAGCTCAAAGCATGTGTAAAGAGAGGAGAGACCATGATTGGTTTTAAACTTTGAGTTCATTTCAGTGGGCTTCAAGCAATTTGTCTTATAAAGGTATGTACAAAACTTTGCCTCTTAGAGCAACTAGTTCAGATGGAGACAGTTCTTACTCAGTATTTGAGTAAGAATTTATTATAATTAGCAAATATGAAGAAATTTGCCTGTAATAAACTGTGTTGCACTTGTATTCTAGACTTAGCTCCAGCTTATCTAATTATTTGCACTCAATGAAATAAAAAATGCCAGAGTCTGTTACTGGCATTTTTGGGTGTTCTAGCTGGATTTTTCATTGCATCATGGTAACAGCTTGCTTTTGTCAACTTTGCATCAGTCATTCTGCTTCACTTTGGGAAGAAGTTCTTGGAGTCCGTGCTTCTGTGCAACAGCTGGTTTCAAAGCCTGGGGAGAGAGAGATATGAAATTTTTATTTCATCACAGCTGAGGTGAAGCTGCAAATAACTATGCCAAATATGCCAAAAAGTTCTGTAAAAAACTTAAGTGTCTTCTAAGCCTGAGATGATCTAGGAAAGAGTTCTTATTCTGTAATTTAGAGAATGGAATATCTTAGATTTTGAACAGATCACCTTAGGTAGATTCAAATTTCCTATCCACCAGTAGGTTGGAAAAAAATGTTTTAGACATGATTAGAACTGTATGATTGCTGAGTTGGAGTGGGGACTTGCAGGGAGAGCTGAGGTGCCCTGGTTCATGTTGCTGAGTGCATACATCTGCAGAACATTTGGGTGAGTTCCCACGATGCTAAGGACATTGAAATGTGGGTGAAAGCCCTCAGGGCTCAGAGGCAAAACTTGTGTTGGAGTTTGACTTAGGTACTGAGAGATCTGACTGTTTCAGAATTTTTTTTCTAGTTTTCTGTCATCAGAAAGAATTTTAGTGGGTGTTAAATAATTGTTTAGTGGGAATTTTGCAATGTAGCATTTTTATCAACAGCTTAGCAGTTATTAAATACTGTTGTGCTATGAATGCTTAATCTTTATTTATAATGCTTTGTCATAAAGGAACTGATAATAGCACAATCTGTGACAACATATTTTAAAATCCAGAAAAGAACACTGTATCTTCCTATCTAATCTTCTGTATGTCATAAACCAGTCAGTTACATTTGGGCTTTCTTCCTCCCTTCATCAAGTTCAGTAACATAGGATTATCTAAAACCTATTTTGTAACAGTGCATCTACTCTTCATGTTTTAAAATCAGGAAATAGAGAATCTGTGTCTTTCTAACTGTTTTTTTCAGTAGTTTGACACGCTTGTTTCTGAGAGGAAAAAATTGTTTTTAAAATAGATATTTATTCTAAAGCTATTATGTATATCTCATTTAAACAGTTCCTTGTTTTCCTACTGTCTTTTATTTCTTGAGACTGTCAGGTAGTCTGCTAGATCTTTTTAGTCTGTTGGGGCACAATTTTCATGCTCTTGTCTTCTGCGATTTTCTTATGGTGTTTCAGGATATCATTTCAAAAATAATGAAAAAAGGTTTGTGTCATTCTTGTTTCAGAGCTTGGGGTACATTCATATTCAATGTGAATATAGGAAATTCAAAGTTTATCTTACTTTCTCTTTGAAAGTGAAGTGTACAAGTGAATGCTTAATGGTACTCAGAACAGAGTTCTATAAATACTGGATACACATGATGATAATTTGACTTTTCTGCAGTGTTTGGGGATGCACCAGTCTGTTTTTTTTTTTTAAATGTTCAAGAGAACACAGACTGCTTGAAATGCTACATTGTGAACATATGCTTGTCTGAATGTTTCTTTCTCCTTGTCACTTCTATTAGACTTCTGCAGAATCTCTGCTAGTGGTATATTTTATGAAAAACCTTTGTTTACTTTCAGAGCCCTGGGTTTTTTGGCCAGCATTTTTTTCTGACAATCTGCATTTATGGCGATAACACGATCTTGGCAAAGCATGTAGTGCAGTATCTTTGCAAAAGCTGTCTGGTATTTCAGATAGGGAACAAGTGGAGAACTCGCAGGCCATTGGTGTTTAAGGAAACACTAAATAAACTATCAAGCAAGTGCATTTTCCTGAATTGTAAAGATAAAGCATCAACATTGCTGTCATAAATTATTCAGCAATACGAAGCATTAACATAGGATTTAAAAAAAAGAATGCATTCTTTTGCAAAAATACTTCGGCTCTTCTCCTAAAGAGTAACAAGAAGCTGCAGTATTTATGTCATAATATCTTTCTATATAATTACCATGTTTATATATTGATATAAATATTTATATATTGATACAGTAATTGAACTCTGAGTCATTATTTGGTAGGCTTGTGAATGCATTTATATAGTCTTGACTTTACTATTTAATCAGACTTCTACAAAAGTGATTTTATTTGAAATATTTCTGTGGCAGGTGCTTGAATATCTCAGATTGTTGCTTGTATGTCTCAGATGGTCTTCATTATGTTTTGTTGTCTCATTTTATGTGATCAGGCCCTGACTCTCTAGTTTCATAAAAGTACATAGTCAAAGCCTTGTTGAAACTATATGGGATGTAAGTTGGAGAGCAGAGAGGGGAGTGTTCTTGGCTTTTCCTTTGGCTGGATTTTTTGGGGGATTTTTTTTGTTTGTTTGCTTGGTTTTCTGGGGGGGGAGGGTGATTTCTAAGGCAGGGTTGTAAATAATATTAGTGTCCTGGGTTCCTGTAACTGATGTGTTGCTGTAAAGAGCCAGCTTGGTTTCCTTTACAAGACTTTAGGCAGTTTTCCAAAGCCGAGGAGGAAGGAGGGCAATGACACCAAAATCCCCTAGAAACTCCCGCACCTTGAGGAGGAAATTTGTACGATGAAATTTGCATTAGATCTGACCTTTTGAAGTACAGTTTCTTAACCAAAGCTGAAAAAGCAGGGTAGGCTGAAGAAAATATTTCTGGAGAGTCCAGAGGAGACACTGACATCTATTGCTCTTGGCTGTTTGGAAGAGTTTGCTGATTCACTCTGACTAAACTGTTATCCTGTTTACATGCTGACAGTTAGTTCTGCAAAGAGCTAATTTTTTGAAGCACGTGTTTCCAGATTCTGTTCAGATAGTGTAGCTGGCACAGGAGTAGTTCCTTCATCCAGATGTTTTTCACATTTTTGATGTCTCTGTCTCAGATTTACTAGATTTGTTTTCTCCCATATTTTTCCCAGAAAAAATGTTGCAGGAATCAAGGTAATGCATGTTTTATCACTCAGCCTATTATTGCAATTTTCTTTGTCCAAGACCACTTTACCCTTTGCTTTGGTCAGATGATGAAAACTGGGAGGGGAAAGCAGCCAAATAATCTGTGAAATTGGGAGCAGCAGGAGTAACATTTTACAAACATAGCATTGTGTTATGTTGAGTATAGTGGATCTTCTTGTGTTTTTTCTTTTTGTAGGCAGAAGAGCTGGTTGGGGTTATGATTATTATGTTCTCCATGGTACTTTACTGTGTGTGACAGACTGTAAAAATGTACCTTTAATCTCCAAGGGTAGATATTTAGAAGTTTGGCAAAGAGTAGTAGTTTCAGTTGGGATATTCTGGAGTTGAAACTGGAGGCACCATTTCACCTAGAATGATAGAATGAAGAGACCTGGTGATACTGTTCCATGGAATTATTTCTCACTTAAGTGACTGCGAATTTAATTAAACAGTCTTTCAGGTCTGAGTAACAGATTTTTTCTTAAGATGTTCTGATTCTTGGGCAGGAATCAGGGTCATTAATTTCCCTTTTTTTTTTTTCGTTTGTCTCTTTTTTTCTTTTATGTTACTAAATGCAACCTGTGTTGAAAGAGAAAAGCCACAAAATAAACCATGGAGGGGAAAGCATGTTTTTAAACATTGTTTTGACACTTGCCCTTAGAATGGCTCTTCCTCTTTCTGTTTACCTCCTACTTGCCTAGAGGAGTCTTAGTGATGTCACTGCCCATTCTCCCTACTACATAATCTTCTGGTCCTGGTTCTCAGGAAAATTCTAGCTCTTCAGCCTTCTTGAGCTCTGCATGTAGTGTAAACACATATGACAGTTACTGTAGAGGCTGTAGTTTTACTAAGCTCTGAGGAGGGAAGTTGCTGACTGGGGAAGTGAGATAAGAGTGCAAGAAAACTGAGATGACAGAATTCAGAAGGAAGTCCAAAAGAGTTTAACTTTTTAAAATCCAGGTCTTCAAAAAAGCTTCCTGAACAAATGCAAGCAGGGCAATTTATACAAATAGCCAATGGCAACTGGAAAGAGTTATGACTGGTTTTCCTCACAGAAATGTGTGCTGTGAGAAACTCCTTTTCTTCTGTGAGGAAGAGAACTTTTAAATTTCTACCAGTAAATAACTCTGCTTGATTAAACTGTTGTGTTGATACTTGCTTAAAGGATAATATTTTTATAGACTCATAACTCCTGAGTCCATCTCTAGTGAGAGAGGATAAAGAACTTCGTCAAAAGTCAGATGTCTTTCAGAAGTACCAGACCACAGAAAGTGGTGGCTCTTGGCTGTTCTGTTCTATCTATTCCACAGTTAAGCTGCTAAAACCAGAATGTACCTGGGAAGTCCCTGCCTGCTGCAGAAGGCTGGGAGAAGACCAACTGGTTTGAAACCTTTTCCATTGTTATACAGCTGGTGCCTGCTGTGCCACTCTTCAGCACTCATCGACTGCAGTGTGAAATGTGTATGACTTCTGATAGCTTAGCACCAGCCTGTGTGGCTTTTGACAGCATCTGTAAGCCAACATCTGCTTTGCAACTGCTGATGCTATTCTTTGGCCCTGCAGTGCTGTAGAGAGAAGTGCTGGTTCATGTTTTCACAAATGGCTCTTCAATTATGACAGCAGGAATTGCATCTGGGAAAGAATAGCTAGCTTTTCAAAAGTGTCTTCCAGCATCACCTCCCGACTGTCTCAATCTTGCAACATTTAAGAAAATGAAGTAATTTCACAGACTACTTTGGTGTTGTAATTTTTGCTTTTGTTTGCACTTCCAATCTTTTTTTAACTTGTGAGTGAAGCTGCGACTGTCTTATATATTCTCTAGAGGTTGTTGAAGGGTTTTTCCCCAAGACAGTATTTAAAAAAAAAAATGCCTTTTAATAGAAAAATACTTTTTTATTCTTCTTTGATGCTTCGTTGGAATATTTTTTAACATTGAAATGGTACTTTTTCATTGAACCTTTTTTTATAATTTCTTAACTTCTTTGTAATGTGTTGGTAGTTTTTCCTGTGTAGAAACCGGTGCTTTGATTGCTTGTTGTAGAATAGTAGAATAGTTTTTGTAACCAAAATCCAACTAGGCAGAATGAGACCAGTAACAAGCAATCCTGCTTTTTACTTTGAATTAATTTCCTCCATGTACACAGGGGTATTGGGAATTCCTATTTAATGTCTTTCTGAGAGAAATCAAAGAACCAATTTAGGAAGAGCCGTGCTCTAGTAAGAAGCTTGGAACAATCTTTTGTTCCATGATTTGAGCTATTAAACAGTACTCAATTTTTAATACAGTTAACAAAAAGCAATCTAGTATGATTTAGCATACTTGTGAAAATATCACTTAGTCCTAATTTTGGTGTTGTCATCTTTTATTGCATCACTTTAAAAGAATTTGGGAGATAATAAGCGAATAAAGGTAAATTGATATTTTTCACATGCTCCATGGAAAAGGCCTTCCTGACCCATTATTTTTACTTTTCCTATGTCTTCTGTGTATATAAAGATATGCAGATAATGATGGCTCTGAATGGACTAAGGACCCTCAGATGCCATTATCTTGGTACATAATCTGTGCCAAATGATTGGGCAACTGTTTGAATTGCTTGGAAATTTTCTGATGAAATAGACTTTTGATGAAATGTATCACCATGGTGAAACTGAAATGTTTTGCAGATATGGACCAACTTTTTACAAAGTTCTAATGGAACCTAAACAGAGCTGTTGCTTCTGGGCAAGTCTTTGATTTGATTACTTCTCTGGTAACTCACCTACTTGGCGTGTTATTGTGGTGTTGAGGCTTCTACCTGAGCGTGGTGCTTATTCATTTTCTGACAGCAGCCCCAGGTAATTTTCTTCCTTCAATAAGTACAATGATTACTTCATTCTGTTGTGAAGAACTTAAAAATCACAATTTTAAAATTTCTAATCAGAATGAAAATGGGATAATCCTCATATCAACAGCTATCCACTTAGTCCCTGTGTGTCATGCAAGCAGATCAGGCCAGGAACCATTATTCTTTTCTTACACACAAGTTCACAGACTGAATTGTGGATACTGGGAGCGGTTTTCCAAGTGAAAACTGTAAGCAAATGTTATCTTTGCTTCTCTACCTTTTTTTGGTTTTTTTTTTTTTTTTTTTTTGGCAAGTTTTAACATACCTTAACAAGGTATGTTAATCTGTCACCTTCTGTATGTATTTGCTTGCTACCACATGCATTCAAATTTTGGTGTATGAAAAATTCTTGTGTGCTATTAGTATGCAGCTGATAAAACAGGAAAACTCCTTTGGCCTTTGGAGTTACTTAACTTTTTGGCTTGTTACTTGTAGGAGCAGTTGTTTTCTTGTGTGGCTTTACCTCATGGCAGAGGAACAATAGGCAGAGCATATCAGAAAAGTGACCATGAAAACTGAAAATGCACTCCTTGTTAACTAACCATCTTTGAATATGCTTTAGGAGAATATTTTATATTTTTGTGAAAGCTGGTTTTAAGGTCAGAATAAATATTACCTGAGAAAAGACAACGGAGTTTTAATGCAGAAGATGGAGCATTTAAAATGCAGATTAATTTTATTTATGAACTTGTCACCTGTTATCCAAATAATGGAAAAAAGTTCTCAGATTTTCCAGATTGCTTAGGATTTTTAAAAGTATTGTTGAATATTTTGTCAAAGTTAGTCAGGAGAATATTTTCTTATGAATATGTATTGGAAATATATGAATCTGTTGCTGTGGTTTTTTTGTGAAATTCTTGGTGTTGTGGCATGTTCAGACTGAACAAGGACTTTGTAACATCTTGTTGGTCCATTAAAAAGCATTGTAACAGGTGATGTTTTAAAAATACAATACTTTATTGCCTGTCAGCATAGTGTATGCATTTGCTTCTTTGAATTTAGTATACTTTTGTTTTTAAAGAAACCCACTGAAACAAGGTTGCACATGCAAAGAAAATCAGACCAGATTTGCAAGGATAACTCATGTCACATATGCAGAATATGAAAACTATTGCTATTGTCATAGGATTTTAAACTTTTAATAGCCATGCTGAGCAGTTGTTATGGGCAAGCTTAATTGTGCTCCATTTGTCTGTATTCAAACTGAACTGCAAAGACTGTAATTAAATATTAATTATACATATTAAGTGTAAATCAAACAAACTAGACAAAATTATGGCAAGTGGGAAGCTGACTGACTTTTTTTCTCAGTCTAAGTTTGGCTTTAGAGGTAAAAACTTGATTTTGGTCATCTTGGAACAAGATGCATAATACCCTTGTGATGTTCTATCACTGCTGGCTAATGCAAGAATTGTTCACACTTTTTATGATATTTTGCGGCAATCTTAATCTCCTGTCACAAGTAGAGTGAGACCTTCATACAAAGTTTATTAGAAAAGTTCCCATTGAGTCATGAGATTCAGAAGGGATGCGCCTGCCTTCTAAACTGCTTCTCAAAGAGGAGCCTGGTGTGGCTAGATCCAATCTTAGTGCCAAATGAACAGTTTCAGGTCTAAGAAATTGTAGGGTTGTGGTTGAATCTTTGTACAGCTTTGTCCCACAGGATTAAGGGAGACAAACCAGATCTAGTAATAGAAAAATGAATTATTTACTATAATAAATGATTAGACATGAAGATCTTTATCAGAATTATTTACTATGCATTATAGAAGCTAAAATTAGGATTGTGTAGTGTGTGCTATGTCAAAACAATTTTATTAAAGCAATTCCATTAAAGCTAGCAAAGAAACTCCCTAAAAATTACTAAATAGAGATTGTTGTTACTTACCTGTGTCGCCAACTGTGTCACCTCAGCATTTTTAGATAAGGATACTTTACCATATCTGCCACATTTCCACCTCATTATCAGCATGTTAAACTTTGGTGTTGATGAGTCAAGCTGGTTTTAGCATAATCCAACATCGAAAGCAGCATGACACCCTCTTTAGTTCACTACAGATAGTTTGCAAAATAAAACATTGTTCAAGTTGGCTCATCCCATTCCAGGCAGAGCGTCCTGCTGTACCACCTACCCACCATTACTTGGTAAGGCTTTCATTATTGATGTTCATTCAAATTCCTTGAAAGAAGGGTGTGTATATAAGCAGATGGACAGTGTGTGCATTGCTGTCATCTTTGGTTTACTGGCAATAAACATACTTAGTTGTTGGGAGACAGCCTATGTCTTCAAGGCCTTGCTTGTCAATAGAAAATGCTATTTAATCTTTCTTCTTTCACTAGTAAACTGAGCAGTTGGTGACACAGGCACAAACATTAATTGTATTTATAGCGGTTCTGAAGACTTGTTGAAATAACAAATGCTGTATTGTGTTCTTTGCAGACAGTGGCAAATCAGAGATGATGGAGTTTTTTATTTTGGCTGAGGTTCATTAGATTCTTAAGTTCATTTGGAATTGGGCATTTACATCCTTGCAGCTACCAGAAATGTAAGATGGTGTAGACTTGAACAAATAGAGAAAAGGAGGAAATAGGGCAGCTAGGTCACTGACAAGATGGTGCACTGTGAGATTGGTGCAGCAGCTCTGCTTCTAAAGGAGTAATTTCTGTTAGATGAGACTTAGTCTGAAAGTGTGTGAACTGAATAGATTTATAAGGTCTTAATGCAGATCCTGTAGATGGGGTGAGGGAGAAAGAGAGAAATATGTCACATGAACCTGTTGAGCTTGGAATTTTTCATCTCTTGAGTTTCCATGCTTCTTGTTCACAGCTGTAAGCTGCTCTTTCATAAACAAGCAATTATTTTTGTTCATCATGTGAAGAATAGATTTTCTATTAGGCTGCTTCATTGATTTTTTTTGCCTGTGAAGCACAAGCTACAGTATTATCAAAGGTATTCAAAATGTTGCAATCCGTATTCTGCTGGATTTGTGGAAAAACAACATAAACATAGATAAATCTTCATGCAGTTTTGGTTGAATTCAGGATCCTGACTGGGACTTACAAATGCTAGGCATTTCTGAGGATGAACAGTACTTTAAAAATAGGAGATAAATTAGAATACTCACTAGGCCCCTTGATCTGAAACCTGCTTGAACAGGTGGTTGTTCTCTGCTTTGTTTGAAGGTCATGCTCTCAGATCAGTGTGCATGGAATGTGTGCTCAATAGGTCAGAGATAGACTGCTCTCCCCCAAACAACCCTTCGTCTCTCCTTCCAGCATTTCAGCACAGGTCTGGAAAAAACTTGTGCTGACTGTGCTGGTCTTCAGAGCAGATCCTGGTGTGGTCTGAAGCACTTGGAGGAGGTGCATTCAAAATACACAGCTGTCCAAGCAAGGCAAAACTGTCTGTCTCTAAAGCTAGTATTGCAAGAGGAGAAATGCTAATCATTGCCACCAGTGTGACTTCTGTGGGGAAAGAAGCTGAATTCACTGCTCACTGAGATGGGTTCTTTTCTGGGGACAGAAGAAGGGAGTGTGGTATCTGTGATAGACTCAGTCAACACAGCACATGGCACTGAGGAAGCTGTGTTGAAGTCTTCGCTCCTGTTCAGGGAGATACCTGTCTGAAGAGTCATCCAACATAAAATTTGAAGAGTTCTCCAATCTGAATTTTGCCCCCTTTAGACTTCCATTTTATTTCCCTCACCTTTGTTCAGTTTTAAAATCAATTTTTGTTTCTCTGTCAGGCCCTTTCTGTGTTGGGAGGGTCACAAAGGGAATATATATTTTTTTCATTGCTGCAGGAAGCTGCTGTTGTGCTTAAGCACTTTCAAATAGTTTCCTGCAACCACAGAAGTGTTGTGCAATGAGAGCAAAGGGTGGGTGTGCCCTTGCCCTTCCTGCTGCAAGACAGTTGATCTTAACTTCCACATGAATTGAAATGAGTGGATGTTGTCAGTTTTCAAAGAGAATTAATTGTTGTGGCTAAAGGGATTATTACTACATGCGGTGAACACACCATGTCTCTTTTTGTGATTACTTTCCCTTTTTCATTTCTATTTTCTCCATGTAATGCCATCAGCTGTTTTTTTTAAACCGGTGCTGTATTCACAGAAAAGAAAAACATGTTGTGTGCAAAAAAAACTGGTGATAATGTTTGAAGTCAGGTATCTGGCTTCTATACCACTTTCTTGCTAGAACTGAGAAGCAGTCTCATTACTAAAAATGTGGTTTAATTTTTTTTAATTTTGTATTTTAAAAAGCCTAAATTTAAAAAGTTCTTGGCAAAGATGACAGGAATTTGGGCAAATAAGACAGGAGAGGATCACTTAATCTGTATTTAAAAGCAGATTTAATTTCTTCAATAATCATGCATGATGTATTGTTCACAGCCATTAACAGTTTTTTAATATTGTACTTTTAATGCAGATACATTATGTTCCATCTCTGCATGTGTGCCTGCTTTGTCTGAATTTCTGTGGATTCCTGCAGCAAGTGGATGTCTTGTGACATGCTTATTTAAAGGGCTTCATCACTCCCATGTTTAGTACAGAGATTTCTCAAGTGATAAAAAGGTAATTAACTGTTGAGGATTTATCTGTAGTGAGAGGATGCTCTCATTTTTAAACCTTTGAAATTATACATTTGAAGTGGTATGGCTAAAGACCCTGGCTCAGGAGGCTTCCCTTCAAGAGCCACCTGTTGCCTCAAATACTCCCGCCACCCCCCTCCCCAAAAAGAAACCCTGTGAGTTGAAAACCAATCTTTTGAAGGCTGTGAATGCTATATATTATTAAATTGTGAGAATTTTGTATGTCCTCCATGTTTTAGTGAAATGTATTCCGTGAGTCATGATTTTCAATCTCATTAACCAGTTTCTTGGTGGTTGACTTAAAATTACTGAATTACTTCAGTGCAGTGTGGCTGGTGAAAATAATTTTCAGGTGCATTGCTGATACAAACATCAACAGAGAATTGTATGTAGACATGTGTGGTGGTTTGACCCGGAAACAGGATTTCTGGCATGCTGTGGTCAGGGCCAGTGAGTGCTTAGATTTTAACATTGGCATTGAGTTTGACCACTGAAATTTGGGTCTGCCTCTGAGAACACACAGGGGTTAAAAACCAGAGCTGCTCACCTGAAAGGCCTCTTGGGACTTCGTCGATCCCTCCCTCGTCCATTGTGCCTGCTGGGCAGGGGAGGGGCAGCCCCACACGGTAGGCCTGGGCCTGGACTGAGGTCGGGGGTGAAGAGGCCCTTGAGGATGGAAGGGTGGAGGAGCACCAAGAGACCTCGAGCAGTCATGTCCCCCCCCCACCCCGGCAGAGAGAGAGGGAGAGCCGGATTTTGATAGTGGCCAGCTGTCAAAGAGAAGGAGAAGGGGGGGTGCGGGCAAAAGGTGCCCAGCAGGGCAGCTGTGGGAGTTCCAGAGCTCTGGAGAAGCAGAGACAGAAGTTTTTAACCCTTTTCTAGCATGTCAGAAACCTTATAAATGCTGATCCTCCTAGAGCTGAATGAGAAGATAGATAAGAGATGAGATAAGAAGGGATGGGCCACGAGGGAAGTGGAGAAGACTCTTGAGTGGGGGGGAATGATGGAGTGGCCTTTTAGCTGGACTTTTCGTATGTGGCCATGGACGGAACCATTTCTTTTTCCTGTGACACAGAGACTGCATTTAAGGAGAGGCAATGCCCCAGAGCCAAGATTCAGTGTGAGTACCCCTCAGCGCCAGGGGGTGCAAAAAATATGGGGGGGACTGGTGTCCCAAAGGTGAGAGACTGTGTTTTTTGGAACTGGACAAAGCATCCTTAAAAGGAGGACCCTAGAAGCAGTTCTGGTCCATGGGCAATGGTGAGAGCATTGCACATGGAAGGAAGATGTCACGATGGCAAATGATCTCCGGGCGGTGCCAAGAGTGACATGGAAACACAAGAGGTTTCAACGGTGTTTCCAGGAGAAGCCTATGGCACAAAGAAAGACTCCTTCTCCTCTTAGTGAACTGAGTATTCTAAAGGGTAGTGCCAGACCAAGAGTTAGTGATTTAGAAGATGTATTGTATTAAGAATTTAGCGGGGGGGAGGAGGAGAATGTATTTGTAGGGTTTTCATTTTTCCTTGTGTGTTTTCCTTCACTTATAGTCTAGTTAATAAACTTCTTTTTTTAAAGAGCCTGCTTTGCTTATTCCTGGTCGCATCTCACAGCAGACACCAAGGAAAGTGTATTTTCATGGGAGCACTGCCATTGTGCCAGTGTCAAACCATGACAACATATTCTGTTGTAGGTGCTGGTGATTGTGGTTAGAGCAATATATGGAATGATTAATCTTATCCTTTAGAAGCCATGGCTTAAAATATTATCTGTATTAGGAACAGAAAGTAATTCTATTGAATCAAATAATCTGTTCATCAGTACCAGAATCACATCTCTTACAGCTAGTAGTTGTCATCTCCAGGACGTCATCCTTACCTCAGACTTTGTTACCTGTTCCTATTTAGTACTTGGATAATTGGTTCAGCCATTTTTTTCACTGAGCCTTCATTATGTCAGGCATCCATTCTAAGATGTGTGTGGACTTGGTATAGGGGTTTTTGTTGTTCAAACAAATACCTTTGTGGTACTGAGTAACTTAATCTACAAAAGTCGCTTTCTGAATATGTTAAATCCTTTCATACCATGATGAGAATTATTTATATTCTTTACAAAAACACAGAAATGGTCTTGAATTACAATATGAACAAATCTATATACCCCAGAAAATTATACTCACTGAGTTCTGCGAACAAGTATGCTATTGTCTCCCAGTATATTTAGTCTGAAAATGCTTAGCTCCATCAGAAGAATAGGTCATATTTTAAATATACTAGATCAACAGCAGTTAATTTTTTTTGCCATGTTTAGTGTTTCTGTTGTGCTAATATAGTGGTTTCTGAATGGAGCAAAGCAGGAAAAACCAAGTGTGTCCAATTTGAGATTTGTCCGATAAGAAAAACAGGTGAAAGCAGTTTTGTTTTGTTTTCACCAGCGAGTGGTGACCTTGTGTTTCAGTTACTTTGCACATGAGACTCTGCCCATATAACTGCTTTACTTAGGTATATAAGGCAGAGGCCAAGAAAACATGTTTTCTATTTTCAGTGAAGAAAATAATGTAGGACTGTTTCTTGATTTCACCTGCTTTGTCTGCACTTTAACATAAAACACAAACTTGAAACTTGAAAGTTGTTTAATTTGGTGTGGTGATGACACAATTTTACAAATAGTATCTCTTGAGATTTTTTTCACATTGTCACATGGATCCTTTGAAATTAGAGCAACAAATAGAACAGAGTAGAGTATTTACTTTGCATTTTTTACTGCATTTGATTGCTATTTCACATTCTTAGGTGTGATTAAGCAAGGTTCCCTTCTTGGTTTATTGATTTTTTGAATATAGTAACAAAGAGGGAATGATGGGAGTTTTTTGAAAGGACAAATATGTTGTAAATACACAGACTTTATGAAGGAGAAGCAGGCACAAGCACGTCTGTTTAGTACATTTCTGAAACTGGACAGGTTTTCAGTTAGGTTGACAAATCACATTTCCATTCAGTTTTGGATAAAGCCGAGTGACCAAGATGAAAAATCTGTCAGTTCAGGTTAAGGTTTGAATAAACGGAGGGTTAATTTTGGAGTATTTTGGGAAAATTACTGTAGTAATTAAAGATGGCCCCCTGGGTATTAAAGCTGTAGTATTTTATTAAAGCAAGTTGTAGAGCACAAACATTATGTCTTGCATAATGTTGACAAAGGTAGTGAGAAATCTTTTAAATATAATGTTTATAGTAATGTGGTGGTTATTTTCTTCTAAAAAACAATTATTCCTTGTTGAGTGAGGAGGGATGCTTATTTTCCTTAGCTAAACATGGACTTGTTACCTGTGCCACCTTTGGAGCTAAAAGCACATATCTTTTCAGTTAAAGGTGGCTGGCTCTGTAAATGAGGCACAGGAAATCTGTGTATCCCCTGCATAAGGGCCTAAGTAATGTAGTGAATGACATTTGCATCTAGACATTCATATTTATATATCTATAATGCACTGGTTCTTTGTGTTGCTTAGTTTGGGAAGTAAAAGCATTTTTCGCTTGGTGATGGTATCTTTTCTCTTTCCCCCAGAATTAGTGTAATGGTAACACAGTCTTATTCTCTGGTTTATGTAATTGAATATTTTTGTCATCTCAAAACTCATTAAGTTAACGTTTTACTTATTTAAGATTTCAGCCTTTTTTTCCTGTTGATAGAACTGTTGTGGTTTCCATAGTACACATCATCTTTAGCCCACATTAATTAATATTCATACACTCATCCTTTCTTAGATAATTCTAGTTAGGAACAGAAAATTTAAAAAAAAAAACCCAGAACATGTTCCAAACAGCTCTTTTCTGATAAAGCAACATAGTTCAATACAAACAAAAGCTGTTGAAAATAATGCATTAAGAATGTAACACCCATATGCCTATGCAGAACAATAAACATATTTTTAACTTAGGCATTTACATTTTCAAGTACAATATCTTTATTAATCATTCGGTATCTTAAGCAGTAACATACAGACCCTTAGTGAGTTTGGGAATGACACCAAGTTGACTAGTGCAGCTGAAGGGACTGCGGGGAGGGACACCAATCCAGAGGCCCCTTGACAGACCTGAGAAGTGATTCCATGGGAAGCTCATGAAGTTCAACAACGCCAAGTGCACCTGGTCTTGCATCTAGGTTAGAGCAATCTCCAGGATCAGTACAGGCTCGAGGATGAATGGATTTGAGAGCAGCCCTGTGGATGGGAGCTTGGGGATCCTGGTAGATAAAAACTGAGGTGTGAGCTGACGATGTGCACTGTCACCCCAGAAAACCAATTTCACCATAGTCAAGGAAGCATTGCCAGCAGGTCAAGGGGTGTGATTCTCCTCCTCTGCTGTGTTTTTGTGAGACTGTCCGGCTCTGGGGCCCCTAGCACCGGAAAGACAGGCAACATTTGGAGTGAGTCCAGAGAAGGGCCACAGAAACAATCAGAGGGCTGGAGTGCCTCTTCCACGAGGAAGGACTGAGACACTCGGGGTTGTTCAGCTCAAAGAGAAGGAGGCACCAGAGCAACATTATTGTGGCCCAAACCATACTTTGATTCTAAAAAATCAAATCTTTTAAATTGTCTTGTTTGAACCTATTTTGCATTTTCAGAATAAGAAATGCAGAATTCCAGGTGGTAGCTACTTGGAATAACTTCTAATAAAAGCAAGCTTTTCAACTGTTATCTAAGCTTTTCTTTTAAGCAGGGATTATACCAATTAAAATTATGATGCAGTCACAGAGAAGCAAAGATATTCTTCAACTGGCTTTTGGAATATGGCATCTAATCTCACATTTTTAAACTTTTTTTTTTTCATTTTCAGATATATCTGTGATTATTTATTACATTATTAATCTTCTTTGATTACATTTATCAGAGAGGACTGTTATTTTGATGGCAGATTAATTTTTTTTCTGAAAGAAGGTGGTCTTGGAAGATCTCCCATTCCTAGGTGTAAACCATGTCTGTTAGATTCTCATCTCATCACTTCTTTTGAAGTGTCTGCTTACAAGGAAAACTCAGCTGCAAGGTGCTATTTCTATCCTTCTCTTCATCAGTGCTAGCTTGTGACCCAACTAGTTATTTTGTCTTCTAAGTTTAAATTGGGAATAAAATGAGTTGTACAGATCTCATTAAAACAATTCTTTTGGCCTTCAGGTTTAATTAGCATGTTGCAGGTGAGCACATGCTGTCTAAAAATCCAGTGAAAAGTGATAATCCTCTATCTGGACTCCCAGTTTATATTTTATTTTTTCCTGTAATACTGTCAGTTACTTTTCCTCTAGGGCTATGTAGTAAATTGAAGAGAAACTTAGCTTTTTGTAAACCACCTAAGCTATTTGCTTGTTTTCAAGTTCTAGTGATTTTTCGGTGTCAGAACAGTACTGTCACTAAATACGAATATTACAAATAAAACCCAGTACAGTTAGTCAAGAAGTATTTCTTATATTTCTTTCAGGCAGATGCTCTGAACAGAACCAAAACAAACTATGGCTTGTCTTACAATGACAAATATGGAAAGTACAGCAACTTCTACTGTCCACCAGAATGGTGACATCCGTGGAAACAGCAGCACACCCAAGCAGACAGAACCATTGCTTCAAGTGTACCTTTATCATTCTCCTGGGAAGACAGAAGGAGATTACCTTCAATTTTCAGCTGGAGAATATGTTGCAGAAGAGATTTGTGCTGTTGCCTGTAAAGCCTGTGGTAAGTATTTACGTAACAGTTTATCTTATGAAGCCATGAAATCCAGCTTCCTACAAGAAAGTTTTCAACAATCCAAAGCTCATCAAAATGGTGGCATTTAGACTGAAGTGCTAACTTCTCTCTTCTTTCAGATGTAGTTAGCAGCAGGCTGTAAAACTGTTCCCATTAGAATGGTTGTGAAGCTGAATTGGGTGATTGCCATGTTTTTTCAAATAATTTAAGGATATACCATCCTGTAACTGAAAGTCTTCTTTCATTGTGCTAAGATACAGTTTGAATAGTTAAATCATAGCAGGAGCTGCAAATAGCATGAATTACTTCCTGATGCAGCCCTGCAAAACAGATTGGTCCTGGAAGTTACATGCATATGTTGTATATTATACATGCTTAATCACTTTGCAGAAGGAAAGTGTTCTGTTAGATACAACATGAGTCCTTGTGTGTGTGGTTGATGCTCTTTGTAATGGTTTAAGAAACAAAGTATGTAAAAAACAGGGTGGTATATTATAAATAAATAATACATTGATATCTAAGAATGCCTTTGAATTGTTGCATTTACCCGGAGTCTAACATACACCAGGGCTGAAATCTGTAGTAAAATAATTCAAGTATGCATTTTTGTGCATGCATCTTTCTTTGCAAAAGTACATTGAATTTTTTAATAAAACAAATTCATTCCTATAATCTCTGGGTATGAAAGTGACCATCTTTTTGTTCTTTTTTCTCTTTCATAGCAACCATTTGTGCTTAAATCATGAGGCATTGCTTCTTATTGTTTATTATTCTTTTTTTTTTTTCTGAGAGGATTTTTTGGTTGTACATATGTCTCCATACAGTCATGTAATGTTTATTTGCAAGACTCATCTTTCAGGAGTAAGCTGTGAGTCAGAATACTTGGTTAAGAAGGTAGTGATTTGGGTAGTAAGCAAGACTGAAATAAAACAAATTTGGTAATTGTTAATGAATTTTGTGATCTGAACTGATAGATCTTTTGATAGCAGAACTGATTATATCCAAGTATGACTGCTGTTGGAGGCAAAGCAGGACTGGATCTAAGCAAACATCAGTAGTCACAGAGTCTTGTTACGTATCTTTCAAACAGTTCAAACAATTGAAAATTTTCCAGTCACCACTAACTTGACATTAGATCTGTTATATCTGATATGTATTGGCTATAAAAATATTAGTCTGTCTAAGTATTTTTCTGCCAGTTTGCTACATGCATGCAAAAGCTTGGCAATTTTTTTTCAAACTTTATTTAAAAACAGTTTTCTGGTTTGGAAAAATAAAATAAATATAAACATTTTTGTGGGTTTGTTTTTTTATAAGGAAAACTGTACGTAAAAGTGACTATCACATTTTCCAAGCAGAAATGCAAAAATAAAGTGTCTTGAAGTTAAATTTAAATTGATGAGTTAGTCATGGTTCAGTTCTTGCATGTTAGCTACTTAATTGCCAAGTAAAATATTAGAAATGTCTCACCAAATTGAAGAAAATGTATTGTTCTTAGCCTGAGGGGGAGAGTGGTATTAAAGGAACTAACTGCTGATGGAAATGAAATTTATTAGAGAAATCGTTCTAGAGGTTGCAAAATCTTTGTGTTAGGTGTATCTTCATTTTAATTCTCACCCATCTGAATTGCAAATTTGCAATTTGTCAGAATTTCCATGGTACAACCCTTGAAAAATGCTGGTCTCTCTTGGAAAACCATAAAATGGCAGAGAGTTTTTAATGATAAGTAAGTAAAAGCACTGTTTCAAAGCATTTAATGTGACAAGTGGTGGCAGTGTTTGCAGTCAATGAAATGTTTTCAAGGGAGAGAGTGCATTGCATAATGTTATGATTTGTAGTCTTTGCTTCTATGCTCAAGAAGAGATTCTGTGCTGTTAACAAGGGAATTCTCTGCATGCTGAATTTCTAGAATTGACATGACTCAGTGTTCACAGAGCTTGGAGTTGTCATTGAGTGTAACTGTTCACTGAGGGCTGGTTTTTTTTGTTTGGTGGTTTTGTTTGGTTTTGTTTTGGTTTTTTTTGGTGTGTATGTGTGTGTGAGAGAGTGTGTGTGTGTGTGTGTGTGTGTGTGTGTGTGTGTGTGTGTGTGTTTGCTTGTTATTGTGAGGTTGTATTGTTGTTTGGTTTTTCTTTGTTTTTCTTCCTTTAGGTGATAGCCTTTCCTGAAAATCCACCCAGAACATGCAGCCCCCCTGCTCTCCCCCACTAGCTGGGGAATGAGTTAATCAGAACTCTGGGCAATTCTGTTTTTCCAGGAAAAGAAATAGAAGCTTTGATTGACTATTCAGAAACCATTTTGTTGACAGGATAGTGACATTGAATATGATGTTTAGGGTTTGGTAAGCCTCCAGTTTGTATGGATGATAATGTAAGATACTATTTTTATGTCAGAAAAGGCAAGCAAATTTCCATCTGGTATATACAGGGCTATATAAGTTTTAAATAGTTTACTTCCAACTGTATGATAACTACTGTATGTATTAGAGAAAATCTGAGATTTTTGTTAATCATTCAACTAATTGCTTTCATGTTTTTATATCTAATGACTTACACGCTTGAGTTGAGAGTTTCATACAATAGTATTTCTGTTGCAGACTCTGCATGACTAACATTTCATAGTGGTGTCATGGCTTGTTGTGATTTACACTTCTTGTTTTTTATTTTTTCTTAGAAGAGGGACATTACCTTATGAAAATATACTGTATGGGAGAAAGGGCTTCTAATGCCAATAAAGGAGATACAGAAAAACTGTATTTTCTTAGCTGCTTCAGGATAAATGAAGTAGTAAGACTTGTCTGGATGTGAAGCTCTAAAACCATAATGAGGAAAAGAAGACTCTGCTTTTTTTTAGGTTTGAAACAGAAGTTTGAAGTATAAACTTATGCTGTGTTGTAGTCTTTTGTGATGTTACTTGACTATAGTATATGCTATATAGTATGAATACATACTATATAGTATGAATATCCTATATATTTATATAAATATATATACTCAGTTCTTTAGCCTTATGCAATAAATAAATAAATTTTAAAGAGATCTTGTGATTGCAATATTCCAGAAAATTTACTTGATAGCCCTTGCTGGAGAAATAAAGCAGTGAAAATTCTGATTAATTATGTCCGTGTCCCTATCTTCTCTCCTAATTCCTCACAGATTGAGCTGATAGCATGGTTAATGCATTACAAAAATCTAGGGGAGGCTTCTCAGTACCTGTTGTGAATGGCTCTTATGATTTTACTTACCTTTGTGTACATTTATATTTCTCCTAAGTTTTCGCTCTTGTTTCCATATCTAGGCTTCAGCAGAAGACTTTTATTCCCCACTCCAGTTTTTAGACTTTCATTATTTCTGGAGAAAACATTTAAATACTGCAGTTATCTTCACTTTAAAAGATCCTGCAGTTAATAGTGGTGGTATGAATTACATGAAAAGAGAACTTTCTGCCCTCTCTACTTTTGTGAGATTTTTGTGGACAATTTTCAAGACTCTTGTTTTTAATAAAGGGATTTGCTCTGTTTTATAATTGTTGAGCAATTGTTGAGCAAAGCAAATTAATAGTTCTAAAGGGGAAGGGATAAAAAAGAGAAACTTCTTTTCTTGAAAAATATGCATGATCTCTGTGTCCTTAAATATTGCCAGTGAATAGTGCAAGTTACCATTCAGAACTATAAATGACAAAATATGAGGGATGGAAGAGTGCACAGTTTACTTTTCATACAAAGGAAGACAGTGGCAGGGGGAGGGCTTAATATAAGTCCTTCTGATTTGTAGGGGGAGCAGCACAGTCACGTCTTGGTTAAAGTTTCAGAGTAGCAATGGTAGGATCTTGAAATCCCTGTGGAGTGTTTTGAGGTGTGAGATGGCATGGTCATTGTGGTGTCTGTAATGTATTTGGACAAATACAGCAGCTTAGCATTTGAATTTAGGAATATGGTTTTGAAATGTTGTTCAGTAAGCATACATGGGATGGTTAGTAGTTTGGGTAAATGTATTAGGGAGACTAGCTAGGTCTCACTAGCTATATAGTAAATATTCAGCATTGCCCTGAATGGTGTTTAGCATCTAGCAATGGTCATGAAACAGGCTAGTGATTCTCACGTACATTACACTGTAATTGATCTGAAATTGTTTGGGATACATATGCCACACAGCCGTAAAACTGCTAAGTTAGTAACTCTAAGTTACTGCTTTATGGACAGCTGACATGTAGTATAGTATAGTTTATCCCACTTTACACATCAAATGAGAACCATGTTTAGTTGTACAGGGTAGGTTTCTTTTTAACTGCATAAAAAAATCCTCAAAACTTGGATGGATCAAATATGTCATATTGCACCATAAATTTGCAACATTTAGAATTACAGCCAATTTTTCGGTTACTGATCCCTTCGGTTTTCTTCCTGTGGGGGATTGGTTTCGTTTTGGTTTCCCTTTCATTGCTTTATATAATGCTTTCCATTTCTCTAGTTTCCTGTAAGTCTGTGACTCCTTTTCTTAGAAAATCATATGTTAAGACCTGCAGCTCTGGTATGTTTTGTAGAGCTTTGGTTTAAGAAGGTATCAGATGATTAGCCTACAGATTTCAGCAGTTTAATCTTCACAAATACACAATAGAACTCTAGTTCTTAGCCCTCTTACTAGACCCCTATAGAAGCAAACCTTTTTTGTATCAAATTTAATAAGCTAGCTGCTGTTTAAAACTGAAATATGTTTTATTCCAAAGGGTTATGTGGTTTTATATGTGGAATTGGTTGGTTGTTTCTTCTGGTTGTCCTACCTGCTGTTTAGATGTGATGAAAGAAATGTGGGGTCTGCTCCTTTCAGTAGTTCCCTACATGTGGTTCAGAACAGAAAAAGAAATAAAGGATTTTTTTTTTCTCCTAGTTTCTTGTGAGAATTTCAATTCCTTCATTCTAAGTCTTTGAGCAGGGGTGTTGGTATTTTGCCTTTTCCCAGAATTCTTTTGTCTCATAACATCATTTTAAGTTACTTTTATTGTTTTTACCTCTTTGTTTTTCCTTTTTTTTTTTTGTCTTCTTAGCCCGAAGTATATTGTTTTAATGTAAAGTTTTCTTTAGATATTACCTACAGTAACTTTGACATTGTAATTTTTCCTCCTACTCTCTGGCCTTTCGACCTGTGTCTCTTTCTGTCTTCAGAATGTGTGTTGGTACCTGCAGTTCGTCCTTTTGTGCTGTCAGTTTTCAGGCAGTTAAGCTGTTTTCCAGATCTAACACTGGCATCATAGGGATGCAGAACACTGCAGCACAGTACAATGATGAGTCGTAGGCTGTGTTTCAGCTGGGAGCATTAAAGTCAAATTAAAATTCTGGTGCTGCTGAAGAGTTGATGCTCAACTGATTTTTTTAGTTTCTGATTAAGTAGGATTGCGTGTCAGTTACCATTAGCATAAATCAAAGTTGGTGAGGGAAAAGAATATTTTACAGTTCTATTTTAACAGTATATGTTTGGGTTTGTTGTAAACTGAGTTACTAAAGTGGAAATGGCCAGTGGTTGTCCTAGTCACTACAATTTTCTTTGTATTGCTTTACTTCTAATTTTTAATCAGTCTAAAGTCTTAAAATCAATGCTTAGTTGTAAAATCAATGCTCAAATCAAATGATCTGATCTTGAAAAGGCAGGGAAAAAATCTACTGTTGTAAGCTGTTTCTAAACTGGGAGGCTAAGAAGACATTTTATTAAATGTCATACAGAGGAAATGAGATCTTGTTATCTAACAGTGGGTATAGGACAACAGGTGAACAGAGTCTTCAGTCAGAGAGCATAAAGGAGGAATGAAAAATTTAACCAGCAAAGCAGCCTGCAGGCTATGGGATTGTGATTGCAGTGTTGTTGGCAGTACTGATACCTGTTGCCCATAGTAGTAGAGCACTGTGGCAATCTGCTGCTTTTAACCCACAACATTTTAAAAATATTTTGTGAAAACTGTTTCCTGCTGATGTTTGCTTCTCTGCTTGTTATGTAGGTATCATGCCAGTGTATCATAACATGTTTGCGCTCATGAGTGAAACAGACAGAATGTGGTATCCCCCAAATCACATCTTCCATGTGGATGAAACAACCAGGCTCATCCTAATTTACCGGATAAGGTAATCTAAATAAAATGTTGTACACTTTTCATGATAAAACAAGACTGTGTGAGAGAACACAACCAATATGATATTTACTTGAACTGTAGTTTTTTAGAAGTTATGGACAGATTGCTGGCTTTTTCTGGAAAACAGGGAGCTAAAAGAATCAAAAATATTGGAGTGATTTGAATTATGTACTTTATTAATTTTCTCTATCCAATATGTTTACCAGTGTCAGATTGAAGAAGCAAACAATAAAAATACACTAGAAGTAAAAAGCTTTCTTAATAATGATACATCTTGTCTCCTCTGTGCTTGCCTGTTCAAAATAAGTAGTAGTTCCTGAAGTGCAGAGTAATTGTCCCATATAGTCAGACATGTTTCTGCAATACAACCATTTTTCACTAACCTTATAATTGATTGTGGACAACTAAAACTGTTGTCACAGTTTTCCTTTTGAAAACTGCTTAATTTATTTACATTATATAATTTGGCCTGAGTGTTTTTTTGGGAACTGTTTCAAAAGAAACTGGAAGGCACTAAAAAAATTCACTGTATTCTGATTAGTGAGAATAACTTAGCAAAGGTTCTCATTCCTCTCAGTACAGTTTATCACCTTGCTTGAATACTATAGTACTTTAAAACATCAAGAACTGGATCTGAAGTCTTCATTGAGTAACTGGGGTTTCATAGTGGTCCTCCAGATCAGCAGCACTAGTTACATGTATTTGAGAGCAGTAATGTCTGATGCTGGTAACCAAAATATCAGTTTATTAATGCTGGCTTGAATTTATTTCCTACCAGGTTTTATTTTCCCCACTGGTATTGCAGTGGCAGCAACAGAGCATACCGGTATGGCGTTCTTCGAGGTGCAGAAAGCCCCGTCCTTGACGATCTTGTCATGTCTTACCTATTTGCACAGGTATGCTTTGCTCTCCTGTTTTTAAATGCAGATTGGTGAGGGTTATTAGCATCTATTCCCTTTCCATCTTCTCCTAGTAACTGTAGGCTCTTGAAAGCCTGAAGCCCTCTCAAGCTGGAAATTAAATTCCATGCCCTATTGTGTATTTGGAGAGATGAAGTTCAAAACAGTGCTTCTAAGCATGATAGCAGCTGGTATTCCTTATGAATAAGTACATCTTTTTGTGGATGAAGTAGGTTATTCAGTCTTTAAAGAACCAAGCCAATAAAACCCCCTAAACAAACCGAATATAAACAATCAAACACAACCACAGCTCCCCCCAACAACTGCACCCCAAACCTCTATTTTTGTTAAGCATCAGAGCACCAGGTTTCATTTGCTTTCTTGCATTCTTTCTCAGTGGCGAGCAGATTTTTTGGATGGATGGGTACAGATGCCTGTTACTCATGAAACACAAGAAGAATGCCTTGGAATGGCTGTTCTAGATATGATGAGAGTGGCCAAAGAAAAGGACCAAACCCCAATGGCTATTTACAATTCAGTCAGGTGATTCCATAATTTGTAACTGTTTCACACCTATCTCATGCCTAAATGTTGTATTTTTGCGCGTTAGTGTCTAGGAGAAGGTGTTCACCTGTTGGTAGTTGACGTGTTGATGTAAAATAGTTACATAATTTTACCTATTATGTAAACTAGAAATTAATAAAAAAATTGTGTCATGATGACCATTCATGATTTGGAGACATGGATTTGACTCTCTTGATGAAAGGTAAGGCAGCAGCTTCTTGTGTGAGAAAATATGTAAGCAATAATTCTAGGTGAGACATGTTCTGGATGTCATCAGATCCAAGCCCCTGTTCCTGTCAGGCTCAAATTCAAAGTTAGATGAAGGGATTCAGGGCCTCATCCAGTCAAGTTCTGAAAATGTCCAGGTATGGAGATTCCCCCGTAACTTCTTTGTTCTCTGCATGACCATGGTCATTGTGAAAGATTTTCTCTGTACCTAATCAGTCTCCTCTGTGATACTGATAATCCTCTCTTGTCCTTTCATATTGATAGAAGACAATTAGTAGAACACACCATACTTGAGCCTACTTTTCTCCAAGCTGAACAAATCAAGCTCCCATATGCCTCTTCTCTCATGTCATGTGCTCCAGGCTCTTAACCATCTTGGGCAGATCTCTGCTAAACTTGAGTTTATCAACTCACTTGTTCTACTCCAGCTGAGTTAATTCTGTCCCTGACATAGGAACTTCAGTGGCAGCCAACCACAGTTTTTTATTCTACCACCTGTATTTTCAGTGAGAAAATCTGTCCTTTATCCATGTAGTTGCCATGCAGTATCCTCTTTACAATTTCTACACCAAACAGAGCAATTTTGTATCTTCTGCTGCCTTACCTTAGAACTTCACTAATGAAGGAACAGACATCGTTCAATTATGGAAAATGTGTTATGTAGTTTATGTCGCAATTGAATTAAGGAAAAAATGGAAAATGGGAGAAGACAGGGGGCGCTCTATTTGAAAGAACATACTACAGATCTAAGGAAGGATTTTTTGTTATCCTACAGTTGTAAAAATAACAGTACATTTAGAGAAAAAGGTGTTTTCAATGTTGACTTGTTTAGCACAGAACTAATTATCTTTGCTGGATTTAATGGATAAAATTAGTAGCTTTTTTTGTCTCATTATGTATTCACAGCTACAAAATGTTTTTACCTAAGTGTGTGCGAGCAAAAATCCAAGACTACCACATTTTGACGCGAAAAAGAATAAGGTACAGGTTCCGCAAATTTATACAACAGTTTGGCCAATGCAAAGCTACTGCCAGAAACTTGAAACTTAAGTATCTCATAAATCTGGAAACCCTTCAGCCTGCCTTCTATTCAGAGGTTTTTGAAGTAAAAGAACCTGGTGGAGGTCCTTCTGGAGAGGAAAGTTTTGCAACCATTGTAATAACTGGAAATGGTGGAATTCAGTGTTCAAGGGGAAAACTTAAAGACTGTGAGACACTTGGAGAGCAGGTAATTTAAAAAAAATTATTTTAATAACTTGTTATGGAACAGAGTAGTAAGCTTGTTTTAGAAGTTCTGATTTACCTCAAGCAAAGTTGGTAGGCAAATTTTACTTCACAATGACATATAAAAAATGTGAAAATGTAACGACCATGCCCCCAGGTGTAGATAAAATGCAGAAATTCCCCAAATCTTCTTTGAAAGCAGTGATCTAAGGACTCCAAACAAGAGGCAAATTCTCCTATACCTCTTTCCTGCTGCAGTTAGACACCTACCTGTGTCTCAGTTAGCAGATTCAAAATGATATCTGTGTGATTGTGGAATCCATATAGTCTTTCTTCAGGAATCAGGTACTTAGTGGTTCCTATAAGTGCTAGTTATCATGTACTGCTGCATTTTTATTTATTGGTATTATTTTGTGTGTGTGTGTGAGAGAGATGTCCCATCATGACTGTTCATTATGTTGAGTTTACCAAAACCTGATAGAAACTCAAAACAGTGTACATTGAGAGTGTGGGAATTATCCAAAGGTAAAAGTAAAGGCAAACTGGAGTATGTGTGTTTTTTTCAAAATAATTGCATTGGTTTGGTAATTTTGATTTGTAGTATGTAGCAGACAAGACCAAAGTTGCATTTCTATAGTATGCTGTAATCATTTGTAGAAAATGCTATATGCTGGTGGGTTTTTTCTATACTTAGCAAAAAGTAAATCTGATTACATGCCCATATTTTTTGAAGCGTGGTGTTCTTGGAATATTTGTAGATTGACAATTACTTCATTAATAGTTGCTATGTATCAGCCCTCTGCCTTCCCTAATTTTCCTGTAAATGCAAGTTGCTCTAGCAGGACCTGTCATAAATGTCAAATTCTGCAATTTCCAGTTTTAGGTGTACAAAGTGTATGCATACTGTGTTGTTTGGGCTTGGCAACCAAGCCTTTAGTAAGCATAGTGTTTGAATGAATAATGTTTTTTTTATAAAGATTGCCAAATTATTTTTTCATAATTAAGAACATTATCATCCTATTATTGACAGACACTGCATATATTTTCACTGGTAAAGAAACTATTTATAAAGTTGGTTTTGAAAACCGGATTAATTAATATGGATGCTTGTAAGCATGATTGTAACTGGTTTCAGTAAGCTTTACTAACAAGTTGTTATTTAGATACTGAACTGAAAAATAATTTTTATTTATTTGTATCTAATGACATACGTAGAGTAGATTCTGAAGAAATTTGTTTTGCAAGTTTACATTTTCACCAACCAGATAAACAGGTAGACAGGACTGAGAGGACTACCGTACACTTTTTCTTCATCCGGCTACAGATTTGCAGCTTGTGTCACTCTGAATGAAGTTATGACATTGTGTATTGTTAACAGGCTTTCTAAACCTGTTTGATCAAAATGCCAATAATAAGCTCACCAAAAAAAAAACCAAAAAAAAACAACCAACTTCTCAAAAAAGTAATCAAAATGTTTCACTGTTCACAAAATACTACAGAGTGAAGAAATATCTACAATTATAAAAACCCAAGCCCATATGTGGATATTTCTGTGCATGGTTCCTGGATCTCTGTCTGTTGTTCAATTTATGTTCCTAGTGATGATTCCATAAAGAAAAAATCATTTATTTGCTTGTAATGGCATGCTTAAGGTTTTATAATCCTCTTTGTTGTTAGCTTACAAGTTTGGAGTTGTAGAAGTTCCAATGCTGCAAATAGGTGAGGCTTTTTAATTGCCATTTTTGTTATTACTGAAATTATATGATATTTGTTGCAGGATTTACAAACATACTGTGATTTTCCTGATATCATTGATGTCAGCATTAAGCAAGCAAGCCAAGAAGGCTCCAGTGAGAGAAGAATTGTCACCATTCACAAACAAGACAGCAAGAATCTGGTCTGTTTACTTTGGTTGCTGTTCTTTCTAATAGATACTGCTTTGAGCAGGCTGTGTGATTGTTGTATGCATAGTATTGTATAATCCATGACTACCTTAATTAAGCATGAGATAAAACTAAACACCTAGCAGCAGTGTAAGGGGTGTAATCAGAACACTAAAGGTTTTCTGCTTTCAAAGCTACATGCTTGAAATGAAATAGAAATAGATATTTATATCTGAGGAAAATTTCTGGTACACAGATTGGTTCTTTTGTTTATTAGTTTTAAACCTGAGTCCATGGTTTCAGTTCTCAAGTGTGCTGTTTCCATGGTGTCCTGATAAGCTGTCTGCTAGAGACCAGCACATTCAAAAAGGCTTCAAAATGTTCTGAAGAATGATGATACATAATAAGTATCAGGACAAAATTAATATTGCTGCTTTTACTGTGTACAATTATTTGAAGAAGATCTTAAGTATTTTATACCCAAATGTAAAATGTTTTTGTCTTGAACTACAACCTTGCATTTGAGTTTGGCTTTTTAACAGGTACAGATATCACAGAATTGTGGGGTGGGCTGATCCTAGCTGGGCACCAGGTGCCCACCAAATCTGCTCTAATCACTCCCCTCTTCAGCTTGAACAGAGGAGAGAAAATGGAGTGAAAGGCTTGTTGGTCAAGATAAGGATAGATATTGCTGATGTATTAACCATCATGGACAAAACAGCATTGACTCAGGGAAATTAATTGAATTTGTTTCAGAGTAGGGTAATGAGAATAAAAAGTCCTAAAAATACTTTCTCACCACCCCTCCCTTCTTTATGGGCCAACTTTATTCCTTATTCTCTACTTCCTTCCCCTCAGCAGTGTAGAGGATTGAGAATGGGAGGTGTGGTCAGTTCATTGCATGTTGTCCTTGCCTCTCAGTCTTCCTCAACTCATCCCCTGCTCCAGCAAGGGATCCCTCCAATGGTGGAGAGTCCTCCATGAACGTCTCCAATGCAAATTGTTTCCACAAAGCGCAGTTCTTCAGAAGCAGGCATCTCCACAGCTCCATAGTGGCTCATGGGGCCACAAATCCTGCCAACACTTATGTTTCCCTCTAGGCTTCCCATGGGGTCACAACCTCCTTGAGGCACATCCTCCTTCTGCAACATGAGGTTCTTCATGGGCTGCAGGGGGATCTCTGCTGCACCATGAACTTCCATGGGCTGCAGAGGCATAACTGCCTCACCATGGCCTGCACCATGGGCTGCAGTTGTTTCCAGGTCCTGGTCCTCTTAAAAAGGAGTTTGAAGACACTAAATTCTTGACACTTACTCAAAAACACCAGCTCTTTTTATTGCTGTCTAGCAAAGAACTTGCCAAATAATTGTGTTCAGCTAAGTATGTCTCTGGTGTCACAGGCAAACACATACTAAAGCCTGTTCTGTTGGGTTACACTACTGAATGAAACCTAGGGTAACTCCGAAAATACTCCTCTGTTTTTGTTTTATTTGCAGCAATTCACATGTTGTTGCAGATTAATGTAATTTTTTCCCTGCTTTTATCTGTTAATCATACTGTGCATAAGACCTTTTTTCACACCCATTTTCCTTTGACCACACGATTTTTCTCCCTGCTCCTATCCAGTGTGCCAGTCTTCATAGTAGTAAAAGGTCATCTTCTGTCTATGATCCACCTGAGGATGCCAGTTTTTGCTGACTAGTAGTTAAGTTTTCAGGCAGATACTTTCCTGGAGATTTTTCTTTTCTGCTTGAAGGCAGACATATAAATATTTGATAAGTGAAGGCTTTCCTTTACGGAAATGAACCAGACTGTATTGGCAGTGCAGTAGGTGTCTGCATGCTGACTTGTATCTACTTGTTTTTCCCTTTCAAATGCTATTGGTATTCCTCTGCTGTTTCATCTATTTAGACTAAGGGTTTTTTTTTTAAGGCAGATTTCATAGAATTGTGGAATGGTTGGAGTTGGGAGGGACTTTGAAGATCAGCTGGTTCCAACACCCCTGCCATGGGCTGGGACACAGTTCATTAGAGCAGATTGCTCAAAAGCCTGTTCCAGCGATAAGGGATCCACAGCTTCTCTGTTTTCTTTGGTTTGGATTTGATATTGAACATTGGAGGTTGCTATCAAGTTTTGAATCATAACAAGAAGGTAGAAGGTGCAAATATAAGTTAAAAATTGCTTTTATTAATGCCTTTAATGTGCACATATGTGCATATCTTTTATAGCATTAGCATATTCAGGAATTTTTTGTTGCCTATTAAAAATTGAAATTCTCTCTCCCTCCCTGCCCCACATTGTTCTCTGGAAATTGAACAGGAGGCTGAATTTCAGTCATTAAGAGAAGCTCTCTCCTTTGTATCATTAATTGATGGATATTACAGATTAACCGCGGATGCCCATCATTATCTCTGTAAAGAAGTAGCACCGCCATCAGTCCTTGAAAATATCCAGAGCAACTGTCATGGGCCAATTTTGTAAGTTTTTTTTTTAGTAATATGGCAATTGAATTTTTTTTTGGAAGATGAGTTTTAGTTCTCTATTAACTGTGGTAGGCATCTTAAAATGTTTTTTAATTGCATTTATGTAACATAAAATGCTTTATATTTTTCCTCTTATTTTTCACTTTGTAAATATAGTGCTTTTGTGACATGTCATAAAAATTAAGTGGAAAGATCATTCCTTGATAGGGATAGAAATAGTGAGCTAGCAAGGCTTGTTTAAGAGAAAATTAGTTCTTATAATATGAATGTTGTTTTATTTCAGCTCTTTTTCTTGTTTCCCATTTTCCTGGTTAAACCCACCTTTTTTACCCACACAAATGTTTTGCTAATTTAAGCTTATTTGTTAGGTAATTTTATTATAGCTTCTTTCGTAATGCATGTTGAAAATCCTGTTATAAGCTGTGGGGAATATACTTTTTTAGCCCTTAACATTTCTTATTGGATAAATAATTGTGATGGTTTAGTATCAAAAAATTGTAATACGCTGCTCTCTACATAAGCAATCACCCTATATATTGGAAAATAAAAGGCAAAGAGGTTATCTTAAAGAAAGCTGTACAAAATTGAAAGTTTTAACTATTGTATTAAATATTTGTTAATATTGCTCATGAGTCATCATCTTATATCTCTGCATTTTGCAATTATGCAATATTAAACATTTTCTTTTCACTGCAGCATGGACTTTGCTATCAGTAAACTGAAGAAAGCGGGTAATCAGACTGGTTTCTATGTCCTTCGCTGCAGTCCTAAAGATTTTAAAAAATACTTCCTTACCTTTGCTATAGAGGTTTGTATTCTGTCTTAGTGCCTATTTAATTTTTGTTGTGATATAACAATGAGCCTGAGATGTTCAGTAAATGATTCTGAATTTTCCCTTCCGACTGTTTGTCTGGTATGTATATTCTCGTAGCTACTTTTGTCAGACAGGCCAGTTTTCAGGGTCTTGTGAGAAACCTCAGAGTTGATACAGAATTGCTAATGCACATGCCACGTGACTTGGAGAACAAGGGAAGAGAGCTTAAGAGTTCTGAAGATAATGACATGGATCTTGGGACTGATGTTGGGATAAATATTTGGGAGATGGAGCTGGAGCAATCTGATGAGTTTTCTATTTTTTTTATGTTTGGGGTTTTTTACTTGAGTTTTTCCCTGGGTTTTTCACATACCTCCTCCTCCTTCACAAGTGGGGCTTCATTAGATTGGGTATACAGCCTTTGACAACCTGAGAGTGCCTCCTTCACAGGTTCTTTGGGGTTTGGGTCTTGTCTCATCCCCAGTACTGGGCCAGCCATATTATTTGGCAGCTGTTATATCAACACAAATCTCCTGGGTATTTCTGTTGTTATCTCGAGAGAAAGCCACCTTGGAAATGCATATGGTACTTATGTTCTCTCTGGCATTGCAGCTAGTGATGATATAATGCTTTATTATTGCTGTTAAATAATTTCATGATCTTGTTTCAAGAATGGATTTATCTTTAATTACTTTAGTAGAGCTCCCTTTGTGTTTTCAGCTAGGAAAGGTATTACAAGAATTTTCCTGCTGCAAGTTATTAGCTAGCAAGTTTGCTAATACTGTCAGAGATAGGTACATCTCTGATAATGACCACATAATGCTGATGTGTGAATGGAGAAATGTTACGTCCAGTCAGTGAGGTGTGTTTGGTAGGGAATTTTGTGGACAAAGAAATCAGTTCATGAACAAGCTTAGAGAGGCAAAGTTGAGAATCAAGCTTGTGGGAGGAGACTACCATTGCCTTTAAGTGACTTTACTGCAACTTTTTTTTCTTTTTCTGAGACCTGTGCAAGTCATTGGAAGACTTTTTATATTCAGAATTTGTTGAAACATTTGTTGCAGTATTGAGATACAGGGCCACAAAAGCACTATTAAGAGTTCATCTTGCTTAAAAATGTTTAATGGTATCTTTTCAAAAATCTTTGTGAAAATAATTCAGTGCCTATTAAAAATACATATTAGGAAGTAATTACTTAGAACTGTGCTGGAGATGACACGACAGCAGAATTACAGCTGAGATCTCCAAATGCCTGCCAAACAAACATGGAGTATAAGCATTAGGGCTATTGCTTCCAACAAAATTTTGTTTTGATGTAACCCTGTGTCAGGGTGAATAAGCTTTCCTTAATAGCTTTGAAGGATTTTTCCTAGGATCCATTATCTGTTTTCTCAGCTCCATCTTTTCAGATTTCATTAACATTTGTTTTTCTCTAGCATCAACATGCTAGTTCCAGTGATGGGAGTAGAGTCATGTTTTCTCAGAATCGATATTACATAGTGAGACCAAAATAACAAATTATGATCATAATTTCCTGAAGCATCCTGTCTCTAATTTGTAGACTGCTATACATTTAGATAAGCTTTCAAATACTAAATATTAATCAATCTCATTTTTAATGGAAAAATTTTCTGCAGCGTGACAGTACTACAGATTATAAGCACTGCTTAATTACGAAGAATGAGAATGGAGAATATAATCTTAGTGGAACCAAGAGAAGTTTTAGTAATCTTAAGGATCTCTTGACCTGTTACCAGACAGAAACTGTCCGTTCAGACAGCATAATTTTCCAGTTCATCAAATGCTGTCCTCCAAAACCAAAAGGTAAGAGAGAGATTATTTCTAAGCAGAAAGTTTCCTATTTTCTAGATTAAAGACTTAAAAATAAATTAATGCTAAATGAGTCTCAGGTAGATGCATGATACAAAACTGGGAGGAACTGTTGGTACCCTTGAAGGCAGGGAAGCCCTTTCAAGAGACCTTGAGAATGGGGCAATCACCTGCCATATGAAGGAAAATGTCAGATTCTGCACCTGGAATGGGGCAACCCTGGATGTACAGATTGGGGAATGAGTTGCTGGAGAGCAGTGCCAAGGAAAGGGACCTGGAGCTCCTGGACAGTGGCAAGCTGAGCATGGGTCAGCAGTGCCCAGGCAGCCAGGAGGGCCATCTGTGTCCTGGGGGCATCAGGGACAGCGTGGCCAGCCAGGCCAGAGAGGGGATTGTCCTGCTCTGCTCTGCCCTGGGACAGCCTCACCTCGAGTGCTGGGGGCAGCTCTGGGTGCCACAATAAAAGAGATGTAAAGCTACTGGAGAGCGTCCAAAGGAGGGCCGTGAGGATGGTGAGAAGTTTGGAGGGGAAACTGTATAAGAAGTGGCTGAAGTCACTTTTCAGCCTGGAGAAGAGGGGAATGAGGAGACGCCTCACTGCAGTTAAAACTTCCTCACGAGGGGAAGGGGAGGGGCAGGCACTGATCTCTGTGGTGACAGTGACAGGACCCGAGGGAATGGCCTGAATCTGTGTCGGGGAGGTTCAGGTTGGGTATTAGAAAAAGCTTTTTTACCCGGAGTGTGGCTGAGCACTGGAAGAGGCTCCCCAGGGCAGTGGTCACAGCACCAGCCTGACAGAGTTCAGGAAGTGTTTGGACAATGCTCTGAGGCACGTGGTGTGACTTTTGGGGGATATCCTGTGCAGGGCCAGGAGATGGACTTGATAATCCTTGTGGTCCCCTCCAACTCAAAATATTTTGTGATTCTGTGATACATTTGTGTGGGTTTTTTTAAATTTCACTGATCAATTTATTCATCTTCTTAGTCATAGTTTCCAGTCATGGTGTCTGCAAAATTTTGGTGTAAGATAGTCTTCCAGAAGTAATCATGGTAACCAGTTTCATGATTAGAAGCGAAACTGGTTTCTTAATTGCAGTGGATTGTGTGCAACACCATTTCTTCCTATCCAAGTGTTTTCATGTCTTGAGAAGGAAAGAGCTACTAAATGAATTATTTATCACTGAGAATATTTCCGTAGGCAATGCAACCAACAATGTCAGTGAATTTCTGTCATTGTTGATCTTAGCTGAGCTATGTCAAGTCTGCAGTATGGTTTCAGCTCCTTTTTAACACTAAAAAAGTACACATGGAATAGGGCTTTTGCCTGAGGAGGGGATTTTTCTTGCATTTGCATTTAACTTTTTTTCACTACTATTGATATTCATATCTTTCTCCTTTATGAAATCTTTAAATATCTGCCCTTCTAAGTAGTACTACATACAGTTAATATTTGTCTTTGTCTCTATCAAAGTTCCTATTTAAAGACAAACTTGCCAGAGCAGACTATATGATATAACTTTTACTTCTCTCAAATTTGATTGAAAATAGCCAATGGATTCAAAACCTTAGAAATGTTGTAACAAGTAAATATGTATACACATGATAGAGAATAAATTTTTGACATTATTCCATTAAAATCAAAAATTTATATGCATCAGAATGATAAATTATTGAATAAATATAATTGTGGATATGAGCAGATACCCGCAAAGGCATACTTTTCAGATTTAGTTTTAGTATCAGACTTGCTCTACTTTATATTCTAAAAGAAGGCAATTTGCATCCCCTTTTCCATCCCCAAGTGTTATTACAAATAGTGCAGCAGTTAAAATGTGAAAGGAGCTAGGAATATTTTCATAGTGTTTGTCAAAAGAAACATAAAACTCATGAGTGACCTAGATGATTTTGCTGATTAGAAAATACCAGACTTTGATTTCAGTTTAATGCTGTACGGCTTTTAAAGGACACTGATCTCAATGAGATATCTTGTTTGTGTTGAATCAAGAGCCCCTCATTAGCAACCCTTCTGAAACAGCATTGGTCTAGTTTTATATTTTACAAATGTACTTTGGTTTTCCTTTCCTTCTTTCTTCTCCTAGATAAATCAAATCTCCTAGTCTTCAGAAGCAATAGCGTTTCTGATGTTCCTTCATCACCTATGCTACAGAGACACAATAACGTCAATCAGATGGTTTTTCACAAAATCCGTAATGAGGACTTGATATTTGTAAGTCAGTTTGTTGCTTTTTCTACTGCAGATTTTGGGTTTAATATGCACCAAGTTTTAAAAACCTCGGTCTGTGTTTAAAAGAATCTTACCTGGGCTAGGAGATTTTGCTGTAATCTTTTCTTAGAGGTGTAGAAAATAATGGATTTTATTTTTCAGTAATGCAAATAACTGTTTTTTTTATAATTAAGAAGCATCGTTTTGACTGCAATAACACTTATTCTAGAGATGTCTAAATACATATTTAATGGAATTGCTTCCTCTCTGGTTCTTGCAGCGAGTTATTTTCTGAGATCCTTGAGTAATAAAAAACAAGCAAAAATTTAAGATGTTTCTGATATTGTTGCTTCCTTTCCTTCTCAGCTGGACTCTACAGCCAGCACACCTCTAAAGACTTGCTTATGCAGGGGGGGGTTCTAAAGATGTATTTTAGGCAGGTATTTTTGATTTTATTTCTGTCTGTATCCTTCCTTCCTTTTAGGAGGAGAGTCTTGGACAGGGCACATTCACTAAGATTTTCAAAGGTGTAAGGAAAGAAGTGGGAGACTATGGCCAGCTCCATCAAACTGAAGTTATTTTAAAGGTGCTGGATAAAGTGCACAGAAACTACTCTGAGGTTGGTGTGATTGTTGACTGCTATATAACATTCGTCCATGCTATGCTGAACATTACTCTTCTTCTTTTCATAAATGAGTATTTGTGTAGTTTTATGTTGAACCAAGCTCATGCTTAGACTTGTGACACTGGGAATATGGATTTGGGACTGGCTTTGGGAGGTACACCTATGTACTTTATTTCCCCTGTTCCCACCACCTGTGAGAGAATTCAGAACTACCCACTGAGATCTGGAGAACAGGTAATTTATACAATTAAAGTACCAGAGAAGGGGGGTTTGGCCAAAGGATTGTCTTAACCAGTAAATTAATTATTTACAGACAAGGGACCATTTATGGAAAAACACATCCTCTGGGTAGACTGTCTTCAGATTTTCCAATAAAATCAAGTAATCAGAAGTACTTATGTATGAGAAAAACTTGCCATACATGGATTCACCCATAATCACTGAGACTTCTCACTTTTTGAGTGATGCTTTCAGCAGAACTGAAGTGCTTTTGTGCAAAAACTAATAAACTGGTAGTGTAATCAAGCCCAAGACTCTGTATGCGAGAACTGAATTTCACAAGATGTAGTAGTGTTTATTATAGTAATGTAACTTTATAATACTGCTTTTGATAACATAGGTAATAAATTTATATTCTAAAGTATGAATCAGTTACTAAAATTTCAGAGGATATAAATAAAGATGAAGTCACCTGAAAGAAAATGTTCTCACTTTCACTTCACTTTGTTGGGTGAATAATCAGTACACAAGCAAGTGTAGGTGGAGATGCCGCTGAACAGAGTAAAAAATAAAGAAAGCAATAAAAGTATTTGAAACCTTCCTGAAAAAGTTGGAAAAGGTCTTGCAGTCGATGAATTACATAATAATTTTTGTGTTTTACCTTAATAATGTGCTACAAAGAAATAAATTGGAAACTGAGCAGTGCATATGGCAGAATAAATTAGAAAGTGAATAGTATATGATAAATTTGCCTTCCATTTACCTAGGTAATTGACACTGGAAAAAGAAAGATTATTTTAAAAATGTTGAGATACCTTTGCCGTCTGAGAAAAAGAGGTTGTTAACGTATCTGGAATGTGTACCACCAGTTATTTAGAAAAAGAAAATTAGGAAAAAACCTCCACAACAAAAATACTGAAGCAAAAACCAACCAAACAAGAAACAGTTGCCAAACCCAAACCAACAACAAACAATATAAAATATGTTACATAGGGTCTTTGCAAAGAGATAGTTGAAATGTTTTTAAAAATTTGTTTTAGTAAATTTATTAGAACTTTGGGGATTTATTTTTACTGATGTATTTTCTTTCTCAATCTCTCCCTCTCCTTCCAAAAAGTCCTTTTTTGAAGCAGCAAGTATGATGAGCCAGCTTTCTTACAAACACTTGGTGTTAAATTATGGAGTCTGTGTTTGTGGAGAAGAGAGTAAGTAGAAATTAATTCTTTTTTTACCAATTTTTATACATCTCTGTAAGAGTTTGACATTGTTTTTGGATAAAACCAGAGAAAAACCAAACAAAACAACAGAAGTGCAACACCAGCTGGACAGCTAATACATGTTCATGCTGCTGCAGTATTAGCCTTGGTATCTGAGAGCTAGTTAGTAGTAAAAACAAAGAAAAGGGAAAATTGTTTAAAGTACAGTCAGTGTGAATAGTAACCTCTGTAGATGACTCAGTCATGTTTGTTCTGTCTGAGATCAGTTTTGCTGTGCCTCTGGAATGAGCTTTTGAGTGCCAGAAAAATTGCATCCTTACATTGTATCAGCTTTGGTTAGCTAGAAAGGGAGGTACTGTGCTACCCAGAAAAATCTTCATTTACTGTGATTAGAAACAGACATTGCCGCCCTTTTCCACCAGTGCTGACTTTGAGCACAAGTATAACTTTGGGAACTTTGGTTTAGAGATCCCATTCTGAAAACATGAGGTCCTGGTAATTCAGCAAACACATTAGAATTGTATGGGCATATTATGTAGGTGGTTACCTTCATTAGGGAGAAAGAATTTCCAAAAGAGACGGTGGATTCAGTCATCAGAATTTACCTCTGTAATCAGAAATTACCTCTCATAGAAGGCTGGAAAAGGCACAGCATTATGTTTGGCCAAGACAATCACATGGGGTTTTTTTGTATTTTATTCATTGTACCACACACAGGGATGATAATAAAATTTCAGGTAGATCAAGTTTATAATTGAAAAGAAATTGTTGCAAGAGGTATATGGTTACATATTTCACCTTTAGATCATAGCTGTCCTCTAGGAATGATCCTCTTTCTGAAGGCAAGAGACTTACTACAGTTTAAGGCTGTTATTGATTCTGTGGTTTACACACTTGATGTACAAATTTGATAAAAATTGTTTCACATAATTGCAAAAAAAAATTTTACTGCCTCTAAAATGAATTTGTTTAAAAATCTGGGGTTTTTGGTATCAGTCAGATAATACTGGTAGCTTCAATGTAAGCATCTTGCAGATGAGGGCAAGGATTCAGTCATGTGATTTGAAATTGTGTTGAAAGTGATGAAGATGGCATTTCTTGTTTCTGGAGTTATTTGCTAGATGGCTGCACAAAAGCATATGTCATACACATATGCACAATTTTAGGGCAAATACTTGTCTGTTTTCAAGCAAAGTATATTTTGTCAATAAAGCATTGCATTTTCCAATAAGAATATAGATAGTAAACAACTATGAAGTGAATCACTTGAATGTTATTCAGCTCACCACATTGATAAAGCTGGAAACTGCTATGCTTCATCAACATTATTGTGCCTTTCAGGTGAGGGTGGAAAGATGTTCACTGGATTTTACCTAATCTGTAAAAGATTAAATAATTAACCCTAAAAGATTACGTCTAGTAAGAAGAAATTAGGTGAACTTCTACACTCTGAAGAAGTATAAAGAACATAGAGTATTCATGGCAGTACTCAGATATCACAGAAGTTGAACTTTATAGTTAGATCACCAACAAGGTATCAAAAGAAAAGTACTGTTAAAGTCATTAATCTGCCCTGAAATTTTATTATTTGTTGTTGGTTTTAATTGTTACTCTTTTTATCATTATGAATCAGACATCCTTGTACAAGAATATGTAAAATTTGGATCCTTGGACACATATTTGAAAAAGAACAAAAATACTATCAATATTTTGTGGAAGCTGGAAGTAGCCAAACAGTTGGCATTAGCCATGCATTTTCTGGTAAGTGGTTCAGTTTTGTTAATTAGTCAGAAGCATTTGAATTCTGCAATGTGTGTAGAAAGGCTGAGCTATTACCTGAATTCTTAAAACTCTGGAGGGTTTTGGTAATGGATTGGCCATATACCAGCTATTTAGTAGATATCGAGAGACAGACTTTGTATCTTGAACAAAGTGTAGTTGAATGTCCATTCTTTTTTAATGCTTTATGTTTTAGCATGAAATATAAACACATTTGCAGTAATGCTTTCCCCCCACCACCCCCACAAATCAGTCCTTTCTGGGCTTCCCACCTCAGCTCACGATGCTGAACATAAACTATTTCCTGGTAGTGTTAATACTTAACCACTGGGAGAGGAAAACACTGTGCTGTTCACTCTGCTAGTGCATTCTTCTTGGGCATTAGGTCTCAACCTTACAGTCTTTCCAGTTAAATTTAAAAGCCATTATTCAAGACAGGATATGTGACTAGATAAATCTTTCCTTTAACAGGATTTAAATACTCTTATATTAATTTTAAGTGGATGGATGAGCATTCTTCTGAATTCAAAAATGTCAAATTGTTTCAGACTTTAGGCAAATAACAAAAATTGGCTGAAAACTGTAAGTTTGAGAGAAACTGGTGGAGTACCTGGAGTTTGATCAACTTAATCTGTGATCATTATTGTATTTGCTGATATTTCCCTCATGCTGTACAGTATTTGTTTTCAAATATCTCTTCAACAGTAAGACTTTTGGTCCGTTTGTAAAAGATGGATTTCTGTTTACAGGAGGATAAAGGCCTTGTTCATGGGAATGTCTGTGCAAAAAATATCTTGCTTATCAGAGAGGAAGACAGGAAGTCTGGAAACCTCCCATTTATAAAGCTAAGTGATCCTGGCATCAGTATTACAGTTTTGCCAAGAGATAGTAAGTCTTTCATCAACTTTCTTGTTCAGTGCTTCTGACTTGAAAAATAAGTTTAGGGGTGGGGTTTTTTTTGACCACCATCTAATCTAATTCTGTCATAGTAAGTTCCTTGATCTGTGTGTCATTTTATAATTATCGCTACAGTCTTAGCCAGGCAGTTTTGAGTGTATCTTTTAAATTAGCAAATAGCTACAGGAAATAAGGCCACAGTTCTCCATTGTGTGAGCTTTTTTCCCTGCTGTTCTCATTTTCAATCCCGTTTCACTGGGAGTACTATTGTTATATTATATTGTAAATATATAATAAAGTCTCTTACATTTGCAGATAGCTGCTGAACTTAGTGTCTTGTAATTGATCAAGAACATTCAGAACTGAAACCAAATGCACTTTTGAAAATGCTGACTGGCAGTTAAAAAGCATCTTCAGTGCATTTCTTGGTGAATACCTAAAGCCGCTTGTGATGTTAAAAATACTGGGTTATCATCCACTCTTAAGATTGTTCCAATGCTTTACAAACAGCAAAATTAACTAAATGGAAAATGTGTGCAAGGTTGTTATGTTAATGGAATGGAAGTACCCTTACTATTCTTTTTATGGTCTTTTTAATAAAAACACTTCTTACTTGGTACTTTTTATCGATGTCTAAAGAAGTAATGTATCTAACAGCTTATACATAATGCAGTGTCATTATTTGCCAGTAAACTATTTAAATTCTCCCTGTTTTAATATGAAGCTTACATTATTCTTACGAGATCTCATTTTAAGGAGCTCTTAATCCAAATCAGTACAATCCCATGTTTTAACTTGTTACTACAGTCAGTAGCAGTAGCTTAAAAATCACATAGTGTAAAATTCCTTTTCATGGTGCCTTCTGCTATACCATAATATGCCAACCACTAGCAAAGTATTTTTTATTCTTTGACGTCTTAGTTCTTTGTGTTAGCTGTTGAGTATTGGTAAGATTGGAGGAAATAGAGAAATCACAGAACAAATGTAACATGGAAATTTTATTAAGGCAATTTTATACTTTTAGGCTTATTTTGTGGTAAAACTAATGGACCTCCTCTTTGATTCACAAATATTATTTTAATTTTTGTCCATATTCCATAATTTGATTTTCTTTGTGGGAACAAATACTTGGAAAAATATTATTAGTACATTGCAATGAAGTATCTGTCTGTATTAAAGTAATTTTTACCAAGTCAAATATGTTAGGGAATTTTCTGGTATCATTATTTATCTTAACAAGTTTCCTTTGTGTGTTGCACAGTTCTTCTTGAGAGAATACCCTGGGTTCCTCCTGAATGTATTGAGAATCCCAAACAACTAAGCCTAGCTACAGACAAATGGAGTTTTGGTACCACTTTGTGGGAAATCTGCAGTGGAGGAGACAAGCCCTTGAGTGCACTGGATTCTTCAAGAGTAAGTATTACTGGGTCTGCAGTCATAGCAATTCTTTGAACATTTCTAATTTAGAACATCTGCTGTTGTAACCATATCAGCATGTAAAGTGGTGTGGCTATGACCACTGTAAGAAAAAGACATATTTGCTTGTAGGTAATAACCAGAAGAGATTATTTGAAGTTTGCTTTTATGTTGCTTATTTTGATTTTTAGGGGGACAAAGTACAGAATTGTCAGTATTACCTAGTTCATATTTTTGTTGCTTTGTTGCAGCAGTGTATCACTTTAAACAGAAAAGTACTCCTAACAGTGTGCATGGATTTTAATTAGCATTCTTGTAATTGAACATCTTAAATACAGCAGTGCTTTGTGTGTTGCAACAATTCTACTATTTTAGCTAAAGGAGTAATGTTAACTTTTATCTCAGGTAGGGGCAGGAGTTGGAGGAGAAACATATTCCATAAAAAAATTAATTCATATGTATTTGCTTCTTTAGTTGGAAGCAAAAAGAATACTTCACTATGCCACAAAAGTACTAGTAGTATTACTTTTGTAAAAGTACTGTAACCTTCCCATAAAGCCTGATTTGATTTCTCAGGTATTTTAATGAGCTCTTACAATAATCTCCAAAGTTTACCTAGACCTAGCTTATAGATATCTAAGTATTTCAGAAGTTGCCCTACATTCTTTCATAATGCTTACAAAGCTTTTCACAACTGTCAGTGCAGCCAGTTCACAGGTCAGTAGAATTTTCTGCTGGACCTACCCAGCTGAGGATTTATGAAATTGCCAATAAAGGAGACACTATTTTTCTCATCTTTCTCTATCCTCTTATCTTCTACCAGTAATTGGCTGGAAATTTCTGAACTGATCACTCTAAATTATACTAGTCTTGCCTTAGATTAAAATTGGTGGGATGGACATTTGGTGAGATAACAAGTCTAGGTTTAGAGCTGTAATTTTTGGCTACTCTTAGGAGGATGTTAAGGCTTCTGCAACTCTTCATGGTTGTAAAATGTAAAATGACTTAACCTGTTTTACTCCAGAAACTACAGTTTTATGAAGATAGGCACCAGCTTCCTGCCCCCAACTGGACAGAACTTGCAAACCTAATAAACAACTGCATGGATTATGAGCCAGATTTCAGGCCTTCTTTTAGAGCAATTATACGTGATTTGAACAGTTTGTTCACTCCAGGTGAGTTTGCAATATAAGAGGATCAAAAAGACTCCTGTTTCCTATTGGTTCACTTTCTTTTTAGTATGTTTTTTGCAAGACATCATTTTATTTGACTGCAAATTACTACATAGAAATAAAAGTGGCTGTCAATATTCCACTGAGCTTGAAGTATGCCTAACAAAAGTAGAACAGGCCATGACTGTAATAAGGTTTTTCCTTTTCTTGTTCACGACTCTGTGCCCTCTGTTCCCTTTCTTCCCTTCTTCCTTCTACCTCTCAGATTACGAGCTATTGACAGAAAGTGATATGTTGCCAAATATGAGAATTGGCGCACTTGGATTTTCTGGAGCTTTTGAAGATCGGGACCCAACGCAATTTGAAGAAAGACATCTTAAGTTTTTACAGCAACTTGGCAAGGTAAGTTGTTTCAAAATTCTGTAATTGTTTAGGAAATAGCTATGGTTTTCAGTTATCCTGTGATGACCCCATATACATTATTTGCAGTGAAATTTCTGGTTTAGAAGTTAATAATTTCAGTCACATCTGAGCAGCATGTGCAGTTCCTTATAGCTTTTTTTTCACTCTCACATTGTTCTTAGAAGAAAATTAGCTATCCTCCACAATGAATTCAGTCACACCAAAAGGCTAGGTACTTTTAAGTAATGCTGAGCTGCCTAACATAAACAGTAGATGGATAGATATATAGATACATAGATGGATACACACATGCGCTTGATATTCAGTTAACAACACTCTGAAGCATTCTTGTGCAGAACTAGTGGGATTGGTGGTTTTTCCACGCATATTCTGAGAAATCTGAATATACAGCCTCTAAATTCAAAAGGAAGATATATGTCTTCAAGATACATGTAGGCCTTGAACTTTTTGGTCATAGAAATCAGCATTTGGTTACTAGTTTTGCAAGCCATTGCAGCCTGACTGTGTGAAAGCAGACCTAGACAGATGACCAAGTGCAACTGGCAGATCTTCACCAAGCAGTATTTTTCTAGAATGGTTCTTTGCTTTTTTATTTGGTTTTTACCAGTATTCTTTTGGCTTCAAGTACAGAAGCAGCCTGAAAGTGAAGTAGCAGAAGTACTTCTGTTTGCAGATGGTTGTTCACTGTGATAGCATAGCATAGGGAGAACAGCAGAGTGGTAGGTGATGGCTGCATAAAGGGAGATGAAAGAATATAAATGAAGAAAGAGACAAAACCAGAACATTGAAACAAATTGGAGAGGAGCCAAAAAGAAAAAGAGCAGAATTAAGAACCAAGACAAAGGGATCTATGCAAGTGCAGGAAAAGTATTAGTCCAAGTGGAAATTTGTGAAAGGAGAGAATATAGATGGACATCACCCTCTCTCCATGTCCTCATTTCTTGTTCTTTTTGCTTCCTTTCATGGAATATATTTCTTTTGCAACTGTTACCCTCAGTCCTGCACTTTTTCTCTCAGGGGAGTTTTGTGGCCTTTCACTTAAATAATTAATCACATAATCTTAATGCTTAGTACTGTGAGCACTGAACAAAAACTACACTCTAGATGAACAAACATGTACTGTAGGAAACACAAAGAGTGAATGATGTGGACTTGTTTTTAATTCCCAAGTGTTTCCATTTGTGACCTAGGGAAATTTTGGCAGTGTTGAGATGTGCCGGTATGACCCACTGCAGGATAATACTGGGGAGGTGGTTGCTGTGAAAAAGCTGCAACATAGCACAGAAGAGCACCTTAGGGATTTTGAAAGAGAAATTGAAATACTTAAATCGCTGCAGCATGATAACATCGTTAAATACAAAGGAGTATGCTACAGTGCAGGTATGTGCTATATTGAATACACCTAAATATGCATACTGAGAAATTCAGAGAAGTAAGTGTTTATGACAGTCACTCGTTTGTCATAAATTTGCCAGGACTGAGAGAATACAAAACAAAGGAAGTTTTTTGAAAGGTGGTAACATTGGTAACAAGTTGATATCACTTGATACCATTCTGAGTTTCATCTTGACAACAGAGACGTACAGACTCCTACTTTGCCTTAGCAATAGTAGCTGAAGTATTGATGTGATGATGTTGATTAGTGGTATATTAATTTTCCAGGCATATCCACATTATTGTTGAGTTTCAATAAGTGGCATTTTTTGAGAATATGCAGTTAATTAGTATAAAAAAATTGGATAGTGATGTATAGATAATACTTTTGTATTTAGTCGATTTTATATTATGGCTACTGATGGAGGAATTAAAACGCTTCTATTAAAAAACTCATTTTTGGAAAATTTCAGCAAAAATTACATTTGTATTTTTTGTTATTGCTGTAAAAGGACGGAGGAATCTAAGATTAATTATGGAATACTTACCATATGGAAGTTTACGAGATTATCTGCAGAAACACAAGGAGAGGCTGGACCACAAGAAGCTTTTGCTGTATGCATCTCAGATATGCAAGGTAGGACATTTCAAATTATATACATATTTCAATGAAGTTTTTTCTCCTTTTTTCATCCCATTTGTCTCAAACCAAAAATAACTGGTTATTTTGGTGTATCTTGTATAATGCTGTTGGGCTGCTAGCACCACATAACCCACAGAAAAAGTAGCAATATATTCATGTAATCAAGACTTGGCAAAATTTCTGGATATCTTGATACAGGATGCTGAGACTGGTCTATCTGCTGACCGAGGCAGAATATACTCCCTTTTCTCCCTAAGGTGACCTGACATAAAGTATTGTAGAAGTTAATATATTCACTCAGGAAAACATTCTATAATGGAATTTTTAGAAATTTGACATTCGGCCATAAAAACAGCATAACAACGTGTATGTTTAAACAATTTACTTTAAATTGTAAGAGCAAAGATACATGGCTTCTGTATGCAGAACTAGAGGCCTTAGATTTACCCAAACCTGTAATAAATTATTTGGTACCAAACCTAATTCATAAAATCCATAGAAGTGGTACAACCATCTGATCTTTCTTGTGATCTCATTTTCCCTATAAAGAGGGCTTATGCCTTCCCTAGTTTTATTCTGTAATTATGTTTTAGATATTAGAAACTAGAGACACCTGAGATTTCATGGCATATTTAGAAATTTGGGGGAAAAAAAATGGGAGTGAGGGGGAGAGAAACAAAAATGAAAAATATAACCACACCCCCTCAAGGCATGTACCAGAAATATTTTAAAATTTATTTTCTCAATACCTACATCAAAGACATGGAAATAGTAGGTTACATAGAATTACATAATCACAGAATCAACTAGGCTGGAAAAGACATTTGAGATCATTGAGTCCAACCTATGAATGAACACCATCTTGTCAAACAGGCTATGGCACTGAGTGCCACATCCAGTCTTCCCTTAAACACCTTCATGGACATTAACTCCTCCACATTTCTGAACAGCCCATACCAATTCCCAATCACCCTTTCTGTAAAGAGTTTCTTCTTAATGTCCAACCTAAACCTCTCCTGCTGCAGCTGTGTCCTCTGATCCTATTGCTGGTTGCCTGGGAAAAGAGCCTAACCCTCATCTGGCTACAGCTTCCTTTTAGGGAGCTGTAGAGAGGGATGAAATCCCCACTGAGCCTTCTTTTCTCCAGGCTAAACAACCTCAGCTCCCTCAGCTGCTCCTCACAGGACTTGTGCTCCAGACCCTTCATCAGCTCCATTGCCCTTCTGTGGACATTCTCCAGCACCTCAATGTCCTTCCTAAATTGAGGGTCCCAGAACTGGACACAGGATTTGAGGTGTGGCCTCACCAGTGCTGAGTACAGGGGGTCAATCCCTGCCCTGCTCCTGCTGGCCACACTGTAGCTGGCACAGGCCAGGATGCCATTGGCCTTCTTGGCCACCTGGGCACTGCTGGCTCATGCTCAGCTGCTGTCAGTCAGTATCCCCAGATTCCTTTCTGCCTGACCACTGCCCAGCCACTCTGTCCCCAGCCTGGAGCTCTGCCTGAGGTTGTTGTGGTCGAAGTGCAAGACCTGGAACTTGGTCTTGTTGAACCTCATATCGCTGGATTCAGCCCATTGATTCAGCCTGTCCAGGTCCTTCTGCAGAGCCCCACTATACTCCAGCAGATCAACACTCCCACCCTGCTTGGTGTTGTCCATGAATTTACTGAGGGTATATTCGATCCCCTCATCCAGATCATCAGTGAAGGCATTAAACAGGACTGGGTCCAACACAAATCCCTGGGGGACAGCACTGGTGACCAGCCACCTACTGGATGTGGCACCATTCACCTCCACCCTCTGGGCCCGGCCATGCAGCCAGTTCTGAACCCAGCAGAGTGCTCCTGTCCAAGCCGTGGGCTGCCAGCTTTTCCAGGGGTGTGCTGTGGGAGACAGTGTCAAAGGCTTTGCTGAAATCCAGGTAGACAACATCCACAGCCTTTCCCACATCTACCAGGCAGGTCACCTGGTCATAAAAGGAGATCTGGTTGGCCAGGCAGGACCTGCCCCTCCTAAATCCTGGCTGGGTCTGAGCCCTTGGCCATCCTGTAGGTGCTGTGTGATGGCACTCAAGATGATCTGTTCCATAACCTTGCCAATCACTGAGGTGAGGCTGACTGCCCTGTAGTTTCCCAGATCCTTCTTCTGGCCCTTTTTGTGGATGGGTGTCACACTGGCCACCTTTCAGTCATCTGGGACTTCCCCAGTGAGCCAGGACTGATGACAGATGATGGAGAGTGGCTTGGCAAGATCTTCTGTCAACTTCTCACCACACTAAGATGGATGAGGGTGTTAATTAGCGTGTGTTGTCCACAAATATACTTATGTCTGGTAATTGTGCCCTAAGATCCTAGGACTTAGCTTCTGCAATATCTGCAGAAAAGGTCTGACAATCAGGGGAGAATCTCTGCCAGAGCCAAGACCTTCTCCTGACATTGAGACTTTCTCATGGTGAAAAGAGCTTGCTGGTTCCCTGATTGAAACCTTTTAGCTGCTGAACCTCTTGCACGCATGAGGAATGCTGCGCCCTTAACAGCTAAATCTCACCTATTCCATGTGCTTCACTGAAGCACAGCAATGTGGGTAGTCTCCGGGAGAAGCTCATTCATAGGCCAGCAGTGTGGAATATGGGAAAACAAAAAAAGTTAGCAAGTCTATGGCAAGTGTTTTTGGAGTGAGAAAGGATTGAACAGGTGACCACCCACTTCAGAGGGTTGAAGAGCTCTCTGATCTGTGTCTCCAAAACAAGAAGTCATTCTCCGGTAACAGACCTAAGAAATTATCTCACACTTACTTCTGCCACAAAATTACGTTGTTATGCTGGTAAGTCACTATAAACAATCTTTGTTCAAGCAGAGACCTGGAAGAATCTTAAAACTCAGCACCACCTATGAGGGTGGTGACCAAATCTTTCATGGCAGTAAGACGTAACATGGATTTTTGAGTACACAAAGGCTGCAGACAGTTAGCTGTTTTATTCTGTGTCCATCTCAGCCTGTGACCTCAAGGTGCTGGCCTTGTGCACTCTCATAAGAAGCTGCAAAGCATGTGGAAGTCCTCAGGCTTTCATTCAAAGCTTGATGAAATAGCAGTGGCAACATGTCTCAGGACCCTGGTCTCCATTTGGAGGATTGTAAGATGGATTTTGACCTTTGATGTCTGTGCAAATATGGTAGAAATCTTTGGGAAAGGAACTGTATTCAGAAATTACAAAGAAAAAGGACCTTAGTGTGTGTGTGTACATACACATACATGAAAGAACTTTGAAAATATTACAGGTCTTCAGGATGGTGAGAAATTGAAATAGCAGATGAGATTATTCCTTCCTAAGTACCAAGCACCAGCCAAGAGAAAGTGAGATAAAATATGCATCCTGCAGATACTAAAGTGGGAAAACATCCAGCTTTGATAATGACATGGGGACGATGTATGAAAATGGAGGAAATCTGCATAGAGCTTGCTCTTAAATGTTTTCACTTCTAAAAAAAGTGAAATCTAAGAGTTACAGTGTATGCGCCTTACAGTGTATTCTGTTACTCCAAAACAGAATGCCACAGATTAGAGAAATCTTAAAGTAATCAATATACCTGATATTGTGAAAATGGAACCTGAATGCTTTTTCTTAATTTAGCTGATCATGTTACACTTTTCAGCTGGTTTTGCTTTTCTTGCAGTGTTTTCTTTTCAGCATCTCATATCTCATCTTTCTGCTCTGCGTTTCTGTCAGTCTGTAATCTTGGGGGGTTTTGATCAAAAACCTTTCTACCTCTGCCTTGCTGTTTTCCTCTGAAGTGTATGAGAGAAATGAAGGCACACCCATTACCTGAGGGTTAAGATGAATGTGTTTGGTTGTTTATTGTGTTTTGGTTCCTTGCTACTATACTGGGAAAGGGTTTTCCTTCTCTTAATGTTTGAAGTGTTTCAAGTGCCTTTGCTGGTGAAGCCGGTTTTAAAGACAAAAACATTTTAAATCACATTTAAACTCTGTTGTTAGACTAGAGCCACAGGATTGTGATGTCCACTTAGAATTTGCATGATTTCAATTAAAGATCTGTCTTATGTGTTTTCCAGGCTAACAGAAAAGTTACTGTCATCAAACTTCAGGGCTGTTTTCAGAATAGTAGTAAGAAAAAGCTTCATTGTAGTAAGAGAAAGCTGTAACATTTATATAGGCTAGTTGTACCAGTAACACAGAACCCTCACTTTGAAGTAAGATTTGGTATTTATGGCAGTGAACAAGCTGGCAATGAGGAATAGGGCATTTTTGAACAGTTTTGGAATGAGCTGTGAGAGAACTGCAATGCCACCCAATGGTACTGGGAGGTACTAGAATCTGAGAGAAAGACTGTACTTTGTAGCCAAACTCCGAGGTTTCTGACATTAAGAAAAAAAAGATAAGAGAAAGAAATAAGCCTTTTGGCATAACTAGTGCTAACATTGCTTTTCGGAACTTTTGAGATCACCAATGCTATTTGTATAATTTAACTTTTCTGTTGTGTTGAAAGGGTGATATGCTTTCTTATAAAACTGTGAAACTGACAACTTGTTTGGTGATTCCTTTCATGTATGAGTTGGGTATCTCTTGACATTGTGCAGCATCACTTTCAGCATCACTTTCATCCATTTATTGCTGTCTAAAACCTTCTTGTTTTAGTAATGCCACTACACACACTGGCTTTTTCCAAATTTCACTGTTAGTGAAAGTAATTAAGTGCCTTGGTAAGAAGGGATTGTCAGCAGCAAAAGACAACATGTCTTCAGACCAATGGTTTGTTACAATCAGATTGGTTTGTTAGCAATCTGTGGGAATGTAACAATAAGCAGAACTGTATTGGTGAATAATTGTCCATACGAAAGAGATACAAAGCACAGTGTTGGGATACAGTGAATAATAGTCAAATTCAAGGAATCATAATACAAAATTTCATGGAAGTGTTCAGGAAAGCAGATAGAGAAAATGAAGAAAAAAGCTAAATGAAATGGATATGTTGGACTATCTTCTCATGTGCTCTGAATTGCGTAGCTTGGCCCAAATTTTTTCCTTCTGCATATCACCAGTGAACTACATTTGGGCACAGAAGGGAGCATAGCATTTATCCAGCTACATAATCAAAAAAATACTTGGCTCTGAACAGGTGCTTAGTCTGTCTTCCTCCTGTGAAATGGAAGTCCCTGAGCTTGGACTCAGAGAAGACAAACCTGGTTTTGGTTTTAACTTCAAGGTTATTTTATCCTCTTAGGGAAAATGCAGCTATGTAGTGGTAAAAATAACTCTTTTCCTGTTCTGTTTGTAACCTCTACACCTAGGGCATGGAGTATCTGGGAACAAAAAGATACGTTCACCGAGATTTAGCAACAAGAAATATCTTGGTGGAGAATGAGAACAGAGTTAAAATTGGAGATTTTGGATTGACAAAAGTTTTGCCACAAGACAAAGAATACTACAAAGTGAAAGAACCTGGTGAAAGTCCTATATTTTGGTAAGTCTTCTTTTTGTATGTGAAATCATGGCATGTTTTCAGTTTTTGCCATTTCAGCCAATTAATTTTGCATGTTGTGGAATTCTTACTTGCAAGCTCTGCATCAGTTTTCCAGCATTGTGAAAGTCACTTGCATGATATTTCACTTCACAGAGTAGCATCTAGGACTTTTCAACATATTTTTTAAAAACCCAGGAAAACACCCAAAACAAAAAATCCGAAAAAATACTTATTTAAAGGAAATAGCATCCAACAGAAAACATATTCAGAGATAAAGGAAGTCTAAAATGGCCCATTTTCCTGGATTCTTTCAAGTTTTTAGGTGTTCTAGTTCCTTAAACACTGGTCATTTGTGTCTTCTAGCTGAGATCAGTTGGATACACCCCAAGAGAAAATGCCATTCCATACATGCGATTTTAGTCTGTATTTTAATTCTGACTCAGGCACTGTTTACCTAAAGAATAAATTATACAAAATGGCATTTTAGTAGATGTTATTGGAGAGGTACAGTTTAGTTCCAAAAGTGCCTGCAACACATTTCACTGAAAGTGATGGAAAGCTATAATTGTCTTTCTTTGCAGGTCTAATCACATCAAATTCTTGTTTACTTGCACTACAAATAAGAAATATATCTACAACCTTGTTGGAAAAAAATATCAAACTTGGTTATAATTATCACCAACTGTGTTTGTTTAAGGTGGATTTGGTTTTCAAAAGCAATTAATTTTATTAAAGGAATAGTTAGTAATTGAAGGTACCAAAAGGAAATGAGAACATGCTAATATCAATGAATAAAGAACACTTACTCATGCAGAACAAATCTGTTTTACTAAAACAAATGTTTTCAAAATCAAAATGGCACGTTGCAGAGAGCAATTTTCCTTGTACTGTGTGTTGCAGGTACGCTCCAGAATCTCTGACGGAAAGCAAATTTTCTGTGGCCTCAGATGTGTGGAGCTTTGGTGTGGTCTTGTATGAACTCTTCACCTATATTGACAAAAGCAAAAGCCCACCAGCTGTAAGTATATAGTTAATGAGTCTCAGAGAATTTGTTTATTTAAATTTCCTAGACTGTCGTGTACCTCAATAGGTTGATGTTTACTGATCCTTTTCTGGAGATACCTTAGTGTTTGAGACAGCATCCAGTCTGAAGCAGTAACTAAAAGGTAACTGGTATCAAGCCATAAGAAAGAAAGAAAGAAGATCTGAAAATTACTTCATAGTCTGTGCATATCTTATTCATTCTGTAACTTCTGCTTGAAAAATATTTTAAAATCTCTTTTATAGGTTGTTCTTTCTGATCCTTTGTGGAGAGTTATCCCAGCTGCAGCCAGTCCATTGCATGACTGGTCCTTTATTTTTAATACTCCAAATTTAAGGCTGAGCCAAACACATACATAGAAATTAAGTTAACTTACCTAAGGAACTTAAGGTATTTTATGATAGCAGAACCCAAGTTCATAAGTTAGCAAAGTTCAAGGAAAAAAAGGAGTGGCTTTTTGCAGACTGTTGACAGTTGTCTGAAGACAAATTTACAGTGGATGAAGAAAGATACTATTATCCACCAATTGAAAATAAGATACATGATCTTATTTTCACCTAGCAGTAACCATAACAGGGCATAACAGAGGAGAGTGCAGGCTTCTGTATTTACTGGAGCTGGCCTCACCCTTGGCCAGACTGTCAGTCCTGTCAAATCTTGTTTTGAGAGCTCAATCGTGAGGATACCTCTGCACTGGCCTCAGTGGACCTACCTGTAATTCCATACAATGAGCTATCAAAAGTTTCAAAGAAGAACTCAGGACAGCTTTTCCTGCATAAGAACATAAATAAAGACACCTAGAGTTCTTCAGGGGGATTGTGAAATAAAAAGTGATAGAGTAAGTTACAAGCACAAGTGGACTATGCTTTCAATGAATCAATTCTACATGTGCATTCACCACTTCATCAGGTTGGTTATCCTATTGGTATGCATCAAGAAAAGGCAATTTGGTAAATTTAACCAAAGTAATATGTTCAACTCTTGTAGTCTTTATAGTTGTATGTTGTTTACAAAACCTGACCATTTGCACATTCAGCCAATGGGTGTTTCACACTTTCGTGTCAAGGATCATTAAAGAAATTTTGAAGCATTGGATGGGAAAAAAAAAAGTCCTTTATGTTGTGCTTAGAAATTTATTTCAGTTAATACCACATCCTCATTTACTTTTGATGTCTGGCAGTCTGAGTGAGGTTTTGATCTGCTTTTTGGGTTATTTTGGTTTTTTGGACAGCAAGGTTTATCTAAGCCATTTTTTCTGGCTTTAATTATACTAATTTTTCTGCTGTGTCGTTACTGATTAGTCCTGCTAACCGTTTTTTATACATCAGCATGATAATATCTGTTTCCTATTTGGCATTTTTCAAAGCATTAGTTATTTTAGTGCTCCAGAGAGCTCTTTAGAATCAGCTGTGAATTTAATCCTTTCAAAACTAATTAATCACAGAAGCACAGAATGTTATGTGTTGGAAGGGAAGTTAAAGATCATCTAATCCCAATCCTCCCTGCCATGGGCAGGGACACCTCCCACTAGATGAGGTTACTCAGAGCCCTCAGCCCAGCTTTGAACACCCACAGGGATGGGGCAGCCACAGTTTCTCTGGGCAACCTCTTCCAGTGTCTCACCATCCTTACAGTAAAAGAATTTCTTCTAATGACCTTTGTTTCTCTCCTTTCAGTTTGTACCCATTACTCCTTGTCCTATCACTGCAGTTCCCGATTAAGAGTCCCTGTCCCCCTCTCCACCTTTGCTGCAGGCCCTCTTCAGAGCCTGGAAGTTGCTGTGGGGTCTCCACACAACTCTCTCTTCTCCAGGCAGAACAGACACAACTTCCTCAGTCTGTCCTCATGAGGAAATGCTCCACTTCTCTTATCAACCTTATGGCCTTCTCTGGACTCGCTCCAACAGGTCCATGTTCCTCCTTTGCTGTGACCCCAGAGCTGATGCAGCACTGCAGGTGGGGTCTGAGCAGACAGAATCCCCTCCCTGGCCCTGCTGAGCCCGCTGCTTTGGATACAGCCCAGGACACGTTTGGCTTTTCTGGGCTGCCAGTGCCCCTGGCTGGGTCACGTTGAGTTTTTCACCAACTCCACAGGGCTGCTTTCAGTCACACCCCTTCCCAGCCCGCGGGTGTGTCCAGGATTGCCATGGCCCATGTGCAGAACCTTTTGCTTCTCCTTGCTGACCATCATGAGGTTTGCCTGGGCCCAGCTCTGCAGCCTGTCCGTGTCCCTCAGGATGGGGCCCTTCCCTGCAGGGTGCGGCTGCGCCGCGCAGGCCGCGGCCAGGGAGGTCTGAGGTGCCTCAGTCCCACTGCCCACGTCCCCTGCAGAGATGTGGAGCAGTCTGGGCTTGGTGCTGACCTCAGGGACACCACCCATTGCTGCTCTCCCCGTGGACAGTGAGCCACTGACCACAGCTCTGAGTGCAGCCTTCCAGCCAGTTCTTTATCCGCTGAGGCACCCATCCCTCAAACCCATGTCTCTCCCATTTAGAGACAAGGATGTCATGTGGGACAGTGTCAAACTTTGCATAAGTCCAGGTAGCTCCATCATGGAAGTTACTAGATTTCTCAGGAAAATATCTGTGCTCTTAGTAAAGCCATGTTGTTTGTTTCTAGTCACTTCTTTGTTTTCCGTATGACTTAGCATGATGTGCAGGAGAATTGACTCCATGATCTTGCCTGGCGGAGGTGAGACTGACTAGCTTGTTTATTGTGTCTTTCACTTTCCCCTTTCCAAAAATCGGGGTTATCTTTCCCTTTTTCCAGTCATCACAAACTTCACCTTAGCAACTTCATCTGCCAACTCCCTCAGGACCCTTGAATAAATTTCATCAGGTCCCACAGACTTCTGCACATTCAGGTTCCTTAGATGGTCATGAGCAAGACCCTCTCCTACAGTGGTCTTAGGGTCTTCATTCTCTCAGTCCCTCCATCTGCCCTTCTCTACTTGGGCAGTGTGCCTGGAACACTTGCCTTTGAGGACTCAGGCATAGAAGTAATTTAAAACCTCAGCCATCTCTTTATCCAGGGTAGCCAAATCATCAGATGATGATCAATGTTTTTAAAGATTTTTCACTTAATGCTTTAAATTGTGTATGTATAATTCCATTTTATTCTATTCCATATCATTATTTAATTTTACACACACAAAAAATCTGTAATTATTGATATATTCTCTGGACATGTAATTTATGATTTCATTATTGTTATGTACTATTCAATTAATTCTTATTATTCTTATAAATAATTTTTGCTTGGTAAGAATATTGCAGCATCTTTTTTTCCTCTTAAAGATTATATATTACAATTGGCCTTTTGTTTCAGGAATTCATGCGCATGATTGGCAATGATAAACAAGGGCAGATGATTGTATTTCATTTGATAGAGCTTTTGAAGAATAATGGACGACTGCCGAGACCAGATGGATGCCCTGATGAGGTGGTAAACTGTGTTAAAATGTTACTGTAGTGTGAAGGGTGCTCAGTTAGCGTGAGTACCTGCAAATGCAAAACTTACATTTTGTTCTGCTTGGACCACTGAAGTACTTATTCACGTGGAATTGCTAAGCTGTTATTTTATCAGTTTCATGATGAGCATAATCTTTTTTTTTTTTTGGATTGTTTAGCTTGTACTGCCTCAGGAGCCCAGACTGTAGTCTTGCTGAATATATGAAGTAGGACTGCTGTAACTTACTGCTGTACTTGGGCACTCACACTTCTATTTCAAAAAGATGCATGTATTAAGGCAACAAGATTAGTATATATAACTTGTTCTGTGTAAGTCCCATGTAGAGATTCTCATTCAAAACTGTGACCTTTGGATTTTTTTTTAATCTGTAATATTCAGCAAAAAAATCTTAATATCTACCTAAGGTTTTTCACATTTAATTCCAGGATGTAAAGAGCTTCTTATCTTGATTATTGCCTTTCTGTTACTGTTCCCTTCTCAAGTGTGGAAGGCTCATGTTTATAATGTATATTATTCACTGTCAAGCATTTTCAACTTGCAAACTGTAGGCACAGTTAAGTAGATGAATCAGATTTTCTATGTTCAGCATCTTCAGATTTGTATTCATGCTCTTTGTAGGTACTAAAGTACAGCTGTAGAGCTGTCCTCAGAGCACATAAATTAATTCAGTGTTCTTTTGGTTTTATTTATACACCAGATGCTTTAAAAAATACTTTCATACCACTCCTAAGTCTTGTAGTATTCTGTTCTTCAGAGCAGGATGCACAAAGCCTGGTTCAGTCAAACTGACCTGGTTGGGCTGTGTAGGTGACTCAATAGTGAAAAAACGGAAGGAAAATAATTATGGGTTGTTGTTTTTTACATACGTAATTGCCAGCTCAGATTAATTGCTGCATCCCTTAAAGTCAAGAACACTTGGCAATAAGTCAAGAAGTAATACAGCTAGAACTGGTGAAAGAGAAAACATCAGGGTCAAGTGAACTAATAGAGGAGAAAAAGGATGGTACAAGCGAGGCAGGAAGCCACAGGGAAGGAAAAAATGTATGGAGAATGGAAAGAGATGTCTTTGAAGAACCTTTCTTGCATTTTATGTACCAGTACAGCAACTGCTGAATTGCAGAGGTTTGGCTTTTTGTAGATAACCTGAATGTCATATGTATAAGATAATAAATCTGTTTTACTGAAACTGTATTTTAACGAACCCAAAGGTTTCAGTGCCTGACATTTCTCCAGCTATCAAAGCAAGATGGAAATGTCTCTGTGTCAGAACTGTATTCATCCCCTTTTGATCCTGGAAGGCCAGTCATCACACATAATAAATCTGCCAGATACCTGTAGCTTACAGCAGCTTATCTTGCAGCTTACAAGCTGCTTGAGACTTGGTTCTAAAGCAGCTTGGTCAATGCAGGTGTTTCAAATCTGCTGAAAGATAAGGAACAGTTTCTAATTTTTTTCCTGGTAGCTGTACAGATTGTTCTTAAGCAATATGTGAAAAACTGTTGAAAGTATGAGAAATTGGTAATAACAATCTGGGTTGAATGAATGAGAAGAGTACAGGTGAAGAGCTTGGCAAGTTGTATGAGTCGAGGTATCAGGTGCATCTCTGGGCAAAAAGAAAACTGTTGCCATGTAACTATTATAGTGGAAATAGCTTTCAAATTTGGTTCAGTAATTTTTATTTTGCTTATTTTTGATTATATATGAAGAATAATTAAGAATTTAATATACAAATGTGGAGAAGAATATGTTAACTTTGCAGGGGTAGTCTTATTTGAAATTACTGCCTTCGTAAATCTGATTTCTGGTGTTTGTTATGTTAAAGCATTTTTGAGCTTTTCCAAAAAAAAAAGAGCAAGACAAAAAAAAAACTTATCAAAGTAACATAAGTCTTGTAAACGTTTCAAAAAACAGCTGAGTGAATTTTCATGCTAACTTTTTAAAAATTGTCTTTCATAGTAAGAGCTTTTGCAGAGCCACCTATCCTAGGTTCTTGCTGTCACTGGGATCAAGCAGATAAACTGATGGGTATAGCAAAAGTTTAGGCACACTCTTCTGCAGCTGTTGTTTGGAAGCATAAAGTTAACTGGACTAAACTAAACTTTAGTCCAGTTTCAAGTAAATATGTATGGTATCTGTTTACCTATTACCAATTTGTTTACCTATTACCAATTTGTTTTTTCTTCTCCAGATTTATGCTATCATGAAAGAATGCTGGAACAATAATGTTGCCCAGCGCCCCACCTTTCGGGATCTTGCTCAGCGAGTGGATCATATAAGGGAAAACATGGGTGGATGAGAAAACTGTCCCTCCTTCAGAGAATTTGTTGGAATGCAGAACAAAATGTACTTGGTCAGCTGTGTATATTTGACATATGTACATGTGCACACATCTTATCCTTGCTGGAAGTAAAATCAGTGTGGCAAATACCCTATCTCAATCTGCATACTGAGGAATCCTGCTAGGCCTTTTTTATCAGGATACTATTTGTTACAATGAGAACATGTTGAAATTCTCAATAGGGAAAGAAATTATTTTTCTGAATTAAAAAATGGGTGGTCATTCAGCAGCACCATTATTTGCCTTACTTGGCAGTACAAAAAAGAGGTAACTTAAAATGTGATGAAACTAAGAGATAAAAAAAACCAGTGTATTTCTTGGTTGAAGTAGAGATGCCCAGAAAAGACTTCTAGAAATACTTTTACACTGAGTATATAATGACTAGGCACCCTGTTTTGTGTGTTGCACGAAGACTTTTGTCTGTTAATACAGTTTCATGATTTTTTCATTGTTGATGCAGAACTGGCTTCTCTGTGTAACAGAACAGAAGTGGTTTGCTGTGCCTGTCTGAATCAGTTATCAGCCAGCAGTATATCCAAAGAGATGTAGCTGTGTGATGTACTGTAAGTATTTTGAGGGAAAGGGAGCAAATTGTGCTTTACTGGGAGAAACAGAAAACTTACTAATCCATGCAAAAAAATTTAATTTAAAAATGAAAAATCAAAGATATCATCCTTTTATTCTTACTCCTCGCTTGATGAGTATTAGATTGCCTTTATAGAATTGAAGATACAGTGATAACACGTAGGAGTGAATTTATTTTACAGAAGGCAGTGTCTTCAGTGTAGATAAGTGAATTAATTGAAACTTTCAAAGTAGGATTAAAAATCTAGAAAATGCCCTCACTTTCACAATTCCTCATTTGCTGTTAAGTTGATCACCTAAATATCTTCCTTCCAGCACAGAAAAAGAATACTTACGACTCAGTATCTGATATGGCCAGTCACAACCACATCAAGCCTGTTCTATATTGAAGTGGCCCAAGCATATTTATTTCTGTGGTAATATCCAACTTGAGACTGTTTGGAAGGAGTTACAAGTGCAATTGCTCACACTCAGCATAGGGCAAGGACAGGATTCCAGTTACTGAGAACTGGAAGGAGATCAGAGCTACCTGAATGCTGTGTAATTCAGCTTTTGAAATAAGTAACAAAAATTTTTGGACAAGAGAATGCTTCGGTTTTGCCTTGAGGCATAAAACTTGGGGATAATCTCATATCTCAAAGCAGTATAATTGCAGGGTTTGTTTATTTTTAGTTTAAATAGTCTTGTTTGTTTGTTTGTTTTTACTTAAGCATTATTGTTTGCAAAGTGTAATGCTGATTCTTTTTGGACTTCTGCTGAGAGAAGTTCAGTTAAGGGGATATACAGCTTGGCAAACTGACCTGACATCCAGATTTATATTTAAAATGAAGTGTTATTTTTTAAAATTTGTGGCAGTGAGTTAGTGAAACAGACGTTACTTTCACTGTGGAGCCTCCTTAATATTTGTGGTTAACTACATCCATCTTATCAGAAATTGAAGAACCTCAGCTTTAAAAAAAACAAAAAAAAACCCAAAAAAAACCCAAAAAACAAAAAAAAAAAAAAAAAAAAAAAAAAAAACAAAAGAAAAGAAAAAATCCTTATTTAGTGTAATATAGTGCCAGTATAGCAGTATTTTGTACCACTGTGATGTTTCTGTCCCACAGTCACTCCTACAGAATTACTATTTTATAGTATGAGAGAGTGCTAAATACGGAGAGCAGTGTCAACCTTCTCTCTGCCCATTGCATTTAAAACTATTTCTGTTAGTGTTCTTGCCACCAAGCATTTGCATAGATGATTTTTCAAACCAATTTCATAGTCAGTTTTTAAGCTGCAAAGAACTTTGAAGTGCTGTGTTCAACTTAACATGTTTTCTGAATTTCTATACATTGCTTTGAGGATTTGAAATTTTGTGCAAAAGATGTTTTTGCATTTGTAGTTATGTGTATGTGTATTTTTGTAACAAAGGAGATAAAGCTTTAAAGTATCAAGACAGCATTTTAGCTGAATAACATATGCAGGAATTATGTAACACTTGCAGTGTATGACACTCAGTAGCTCACTGGTTTCAAATGCATAGTAGACTAAACATAATTTATGTAAAAATCTCAGGGAAGTTTGTGTAATGCAATGAAGAAATCTTCCAGTCTGTTAATTTTTCAAGTGAATTAAAGGTCTTTTTCTTGTTCTACTACAGTTTGACTATTTACATCATCTATTTGATTGCATAAATGTAGTGGTGAATTCAAGGATAATTTTTAAGTGTCTTGTGGAGTGTTTTTGTTTTGTTTTCGGTTTTGTTTTGTTTTCCTTTTTTTTTTTTTTTTACTTTAGTACTATATTATTTTGAGAGAAAGCCATATCTTTACACTGCAGTGTAATTGTGTGCTGTTGGACAGAGACAGTCTTTTTTAACAACCAAAGGCCTGTGCAGAGGGCTTGAGCACTTAGGATTAATGTTCTTAGCTGGGAGAATAGGACCAAGTAGTGCTTAGGAGTTGGGAGAGGTATAGGCATCTGCAGTGTCAATATTTAGGTCCCAGAGCAGACCTGGTGGCTTTCTCAAAAAGCTGTTGTGGATGTAAATGTAGTGATTTTGCTGAATTTGCTACTGCCAATTGTGTAACCTTTAAAAAAACCCAACAAAACAACAACACCACCAAAAAACGCTGTATTTTGTATTTTGGAAGCTCTCAGATCTACAGTAGCATTGATAATGTCATATTTTTACATGGCATTTGTATTAATAGACTAAGTACTTTGTTTTAGAAAATGTCTTCAGTTGGCATTGCATTTGTAATACTTTAGTGTAATCATTATGCTACCCAACATGCTGTTGATTTTGTTGATAGAAAAAGTGCTGGTTTATGTATACATGACTGCTACTATAGTGTAGAATTAAAATATTAACTACTGCTTTGCACTTACATTGGAAGTGAAAGATTTTTTAATAAGTGCACAGTGTATCTTATAGAATCTCTGCAATCAAGTATTGTGTTGTGTAGTATTGATTTGTTGTCTATCAGTATAAATATGTTAAGTTTCAAAGTTAGTTTTTAAATATATTCCACATAGTATTCCACAAACTTGCAACAGTCATGTAGTAAGCCAGAGGAGAAATGAATTTTCAGGAAAAGAAACACATGTTCTTGTCAAGTTCTAGTACTGGTTAAAAGCTTCCATAGTTGAGACAATTGCTGTTAAATGTGCTGATGAATACAACCGTGAGAGTATATGTAAGAATTATATTTTTTCCCCAAAATTAAATTTTTAATTGTTGCATTTAGTTGAGATGTTGACCAGCTGCCCTGAAATGTATGGGAAAAGATGTTACTGCATTAAGTATGAAGAAATGTAATTCTTGTGTAAAGAAAGCAAGCTTTTCAGGAATGTAGGATCACAAACACCTAGAGGTTAGAGTTCTGAGAGCAAAAGTAGAGGTGTAGAAGAACAAGACTAAACGAAGAAGGATGATGTTCAGCATGGGAGAAGCTTTCTGAAATGTGAAATACACAATGAATTATGAAAAACTGATAGATTTTTCTACTGAAAATGCCATATTGTGACAAATATGTGCTAATATATTTCTAAACTGTGTATTGTCTGCCTTAAGTATGAAATATTCACAGACACCTAACCTGGCTGAAAAAGTTTCAATCATTACTATACCAAAATAAACGAATAATGTTGTGCCATGCCAGACAACAATTCTGAAAAGGTGTTTGACAAAGAAGTTTTGTTCTGAATTTTTCTTTTTGAATAAGAGGTTTACAGTACTTTATATTAAAGTAGATAAAGTCCCTTGGTGGTAGGGAGCAGGGAGGAAAAAATACCTGCCACTCATGATTGAAATGTAAACATTTGAGCTCATGGTTTAGTCAAGAGAACATGAAAGGGATATTTGTAGAAAACTGTGTATCCATACCTGAAACTTAACTGTGTGTTTCTTTTTGCATTTGGATAGTGAAAATAAAAAAAAAAAAAAAATTACAATGGATAACACATGCCTGCCAACATTTTCTTTTGCACACTTTGTTACTGGTATTTAAATCACTGCTGAAGGCAGCTGTTCCTTTTGATGAGGTAGAATACAGCACATACAACTTTCCAACCTGCCTAGAATAGCCATATTAAGCATTTATCTACTGGAAGAAACTTAGATGTACCAAAGTAAAGGTGTTACCTACTGAGGGCTTTTAATCTCTTTTTTAATGAAGATTTTCACTAAGGAAATTAATTTGGGGTGAAGAAACACTTCCTTTTGTTCACAGTATTTAAAGAGATGCAAGTCTCTAAGACAGAAATGCCTTACACTACCTTACATTTGTTTAATTTGTTAGAAATTCTAATGTCTTGATTTTCATTACTTTATCATCTTTCCATTTGACTTTGCTTAACTTTACAGGAAAATTACCACCACTTTTAATGAAAATTACCACCATTTACCTTGGACAGATTTGAATGATTTTTTATCAAATACACAACTGGTCTCTTGGTGTTACCAACCATTATACCTGTGTCCTTGAACAAAACCAGTCCCACAGATGAGTTTGCCTTTGCTGGAGGCAGGACTAGTCCAGTTTTCCCTAACACATTCCCCATATGGACCACAGGGACTTTACTCCTTTCCACAGTATATGGAGGTTTTGTTTGGGCAGGGCACCCACTCAATACCGTGCTCTCTGGTCCAGATGTCTATGAGGCTGTTTTTGAAATGAGTCCCACTGTCCAACTGACTGCTCTCAGGGCTGCCATGTCCCAACAGGACCTGCTTCTCAAGGGCCAAGATGGAGTTCCAGGTGGTGGCAGGAGGCACAGGGCACCTCTCCAGCCATCCAGGGTTGTGCCACTATTTGTAACCATGTAGTGCTTGCCTTGGCAGGTTTGGGTGATCTGCAGACCACCACCACCGCCCCCCCCCCCCCATATTTTTCTTTTGACCATCATCCACCATACCACAGAGGTTTCACCTGCTTGATCTCCTGGGCTGCAGCACACATTCACAGCATCCTGGTTACAGGGAGTGGGGATGGAGTTCTCAGTGCTGTGTGGGTGTGACAACATGGTTTACTGCAAATCACACACATATCAATGGGGATATGGTACCAGCAGGAAAACCCAAGGATCAGCAAGAAGGGGAAGTGTGCCATCTTGGTTCTCCCTAGCCAAGAAGGTGTCAGGATCAGCCTGGTGCACTCAGCCCTGCTCTGTCGCCCTGGTCCTTTCTCTGTTCTTTTGGGCCCAGTGGAGTGAACACCCTGGCTCTGGCAGAGCAGAAGCAGCCATGCAGAGTCCAAAGCTCTAGCTGAGCCAAGCCAAGCCCCACTGGTGCTGCAGTTAGCCATATGGGACCAAGAGAAGTCTGGGGAACAGTGCCAAATAACAGTTGAGCTCAGCAATCCAGGAAAAAAAAAAAAAAGAAAAAAGAAATGAGCAGTGCAACATGGATGATCTATATTCCAACTTTGTTTTGTTCCAGCTTTTAGTAGTTTTCAGACTAGTGGAGGGAAGGGACATAAAGCTGTGTGAGTTTTCTGCACCTTACTGCTTTTGGGCACTATCTTTGTGAAATGTTTTTTTTTGTTCACAGCAGTGAACACCCTTTTGTGTACTAGGTCTTCCTTAAAAGAACACCTTTCCCTCCCATTTGACAGAAATCACCACCAGAGGCTGAGAGTTTCTGTCCTCTTCCCAATCATCTTGTCATTGCCCAAATTCTGTGACAGGGATCCCAGTTGCTTGACTTTGCTACCATCTGGTTTCAGACCATGTGCCACAATATCCCAGCTTTGGAGCACAGACCAACAGAGCCTCTCCTCTCTGGTGGTTGAAATCTTTTCCTATGTCTTGCAGCTCACGCAGGAGTGGGGATTGAAAAATTATCTCTGGCCCTGCCTCTTCCTCTTGTGGTGAGGGTTCTGCTTTCTCTTCATCCCTCATAAAGCAAACTGATTTGGTTTTGGATTTCTTCTTCCGTACAGGGGCCACTGCCACCAGCAGGGGTTACTCCCCTGATTCAGCTGCAGTTTCAGTGGCCACAGTGCCTTCTGGTCTGCTTTCCTCCTCCTCCCTGAGGGCGCTGTCCAGTAATGAGCAGTGTCCAATAAATAGTAGCCAGGATCCAACACAACGGATGTCCCCCAAACACCATTTTCTTCTATTGTCTGTATTTCAGGATCTTCAAATTGAATGATTGAACAGGGAGGAACATGTCAAACATGTTCTGCTTGCATAACAAATGACAGAACAGAATACTTAAAATTTTCAGTCAATCTTTGGTCTTGAACTACTGTACCTGTGGAGATAAGTCTGATTACACACATCTCAATTTGTTTCATTGTAATAAGGGACAATAATAAGATTGCAGTTGTGTCAGATGACTTCAATATAGGTACCTGCTACCCTGTAAAAGACTCTCAGAAGATACGGTAATGTGAAGAGAACCAAAAGCTGGATTAAGCATGTCAGGAGAAAAAAACATACTATTGCAGAGTTGTATCAGAACTGCCATAAATCAGGCTACCTAAACAAGGGTAGCAAAAAATTTCTGTTTAAGTTCAAAGTATGTGATCAGTACAAATATTTTAAATATATACAATCAATTTTATCTGGGTGATATCTGGTTGAATGGTGCATGGGGAAAGAAAATTATCATTTTGTTTCATCTCCTCTGTAATACAGCTGAATCATATTACTGACTTCTTAAAAAAAGTATGTGTCCTACAAATGTGATTGTATAAGTGATTTCACTTTGACACACTAATCTTCTCTGCTCTTCTACTGAACCTAGACAACTCATTTTACCTTTGGTCTTTACATTATATAGAACAAATTTTACATGACTTTTAGAAGACTTCATTAAGAAATTTAATATTAACAAATCATTTCTTTAAAATAGTTAAATTTATCTGAGTATCTAGCTTAATGCTATTGCAATACATTTACAATTGCAGTAATTTCTCCCCAACAAGAACTTCTCTTAGCAATAATAAGTCTGTTATTGAATTTAACTAAGAAGAACAATGAAACAACAAAAAGCTAAACAATTACATCAAGAGCAGTTGAAAAAACAGCTATTAAATCTGAATGTTGGATATGTTTCCTGAGCTACAGCTGGTCAGATCAATGGACTTTTCTAACTTTTCTATCAGGTCACTTTTAGGACTGGCTTCTCAGGGATACTGATCTATAAATGAAAAAAGTAATTCAACCTTAACATCGAGTCTGCATACAGCAGCTTTCGCATGGGAAGTGTGGCGCTTACAAATAAGCAGATTCTTACCTCTGAAAGTACCTCTGAGAAGATCCCAAGTAACATTTAAGGTTGAACTTAAGCTTGACTATAGTCTTCAACAAAAAAAAGGACATACCATAAGGGTCCTTTCACTCTATTCATTTGTGTGCCAGTAAAGACATTGCTGTTTAAAAGAATGTTTTGATAGCAAAAGATTTTGATTGTTCCTAAACATAGGAAGTAATTTCCCTAATTTTTGAAGACCAGACTGAAGCCTTCCAATGTAATTCCAGTCCCTTCCTTCTCAATAATGTTTGTAAATTCCTCTGCATTTGTTTGCCATTTTCTGTGACTTCACTGTCTCACTCCATGCAAGCAATTAATGGAAATGTCAAATAATACTATACCAAAGGGAAGATGCTGTGAATTCAGATGGTCTGTCTCTCTGCCTTGAAAGCACACCTTTGTTAAATAGCAGAAATATGATTCAAAGAGGATATGACAGAACGAATATTTTCTAGTAGTTAAGTTTGTTATGTCTTATCCTGGTTTAATTATGAATACTATAAGTTTTGATAGCAAGAAATATAACATCTAATCACAAGATTTGATTTAATTTTTTTAATCCACGTTGACGTCTCTTCATCATCTTATAAGTACTCATATTGTCCACTTGATTGTTTGCTACATTTCCTCTTGCCCTTTAAATTAGAGTCAGATTAAATTCTGATCTGTAGTTGTCTGTCCAATCTTGCACAGTTTATATTTTTTTCCTACCACTGGGAACTTCTCTCATCCTCTTTTGAATTCCCACAGATAACTATTAACAATTTTGGAGTCTAAGCCTGGGGGAGGCAAACACCTAGCTTAACAAGCCCTGGCTCTCATAAAAGGGCATAAAGGTGGTCTGGAAAATATTCCAGATTTCAAATGGTGTTCCAAACCTAAGAATGCATGTAATCCAACACAGGGAACAGGACACCATAGCTAAAATTAAGACATCTATCTAGCCTCTACTGTTCACCAGCAGCCAACTACTTCACTCAATAGGTACCACCATCAGGATGAACCCAGCTGGAGCTCTGCCTGAACTACAGCTGGACTGTGCAACAGATGACTGTCCCCATGAGTAGGGACACTTCTTGGGATTTCAGATTCTTTACCTGACAGTGATAGATCCTGCCATGCCTGAGGCAGATCATTAATCCACAACAGATCCTTGATAAGTGACTAATAGTGTGGTGAATTAAAATCAGTGAAATACTATTAATCCTTGTAGCTACTCAATATTATTATAAGCATTGTATAGATAATTCCTTTAGATATAAACCATTGTCCAAGTCTGAGACTAAGATTGAACCTAGCCCCACCTTGGGTCCACAGAGAGTTTAGAAAGCAAGGGGGTCCTCTCTGAACTTGACATCTCTTGTCTCATTGTGAAGTATTCTAAATTCTAAATTGATTCTCTTTCATTTCCTCCATGCAATAATTCATAAGGTGAACCTTTCCATGAAACTCCCTGAACCTTGTCAAAGCACTCTTCATTAAGTTCCTTCAAATTTATTGAATCCTGTCAAATGATTATTTTACCTTAATAAAACATATTGCTGCTTCACTCTTTTGAGATGTATTCCATTCATCCACAACATTAGGCTAGTCTCCGTTCTCAGCCCTTGATCAGTGGTGCAGTTTTGCTAGTTAATCACACTTTTTAGGGAATTTTAGTAATCTCTGGGGCATGGAGAGAGGTACTAGAAACCAGAGTTTTTTAATTCTCTATGTCATTATTCGTTTTAATACTCCTTTATTTTCTGAAACTAATGACTCTAGGTTGGTAAATCTTTTTCTTATGCCGCCCACTATGTCCACATTCTCAGCTAGATCTTTTCTTAAGTAACACGCTTTCTTCCACTTGTTTTCTCCATCTTCTGCAGAGTGCTTCAACACCTTTCCTGAATTTTTTATGTAGTTTGTGTCCTTTTGTATCACTTTCTCATCAAAATGGTAATTTAAATTTCCCAATAGTACGAAGTTTTTCTGTTTCTGGCAAGTCCTTTGATCACACAAAGACTCATCTCCATTAACAATTTTATTTACAGCCTACCATAGTCCCCTACATAACAGCAATATCCTTTTTACTGAGAAATGTTTAGTCACTCCAGTTTCCAAAACTCCTTCTGGTCTAAGAATAAACATCCTGGAAATACCCTTGTAGTGTTAAAGATCTTTCCTGAAGGGGTCATACATGCCTGTGTCCACTATCCAACCAAGTCTCTAGCATGCCAATTAAGACATGATTTTGAATATGATTTAAGACATCAAGCCATTTTTTGTTTCCTGTCCTCTTCCTTATCCTTGTCCGTATTCCTATATAATAAACTAATTATAGTGTATGTACAGATATATAAATGCTAGTTATCTGCTAATAGGTAATGAACGATATCATACAATGAGTAAATATTTGTATATAATTAACTAAGATGTGTGAGTTTAGCTCCCTCAAGACCACACCAGGAAAATACTTCCTTCCACATCTAAGTCTTTATATCAATTACTGTTTTGTATCGGGTCAGCATTCCTGAAGGAGAAATCTCAGAGGAATGCACACTGGGTAAGGCTCCTGTCCCACACTCTGCCCATGATATGCTCAGCTGCAGGGTCAGACCAGGCTCCTTCAGGCATTACCCTGACAGGCCTGAAAATTCCTCAAAACTGCGGGCAACTTCTCTGGGTCTTGGCCCTGCTGCCAAAATTACCCTTGTGGGCTAAAGGCTTCTTTTCATCTCCAGCCTGTGTCTCCGTGTTTCACTTTATCAGTATTTTCTCTCATCCTCTACCCCTATACTGCTGTAAAGAGCCTTGCTTCCTGATGCCCTCTTCATTGATAGCAGTGGACTGTGTCTTGGGGATCTTTTGGATCTCCAACTACCTATTCAGGTCAACTAATTTAATTTATCTGTAATCTAAGTTTATAGTTAAATTTAGACTCAAATTTTAAGAGATTATTGTGTTAAGGAACTTCCCAGACTGACGAGGTGTGGGCAGATACTTCCACAGCTGGGATCAAAGCCCCTCCATAGTGGGCATCTCCAGAGAGCCGATGGGTGCCCCCTTGACTCTCTGCACTCACGCCCAGTCGGACTAAGTTTGCTCATAGGTTTGAGCCCAGGTTTCCCAGGTGTTTGTTCCCAAGATATATGAAAGCTGTGTGATGAATAGAATTCATTCAGTGTGTGGTGGCAGTGTGGCATAAATTAGGAAATAACCCCCTTTGAGCTAATTGCTTATACAGGTGAGTGACTGCAGAGCAAGAGGTGGGATACAAATCTATCCATGTTCCATTTGCTGAGTAGGAAAAGAGTTGTCATTTTCTACAGTCATTTCTCTACTGCCAGCTGAATAGGAAACGTTAGTCCCAGGAAGTCTCCCTAAAACTCAGAGTGCTAACTCTAGGTCTGTCTCCAGCTCTGCCAGCAGGCAAAAATAAATGTCAGTGTTTTTCCTGCCTGCAAGTGGAGGCCAAAAAAGAAAAAAAATGGACAGCACTTTCAGTAACAAATCTTCAGTAACTCATGAATCTGGACATTTTCCTCTATGGTTTAAAAAAATGGCAAAATAAAGAATTGGCCAAACAGGACTAGAGTTAGGAGGGAGATATGTCTTTCTCAGTCTCTGGGACTTGCTACACAGCTCTCTGTAGCACATTTAGCCTTCTGTTTATGTTGTTACGTATCATCACTGGGCTCTAGCTATATGGCAATCAACACATTGCATAATTGCATTAAGAGTTTTCCATTGGATTTAAAACAAGGAAATAGCAGGGAACAGATCTGGAAAGCCTGTTGTTACATACTGCCCTGAATTATTCCCATGTGTTTGGGCATTGTTCTAGGAGGTCATAGTCAGACCTGAATCAGACTACCCCTGTAGTGAAAAAAAATTCCCCAAAACATTTAGAATACACTCATGTAGACACAAATGGCAGCACTAATATGGGAATGTGCTGGTATACCTCTTTCTACTCATCAGCTAAAAACAGCTGTTCAGAAGTTGGCTCACACATCTTAATAGATTATCCAGAAATTGGACATTTCCTGTATACTAAGACTTAATCAACAGGACTGTAAGGAATTTCTGTAAGCAGCGAGTTGCTAAAACAATATTTTCCTCAATACCTAATTTGTGTGTGAAAGAAATATTGGAAAAAAACTCAATTTTTTCCTCATTAAAAAGTACATGTTTCTGAACAGTTGTGATGGTAAGCAGAATGTGATCTCTTAAACTGCTGCCCTCATGTTTATGCTGCCGGATACACATGGCAGCACTCCCAGAGGCACCTTCAGCAGAGACAGTGTCCCTGCACTCTGCTATCTGGATCAATACCCAATTCAATCATTATTTTACATTTTGAGCTGTCTGCTCCAAAGTATGTTTGCTTCGAAGTGTGTTTGCTTTCCCCACCCAAATAGTCAGACACCATTTTACACAAAAGGCTTGCTTCTCCTCTTAAAAAAGTACCTCTGGACACCAAGTGACGTGAGCAGCAGGCAGATGGCATCCTCAAGACCTGTTCCAATTGAGTGACACATAATTGTCACCTTTGGCTACATTGCAAAGAAACCATTAGAAAATACAGTCTAGTGTCATGGGAGAGGGAGAGGGAAAGGGAAAGGGACCCTTTGTACACTGTAATATGTACACAATTTTCTTACTCTAAAACATAGACTTAATTTTTGTCTGTGCCATCTGCCTTTGCCATGGCCTGCTTGGTAAAGTTGTTACAGACTATGACAAGGCCTATTAGAGAAACCAAATGAAAACACAAATTACACCTTTTCTCTGGGTTGACTCATGCCTCTGAGAAAAGCCTGTTTGTATCAGATAAAGACTGATTTTTCTATTTATAATCCCATCTCAGCCTGAAACACTTCCACTCAAACTCTATTTTCACTTACACTATTTATAGTTTTACCAATGGCTTACATCTAACCCAGCAAGTTAAACTCCAGATTGTTCCATTCAAGGCTTAAACTCACAAATTTAAGGTTTTAACTACATCTTTGTTTCACTCACTCAAGTTTGCTGTAACCATTTACCAGCTATAACCATTCACCTTCTCCAATATTCCTTTTCAAAAGCTTGGGAGACAGTTTTCTAGAAAGACAAATGCATACAGGATAATTTCCACTTTCTTCTCACATGGAATTCTCATATTTTGTCTTTTTGTAGAGATTCTATCTACCTCTTATTCCTCACCTTACTACTAAGTAATCTTAACTCCAAAAATTCTTGAAACTGCTCCAAAATAAGGAATACTACCCCTCAAACTCCTCCTGTAATCTTCTAGGAAGTCCTAATCAAAACCCAACCCCAACCCTATCTGTGAAGGGAAGTTTCTGGAAGCCAGGCTATAGACATTTAGCTAATCTATTGCAAAAACAAACCACCCAAAACTATAGCAGAATGTCACACAGTTGCTGTTTCTACTCAGAGTGGCAAAAAGCATCTTAGAGTCACTACAACTAAGATATTTAAGAAGACAACTACTTTCTTCATAAATATTGTTACAAGGACAGAAGAGATGGTTCTTTTCATGTGGAAGATAACAGCATTCATAGTGAATGTCCATTCTGCCCAATCTCTACTGAATTAAACTCATGTCTTAAAAAAATAAAAAGGATTGATAGATGCCTAATTCCTGCAATAACTATAATATCTTAAGAAAAGGAATTTTAAAAAATATGCAATAATTGCAGAGAGCAGTAGTCTAATCAAGGAATGCTTGTCAAAAGATAATTTGAAGAACAAAGCCAAAGGCATCAACCACAGAGCCTAAGCCCTGAAGCAAACTCTGAGTCAACTGCTGGTACAAAGTTACCTTGAGCATGACACAGAGGTCAGGAAAACCAAAACCCTCACCTCAGGAACCACACTGCTAGAAATATAACTTTTTTACAGCTGAGAAAAGCATGCAGGAAGGCAAAAGGATTAGAAACTATGAGGAATAAATCAGCTATTCATAAATGCAGTAGCAATTAGCAACTTAGAAGTACATCTGAATTAGTGTAGACCTGCATACTTTAAGAATGCACAAAAAGATGTCCGAGTGTCTGTACAGCAAGTTACTTGATGCACATCCAGCGCTCTCATTCAGCAGCAGTAGGGAAAAAATGGGGAAGTAAAGTAAATGAGGAATGACTGAAGTGTTAATTCTCTAACTATTTAAGCCTAGACATAAATATAAAAAAATGCAGGCTGCAAGTGTGTTGCAGTGAAGTCTCTGTAAAGAAAACACTGCATAAAAATAATTCTGCAATTACAAGGAAATGGAAAACACATGGTCAAAATAATCAGCAAGCTGAGTCAGTGTCAAGTGGGATTTCAAGTGGCAAAATATTCCTTCTCTACAGCTTTGTACCATGAATCCCATTTTAATACTGTTGGATATTACAAGGAAGCTGGTGGGAGTCTTCATTAGAAAGTTAGTAGCAGCAGAAATAAGGGGTTCAAACTAAAAGAGGGAGAATTTAGGTTAGATATTGAGGAAGAAATTGTTCCCTGTGAGGTGAGACTCTGGAACAGATTGCCCAGAGAAGCTGTGGATGCCCCATCCCTGGCAGTATTAAAGGCCAAAGTTGGATGGGGCTCTGAACAACTTCATCCAAGGGAAGGTGTCTCTGCCTATGTCAGGGGGGATGGAACTAGGTGATCTTTAGGGTCCCTTCCAACAAAAGCCATTCTATGATTCTATATTCATTATTTTGACAGAGGAACAATAATTTGGCAACAGTATAATTATATTTTATTGAAATATTGAAGTTCTTAAAGTGTTACAAAGATATAATACATTCGTAATATAAGTGTAAAGGCTCAACATTAAAATGAAAAGACTTATTAAAAAATATAGATTAGAAGTTACTGCAGCAAAACAAACTCATTGCAATTACATTTATGTTTTGTTTGTTTTGTTGGTTTTGGGGTTTTTTTTAAAGAAAACCAGCTATATTGACTGGCACATATAGACAAGATAAAATACAGCAGAAGTTTTCTTCCTCCATGAAGTAATCAATCAAGTAGTACTGCAACAAACACTGATTTCATGCATAAGTGTAGAGAGGACTTTAAACTCTGCATATAGTACTGATTTCAGCTTTTGTACAGCCCCATTTGCAACACATTCCTGCCAAACCCAGAGACTCCCGTTTTCTTCTGGGATACCTGGCCCAAAGGTAGCTGCTTGATTCCACAGGATTTGCATTTCCTGTTCCCCCCCTCTCCTTCTGAACAGCTTCCTCTACCTGACGAACAAGCTTTTTTAAGTCACCTGCCACAGGTACATATTCATTATAGTAGTTTAAACTATACAAGTCCTTAAACGTCTCCCATCCAAGAAATGGGCTGCTTCTCTGCAGCTGCTCCACTTCAGGATCCAAAACTGATTGCAGGTTGAAGCTTCCCAGTAGTTTGTTACTTGCTGTTTGTGCAGAATCTGTTTTAAAGAGAAGACTTATCTTAAATTCAGACTGTAGGAGCATCAAAAGGATTACACAGCTCTAACAAACAGCAACAAAACCCATTCCGTTTTAAATTGAACACTGTTATGTAGGAGAACTGTCAGTACTCGAGAGTCTCCACACCATGATTTACTTGTAGCTTACTTTTAGCAGAATCTGTGTTTTAAAGTCTATACCTCCTGTTAGACATGCAGAGTGCACAGAAACAACTGTAACTGAAGTAAAGGCATCCTGTCACAACTGCAGTTTTATTGATGGAGAGGTCTCAATTTTTCCACAGAAACAGAATTTTGTTGTAAAGGCATGTATCCAGAAACACCCCAGAGCTGTGTCTTGTGTTGGATGCATTAGATCAGAGCCCTCCTCTCCTGTCCTGTGCACAATCACACAAAGTAGCATCATGTGAAGAACAAATGTAGGAAGGACTAAATAAGCAAAGATTGTATGTAAACTGATTCCTAGATTGCATTTTTCTATAGCTATTTTAAACTGATGCTTTCCTCTCATTTCTTTCATTTCTCAAGGCATATCAGGGGCTTGCAGAATTTACTTATGACATTCTTCATCTCACTGACTAAAGTGTTCTCAAAAATGCAGCCCTACTTCCTTTCACCTTACACTGTTTCTCTTGATTTTACTTCTGCAAGGCAAGTGACATTGCTTACTTCACCTAATGTGAAGAAAAAACAGCTTCTTCAATTCCTAATTTTAAAAGAATCCAAAACAAGTCTTTGTCTTGTGATCTTAATACTGTTAATACACTTGTTTTTTTGTTTCAGAAAGCTGAAAGAACATGAGAATATCCAGCAACTTTTGTATTTACTTAAATATGGCTAATTAGTATATAGAACCTAACTTTCAGATAGAACAGCAGCCTGAGTATGTGCAAAAATAAAAGTAGCTGTAGCTACTTAAGTAATTAGGCAGCAACTGGCATTTTGGGGTGAAGTGTTCTAGTTAGACTTCATGCAGCATAGTGAAGGCTCCTTAGTGACTGCTGTTCTCAGAAGCTGCTGTTAACAAAAAGGAAAGCAAAATTTGCTGGGAAAGGACATAATCCCCACAGAGGCTGTATGTAAGTAATTTGTTATAATTACAAAGGTTACTTTTATCTTTTACTCAACCTGTTGGGGGAGAAAAAAAGTGGCAAAAATTCCCAGAAAACCCAAACTACTGGCTTCATTAGCTGCCTGAAGTCTTAGGTTATTTCACTAAAGTGTGTTTAATCAGAAGAAAATAATCTTCTCCATTGCACGTTTTAGTCATAATTACAACTTTTGTCCTTTTAAAAAACATTAATTTTTCAGTATTCAAAATATCAACATAAATTAGAGTAATCACTTAAAATTACTGTTACATTTACCGCAGCTTGAGAGCACAGCCCAAAGACTGTAACCCGGAGCATCAGAGTCCACGCTCCCCAGCGTGCCAACTCTTTGATGCGGGGAAGCACCGGGGAGTGATACCACCGGCGCGATGCCCCGTCCGGGCGCTGCCGCACATCCCGGGAGCTCTGACGGGCGGCGCGGCGCCAGGGCTCCCGTCCGGGAGGGAAGCCCCGCCGGGAGCCCCACTCCGTTTCGCCGCCCCCGGAATTACCGAGCCTTGGGAAGGGAGAGAAGCCGTAGCGACAGGCATTCTCCACCGCTCCCCAGGGCGCATCAGACCTCCCCGCACGGCCAAGAGAGGGGAGAAGTGGGATTTTCCGGGATTTTGTAGCAGAAGCTCCTCTGCGGTCCGCAGCCCTGCGCAGCCGCGCGGTATCTCCGATCTGACCAAAAACTTTGCGGATTATCCCGGCAAATAATGCCCCAGCGCCTGCCGTCCCCTTCCCTCTGAATCTCAGGGCGTCCTTCCAAAAGTCTCGGAAGTACCAACTAGGATCTAGAGGGAAAGCGGGAGAGGGACGGGGACCTTCCCTCAGCGGCTCAGGGCGGGAGGAGCGAGAGGCACCGCGGGGCGCTCGCCCTTCCCCATTCCCTCCCGTTCTCTCCATCCCTCCTCGCAGCCCGTCGCTCGGCAGCGAGCGAAGCGCCCCGACAGCCGCCTGCCCCTCGGCTCGCTCCTGGGACACTCACCGGCCGCGGGCGCCGGCTCCACCGCCAGCAGGGAGAGCCGCTTCCAGCGGGACCCGCCGCAGGTGAAGATGACGGCGCGGATGAACTCGCGGCCGCACAGCTTCACCCCGTACCCGTCCCCCTCGCCCCCGGGCAGCACGGCGCCGGGGTGCCCCGGCGGTGCCGCACACAGCAGTGCCACGGCGGCGCACAGCACTCGCAGCTTGGCCATCCCCATCGCGCCGTCCCCGTCCCGCGGGCGCGTTCCCAGCAGACCCGACGGCCGCCACAACGCCCCCGACCGCGGCGGCCAGCCCAGCCCCGCCGCTGCCCGCCGCCCGCCTTTTATGCGCTGCGATCGGCGCTGAGTCACCGCCCCGGCCCTGGCCGTGGCCCCGAGCCCCCTCCCCTTCCCCGGTGCCGCGGCTGTCGTCTCTCGCCTGGAGGTCCCTGTGCCTGGAACAGCCGTCGAGGAGCCCTCGGGCAGCGCTTTCCCCTCTTTCTGCCCGTGCTAGCTGTCCCGGCTCTTGACGCCGCCGTGCCTCACCTTCGGCCTCCCTCCTCGGGCTCCCGGCCCACACCTACCCAGAGACACGGCGGCTCTGGGCCTCAGCCGGCTCTGGGCCTCAGCCGGCTCTGTTCCTGTTTGTGGCCAGACAGCAGTGCCGATGCCCTTTCGTGTTGCTTTGAAAACGTAAAAAACTTAATTTCGACTGGTTTTTTCCTTTGTAGGTCTAGAATCTCCATAACTACATCTGTATCCTAAAAATGTTATCTTGACATAAAAGGACAGAAGCAAGTGAAGTAAAAGAAATACACTTTCAAGGAAGTACTTCAGCTGTGGATACTTGAAGGGTGATTTCAAAGCCTGGGTTCCTCTCAGATTTTTTGTACTGGAGGCCTGAGTTCAGTGGCAGCCATAGGCATCCAAATGTCACAGATACCTGGCTCCAGTGTGGGCATCCTAGAGATTTGGAGCTCCATATCTGTGTCTCCTGAAGAGGGCCCAGCAGGCTCCTGCTGACAAGGGTGGTGGTCTTTGGACTCCATGCAGAACTGTGCACTCTGTGAAAGTAAACTTTACTTCTGGATTTGTTTGTTGGCTTGGTTGTACAGTACAACAGGACAAGAAGTGGTTGCTGCCACCTTTTATAAGAGGTCATACTGTGAAGAACCAGAAAACTTAATCTCTCAAAATCCTTTGAAGCTGTTGTCTGTAGATCCTTTCACATGAAGGCTATGCTTTCAATCCCTTGAGTTTTGCTGGCATATAAAAAACCCTCAAAACTCAATCCTGCAGGAGAGCATAGAGAAGACATACATCTATAGACTAGTGTACAAAGGTGTATGATTCACTTGTTCTGGCAGAGAAATTACAGACTCCAGTCTCCTTTCCAAGGAGGACTTGGGTGTTTTACACTGATCTAAAACAAGGCTGTGGAGGGCTAAAATAGTGAGCAAAGTTGTGTTTAACCCTAGCCAGCCACCAAGTCCCATGCAGCCACTCACTAATTCCTGCATTAGTATGACCGGGAAAAGACTTAGAAAAGTGACGAAAGTCACGGCAGTTTAATAGGGAAAGCAAAACCTGCAAACAAAGGCAAAGAAAAATAGGAATTGATTCAGTGCTTCCTGTGGGCAGACAGGTATTCAGCCATCTTGAGAAGACAAATGCCATGGCTCCAAATGTACCCTCTTTTCTCCTTCCATTTCCCCCCACTTCATATACCAGCATGATATCATTTAGTCATTTTGGGTCATCTGTCCTGACTGTATCTCCTCACAAGCATCCCTGGTCCCCTCACCAGTGTGACAGTACTAAAAGCAGAAAGGGCCTTGGCTCTTATCTGTTCAGCAATAACAAAAACATGTCTTTATTATTAACCACGTGTTCAGCACATATCCAAAACACAGATCAATAGCAGCCACCGAAAAAATCTACCTCAGCCACATTAAAAATTAAAATCTTCCCCAGCCAAAACTTGGACAGTTTTCTTTTTGGTCCAGTCTTAAGTGTTTAAACAGTAGTACCTCTTCAACAGTAGGCACCATTATCCAGAATGCTGCTAGGATGCAATCTGCAGAAGTGGAGTCTGCTAATCTGGAATTCCTGAAGAACAAAACCTAGATCTGTTCCTCCCTTAGCTGAAGTCTTACCTACTATACTGTTACAGACAGAAGTTGTGCAGGGGTGATTACAACTTGAATTTTGAGAGCAGTACCTTGATTTTGTTGGTCTTGTGGACTTTTTCTGAAAGTACCGTCACATCAGGTGGACTTCGGTATGGACTTTAAGTAGTCTTCCAAACAACGTATTTGTTTTCAGTGTCTGAAAAGCTGTAGTAATGTGAAAAAGCACCACCAGGACAAGGCAAGAAGGATAGTACCTTCTGAGTGACTAGAAAAACTACTATTCAAAATAAAACAGGCAGAAGAAGATTAGTAATATAAATCTAACAAATCTGAAGTAACTATATAACTTCCTACTGTTTGTTTTATAAAGAAGAAAAAACAAGAGCAGAACAAAGAAACTAATTCCATTCATGATCTATAGGATGTTTCAAGGCAAGTACATCCAGTGTACAAGCTCAATGCAAGTATTTTTTATCTTTTAATTTCTTAAAAAAATGGTAAAGATAATTGCACTACTTCTCTCCTGGTACCAAATTATTAATCTGTTGAGCAATAGCAAAGTTTATAGAAGGTAAAGGAGGTTTCATGAAAACTGGGGGATAAATAAAAAATATATACTTTAACAATATCTCTGTAGCCTTGAGTACCTTGAATTAAAGCCTTATTCCCATGACTTACAAATGTCAGACAAAGAAAATCAGCAGTAAGACAAAAACTTACTGATTTCATTAAACATTTTCCAGAGACTCTGTTTCAAATTCATGCAATTCACTGCTGCAAAGACAACTTAGTTTTTGAAAGCTGTCCAAACATGAATTTACAGCATTTCTAAAGTTTGCTTAGTACAATACAGGATTCTGCAACAAATGGGAAATACCACTGCATCAATGTTATTGATGACCAATCATGAGCATTATCCAGTTACCTTCATTAGAGGATTGTGCAGTTTAGAAAACAGTTCAATCATAAGAAAGCTCATAATTGAAAAACTTAAGAAATCCATGCATTTTTGCATAATGAAGTCCAAGGCTGACTAAGAAAATAAACAATAATGCAGAAATAATCTTGTTTTTACACATCCACATAAGTGCTTTCCCCTTCTTTTAAAAGCAGTGACATGCAGTCAGCAATAAAATAACTCCAAAGCATGTAGGAAGGGGCTGTGATTTTCAACTTTCCTTATTGTAAGGAAGGGACCCAAACTGGACTCTCCAAAGTTACCAGACTTTGCTTGTTTCTCCTCAATGCTCATCCATACTATCACAACCAGATAAACAAGAGTGAGGTGGAGGCACCTGTGGCTTGCAGGTGGCATGCACTTCCTTGGGTTCATACCTATAATTAGAACACAAACAGCTTACTTTTGGCATCCTAATCATGACTGACTTCTCCCTTTTCCAGAACAATCCTGCTCCAAATGATACTGATTCAGGATATACAGCTATCAGACATAATCAGAAAAACCCAACAGAATTAAGGTGGTAAGAGTAGTGCCTTCAGGCCAGAACAGGCTCCCCGTGGAATTGCTCTCCTTTCTTTCCCCAGTGATTCATGGAAACAAAGACAGTTGTGATATATTAAAGTAAGTCTAACAGCTGAGGCCAGTTGAGCACAAATGACAGAAAGGAGCAAGATGTTTCAGGCGCTTTATTTATTTCTATAACAAATATGATGAATGTGGGCAACTTGTGCTGTAAACATGTATTTCCCCAAAGTAAACCTTGTCACTGCCAAGACCCTATTTTCTTTCACTGTCCTCTGAAGGAAGTTACACCATTCAGTTATTCTGTATCTGTCACTATGTCACAGATATGACTGCACACAGCACATGCAAGCATTTTGATTAATACAGTGGCAGTAGAATAACTAACTCTGCAAAAAGAACAAGCATCTTCAAAACAGAACCATGCATTTTTCAAAAAACAAAAGCATGGCAAATAGTAAAAAATAAGGACAATAAAGGTGAATAACCCTTAACTCCTTGAAGATTTTTGGCACATTGTATATAGCCCATCTAAATCTATTTCTAGGTTACACCATCTTGCTTAGAGCCTTTTCCCTTGATAAATTTGGTACATTTCACTGATACTGTGTAATACTGGATGAAACTTACCTAATTTCTGTCACATTTTAGTGTGCAATCTTGCAATAGACTAACATTATTGATCTAAGTTCAAACTTTCAGGAGGAAAAAAATCAAATTTAGTTTGGATGGATTAATATATAATTACCCTATTATCCCCTAAAACTGCTACCTGGACCATGATTTTGCTCCCTTTTAACAATGGCTTTTGATCAAACATCATAGTCAGGAATCTGTCACAAGCACACAGATATTGATTCTTAATTCAGAGTGGATATGATCAGAATATTTCCTAATTTTCTAAGATTTATAAGTAAAAACTGTTGTATGGTCTGTTAAAACTGTTCCCTTGTGAAAATGCCTTTCATAGGATTAAAATGTGGGCTAAAAGGCACAGATGGAGACATAGGAATACCCAAAAAGGCTGGTTTGATTGTTTTTCTTTTTTGGGAGAAAGATTATCAATAGATGACAGATATAAAAACATACAAGTCTTCTTCAAAATTAAAGGAAGGTGGACTTCAGAGTCCTTGGAGGAAACATAGCAAATGCTCTGTTATTCCAAGCAAAACAAGAAAGTGGAGTACTTGTGTTCATTTTATTACACTGACCATTAAAACACATCACATTTGAGATTAGTTACAGACTGTTAGCATGCAGAGGACAGAACCAATTAGAGAAGTGAATGCAGAAGTTAATGCACTTTCAGAAGTCAAACTGTGGAAACTGTGCTATTAATTTCTTCTGCATTGAAAAGCTTTTGTTTCATTATATATTTGCCTGTATTGTAGCAATATTCTAAGTTTAGTTAAGTAGTCTTCAAAATCATATTTGGAGCATTATCTCCAGCTGGAATTTAATTTTTAAGTCAGCAAACTGTCAGTATGGACTTTGGGTTAATTCATTTTTGGATGCTTTTTGAGCATTTGTTTTTCATTCCACAATTAGATTAATGCTAGAAGAATTTCCATCCAAAACACAAAATAATCTGTTTCTAAACAAGATTACCAATACAGTAACAATTTTTCCAAGTGTGACATCAGAACATTAAAGTATACTAAAACTATATTCTTGGGATATACCATGTTAAAGGCATGCAAAAAACCCATCAGTTTTTCAGTACTTGTAAGGCCACTTGGATCTACTCATTACAAAAACATACATTAATAATTTTGCTTGCTGTTAGCCTAAGTTAATATTCATCTTAGTAGTGAAACTCTGATTTCAAGTATTAAAAACCAAATTATCCTGAGTTTCAGAATGTTGAACAAGCATGAAAAAGATTCAGGAAATAGCTACATAATTTGTTTCCTCTTCTTCAGAAGCTATCTGTGTTCATACTTTAACACAGTTTTCCCTAACAGTAAAACACACAGTTAGCAAGTTATGTGTTTACTTCTGAACCTACTTCTGATAAAAGCTGTTTATTCCAGAACTTGAAGCAGAGATGGTGAGTTCACTGCCTAAAGAACAGCAAATAAAAAGTGTCTTATTTTTCAAAGAAATTGACTGCCTGCTCCTGACTTCAAATTGAGCTGTGTATCCTGAAATGTATTTGAAAATGGTATATATTTATTTATATATTTATACAAACTTGTAACTACCAATTATCATATCTTTATTGGTTATACTGAGTTTGGTCAGTACCAGACTTTTTTACTACAGGTAAAAAAATAGTCTGAATAGACAGGGCAAATTCAATGTTTCATTATAAACAAGGAAAATATACTACAGAATAATGATTATTTTTAAGAGATACATATAATATGAAACCCATTGCTTTAGAAAGTACTAGTTTTTAAAAATCCATTGAATTTTTATAACAGCTCATAATTTTATCAAAATTTTAATGATTTAGTTATGTTAAAATGCAGTATTATAATCACATTTCAGATATGTAGCTTTAACACCATCTTCCTATTTTTCTATGAGGAAATTGCTCTGAGATATTCTGATTTCCTACAAATCTTTAAATGTGAGAGGTCCTTTAGGCAATTCCAGCAAAGTGCTCTGTGTGTCAAGTATGTTCTCTGCTTCACCTTACAAAAAAAGAAAAAAAAAAGGAAAGGAAAAAAAGAAAGAAAGAAAGAAAAGGTAAATTTCCTCAGTCTTACAACTAGAAAGCAAAGAAGGAAAAAACTTAATAAACTGATTTGTTTGGACCACATTCTTGTTTGGACCACGTTAGCAAAATAGCAAGTCATTTTATAAATAGCAAGTGTATTTGATAAATAAGCTGATGTCAATATACCAGCAAAGTTGTCTCTAAGGAATTTTGGACTGAGAAGGAAGTGGATCAGATATTCACATGAAGGTGTACATAAGTAAGTAAACTTGTACACAGTGTCACAGATGTACCATATTTGGGCACAATCTTTCTTCGTGCCTCAGAACTAGCCTAAAAGGTGTCAGAATGTGGACAGCACAAGACTAGAAGAAGTATTGTTCAAAGCCCACTGCTCACAAAAAGCTTTGCTAAGACAGTTACCTAAACATGAAGCAAAGCAGGGGAAAGTTGTAGAGTGCAGAATGCTCTGGGTAAGGCTGGAATGAAAAAATCTAGGACAGAGAATCCAAAAAACAAAGATACAGACTGAACATCATACATAGGTTGTGGTGGTCTGATTGTGATATAAGAGATGAAGATTAAGCAAAGAATGCATTTGTTATGTCTGTTGCCATTTGGCACAATGCCAAAAATCTTGCTTATCTATGCCTTAAGTCCCAGTTTTATGACCCTTATAGTAGTGGTTTGAAACTGTATTTATGTGTGATCAGCCTGGCCGAATATTGCAATGCAGTCAGGATTATGGTCATTCTATAAAAAAGGTCTGAGTGCTGACATCTCCCAGCTGAAATTTTTATAGTACTGCAGTGCCTGGGACATCAGTAATATCCAACACTGGTTACCACTCCCACAACGTCAGTCAGTTGCATATAGCATCTGATTATGAAATAGCAAGAGATCTTGAGGACAGGGATGTAGACAGACAAATCTCTATGCCTGTCCCTCACATGTACTAGAGGACATTGCCCCACTGACTGCTCAGGACACAAGGACTCAGCTACCTAAGTCTCAGAAAAGGCTGCCAGAGCTCCACTGCTGAGTGGAGAAGTGGGAGAAGTTCTGTGCAATTAGAGGGTGACCATAAAATCTGTCCCCTTCTCTAATAATTTGTGTGGAAAACACCAGCAGTGTGGGCCTGGACTAGGAGGAAAAGCAAAACAGCAAGGCCAAGAACACAGCAGGTTGATTCTTGCTGTCCTCAGAGGTTTAGAAAAGATAGTTTGACAGCTGTTCTGTAACCCTGACATAACCAAAAGATTAGGTCCTGATCCACAGCCCTGGAAACTTAGGACTTTCCAACAGCACAAGCAGAACTCAAAATAGGTATTTCCCTCTACATTTTCAGTTTGGGTTTTAATTAGCTCAAGCTATAGAGCAGGAAAAAGTACCCTTCCAATATTTCATTGTGGAAGAATACTAAAATATTGAGATAATTTTTTGTGAAGTAGGCTAGAGACAGAAGAAAAAATTAACTGTAAGAAAGATCAGAAACCTAATGAAAGAGAAACAATGAAACCTTTCAGGGGTATAAAATGATGCCAAAGGATGAAAGGCAGCAGATGCAGACGTTATGTGATCAAGTTAGTTCAGATACAAGGTTCACCATGCAGCACAGAAATAACTGCAGATTATCTTAGGAGACGGAATTGGCCATGAGGTTGATGATAGGTGTACCCTGGAAGAAAGAGACCATTTAAAGAAAGAACAGCAAAGGGAATGGTGTGTACATTCATTATTACACCAGAGAGATTAAGCACGGCATGCACCAACAGAATAGACAAGCAGAGAAATGGTTGCAAAGGTATGGGAGTGAACACGGGGATCAGTTGAGTATTGAGAATAAGCATTGTGGCTGCAGATAAATTGTGTCATAAAACCTTCTCTTCAACTACGTAATTTTAATCATAAAATAAAATTGAACTCCTGAACCTGATTTCCAGACCAGATTCATCCAGGCTATTCCATTTCCTTTTAATCTAGTGCTGATATTGGTAATTAGTTTAATTTCCTTCTCTTACTTTCCTTTATCCTATCCTGTAAGTAGGATCTGTAGACCCAAATCTCTTACGTCTCTTTACAAAGCTAAATCAAATTAATCACTTTTTTTCTTCTTGCAAGGCAGCTTGTCATTCCCTAATAGTTTCAGCTCTTCAATATAATTACAGATTCCCTTTCCAGAAGTGATCTGAATTACATGTAAATTTCCACAGGAGTTATTATTTTCCTACACCTTCCCGTCTGTACTCTGTTTGTCCTAAGGTTATGAAATATGCATCCCTGGACATATTCAAAAGCCTTTTGGACATTTTCCTGGTCAATTAGCTATGGATGATCCTGTCTGAGCAGGGGTCTTGGACCAGATAACCTTCAGAGATTCCTTCCAACCTCAACCATGCCGTAATACTAGGAAACCTCACTTGATGTTTCTAGACTTTGCTTAACTCAATCTCATCACACTGTTGGATTATACTCATTCTGTGATCATCAGGATTCAAGTTTTCCCTTTTTCTACCATTTCCAGCTGATGAGCTCTCGTGGTAGAAATCCCTATTAATCCCTAGTTTCTTGTTGACATCAAATCGAATCCTATTTTGTTGTCTCATTTCTTCAGTACATCAATTCTTCTTGCACTAAAGCTTGTTTCTTCTCTGTTGATGAACTTAATCAAGTTTGTCATCCAAAGATTTGATTAGGATAAGCTACTCATAATTTAAAATATAAAGCAAATGAAGATCCAGACCAAATCTTGAGAAATATTGTTGATAATCCTGCTGAAGCCTAACCTTCTTTTTCAAGCACAAAATTTGACATAATTTATTTGCTGCCATGCTTACCTCTCTACTAATTTCCATGTCTTTCATGCTAACTTAATCTTTAGGTAATACCCCATCAAATGCTTTCACGAGTTTATAATGGATCTACCACGTTTCTTTTAGAAAAAAAAATCTGGAAAAGACAGTTAGTTTGGCATATTCCATTTTATTTTCTATTTGGTTCCACAGTTTCTCTTCTGCAAAACATTTTCACAAGCCTTGCATACTGCTGATGTTCTCCTAATGGATCTGAAGTGATGAAGATTACTTTTCATATTTGGAAAGCACAAATATGAATTGCTCCTTTTCAGCCTATACAGGACCACATGGTAGACAGTAAACACATTACATATAAATTCTAAATTCCAAGTGCTAGTTCTGCTCTGTGTGTACTAATCTCCTTTTCAACACTTTTATTTCTAAGAACTACCCCTTATTCCCCATGCTTAGCTGACTCTTCATAATAAAATCCAGAGAAGTTTGTTTAATGCTGTTGGGGAAATGGTCACAGGTATACAATCCTGCATCACCTAAATGTAGTTGCACCTGCATGCAGCAGGAACTACAGGAGATTTTGTCTAATTAACCTACCACTATTTTCCATAAAACACACAGAGTTAGGAAACCTAAGTGTTAGGTTAGGAGGCTAAATACTAAGGGCTGGAACAGATTTTTATTTTGTTTCAATACGGTTGTGCCAGTAGCAGACAAGACAATTAGTTAGACTTAGTTAACTAAGTCAATTTGTAAAGGTGACAAGCCATGGTCTGATGCTGTTTTCACTTACAATCAGCACTCACTGAGCCAGTCTCCTTCACTAGGAATCAGACTTAACATAAATTCATCTCCATAAACTTCAACACAATGTATATAATTTAATCACATAGACAAGGGACAACTATGAGGCAATACCCCACTTTCCAGGACTCACCTTTCTTCAGTCTTAGCTGGACACTGCAGTAAGATCACCTCCTGATGACTGTGTTTAGTCAGGAAGGTGTAAGGCCAAGATTCATGTCTCTGTTCCTTTATATTGTAATCCCTAACCCTTTCCCCAAAAAACCAGCAGGAGAGTGGAATACAGAAGTAAATCACTACATCTGCCATTTCTCCCAAATATCCAATTCTTACATCAGCTGTGTTTGAACCAAGAGAAAATGACAGTCTTAAATGAAAAGAAATGAGTACCCTTGACTAGCAAAATATCCGATTTCAACAGAAGGAAAAAAATGAGACATAATATTTCTGTCAAAGAAACCATCAAATATCTATTACAAGATTTCTCCCAGCCATTAAAAAAAAAAACAAACAAAAAACATAGCAGGTTACCTGAAGCTTGGTTCTCTGTGAGAACAGGACAGATTTACATACCTTTAATCCTTTGCTAAGTGTCCCTTAGCCCAAATCATAATGATAGGAAAATGCAAAGCATAAGGGAAGTATTGGTGGTCAGTAAAACTGCTGGGTACTTCCTTTTTATTGCTCTGTGCAAGAAAAAAGAAAAAATTATTTAGGATATTCAGCACAACAGCACTGTTACTCTAGGCTGTCCTTGACTGTCTAGGACTTTTGTATCCTTCTGAAAATCTCTAATCAAAGACCAAGTCTTCATTTCCTCAGAAACATTTGTCTTCTGGTTGCCCTCTTTCTCAACCCAAGAGTATTTTTAAAATGCAATAGTGATTTTTGAAAATATTAACAAACATGGGATGATCTAAGTAGTTTAGCATGCATGTGCAGTGTCATATACCCAGCCACTTGCAACATATAACAATGTAGATTCTATGTTAATTTTCAAATGCTACAGAGAACCCATAATGCATAAGGTGCATTTAATCTTTACTATATACACAAAACCACAAATATTTCCAAATTTCCTCTAAATGTTTTACAAGAAAACATTATCAACCAAAAGTACTGTACGGCAAGTTCTTCCCTATGCAATATAGCTTTATTAGCCAAGTTTCTTTTTCCCTTGGGTCGATTAATTCAAATTTAAGTGAGTAGACTTCAGAATATGTCCACTTGTTCACTGCATTAAAAAAAATCCTGATGAAGAATGTGCTACTGACTAACAATTCATTAAATCTCAGTACAGACAAGAAAATAGCATGGCTTTTAAATACTCTCTCCTCTTCCATACACAACTGTTATTTTGTACTGGACCTTTTGTACTTCAGATATTTTATTGTCATTTTATTGTCAGCTCATGTCTCTGCTTTTAAATAAATCTGCAGTACAGACATAATCAGAACACACTCAAAGCAGACAGAATTCAGAGTCCATTTGTCATTTGATCAATCTCTGAGCAACTACTTGATAAAAATAACTACCTGTAATGCAAAACCAAGACCCAGCAAAATAGAAATATATAACGTAATATACTTATATTTTCTGTTAGGGAATAAACTTCGTACCCAGCTGTTAATACTACAGCAGTAAATGTCCAAAAAATGTCCCAAAATATTTGAGAAATTCTCATGTCCAAGCAATCTGCATGGCTATTTGTCTGTCTCTCATCAGGTTCTGCAGTGCTAGTTGCCTTTCCAGATAAAGAAGGGGGACAGGTTAAACAAATCTAAGTAATCCATTTATTTTAAAGATTGGCTCAATCTCTCAGTTGGTCTATAAACCCAAAACACTAACTAAGAAGGCAATCTTTCATGGCTTTCGATAGAGAACGGCCTTCTTCAGTAATAGTTTCTACCAAAAAAACATTTAGGTCAATTAGCAAATACTTTTATGCAGAATCTTTCTAATTGTGCTTCTCAAGGTCCAGACAAGCAAAATTGTAGTGTTAGGTTTTGAGTTGTGCTGAAGTCTCAGCAGGACTCTCTAGTTTAAGATTCTCTGACCTTAGCATTTCCATGCTGATTCATAGAGTACCTGCTTTCCCAATTCATTCTGCTTAATTCTAATTTAGTTGTAATAATTTTAGAGTCAATTTTGACACCTCTTTGCCCTTTGAGGATTTCTTCTTCTTCATGATTCATCATTAAGCTCATAAGTCTTCTGCAACACCACAGTTACAAATATAGAAGAGCGCTGTGAAGACAACAGATTTTTTATAGATAATAAATATACATCAAAAGTCCATAAGGAAATACTTCTATAACTAAAATTAAAAACAGTTCAAAAGTACAATATCATCAATATATTCACATGTCCAAGAAGAACTTTCTATGGTACAGAAGAATAAAAAAGCAGACTATTAGATTTATATTTTTTTTAGTTACATGCCCCATCTAAACCTACTGTTACATTTTCATTTAAGTAAGGTAAATTTAGTTTTTTCAGAAGTTCCTCTCAACTATACAGAACACAAAAATAATTTCCTTTTTATAGTGATGAAAAAATAATAGTTGTTCCAAAAATAAGCAGCGTGAAACCAAAGTGGAGAAGTTAGTTAACAGAACAAGAAGAAGTCTTCTTCATAGCAAGGTTTATAACTCATCTTGTGGGAAAAAATTGAATACCTGGGTTTGTATGTCTAGGCTAGCTAACCAAGTTGGATGAGAAGTTCAACAAGGTACAGGAAACAGAATACCAGCTGCCTAAATGAGTGTATTCTAGGGAAGAAAGAACAAAGACTGAATTCAGAAAGTTCTCTTCTAATGAATCTCTAAAAGTAATTAAATATGTTCTTTTCTCCTGCTTTCTAATTCAAGAATAATTTAAAGGATTTGTAATTACTTAAGGTTTCCACCCATTTATTCATCTCCATTACTATTGATTTAGCCTGAACAGAACAATTTCTGTTAAATTGTTACTAATTATTTCTTCAGATTATGTTAATCTTGCTGTCTTATTTACAAGTTCATTCACTACCTAGATACGTAGAAATAATTTTGAGACAGCATAATGAGAAAAGGACAGATCTAATTACATATAATTGTACACAGTAGGAAAAACAACATTCACTATAGTCTCACAGTACTATTTAATCTGTTTCTCTTTCCTCAAGACTTACATTGCAATTGTTGCTCTCACAAAAAATATCAACAGGCTTTACCTTTCTAATAGCCATAATTTTCAGATTGCTTTGTTTTGGTTTTCTTTTTTTCAGAAGAAGTAATTATATAATGGCTGACCAACCACTTAATAAAATATCAAAATAATTAGATTTTATTTTGTCACCTACAAGGCAGCCAGAAATTCTAAAATAAACAAGCACACTGTCCATTAATTAGACCCATTTTGGTCCCAAATATCCTAAGCCCGGTAAATTGCTGAGGGCTGACGTGATAAGATAAAATAATAACATGTAATATCCATTTAATGACTTTATTTTCATCTTCAGTGTGATTATAGGTGTAGTTTCCACATATGTGAAAAATATTAAGGGATCCTTTGTTTGCCTGTCAGCACAGATAAGGACCTGTGCTTCCAAGATGCACAGTATTACCCTAAATGAGCTTCAATTTGAAGAAGCACATGGTAAGGAAGTAGGACAAGGATATGCTGGTGAAATATAGGTCTTGCTGAAAGGGAACAATGGAGAAGAAGAAAAACAGACAGTTTAACATGCACAGTGTTTAGAAAGAAGTAAGTATGGGATAAAAAGAAGGCTGTAAGTTCAAACTTACAAAAGTAAAGACCCTAACATGATTTCTTTAAAAACAAACACACACACACACAAAACCCGAAAACAACCCAACAAAAAAAACCTCACACTTGTTATACTTTGACAGCTCTTGTGCTGAAAGAAGAAGATAAGTCACAAAAAATAAAGTAAAACAAACACCATGCTGCAGGAGACTGTCCTATCAAATTCCAGAAGTCCAAGGGTACTTTTATGTATATCTACAAGTAGTTCATATAAATAACCTGTGATAATTGAAAACAACTTGTTTTCTATATTATAGACAGCAGCCAGATAACAGCAGCCCAAAAAAAAATGTTATCAAACATTTTTCATATTCTTTTCTAACTAGATCTTTTTTCTTTCACTTGAGTGAAATAACCCTCAACTTTCTCCATCAAAAAAACAAGTGGTGGAATGAACTGCATAGAAAAATGCCTGTAATTCCTTTTCTTTGAGCAAACTTCTTCTAGGTAGATGTAAGATTAAACCAGATGAAACACAATACTGTATTTAAATTAATTTCTTTTAAAAAATGAGATATATTGAAGGGAAGTTTTGGAATTACAGATCTTAGAGATGAACATTCTCTTTGTACATGATGAAATGTGACAGCCAAGAAACAACTATTTCAGAGGAATACTAATCCACAGAAGGCAGTAAAAAGCAGGTCTAGTGACATTTGGCTAAAAGAATAATTTGATTCTTGCTTTTACTGAAGTTTTATGTTATTACAATGAATAGTTTACAAGATAGCACCAATGTAGCACCAAGATAGCACAATGTAGCCCCAAGAAAGCCCTGAGATGAGTTTGGGGATCCTAAGTAAGCTACAGTACTGATGCAGAGATTTGTAAACCAATTTTTATTTAGTCACAATTTATACAGAGAAAACTTTGTAACAATACATGAATACATGCTCCAAAACCCCTTTGAACCTATGTGGTTTTATGCCCAAACCCAGGATTACATCTCTCAAATGCCAGAAGTTCCCTTTGTTCTGTAGTCCTTTATTCCAAAAAAATCTTCATTCATGTTTTCCATTTTCAAGATCAGTTTTGTTACTTGTCATAGTTTCATCTTGCAAAACAAAAGACTATAGTGCTGTAGCTGTTAGGATTACAACAGGAATCAGAGTAATTAAGAAATTTGGTCTAAGTGTTCTAAGTGTTCCAGTCCAATTCCACACTGACTCCACTGGATTTCAAACTCTCCTAAAGGAAAAGGAAAAACTGAGCAACAATTATGGCCAAAGTAGTCTTACTAAATATTGTTTCATCACATGACTTAAACTTACCAGAATAACTGTAGAAAAACCAGTTCAGAGTACACCTGAGCTCTTTTCAGGGAGATCTGTAGCCACTGTGTAGCACAGCAGGGAACACCTCTCTGGCATATTCTGACAAAGCAGACAAAAGGCAGCGCACCTGCCTATCCTGTGCAATCAAATACTGCTTTAACATGCCCAGACCTGACATCTGATCAGTTAAATATTAAAAGCAATTCTTGACTGTAAAAGAGTATATATCTTTAAATAAATTTTGGATGCTCTAAGTATGAAAATGAAACACGTACATGGGCACTCAGGCAACTCCTCTAAACTAATATTTTTTAAATTAAAACAATTAATGTGCAATATCCTTATGCTTATCCATTTAACATGTGAATCTTAAATAAATATCTGGAGCTTGAGTAGTTTTGAATGACCAAGAGATCCTGATGTGCTGGTCTTAAACTGGTGAACAAGTAGATCATGGTAGACTTTAAGGCAAAAAAACAGTACCTTAAGTGACTGCCTTAAGACCTTAAGGCAGTCAGGTTTTTAAAACATATGTACATAGGAAAAGAATCAGAAGTCTACCACAAAAAATTACTCAAAATTAGATGAAAGAAAACCAAACCATGTTTGACTGCAGTTCAAATCAATATTCCATTTTCAGCTGTTAATTTCTTAGTAATTGTGTCTTATTTTCCTCCACATGTGTTCTATTGAAAATGTCAGTCACACTGAGATAGTGAAAGACTTTTGATCTATTAACATGCAGATTTTATGAAAAACACCAAGTCTTACTATCTTAGGACTTACTTTACAATAATTTTTAAGATCACTTATTTCTCAGTATGGCAGAACAGAAGAATTAAGAACAGTAGGTATTCATTTTTACTGCAAAACATTTTATAGAATTTTATAGGTAACAAGACAAAAAAAAAGTATGTCATTCAGACTTAGCAGAGATGGGCTGTATTTTATTTAGAAAAGTCTTACTGATGGGAGAAGCTGATTATTGAGAAAACAAGCCACAGGTGCACATCACACATATCAGGTGAACAACCATTCACCATCCAAGTCTTAGGGAACAAATTCTCCTTCATTTTAAGTACACAAATGGCCCATCTACATAGCCAGAAAAACTTCAATAGGAATGATTTACGTGACTATACTTGCACTAAAAACTACAGATAAAGGATCTGAAGTGTAGCTTTAGAACAGGAGGAAGAGAGATACTGTAATTTTCCTCACCAGGTTGCTGTGCATAGCACAAGAGAGCTGAAGCTGTAATGTGGATGCATGGATGCACATCCCAGCATGCTTTTCAATTACTTGTATCCTGTAACAATCAGATCATGATTTTATAAACACAGTTAATAAAATTTTAAAAAGTGACAATAGCAACTTCTATATTGGCAAAAATATTGATTGCATAATTTTAAAAATTAAGTGTAGTATTTAAAAATAAATGGGTACTAGTAGCAAGTGACATTTTAAATTTTATAACACTCTGAAGACGGCCCAATTAGAAATAACTTTCCCATTTTTTCTTTAAATACAGCTAGTAGTTTCTCAACACTGTGTGAGCAACTGTAAGGGCTGATTGGGATTTTGAAGTCTGTCACACAGAAACTGTTAGAGTAAAAGGAAATCAATGTTACAAAATGAATCATGACAGATGAAGAGAAGTGAGGCACAGAGGGAAAAGGTCAGTTACTGGGAAACTGATAATGCTAATAAACTAGTCAGTGGTAACCATCCTTATCATTTCTACTGATTATTCTTCAGACTGCCACAATGATGTCAAACCACACAAAAGAGCATTTATGCTATCGTTTAATTGATTAAAATCCAGTGGGAGAAAATTCTCATCTGAAATAATTTAACCAATTTGACAACTTGCAAAAAACCCTTCTCTGGATTACAAATCACATCTTCACTAGACTAGAAACTTCTCATACTTTAGACTTGTAGCTTGTTTTCTCTCTTCCATGTGTAGATGGAATGGTTTTTTGGTTTTGTACCCCCAAATGGGATGGAAGGTGGTATAAAAATACTCAATAGAAATGAAAAGCAGAGCCAGTGTGAAATGCTCTCTTCTTCACTGCCCACATGTATTAAATATTATTTCAATGGTGTATTTTGTGTGAATCTCAGTGTCTATGCAGAGGAAGAGACAGTAATCACCCCTCAATAAAGAGTCAATTTGCAACCTAATGGCTCTTCTGGGAGATATGCTCTTTTACCCAACCTATCAAAAATACTGGGCTGAACGAACACGTAGCTTGAGAGCAGTTATGGCAGTAAACCTATAGAGAACATATTTCATGTCACTATCATTAAGACATAATTATACTGATGTCCTGGTAAACAGATATTTGGACAGGAAAGGAATTAACTACCTTATAAGAAATAATCAGATAAACATACTCTCTACTTAAGTTCTGAAACCCAGTATATAAATCTAAGAAAACTGAAACTTGAAAAACTTTTGGGATACCCTTACATTCATGTAAAAGAGCTCTCCAGTTTTGTCACAGGCTAATACATCTGTTAGAGGCCATGGCTACTCTGCCTATAATAGGTTACTTTCACTTACAGTTTTTCAGTGTTCAGACAATCTGAAAGCATTCTTTTAAAAAGTACTAACTTCTAACTTCTGAGGACTCAGAGCTGTAATGAAAAATAAGCCTTAACTTATAAAACAAAAGTGACAATCACACATTAAAAAAATCTATCTGCACACTAACTTTCATTCCAAAACATGTATGAAAGTTAGTGTGCAGATAGTACAGCTATATGCGACATTTCATCAGTAGATGAAAGACTAAAAGCTCACGTGACTTATCCTTGGTGTCCTTCTTTCTAATCAATAGGTAAAACAAGAAGCTGCTGCAAATGGTTCTTTGGCAAAAATAAATGAAAAATAGAATAGTGATACCTATTGCTACCCCTCCATTGTAAGCCACCAGAGTGCAATACAGAAATGAAAAGTTAAAATAATTATGCAGTGTCTGCTTGGTTCTATGACCAGCATCCCCACAGACATCTCAAGAAATGGGCCTCTAGATCAAACAGTTAAAATAAATCTGACCTAAATGTTTTATCCTGCTGCTTCAAAGCTTGTTTGCAGAAATTTTTCACATCAAGTACACAGAGCAATTAAAATTATTAGCACTGCAAAAAACTGCACTTTAAAAAGAAAACTTAATTTTTAAAGCTTCCCCACACAAAGACAGATTACAAATTATTTAGAAGCAAAGAGTTATCAGAAAAAGAGTTTCACAATATTAGCCACAAGCCAGAATGTAAACTGCACTGAAAAAAAATCACACAGAATCACAAAATATTCTGAGTTGGAAGGGACCCACCAGGATCGAGTCCCAACCCTTAAGTGAATGGTCACGGATTGAACCTATGATCTTTATGTTATTAGCACCAAATCCTTTATATTCCTTTTTTTGGCAATAAGGTACTGAAACTGCACTCTTTATAAAGAAGAAATAATACCAAAAGCCCTTAAATCCATGTGAGATTTTGTGCTGCACAAAGGACAGACTCTATCTAATGGGCAAAGCACGAAGGTAAAATTTCATGGCAGTAACCCAGCACTCTTATTTTTCTTCTGTGTGGCTTTTAGGCAACAAACATGCACCAGAGTGGGCATCCACCACCTGCATTTAATAATCTTATCAACAAAAGTAAATGAAGTTTTAAGGTACTGTTACCAGCATTCAGAATTCTCAGTTTTATACAAGCTTTATAGAGACAAAACAAAGTCATTGAATAGCCAGTTATGTAAAAAGACATGTCATTGAATAGCCAGTTGTGTAAAAAGCAGTTATCAATGTTGAAGGAATAGTAAAATAGATCAAGGCATATAAAACAAAGAATTAATGTTACAAAATCAAGTAATTTCAATATCTGACTAATAACTGAGTAAGAGCTTTCCCCCACCCCCCCCAAACTTAACATTCAGGAAATAGTATTTCATAGAAAGCAAGTAAAAGACTAAATTTTACTGTAGTGGACTTAACAAAAGACTAAAATCATAGGATTGCTCTACTGAGAGGAAAGGAACTATGGCAAATTTGTTGTGTCACAGGAAGCAGTTTCAGAAGGCATTTTTTCTTTGAAGTCAGTTAAAATTCCTCCAACAAATTGAGACAAAACATATAAAGGTAAGCTGGAGGTGCACCTCCAAGCAAGACAAAATTTGCAAGCTGTATTCACAATGATATGTACTAGTAACAGATATTCCCCCCATAAAATGCTGGTATAATTGATTCAATTGCATAAATTTAATTTATATTTGTTTCACTACTAGTGCAGCAACCAGTCTGTTTTGCATCTTTTGCTGGTAGTCATTACATATTAGAAATATCTATTAAAATCTGCTCTTTATTAACCACTTCATTTGTTTCTTTACAGTGATCAAGCAGAGTATACAATCTGTCAGCTAATACCAACCAAACTGGCTTTTTCCCTGCAAGACATATGGTTCTAATCTTCCTCAGTACAGGTATCATTTATCTTGTTCTGTTCCATTTGATGAGCAGAAACTAATAAGGATATAGAATTGTTACCAGAGAGCATTTATTTCCCAGCATTAAGCCCAGATCACCTAAGGGGCAAAACAATTTATGTAAGGCTTCAAGACAAATGCATTAGTGATGTCGTAAGCGCTACTAGTATCTTGTCAATAGAAAACAAATCTAGCTATTTCCCACCCCAAAAGGAAACAGATGGTAGTAATCTGGAAAGGCAAAACTTGCTTACATTTCACTTCATGAGAAAGAACAGGAACAATTGGTTTCATTTTACTAGAACTAAAAAAAAGTCCTTTTGACTAAATTTCACTGAAAACTTTGGGGAGGAAAAGGTTAGGGATTTACAAGACCCTGGAGAAAATGACTCAGTGTCTGAAACATTACGAGAAATTAAATTTTTCAGGTATCATCATAGAGGTGGTTGATCTTTTACTAACTAAGATAAGGTGACAAATCTGTAGATGGAAAAATGTCATCACAAGAAGTTTTATTAGGCTCAGGAACAACTGCATGAACCTGTGTCAATACTTTCCTTTTTTTTATCAATGAAAGAGAAGAAGCATGAAGAAAATTTTCTTGTTCAGAAACTCATAGGCATTTTAACATTAGCAATGTTTCCTGCCTAGAGTAAAAACATAGCAGACATTTGCATTTTAAACACCATTTCATTTTAAGATCAACTGATAAATAATTGATAGCATTTTGACTGAGTAATGAGGAAAAAAAGGAAAAAAAAAATTCCTTTTTATTAAGGAAAAAAAAAAACCAACCAAACCCCAAAATTGTATTTGTAAATATAATCCTCTTTAAATGAAAGAGATCTCATCTCCCCCCTGTCCTTACTCATACTTTCTCATACTCTCTTTACTCTCTTTTCCATTTCTGCTTATAGCTCATTACTCTAAAAGAGTCCCAGAATAAAGGACCAGGACCTGTGCCACATATAAGTCCCTACCAAGAACAAACAATAGGCTTATGAGGCGCAGGGCCAGGAGTTGGACATGATGATCCTGATGGCTGCCTTTCATTCAGCATATTCTGTGATTCTATGAATTCCTTGTACCTGTTTAAGAAGGAGTACCAAGACTGAGCCTACTAGGTATCAAAAAGACTTTAAAGTTTTTGTTTTTCAAAAGTTTTGGTTTTTCCTCATCCAATTTCCATTAACATTTTGCATTTGTCTTTAAGAATGTGGTCCAGTGTCTAGTTTCTCATAAAACCTCTACTGATCTATCTTAATATTATCTGTACATTCTTAGTATATTTTTAATTCTAAGGAATTTAAAACGAACTGAGGAGAGTAGGTCAGAGGAGACCCATGAGCTGTCTGATAAATAAATCAGGTTTTCCTTATCTCTCACTCACAAAATCTCAGTATCTGTAATAAAGGAAGTCCAGCAAAGTGTAGAATCCATTATACAGTTCAAATATCACAAAGCCAATCACTTAAGGAAGTTACTTATTTATACAGAAACATTATCTTAAACATGCGGATACAAATACTGCTTGTACTTTATCTCTGCTAGATGTGTAATCTCATTTTTCACTTGAAGATATGTTTAAAATGCTTCATTTGTCTATATATCCTGTCACATATTATCATAGCAACTTCACTAGAAGTTTCTTCAGAAGTAAGAACTTCAAAAACCACTAGAGGGTTACCTAGATTATCAAACAGAACCCAATAAGAAGCAAACTTAAAACTCCTGCTGGAAGGTTCAAACTTATTTCTTACTAGGCAAACACAAATGTTCCAGCTTTTTGTACATTTTCAAAAAGACATCGAGAAGAAAAGCAAACACCAATAATAAACAGCTGTATAACTGAAGTTATAACATCTTGTTTTGAGATACACATGAGTGTCTGGATATAAACTGAAATGTAGTCTTGTTCTATCTCTTATAATAGATCTATATTTTAAAATTGTATTTATATCTTTAATTTAGAAAAAAAATTGATATAATTTAGTCAAAAGATATGGCCAATTAATAAGCATCTATGAGGTACTACTTTCATTTCAGATTTAAGGACAAATTGTTAAACATGAAGAGAAAACCGCCTTGTTACTTTCATTTATTGCCATTCAAAGCAAACCTCTTAAGGCAATACAATCCCAGCAGGAAGGTAAAGCAATCATTCTATGGTCTGCCCCTAACCAAGAGCTGACAGTGTAGAGGAAAGAAAAGATATGATACTAAGTTGCATTTATCTATGGTTTCAGTGAGTTTTTGTACATTTCTCCAAAACCAGATATTTTTGTCACACACCTTTTGTAGATACAGAAAACACTCACCAGCAGTTTCACTTCAGGCTGATTTGTGAATGCATGTGACATGGCTTATGCATACAGTATGCAATGCATACATGTTTCTTCACAGGCAAGAGCTGATGAACAGATGAAAGCACAGAACACATGAATGCCATTTTCAGAAGTAGAAATCTTATGATTTATAATTTGAATGAACTAAATAAGATGTTTTTTCTGCAAGAGATAAATACGTTTGGCATTTCTGTGTTGTGTCAAAAGAAAATTTCATTTACAGAAGAAGATGCCATATAATTTGTATCTATGAAAAAGCAGATTATGCCTTACTGAACTAGAGGATGATTTTCCCTAGCAATGTTTTATACTATCTGCCTACATACTACACAATTTTAACTAACTGAGGAAGAAATGCCTTTTGTTTTTATTTCCTTTACTAATTTACATCACTGCCAAATTCAAAAGAAGCTGTTAAAACAAAGGGGGGGGAAGGGGGTGAGGGGTGGGTTTGTGGAAAAACCATGAAAGAGAAGTGGAAAAAAAAAGAAAGAAAATAAAGGAGTATAAAAGTATCCACTGAGATACAGAACTATCTGGTAGTTATACCACCATCTGGTCCTAATTAAAATAGGATAATGTAGTTTAATCATGACTCAAAATAAACCTAGATGATGTTAGGGACCTCAAAAGAAAGAAAATATTTTAAAAACCACGGAAAGATTGCCATGGATTTTCAGGGAACAAAAGAAAAAAAAAAAGGAAATAAAAAGTACTACCACTGCATTGTCAAAACAAAGAAAAATAAGCCCTTCCTTTTCTAGATTTACTTGATCTTGACTTTTTTTTTTTTTTTCACCAAGAAGTATAGAATCTTTTCCATGCCCACACAGGAGGATACAGGGAGCAAGTCTATAAACTCTCAAAGACTAACTGCTATGAAAGCAGATCTATGACTGTTTCCTGGCTATCCAATATTACCTGGGGAAAAGAATGCACTTTAGAGTCTGAAATAATAAAATAGGGAGAGAGGAGGGACGGCAGCAGACTGGGATTGAGGCTATCCAGAGATTCATGCTGTAGACAGGTTATAATAAAACATTCTTATTATTGGAAAATACAAGATCTGACAGAAGTATATTATTTTTCTAGCATGTTTATTTTCTTACAAGTTTAGTGGCTTCCATCAAAGATTAATTTGGGAGACTGTATTTGACTCCTGAAAGCAATGATGCTTTCCCACTGAGAAGAATGTTGTTTTGTTTAGTAAGAAATCCTCCTGCTAGGAAGGAAAAAAATCCCCAAAAGTCTACCAAAAAACCCCTCCAAATCACTCCAACTACAACTCCCAAAAACCAATAAAACAATGGCATGCCATAAGCACTAACTAGTTTATTTTGTTTCCAGCACTTTCAATGATTCTTGGCTCCTCCTGTATAACTTATTCTTAAAAGCTACACTTCTCAAGAATTTCAATCCTCCAGTCTAACCCTCAAAGACTGGCAGAGTCGACCGGCTGTAATCTCAAAGCAATAATTTTTAATTGTGTTTTGCTTAAATAATGGTTATAACCTTTTACTGAAATTTCTGATTCCAGCTGACCTATGCATGTGCTAATACTGGATATATAATTCTACATACAGTGTAAGAGAAATGTATCTGCTAATACAGCAATATATATTACAAAACTTCCCACAAACAAGATTTTTGCTTTGTTTTTGCACTCTAACAGGCAGGGCACATGGAGGCTTTAATTTCCAATTCCCTTCTCCATCCCTTGTGATGTTATTTCCATATCATTACCACTTAACATACTTTTAAAGTCTGTCTGACAGCTGTCAGTTAAAAGTTAGACCAAGTAACATCTTGTTTCAACAGACTGCTGTTGTGCATGTGGTGCCCAGAATGAGTGCAGACATCAAGCAGTAACTGCTCAGAATTCTCAGTCTGGAAAGAAAGAGAGGTAAGAAAATCCTCCCTCACCGGATCCAAAAAATACAGTGAGCCACAGCCTGCTTCTGTGGGTGTTAGAGAATCATAAAATAACTTGGGTTCAACTTCAGCAGTCTTACTCAGAACAGCTATGTGATCAGACCAGGAGACCAGGCTACTGAGGGCTTTCATCCTGTCAGGTCTTGAAAACCTCCGAAGATGGAAGCATCACTGAGCCTTTGCTCCACCGCTGGACTGGCCTTGCAGGGGAAAAGGTTTCTCCTTACACTCAGTCTGCACTGTTCCCCAAATTCTGTTTCAATGTATACCCATTACCTCTTGCACTTTCTGGCTATACTTTCTTGATGAGTCATGGTTGGTGGGAGGCTGCCCTCAGATCCTGCTCCCCAGAAGGCATCTCATTCCAGGCTAAGTAAGCACAGTGCACTTGGCCTCCTTGCAAGAAGTGCTCCTGCCCTTGGCCATCTTGGTGGTCTGCTGCAAAAGCTGCTCTTTTTCACCTATGTTATTCTTGCACTGGGGAAGAAGGGGGACAAGAAGTGGATGCAGTATTTAAATGGATTTAACAAAGCACTGAACAGAAGACAACAGAAAATTTTGTCAACCTACTGGCTTCACTACAGCTTAAAAAGCTCTCATTTGTCCTTTTGACTCTCTCTTCTGTCAGGATACACTGCTGACTTATGCCCTACTTGCTGTCTTCCAGTGTCTTCTCATCTCTACAGAATTGCTCCCATTTTTCAGCTCTCAGTCTGTGTTGTGGCCAAGGACACTTAGCTGACACTTAAATCATGTCAGCTTTCCTGAACTCCTTTATCCTTCAAAGCTCCTATGGCACCTCGCCTACCAGTTTCCCAAGGAAGATGAAATCCTTTCTCCCGATGTCCAGGGTCTGCAACTCATCTTGCTACAATAAAGTCTGACTGTAATATTATAATTCTCCCTCATTTGTAAATAACAAATTCAGCTGTACATAGTGGCTCTTGGATGGCCCACCTTGATACACACCTGTATCAAGCAGTTATTACTCACATTTTGCAGAAATGTTCTCAATTGTTTATGTCTTCCTATTTATGGCAGATTGTCAGCAGATTTTCAGCAGATATTCAGCAGATTTTAGGGAGACTACAGTCTCATGAGAATCTGTTAGTAATCCAGAGACTTTCTTCAGTTGTTTAAAAGAACAACTTGTTTCTTCATGTATCTTGTCACTCATTGGTGACCTGCAGCCTGCTCCCTCCACAGTTTCATGGACTCTCCTTTGACCTTAACTCACAAGCTACACCTTCTCATCATGGGCATCACTACTACTTGTCTTTCATTCGTCTTTCCTGAAGAGCTAGTACCTCTCTGTTAGAGATTTCAAACGGCATGAACTGTCCTACCATATCTCAGTTATTCCCATCATGTTGCAGTACTGTGACCAGAGACAGCTCTTGTTCTTCGTGCTTGTTTCTCAGGCTGTGTACATATATGCTTGAGCACGTACAGACTTTCTCCAGAACCATCAACACTGCAGAAAATCCCAGCACAGTCTCATAAAAGCTTCTGCCAGGACTAGGCTTCTTTATTTAATTAATTTAACATTCTAATTCTTAACATTCCTTTAACATTAATTCTAAATTAATTAATTTAACATTCTAGGCTCCTTTATTTAATATCTGCTCCAACAGCAGAATGCTCCTATTGTGCTGCTGTAGTAGAAACACCTTTTTTTAGGATGGCAGAATGTGATTATTTTTTTTTATTTGGAGAAAACACAGAGGTTTTTCATTTCCTGGGGTTTGATGCAAACCCCAGGAATTCAAAACCAGAGTAAAGTGCTCTGCAACAGCTTAGAGAATTCTTTGTGCTCCATTTACTACCCTATTTACTTCACTTCTCTAAGCAGGCCCTTATGCAACACAACTGTCTCTTCCATTCTCTGACTCTGAATCACTGCTTGTCTCCTCACTGCTTTTTTATAAAGTTTTCCCAGAAATGCATCTAGGTGAAAACTTCAATGGCTTGACAACATCAAGAGATGCACTTAAACCCTAGGTCTGACTGTTATACATAAAGATATTAAAACAAATCAGTCTTTTCATCCATGCCTTTCTATCTATCATCTTGTAATAGAGAAAAGAGTGATACAATAAAATTACAAAGTACTCTTTAATTCTGATCTCGTTATTAATGACAAAGCTTATATGACAAAGAGAAAAAAAGGTCAGTCAATAAAGGATTCAGTGTATCATCAATTATTTGTGGAGTTCCAATGAAAAAAATTCTTGTAATTAAGTAATAGAACACTTATACTCTGAGATATACCTGAAAACAGTCATGAAGGATTTTAAATGCTACTAGGACTTAATTTTTTTAGTTGTATGGACTAGAAACCACTGCTTACTAGGCAGTACTATTCCTATACACATCTTCATCTTCTTATAATACCAATACTTATTGGAAAAATAAACAAAACCCCTGTTATTAAAACAAAATCTCAGCTTTCTCCTCTGTAGAGTTACCTTTCAAGTAGTGCAGACATGCTATATACAGGAAAACTGGGATATTAATCAGTTTCCCCTGAGTAGTGCTTCCCAAGGAAAGAAAGGAAAAGCAACTTTTTAGAGCCAAAAGCAGTATAAAAATAACAGAACATAAACTAAAATCTAACTGGCAGAGTGGAGTGGGGTGTCACAGAAGGTAATGGCATAGTACTGACTTGGTGGGGTTCTTTTCAAAACTGAAGAGAGCATTTTTGATTCCTCTATATGTATTAGGAAATCTGGCTAAAATTTGGCAGGAGAACTTAGGCTTTTCTATGTGAGGCCCCTAAATCAAAAGCCTTTTGAATTGTGCTTAGAATGTCTTTTACATATCACTGCAAAAATACTACTCTGAGATGCAAAGTTAGTAAGCTCTGCTTTATGCAATCCTAGAATTAAATTAATTAGCAGTAAATTAAAATTTTAATCTGTACTGTGCTGTGATCTTCTACCATGATTTTGCTTCTTATCATTCTAAATAACCCTACACAGAGTATACAAGATTGTTTTCGTATTTTTAATATTATTTGAAAAAAATATACTTGTATTATGCACTTAACCAAACTTAAGTCTCTCTCATCACAATAAAGTCTTTAGGAAGTATCTTCAATATATCTTCACAGTATGTGAAGTCGACAATTTCTTATTTAAAAAGCAACCTGTCAGGCTTCTTGACACCTAGTTCTAGCCAGTAAGGTCACCGTCTAGAAATATTAAGAAATATTGAAAGTGTTCTGATCCATATTGAGGAAAGCATAATTGGCCACAAACATCTCTGCATTCTTACTTGCCACTTTCAGATATGCATCCTTTTCCAGGCTGCCTTGTACATCTTAAAATGGCTTTCTTAATAAATAGTTATTTCAATAGCTTTCTAAAGGTATACATTTGGGATGTTAAAAAAAAGACAGGAATAAAAGAAAACTAGAACAGAAAGTACAGAACACAGCACTTTGACTAAAGAAATATATGCAATTCCCACATTTAATTGTGTTAAGAGGACACACAGAACTCATGAAAAAAATAAAAATCTGTTATAACTGCTCTGTGGCCTGGAGCAGAGACCTGCTCTAACCTATTCCATCTCACTAAAAGCACTCTGCAAGGCCATATACTAGTCTTGAGCTGTAGATCTGAGACAGTAAAGTGCTTGAAAATAATTTTGCAAACTACACTTTAAGGAGCAAGCTCGTGATAAAAACAAAGCCTCAACAAACTTCTACCACAAACAGTCTCCACTTGACACAGACTGGTATTTCATTCTGGAGCCACACAAAGACAATACAAACAACTGGCAAGTCCTTCAACATCAAGGCAAACAGTTGAGGTTTTATTATTCTTCCAAAAAGCATTAAGATACAATTTACAAGGCCACAATCCCTCCTTTTCAGAGTTATCCCAAAAAAGGCATAAAGAAAAAACCCATGCACAACATCTTTTAATACTGTCTTATGCTAAAATAGTCAAGCTAGTTTGTCCAGCACATATCAGAATGACTTTAAAACTGACTGAGCTTTAGCATGCACCACAGTTTGTGATTTGGAGAAATCTTTGTCATCCTATTGTCTTCTTATTTCTGCAACTGTCTCTTTCAAACCTACAATCTTCCACATGAAATAAGTCAATCACTAAACAGCTTTGCATTTTCTCTCTCTTCAGAGGACAGCATACACCTATTTGGGATTGTTTTCTTTAAAAAAAAAAAGTGTTCTGTCACAGAAATTAATAGCACAAAAATCTCTGACTCTCTCACCAATACCTACTGTTTCATTCCAGGTCTACCCAAAGAGTAACTAGCTCATTTCTGTGCACTGTCACAACATCACTGAGAGTAGGGAAAGCATTCTAGGTGAAACAATTTTGATGACTTCTTGATCCACATCAATTAGCTTGGAGTGACAATTTTACCCTATTCCTTTAACATCTTAATCATGGGACTCTTTAAGAATGTTCAGAAGCTATGAAAAGCTCTGAGAAGTATGGACCCCACATGTTGTTTTGGGGTTGATTTACATTTAAAACAAATCACTATTTTTGAATATCTTATAGTCAGTTCATCATATTGCTTCAAGTGTAAGCTTCTATTTTATTAATAAATATGATGGTTTTCAGAGAAAGATGAGTGAACTGATAGCATCCAAGTCCCAGTATTTCATGGTAAGAATATATATAAATGCTTTTAGCTGAGCTGTTTCACTCTGGTCCTAGCATGACCTATCTTCTCCAAGAATTTCTAGTCACAATTTTGTCTAAAGCAAATAAATCAGGTTATATTTTCTACAAATAGCTTGAAAGTCTAGTAGAAAACTCCACATCACAGGTTTTAGTCACATATGGAAAAGACAAATGGCAGTCTTCCCTCTTCCCTACGCTCTCCCCAAGTTTGAAGCAGGGCTACATTCTTCCATCCCCTAATCACATGAAATTTAGTTCTCTTCCCTGCCCCCACTGAAGCTTTTACACCCGATTCAGCTGTACACTTCATGTGTTTTCAAAAGATGGGGGTTTTCTAACATGGCAGGTGTGTCTGCAAACACAGTAGGAATAAGATATGATCAGGTGTTTGTAGTGCTAGAAAGAAATATACTATTCTCAGTGTAACTATTGGCAAAAAGAAGAAATAGAGTGAAGGGAAAGTTTCTGAAGAACAACTTGCAAAAATTTTGGACATTTATATATAATTTTGAAAGGGCATTTTTGTAACTGCTTTCAAAGTTTGTTTTTTATAAATGCCTGAGCATTTGAGCTAGAACTAGCCAAGGCAAAGACTGGCATTTAAAGTCTGCAGCTACCTCTACAAATGTTAGCTTGAATTCAAGCTCTTTCCTCAACTTTATTTACCCAACAGAGAAGCAGTTTGTGAAGCAAGCTTCCACTGTAATTTCACTATTAATCTGTCAAACTGAAAACCTTCCTGTTATTTGGATTTCCAAAAATCTTGGGGGTGGGAGGAGCACCTCTCTGCAGGCGGGGGGAAAAAAATTGTACACAAAACTTGTGGTTGCATCTAAGAAACGTGTAACAGAGCACAGACAGAAAATTATGGCTACAAGTCATGCAAAAGGTTGCTGTTCTTTGAACACTTAAGAGTTATCCACTCTTTTATTATATAATCTTTAATTAAGCTATCTTTCTTCTTAGACACATTTTTCAGGTCACTTTCAGAGTTTACTTGTGATCCCACAAAACTCACTACTGCACACTGCTTTATAAACTAGAATATGCCATCTACTGGCAATTTAATAAATTGGAAGTTCATCCATCACTACTTCAAACATTCTAAAAGTTTTACCTGTGTTCAATTTAAATGCAAGACTAAAGGAACGAACTCCAGCTAAATCCTTCAGATTGCATTCCAGCACTTGGCATGTAAATATGACAAGTTACAAGACACTTAACAATAAATCAGAAAGCTAGTGCTATACTGTAGGTCTGTTCAGCACAACTTTCTGAAACCAAATCAAACTGACTTTCCTTTTTCTCTGCTGTTATTTTCTTATTTTATGAGAGGGAATAAAACATCCCCATGCCCTAGTCTGAGGATTCTAGAAAAATTCAGCTGCAGTTACCTGATTGAACTTAAAGAAAGAACTGTTTAAAAGATTTTTTTCATAGCGGGAGAGTTGAAACATATTTAACTCCTACATTTTAAGAGTATAAGACCCATGGTTTAGCAACTCCATTATAAAAGATTCACTTTAACATATACACGTTTGTTAACATTGCAGTGTTATAGTGCAGTAACATAGCTCAATTTGAGCATAAATGCACTTTTCAAAGTAGGTTTCCAAAACTGTTTTTAGGGTCTAGCCACTTTAATGATTGTTTCCACTTCTAGCATTTGTTAAGACAGACTGTTGAGGAAGTCCTTTGACACAGAGAACAGGTGCCTTACACAGGTGCCTTACACAGCTGAACCTGCTGCACTAGGTACCCTGACAGGAACCGAGGAGCACGTGAATGGAGCACCTTTAACCCTGGGAGGTTCAGCAGGCGGAGCTGCCAGTCCCGCCGCGGGCCGCAGCGAGCCGCGGCAGCGCCTCCCCCGCACCGCCGCCGGCCTCTCCGCCACCTGGAGCCGCATCAGCTCCTGCTGCCCCTTCAGGCTGTCCTTCATGGCCTTCGAGAACACGAACCCCATCGCGCCCTGCAGCGCAGAGGACACGAAACGGGGGGCGCCGGCGAGCCGGGAGAACCGGGTGAGGCTGAGGAGAGCCGCCCCCGGGCGGAGCCTGGCCTGGGTGCCGCCCCCTCCTCAGCTATAGAAACTATCTCAAGAAACTGGAAGAAACCCATCCCATATGAATAGACACACAGGCCCTGGTAGGCTCACCACTCGGGGGTGATACATCTAGGCAATACATATAAATCAACAAGGAAAATAATTAAAAATGCCTTTGTTGCTTAACACTTATCTTGCTTGGCCTTTCATCATGTGTCAGAATGTTTTCATGACATCATCATCTGTAATTACAGGTCGGCTTTGAAATCCAAAGAAACTAAATTTTCATACTTAAAAATACTGAGTCAGAAATTATCCTCTGTCATTTGGCCTTTAAAACAGTGATAAAAAATAAGTGCTAGAATTACAAAATCACAGAATATTCTAAATTAGAAGATGATCCCACAGGGATCATCAAGTCCGACTCTTAAGTGAATGGCCCATATGGGGATCAAATCTACAGCCCTGATAATATTAACAGCATGCTCTAATATCCAGAATTCTTCTGGCACGAAAGAGTATCTCATTCAGTTTTCCAACTTGAGTCTGTGAGGATACACAGCACTTCGAACACCTCACAGTGCAATTTGACATCTTGTCTTAACGCAATAATTAATGTTTTTCCAAAAACAGTCTACTCCTTCAATCTGCTGATATCTTGATCTGCAAATGCTGTTTTGGACAATACTTACTTTCTAAATTCAGGCATTTTCCAAACAGTTTTGTTTAAAAAAATACTGAGAAGACTGTCTTCCATTTTTCCTGCTGCTTTTTTTTTTTTTTTTTTTTTTTTTTTTTTTTTAATTACTGGTAGAGCAAAAATGAGAAAAAAACAAGGAAAAAATATTTTTCTCTTGTGGAAACTTGCTTAGCATTTTTACTCGAAGTAAAAACTTGAAGGAAAGAACTTCCAAGAACTTAAACTATTGTAGTGATATTTTGAAAATGCCTGTGACTTTTTGAAGTATTCAACAAGTATTTAATTTCTCCCCTGGATCTCTGATGCAGCAGAGAACCAGGGGAGAAATTTATTGGTATACTCCAGCTCCACGCAAGATGGCACTACTGCACTGGCAGCCACTGACGAGACTTCATCAGAGAGAACTGTGACTGATGGGTTATAGTCTCACTGATAAATTTGTGAGACTATAACATTCTTTCAAAGCAGTTTACCAAAGATACCATCCATCTACACCCAATGAGCCCCTTGCAACCAAGCAAACCATTTTGGTCTGTCCAAATCTTTCCTTGAGGAGAAAGGAGTTTGAGTGCAGTAGACCTCTGCAGTGCAGCCCTGGCGAACCTCTGTGTTACAGAGATCTGCTTTCTATGGAGGGGTTAGCACGATGGGGCAGCAGATTTCAATAACACAGGAACAGATAAGGCAGAGGTGGAGGGGCAGAACTGTGACTTACTGCTAGAAAAACAGTACAGGTTTCTGAAGAAAGGATCTAGGACTTAAGAAGTAGCATAGAGAACGGAGACTAGTTTCTACAGGGCATAAGAAACCACTGTGATTCTTGCCGGTGGAGGGGAGACTGGTTTGAGCTACATCAGAAGCCCACTTGCAGCAGGGGCTGCAGCTCCTGCCTCTCTTTTTGGTACCACATGTGGCTTGAATTATGTGATTTCACTGATATTGTAAATATTCATGGCACCACACTGAGGGATATAGCCTCTCTTGTTCTAATTCCCAGTCTGTCAGGTCATGGTATGGAGAGGAAAAAATCAGACAGCATCATACATTGCACGGTGCTGTTAGATTGTCAGCATTTCTGAAGGTAGGCAGTATTTCTCTAGTCCAGAAAGCAGCAGGTAGTGCTGCCATTACAAAAGTCATAAAGACATTTCAAAGTAACACAAATCTGGTATCCAATAGATAGGCAGGCGTGTCTCCTTTGTTCTCGTCATATTTTTTAAAATAATATTTAAATTATAAGGCGTATTTTCTCCACAAAGAGCTGGTCCAAAAATGATTGAACCTTGGAAATGCTGACTGTGATACCTAATTTAAAAAAAGTCAAGTAAAAACTGAAATAGCTATAATTTGAGCTTATGCAGATATTAGGTAATTTATTTGTGATTTTTACATGATGAGGAAGAAAAAGGAACACAGAATTAGAACCAGAAGAAATATTTGAAAGAAAGCAAGTGTTCTTCCTCTTATCTTTATATGTAATACACTTGGATGCATCAGTTTGAATTCTACCATAATGACTTGAATGTTAAACAATTCATTATTCTCTTCAATTATATAATCCAGATTGAGAAGGAAACGTACTATGCTAGAGATAGCTTGTAGAACTAGTATCTAGAAAGTAGGCTGTACCTGTATCAGTCTGCCAGACTGATGTAATTGAAATTGAAAGATTATCTACTAAATTGAATTCCAAAATTTATCAATCAAAACAGTTAGTTTGAAAGAAACTGAAGAAATAAATTGAAGACCAATGTCCTGAAATTGTAGTATTTAGCAAGCCAATTTCTTTGTTGTTTTACAGTATATTTACTTAAGTATGCCAGAAGTGTATTGACTGTAAACATAGATGACCATAAGACATTTTAACCCCATAATAACTAATTATTTAACTTGTAAGAGTAACTTTTATTTTAGATTTTAGGAATGAATGTTCAGCAAAACAATCCAGACTTCTAATATTTCACATTAATGAAGAGAGATGATTGCAACCTTGTGGATTTTTACCTATTATTTTGTTTTACTATTTGACTTTTGAAAATAGGAATTGTGTGAAGGAAAATCCTAGCAGCTACACAGAGCTAAGTTAAGCCTGTAGCTTTGACACAGCATTTTTTGCTTGTTGTAGGGGAAGTCCCTATGTTATCTGGTCTTCTTAGTTAACTTAAAGCATTTATCATAAACTAGAAGCTTCCACTTCATTCTGGGAATGTTTTTGCAGTCATTTTTTGTTCTTACTGGAAACTTCATAGTTTGGCTTATGATTATTTTGTCTGGTTTTGTGACTCTTTTGTAACTCATGTACACCACATAGTTGTGTAAGTAAATTTGCCATTTACAAATGTCATGTTTATTGCTAAACAATTTGAAGCTTCTTAAAGTATGAGCTTCCTCTAAGTCATCTGTTTGGGCTTCTACCTGCCTTGAGACCTCTGTGCTTCTCTGTGCTTGTGGCGGTATGTCTCTGTTGGGCTGATATCCCATGGGAAGGGCCTGGAAGCAGCAGGGACAGCAGTCTTTGTCTGTGTGAGGGGTGTGCAGAGGACTGTGAGAGGTGTGCAGAGGAGTTTTAATTGCATAACGTAATACCTACATTCTTCTTTCTGAGGGACTCATGTTTCTGGAAGATTTGAACACAATTAAACCGACTGATGTTAAAAACCTCCACATCAATGGGATGTATCAACAGAAAACCCAATGGCTTCCAGGTAGGGAATCCTGTGGTTTCTCAAACACCTGCTGGCTTATGGCCCACAAAACCATTAACTTCATACTGCAGGTGGCCGTACCTGATGCTTAGGGTATAGAGAGCACAAGGGTTTGGGTGTCCTTCCCCTCCTTCAGTACCTATCTCTGAGACGTGTATGCTACCATGGATCACAATTTTGTATTTGATTTGTATTTTACCCTGTAAATACACTCATTAGTAAAACACTCTCATAACCACTCTTTGGTTCTTTGGTAATGTCCTGAATAATATTCTTATTAAAGGGTTGCTTTCTTGCAGAAAAGTTATAGCTGATCTTGTTATGTTTCATAACATAAGAAATATTATCGCAGCAAAAAAACTATACACGACACTGATGTCCAGATCGTATTATCATGTTATTAAATTGGAGGTTGTTTCCCAGAAGGCTCTTTAAGTGGCAGGAACAGAGCTGTTTAAATAAATTGCTTCTTTGTCTCTGGAGAAGCAGGACATAGCTCCGGGAATTCATGGATAGCCTGGATACTGTGTCATTTCCAGTCCTCCGCATGAATACTGGAAATGCATCCGTTTAGAAAGTGCAAGCCATCCGTTTACAATAAATTATCTCACCATGTTAAAAAAGAAAGGATAAGGAAAGGGCAACAGACGCAGGGTGAGGCAGTACTGGTGTCGCTTTTGGTTTTGTTGCTTAGAGCTCACGACTCCCAGGAACAGAGAAGTTGCCTAGAGAACTCCCTGCTCCGCCACGGCGGAAGCGCTGGGAAAGGTGAGGCCCAGGAGCACGGCGCGGGGGATTTCGGCACGGCTTTCCGCGAAGGGCCGCGGCCGGGAGCAGTTCCCGGCACTGCCGCGGCCGGCGCAGCCGCAGCAGGGGGGCCGGGGCCGGGGCCGGGGCCGGGGCCGGGGCGTATCACGCCTGGTCCGACCGAGGCCTGGCCGAGATGGGACGGGAGACGCTCCGCACAGCTTCGGCGGCCGCGGAGAGAGCCCCAGGCAGGGAGGCGCCGCCAGGCTGGGAGGAGCCGGACGGCGGCAATGCGGGGCTGCCGGAGGCCGGAGCCCGTCCCGGCGCTGCAGCGCCCTCATCCCACCCTGAGATCACCGCGGCACCGGGGCCACCCGAGCCTGCCCGGGGCGTGCTCCCTGAAGGCGTTTGCTTGGGAATGCCCGGTGGCAGGCAGGACTGGGATAGGAGTCTGGGAAGTTTGTTGCAAAACAGATAAAAAAAACCCCAAAACTCGAACTCCACCACAGCAGTACAGAACTGTGCAGTAAAATGTCCTTGTGTGCTTGTGGATGTGTATGTGTGTGTGTATATATAAGAGCATATGTGTATAAACAACAAAATTAATAAGAACAAAAAGAAACTCAACAAAACAAAACGCCACCTGTCGTGGTCTTTCATTTGCTGCTAAAAATTTACATGGAATATGCAACCCTGTGACCTCAAGGTAAGCAATGAAAAAGCAGGAACTAATTTCCTGAATTTCTTGACATTGAAAGGTCACTACATTGAAAGGTGGCTTCTGTGATCTCACAGTATTTTATAAATGTGTTTCAGTTTCTTTCTGTTGCACCTTTTTTTTTTTTTTTCTTTACTGAGACAATATAATTTAGCCTCTTTTTAAGAGCAGCAAAAAAACCCAGTGGAAATTAACATTTATCGATCTCACCTACTGCGAATATCCACCCCCTCAATCTCGTAAGGTAGTTTCAGGTCGTTACAACCTAAATGTTACATTCAGCTATTTTATATATCACGGTTTCCACATTCATCTCACACATCAAGTAAAAACCTTAATCAGTTTTGTTCATTATGTGGTTTTTCTTCCATGACAGATACTGTGAGCAGGCTGTCAAGTGGAAAGAAAAAAACAGTGAAAAATTTTAGAGCGCTCATTTTACAGTATTTTAACTCTGAGAATTTTAACTTTTTTCTTATGTATGTGAAGACAGCTTAAGAGAATGAATTTACTCTGAAACATATGTTTAGAGTTGTATTTTGTGCTGTTGACTTGGTTCTCCCTCTACAGTCTACAAGTTAATGTGAGTTCATCCTTTTGCTTCTAATGCTTGAGGGGGAGGGGGGTTCTGTATTCTTAAAGGACTTCTAGAATTAAGAAAATGAAAAAGACAGTACTCTCTATTTTTTATTAACGTAGTAGATAGGATTAAGAACTCTTTTTTCACTACACAGTAACTGTGTCCAAATCTTGGGAAGAGAATATCTGTCTTTACAAGAGGAGGGTCAGAAGTGCTTTTCCTGTTATTCCTACATTATTTCTATTCCTATGATCTTCATGGACATGAGAAAATTGTGTAGAAAGTTCTAGTTGTTGTTAGCAGCTTTTTGGCATGGTTTGAGATTAATAATCTAGGGATCCTGAGTTTGTGTAGATGGATGACCTCCTGCAATTGGTATTCCAAGGACTGGTGCTCACACATAGCTTTGATTAGATTAGGTGTTTCTTAAAATGACCATGGCATTTTATGTTCAAATTTTTGCATCATTTGTGTGTTTGATTACAGTGAACCACTGTTAGCAATACAGAATTTTCCCTGCTGGGGAACTTTCCAATCATGGGGAAGTTTCCTAAAGAAGTAGGTGTACTTACATCAACATTTGTCACATGAAGTCTTTTGACAAATAGTTCTGTTTTTTCCTGTCTTTTTCATTTGATCGTGGCAGAAACGTGCAGCAGCAGTACTGGGGAGCAATTTGCACTGTTTAGAATATACTTTGCTTTTAAAAAACTATTTGCCACAGATGTTGGAAGCTGGCAGGAGGATAGAAAGGGATTTGTGGTATATACTGTAAGAAAAATAGCAAGCTTTAGTAAAGGACTTTGATTGATGTCAAGGTCTCAAACTGATCCAGAGGATTCTTCTGCTCAGGGTGAAACAGGAGAAGGTTCTATAATGGTTATTGCAGTGGTTTTCTTTTTGCATGTGCACCTGGATTTGACCTGGACCTACATTTTTTTCCCTCTGAAAGTGAAAAATTGAATACAGCAGCAAACTTTCTCAGTCTTGAGGAATTTTGTAAGTAATAGTCATACTTCTTTTGTATATTGTAAAGCTTGTTTTCCTCTACAGTGGGAGAAAGCATGGTAATAAATGTCAGCAATTGCAGGACATAAACATGGGTCTTGGGACTATAAAAGCTAACTTGTTGTCTGTCTTCCAGGAGTTAATCAGAGCACCCCTCCTGGAGATCATGCCAATACTCAGTTTTCTTGTCAAAAAGGTGGATAGGGGTTGCAGGCAGGAGTATGGGTGTCTTACTGTAGAGTACATACTGTTTGTTCCAAGCAGTGTACTAGTTCAAGCAGTCTGCTTTGTTACAAGCAGTCTACAGCCTCTACTTTTTTTTTTTTTTTTTTTTTTTTTTTTTTTTTTTTTAAAAAAAAAAAAAAAAAAGGAAAGTATTTTGAGTCTGAGTGTGCTGCCACTGTGGTCATTCTGTTAGGGGGAGTGCACAATACCCAGTCAGTCTCAGTGGTAGGCTTGTCTCCAGAATATGGGTGATAATGGCACACTTGTGTGATGGGTATACCTCTGTCTTGTTTGAGAAGCTTTACTTTGGAGCTTAGTTGGTGTGCTTGTTACTCTAGCAGGGGAATCATGATGGAGGCATTCTGATGCATACGTGTTCAGAGAAGCTCTTGGGGACCACAGGATTGGGCTGCAATTTTCTAGTGCTTTCAAGGACATCACTTGTGGCTAAGGAATAAGTCTGGTACCTAACCACTTTATGAAGCCTAGAATTTATCAATTAATCAGATTTTGCACCCTGAGAGTTTTCTTTGTATTTTTCCTGTGCCTGTTTTCAGACTATGCTTATATTGTTAACAATATAGTGGATTGTCTTTCTTTCTCAGCTCCATATGCATTGCTTGCTGCAAATCAGTGGTTTGGATCAGGCAGCAGCAGTCTGAGGAAAAGAAGTAGCTTGAATCAAATTGTTAGAAGGAGTCTAGTTCCCTTAAGCCACAGCACTGTAAGGGCACATATGAATTCAAGACAAAATTGCTTTTTCATTATCATCTTAAAGTTGACAATCAGAGAAGGAAGGATGAAACATAAAAATTGTGAAGAATGGCAGTCAAGACAGAATTTCATCAATTTGGAAGTGTCATGAGCATTACAGTTGTCTAATTTCTTACACAGATTCTGAAAATACCACTAGAAAACAGCTAAAGGCAATCCTTCCTTATTTTGGTAGATCTTTATGGGGCCGAAATTAGAACTCTATTTAGAAAAAAATTACCATTTTCTGTATTTATGACTTAAAATACAGACTTACCAAAAGCAGTGGGTGTGTGAAGATTAAATGTATGAGTTGATATTAATAAGCATTTTAAAATGTTAAAATGTTGTGTGGGACTGTAAAGCCTATGTCAGTAAAGAGGGGAAAAACTTCTGACAGAAAAGTCAAATGACTTTTGTATTCAGATGTAAAGCAGCAGAAATTCAAAGCAATAGATTCTGCTTGTAGATTGACTGGCTTTGTCACTGTATTACTAAGGCACTATTGTGTGGACAGTTGATTCATAGTTGTTATTGCGTAAATACGTGTTATGAGATTAACTACTGCGTGAATTGTTTTCACAATATATGTAACTTTGTGAGCCTTCTGGTATGTACTGTGGGACCAGGGTAAAAAAGCAGGGTGTATTCACAGTATGTTAAAATAAAGCGAACAGGTGGGGAAGAACTAAGTTCTATTTCCTGCACTGACAGTATAGAAAATTCTTTCATTCTCCTAATGGGAGCAACATTCCCTGGTATAGTTAGGGGTACAACTGGGTATTTGTGAGTACTGACTCACTTAACAACAGATAATGATAAAGGATTTATTTAGCCATCTGTCAAGAACAGATGTTTAAAGCAAATAAAGTAAGATGTTTTTCCTGGACCCACCCATGCAGGAAGATTTCTGCCTGATTATCTACTGGGTGCAGTTTCATCCTGTTTTTAAATAGGGTGGGATTCAGTGTCTCCTGTCCAGTTCTTTGTGTGGATTGCTATGAAGTGTATTTGACAGTGCAACTCAGAAAATGAGTATTTATTTATATTTGTCTATTTTTTTATTGGTTTAGGTTCCATCTGCATCATGGGAAGGCCTTTGTTTTTGTATGTATTTTTATTCTGCTGGCATTTTCTAAATGGTAAGAAGCCGTAAAAAGCAGTAGAACTATTTTAGCGTGTTTTCTTTCCATGTGTAAGCACAGAAATGTTAATTTCTCCAGTTTTCCTTCAGCTGCTAGCATTTCAGGTTTTTTCCCTTAATGTTTTAAGTGAAAAGGTCTAAGCATAGCTTTACATTAAACTAGATGCGTGTATTTTGATATGGGGCCAGGTTAAAATCCCTGTCAGTGTTCCAGCAGAGGCACCATTTCAAACAAGGTACCATTAGCATCACACCAAAAGTTTTCTAGGCCTTTGGTGGGAAATGTTGTGTATTCTTTAACATTGTGGGTAAAAAACAATTGGCATTTATATAAACAGAGCATTCCCATTACTTACACTTGCCTGTTACCATGGCAGTGTTTTCTCAAAGCAACAGCTGAGGGGCTGTGCATATACAGTTCACTGTTTTTAGTACAGCATCACACTGTGTGCTGCAGATGTGTCTGCAGATATGAGTGCCTATTGTGTGTGTATATAGCAGAGGTCTTGTGTTTTATCACACACTTGGACAACTACATACCAAAATGTTTAACTTTTCAGAACAGAGCAGATACTTTGGTTCTTAAAATTTCCTGTGGAGATGGTAAGACATGACTTTAAAGATTAGGTGTATTATTTAAAAACTAAGTTTTCTTCCAAATTTTGTTTTTCAGCTTTATTCACAGTTGAAGCTCCTCAGTCACTCTGCACTGTGGAACGTGGGAACAATGTGACCATGGAATGCACATTTCCAGTGAATGGGAAATTAGAATTTAGAGATCTAACTGTCAGCTGGGATAAGAAAGATGAGTTGAAGCAGGTTTATGTACTTCGCAAAGGAGAGGAAGACCTCAAAAATCAGCACAGTGACTTTAGGGGAAGAATAAAATTGTTGAAAGAGAATCTCAACTTGGGACAGTCTCTCCTTCAGATCACTGATGTGAAGCTCAGAGATGCAGGGGTTTACCGCTGTGTTGTTGTCTATGGGGGAGCTGACTACAAAACAATCCATCTGAAAGTTAAGGGTGCGTGTGCAACTACCAGAGGTTCAATACTCTGATACTCTTAAAAGATTTCAGAGGAGACCCTGAAGTAAGATATATCTGGATTAAAAGTTAAAGAAACCTCATCGGAGACAGGAGCTATCTGATAGTGCTTGCACAGCTGTGTAACTTGGCGGTTCTGTTTAGGTTGAATCCATGTTCTGTCCTTTAAAGCCCCATAGACATGTAAGGAATCAGGTTGCAAAATCATGTGTAGAGTACAAAGACCATAAAGCCTAGTGAGCTTTCTAAACCACATTAAAATTGTAATAAATTCTGTACCTCCAGTTACTGACTCAATAGTGTTACTTTTCTTGTCAAAATCCAAGCTGAAACTTGACCCTGGGGCTGGGGAAAAAGAAAAGGTGTCTTTCATTTAATACAGGCTGTTCTTCTAGCTTCCTATTGGTATTGATTTTTTTTTTCCAATTGTTTAGCTCCTTACAGAGTTATAAACCAAGGAGTGGTGAGCACAGGACACAACGAATGGAAGTTGACATGTCAGTCAGAAGGATACCCAGAAGCTGAAGTGATGTGGCAAAACAGAAACTACGAAGATTTGACTTATAAGGCAAACACAAAATTTGAAACTGCAAGTGACCAGTTGTACCGTGTGACAAGTACCCTCACAATCAAAAGTGGAATTGATGAGATTTTTTACTGTATATTCTGGAATAAAGAGCTGCAAGAAAATACAACTGCCATTTTACACATAACAGGTACCATAAATTTCATTTATGGTAATACACTTCAAGCTGCTAATGTAATTTTGTCCCAGTTGAATCAGCTGTGATTTGTTTCTCTTTCCAAATTTTGAAGAGGCTAGAAAGAAATACCTGTGTCATTAACTTTTGTTATTAATGTATGCTTTCACCATACTAACATGTTCATCATGCATGTGTGGTCAAAATTTAAAGACAGGAATTTTGTGTGACCTGCAGGTATTTGGAAATTGAGTCTAAATATTTTAAAAGTTCCATTATTTGGAAGACGTGCAACTCAGCACCTGGAAATTAAGTCCTTCCATCTTCCAAGATTATTCTAGTTTGTCGATGATTACTGTCACATAAACTTGAACAATGTGGTCTTTTCCTGCCACTACAGCCTTTGCTTTGAGCATATTTAAATTTAAGTACTTGTACACAGATTTTTTTTCCTCATAAAGTCAGAATTGAAGAAAAACTCCTAAATGGACAAGACCAATACAATTCCTAATTAAACCTTTTAACTGGGCAGCTCCTCGCTGCTTTTGCTTTTGATTATTTTCTGCATTGTAGCCTGATATGTTTTCAACCAGACTTGAGACCCAATCCAACTCAAAAACAGTATTTCTCTTTGTCAGAGTGTTACTTAGTGAGGTCATTTCCCTGATTCAGTTCACCATCTAGTTTTAAAAACACCTGTGCAGTCACACTTTTTGGACATGGCAAGGGTTTGAAACAGCCATGTTTAGAGTGAGAAAACCAAGTAATTCTTTCAATGGGCAAGTCTGTTTTTAACAAGAAAAATATCTGGGATTCAAGGAGACCACTTGCCCTTTGCATTTAGAGCAATCATTACCAGATGAAAGGAACTGTGTCCTCTTTCTCAATTACCTTTTTCTTGTAATCCTGATGGGAAACTAAGCCAGATGTAACACTTTGACAAGCAGAATTCTGATGGGATCAAAGGCACTATCACATGGAATGCAGAGAACAAAGAAAAATATTAATATGTTCTATCTTCCCCTGCCTTATTTGAAAAAAGTGTTATGTGCACATTAACACCTGACCTTAGACACAATCAATAAAGTTGTTATTGTGTCTTAATTGCTCATAGCAAAAATAATACAGTGAAAATGAAAGGCAAAGGGAGGATCCTATGCAATTATGTAATGTCTTATCCCCCACCTGTTTTTCTTGAAGATTCAACTGATGGCATTCTCAAGACTGAGAGCAGACGCTTTGTTGGAGCAACTCTCATCGCAACTGCTTTTGGTGGACCAGTGCTTCTATTTCTGCTCTACATAAGAAAAGGTATGCAAATTATTTATTTTAGAGTATCTCGGTTATTATCAGTCTGCTTTGTTAATTCATCCTCGCTGAGTGGAATGAGACAGTTTTTTACCGTATTATTTATTTCTCTTTCTTTGCTGGACTTGAGTAGATACTAGCAAGTTGACAGAGGGAAACAGGTTATCAGCCCCTCACAAACCCCACTTATCCATGCATGTCTGTTAATCTTTCTTACAGGTAAGGATGTTAGCAGTAAGATTAATGTCTAACCTATTGCATCATCAAAGCACTTATTTTTTACCTACTGGAAATTGGAGGTTCCTGTTCTGTGTCCTCCCTTTTGACTGGGGACCAGAATGCTGGTAGCAGACAGGATACTGGAGGTTTTTTAGTGGTTCTTATTCTGCATTCTCTGAAAGAGAGAAATTCACTGAACTGTGAGAGCACCTGTTTTTTTAAGTGAATATTTCATTGATTGCCTTGCTAAGTTTTGAGCTTTCTCAGTTCACTTCCTGAATTAATATTGGATATTTTCAGCATCACAGTATGTACAAAAGCTAAAGCATTTGGCAATAACTTGTTTTCACTTGCTAGCTAACAAAATAAAAACTTGAAGAAATAATTTGTAGGTTGTCTTATGAAAAGACTATAGCTAGCACCCAAAATAAAGGAAAAAAAGAAGCTTTAAACTTGTAACTTAAACTGAAAGAAGTACTGTTAATTTATTTTTCTTTCATAGGTTGGGTCGGGGAGGGGGGTGGCTATGGAAAAGTCCTGAGAGAAGTATTCATAAACTTAACAGGCTTGCAGGTGCTTCTAACAGGCTGCAAGATGACTGCAGATAATCCTGCAAGTATAAGAATATACTTGCCCTAAGAACATAATAGGAATAGGAGGAGAACATGAAAGTGGAAGAAGGGACAGCAAAATCCTTGACTGCTCAAAAGAATCCCACTGGGGATTTCATTAAAGGTCAGAAGTTTCCTAGGTTGCCTGACTAATATTTATTGTTTGTGTGTGTATGTGATAATGCACATCACATTAGCCTTCATATTTATCTATATATACACATATACATATATGAGTGTGTGTGTGTTTGATAAACTACAAGTTGATTCAAAAGCTAACCTATAAGTTTACACTATAAGTGACAATAAGTGTTTGTCTTAAATCCTAAGCTGTCCTGGGTTACTGGACAAGTGATTGTTTCAGAACAGAATCTTCCCAGAATGTGAGCATTTTTCCCCTCAAAAAGCACTGAGAAGATGATCCCCTTTTTGTTCCGTTTTCTGATATGTTCAAATTCTGGGTGAAAAGATGCAATGGGAAACCATTTGAACAAGTATTTTCCAGTGATGTTAGTGCATAGTATCAATGGAGTTCCAGCTTAGAAACAAGAAAAGGAAGTTGGAAAGGAAACCAACAGACTAGGAGTACTGAAGAATTTATTTTAAAGTTTTGGAAGAAATATAGTGTTTTGAGAACAAATGATTACACTATGTAATGTGTGCCCCTCCCACCAATGTGTTTAAGCTCCTCATTAGATCTAAAGCAAGTATTTTGCGTTGTTTTTAATTTTTTTGTTTTGTTTTGTTTCAGCTAGAGCAAATAAGGGCAACAGAACGCCTGAGGCAAGTCCATCAATAGCAAGTATGTACATATGACATAAATCTAGCAGAATGTGATTCTTGTGGAAATAATTGCTTGAGAATTAACTTTGTAATGGTGACAACCAAATGGAGATTTAAATTCCATTTTATTTTGCTTTCTACATTTCATTTACATAACAACTATAAATTACAATTGAAGAATGGCTTTTCATGACTATGTCATCCTTTTGAAAGGAAAATGTGAAAGAAAAGCATTCTTGTTCCAGGAACTGATGCACTCCTGATATGCGCAAGAAAAGGACAGAGCAGTATGCTGTGTTTTGGAAAGTCTGCAATAGGATGGGACAGACTCCCTGGAACATAATAGCTCAGAATGGCATCACATCCTGATGTGCAGGCCTTTTGCTGCAATTTGAACTGTGTTGGCACATTCCTCTGTTATTTCCAGTATCAGCATGCATTTGAGGGTCTTTGTCACAACATTGATGACAGAGACTTTGGCCCCATTGAGAGAAACTCAGGGAAGCTTTAGTTTCTGTGTTGTGGTGTTGATGCTATTTACCATTAGCAAAGCTCAGTGGAAGGCCAATACCACCAAGAAAGGTGCTATTGAAGGAAATAAAGAAAAGAGACTTAATATTTACACTGGGAGAGAAGAGATTAAAATCCTTTTGCTGCCTCTCAAGATGGTTACTGACTGACTTATTTTTCATTTGCGGTATGGGTATTTGGAGACCACCACAAATTAAATTGCTGTGTGAAAATTGGTCCATGCTGGCCATTGGCATTTTTCCAAAGAAAAACTCTCTTGAGAATAAAAAAAACCAAACTCTCTTGCCCAAATAGAAACAGCATTTGGTGCTAGTCTCATCCCTTGCTCTGCATTCAAGTCACTCTAGATCCTGAGTGGCCTGAGGTGGCAGTTTCTAAAACAGATCTATCACTATAGGAAAAGTTTAAGCTTTGCTCACTGCTGCTTGTATATATGTCCTTTGCTTACAGAACTGTCAAAAGATAAGGGTACACACAACTGCAGAGATGCTTCTTTTGAAGACAGAGAGCTGAAATGTAAGTATAAGTGATGAAGGAAAAATTAGCAGCAAATTTTACACAACATAAACCATCCCGGTCGCTGGAGCATTGATTCAAGACTGGTTTATTTAGCCTCTTCTTTCAACAGACAGAGCCTTCAAGAGATAATAGAGCCTCCTATTCTGTGTCTTACAAACTCACCATCATAACTCATTGTGTACTGTTTGTTACATCAAATAATGAATCTGGTTTTTAAAATAGAAAGATACACAAAGGAAAATGTGATGTGGAGATATATAAAAACCCAAACCAGTTGCTTTTTCCAGCTTGCACTTCTGCTGTAGAAAGAGTTGTTCATGCATATCTGTAAGGGTGGTGATGGCAATGAGGGAGGGGACAGGAACCTGTCACAGCTACTTGAGCAGGTCTCAAGCTGTGTGATTCTGTCTCAACAAAGCAAGAAAATATATGAATCGAATATCTTAAACATCCTATGGTGTGGAACAGGAGAGTGAAATTATTGAGGTTTTTCTCTTACTTTCTTGCTGACTTCTAAAGCACTTGCATTAATTGCATCCCAAATCCCTCCCTGCTACACTTTACTACAGTAAACTTACAGGTAAGCCAGCTGGTCCTGCAGGTGTTGATCTCCAAGCCAAAGAGTTAGGGTCTGGGGATATGCCACTGGGAATACTGACAGAGGAAGCACTAAATGTATTTGAAAGAATTTTAAAAGGTTTTGAAAGAAAGGGGGACCTAAGCAACAGCAATCTCACTGTATTTGCTAAAGAGCACTTCCCATACTGTTGTATGTTTGAACTACCACTTTTTTTTCCTCACATGATCATCTTTTCCTGTTTGATCTTTTAATTAATTTAATTTTAGATCTTTAAGTTTGAGAATGAAGGAAACTTTTTGGTAGCTTTAACCTCTAGGAAGGGGGTGAAAAACTATGAAGTGTTCTGTGCCTTCATAATTTTCTAATTGATAATTTTTTCATATATTTCTTCCTGTTACAGATATGCAAATTGAGAAGACCTAGAGAGAACAGGGGAAGACTTTTTCCCTCTATTGTGAAGATTTGTCAGCTCAAATGTTCTGTGTTCTATGTATTGAAGGGGATATTATTTTTTTTTATTTATTGTGTGATGGCAGTCTTCTATATTGTAACACAGGAAAAATGTAATGAAGTTAAAAAAATTATTATAGCATAAAAATTATTGAATGCAGGATTCTGTATATGTAACTAGATATTGAGGTATTTATTTAAACATCGAAGTTTCTACCTTCTCAAAGTTTAGGAAAATGTGTTTTTCAAAGATTTCATTTAATTAAATGTATCTTTCAGGTAAAGCACTTTAGGTCTATGACCGTTGTGAATTTTATAGCTAGCTCTTGATAGATCATCTTCTGAACCTTTTTTTCTTCCTTCTTCACCTGAGCTCTCAATTTCCTGCTCATAACTGGTTTTCCATAGTTTAAAGAATCTTTTCAATACTTTGATCCTCATAAAAGGTGCAACAAGACAAATTGCCATACATACAGGGCATTTTCATTATTAAAATACCAGATGCTCTCAGCTAAGCCTGAAAAAGGTGATTTAAAGCTCTTGGTCACTATGGTTTGGAAATTAAATAATACTAAGCTTTTTGATATTTTCTTTGAAAAGCATTGTGGGCATTTAATTTCCTCTTGATATTGCTGGCACTAGTTGGTTACTACTCACTATCTTCTGATTTACTGTCTGGGGATAATACAATTCTTTGGACATTTAGGAAAAAAAACCCTTGCTTTAGATTACTATTTTGTTTTCTTGGGAATGGAAAAAGGAATACCTACTTACTTCTAGGACATGAAATGCCTGCACGTGTGATTACCTAGAAATGCTGAAGAAACCTTTCCTGGATCCCATTTCACAAATTATTGTTATGCTACATTTTGCTAAGTGCATAGCTTTTTGGGGTGGATCATACACAGGTGAAAAAAAAATTTATTACAATGGTATTCACAATTGTATTTTTTTAATAAAACATGTTTTGTTTTTCTTGTGGTTTTTCCTGTTTTCCTCAACCTGTCAGCAGGTAGTGTAAGCTCTATTTGCATATTTCTGAGAAAAAACAGTATCTAAGATTTAGGTGTAGGAGAGAGTCTACAGCCATGACCTTCCTTTAATGGCTCCCACAAAGAACAGATGGCAGAGAACTGGAATATCATTGGACTTAGGTTTTATTTTTCATTTGAAAATAAATAATGTGTTGTGCAGTCCCAAGAATGTGGACACAGTCCTCATTCATGAATGCCACGGCTTCTCTGCTGGCAGTATTCAAAGTAGCTAATGCAAGGTTGTGTTTAATAATCTGAGAAAGCTTTCCGCTTTAGTAGAATAGAGAAATGTCTGTCAGAATCATAATGGGGTTGGTCAACCACAGTTAAGTAAAATAGTTACTACAGAGTCATTTCCCTGATTCATTGCAGACTTGTGCATTCTGATACTGATTCTTCCCATTTGACTCTTCAAGGTTACTATGTGAACTTGAATATCTCTTCCTGCTTCCCAACATACTTTTTGAATCTGGGCATCATTGAAGGTGATAGCCAAATTTTAATTCTCTACAGAGAGGTTTTTGAAATATCAGGGCCATTTGCAGACAAAGTACTGACTCAACACAAAAATATAGAGTCATATCACCACATAAATAATTCCCTTTCCAGACAAGGTGACCTTTTCACTTTCTACTTCCTGTTTGAGACTGGACAAGTTGCATGCATTTTACAGTAAAAGTGAAGAAGTCTCCTCTTGTTAGTTCTTATAGGCCTTTGCAAGGCAGTGCTTGCTTAGTGTTATGGAACTGAAGTTAATGTCTTTATCAAACTGTACTGTACAGCAGGAACTGTTACATTTCTCAAGGGCAAGTTACTGCTGAAAGTGCTGTATATCAGATGAGTAAGATAAGGAAATGAGGGGTTAAAAATAGAAATTCTTTAGCTGAACCCTAACTTCTAAAATGACAGTGCTTAAATTCCTGAGTGGTTGATGGGAAGCATAAAATTTTGCTACTTTTTTAGAAAAGCAGGACATGTGGTGAATAACAGGTAAAGCAAAAAGCCCTGCCCTCACTAAATAAGCTCTCTTTTATACTTCTCTGAAATACAAAGCTGAACTTGTCTAATCTTATTTTAGAAATTATGCTTTTAGTATAATTTAAGTTTTGTGGCTTCGCTTTTATGAATACAGGGAGACAGGCCCATATGTTTATCTTTCAATGCCATAAGTGGTTTCAGGTCAAGTATTTTCCACTCATTACAGAGGAAGAATACACACAAAAGTGAAATTAGAGCATCTAGTTCATGAGAACTAGGTAAGTGGAAATCCTTCCTATCCTAAGACAAAAAATGTAGTTAAACACTATATGTGTGATAACGTTTTTTCCTTCCATTAAAAATATTTGCATGATGCTTCAGTGTTTTTGGATATCTGGAAGACAAAATACATCAGCAAGCACGAGCAGACTTAGCTTCAGTAAGCTGCATTTTACTTCCTAGTAGCCAAGCATTATTAGATTTCCAAAAGTGCTCAGAAAAGCCTGGTTCATGTGCACAATCAAAATTGGCTTATTGCTATTTCAGTTAATTTATTTTACATTTATTTTACAAATGTAACTATGAACCAGTGTGGTGGCCTGCTTTGTGATGGGGCATTTAATTTTGTAGAATATGAAAGCTATTGACAATTACAATTCCAATAAAGATCTAATACATAATCATTGCTGTTGACCTGCACAGCTTTTCATGGAGCAGAACTGCAGGACTTTCAACTGTGTCTCTTTTCCCCTTTGGTTAAAAAAATTCCAGTGGTGCATCATTCAAGCATAGGCTAGCCAGGAAAACAACAGAGGTGTTAAGAGTGGAATTTCTGCTTTTGCAGACCTTAACAGTAGGACTTCTGTTTTTTTCAGCATATTGTCCCAGATTCACTGTCTCTCTCTCTCTATATATATATATATTTCTGGCTCTGCAAGTATATGATTGTCCCAGGGAAGTCAGATACTTACTACTGAGTTCTTGTGATGCCCAAGGCAAGTCACTGACTCTTGGGCAATTTCACTGAGCTGTCTCCTTGTTCCAGTACAGGAACACATGAAGAAAACATACTGTAGGCAGGACTAGCTCAGAATGAGTAGAAGATGGTGATGGTGATTGTGAAGTAACTTAGGTGTTTCTTTTCTGTCATCCAAATAATTGACTTCTGCCAAAGAAGTCATTGGAGCTTTTCTGGGAAAAGTGAGACTACTCATGAATTACTTTTTGTGACAGAGCTACACATGATAAGCTTACTGAGGAAGAAGAAAGTAATATAACAGTGGTTTTGTTGAACTAGTTTTCTCTGTACTAGGCAGCAGAAGACATAATTTCATAAATCAGTCTAGAACTGTGAGGCAGGCAATCATCATACATCTTCCCAAACCAGCTAGGATTTGCAGGAGTAAAGCCACGATCATTTTTTGTGTTGAGGTAGAGCACAATTCTCACAAGCAGTGAGAATCTAATAGGAGACAAAAGAGGATACGTGTCCCACCTATAGCAAAACCATATCTGTATCTCTTTTATGTCTCCCAGTCATTATGTCATCAGAAATTAAAAGGTAGAGTGATGAAAAATGAAAATATTTTGTCCATTGATAAAGCTGTTTGATAGAACAAAATACTTTTATATTGGAAGGAGATCTATCAGTCACCTAATCCAATCTTCCACTCAAAGCAGTGACATCGTAAAAACAGTTGCACAGACTTTGTCCTGTAAAGTTTGGTGCATTTGTAAGCATGGAGATTCACAACCTCACTGAAGTGTTTGATTAGCCTCATAGTGATTTTTTTTCGTAATAACATCAACTTAGATAAAAATTAAAATATTAGGTAATTGCAAATTACCTAATAACTGCAAATATTAGGTAAGTGCTTGATGAATTCTTGTAAAATTAATCTGATGAAAGTAAGAAAATGTAATTTGATGAATGTACAATAGTCCTAGTAAATGCAAGTTCAGATGCCAATGCTGTACACTGTTTTAAATGGTTATAAACCCACTGAAAATCATGGGTATAATCAAAAGCAGAATTTGAGCACATAGATTTTACAGAATGATTTGTATAATTTTGTTGGATGCATGCACATTCTCAGCAATGCAGAGAAGTGAGCTCAATGTACATTCAGCATGAAACTGAAACTAACAATGTCCTGAGAAAAGTCCTTTCAACATAGTCCGGTTTTATGACATAAGGATCAGCCTACAAGCTGAATAAGATCAGCCTACAAGCTGTGCTATTGGTGCACGTTATACACTGTCATATGACTTGGGTTGTTTCTGCTATTGTGCGAATAGGATAGAGTTTTGGGAATCTTTGCTGTTACATGAATCAGATTGCAATGACCTGCGTAAAGATCTGATGTGAGTATAACACTGATAAAATGCAAATTGATTTTTCCTGTATTTCTGGCTGATGGATTGCAGGCTTTTTCCTATATTCTTAAGATTTACTTAAGTTTATTTTCAAATTATTACTGGGATACAGACTCTGATTCTGAATGAAAACTGGATAAGTTCCAGATCCCAAAACACAGGTCCATATAAATTTCTAACCCTGATATTTTTAGAAGTTGAAACTCTCTTACAACTCTATCTTCTCTCATAGACAAAGGCAGAGGAGTGGTGCTGGTGAGCCTCTTCAGCTTGTACATGAGGATGTAGCTCTTAGTAAATATTTCATCCTGAATTTCAGGGAGGATTTGAAAGGAGGAAAAAAACCTCTGTATATATTTGTATCTATATATCCCTGTTTACTTTCTTTTAGTTGTTACTAACACTAACTGCAGGTTGTTTTGATTGTACAGCAAGTCTGGAGACTTTCACCTTCTGCATCCCAGAAAAAACATAGGCTATGAAGAGGAGAAGTTCTTGTGCCTCTCTAAGAAGTCTTTCTTTCTGTAGAAGCTAGAGATACAAAAGAAAATTTCCAGTGTATCATGCCAAAGTGTCAGTCTGTATTCAGTAATGCTGCCAAGAGCAGAAAGGCTCTGAAAGGTTCTATGATATACACAACTGCTTTTTAAATGTAACAAAATTTCACCCCAATTTCTATCCTAGTATCTATAGAAAAAAAATTTCAGCTGTATTAGAATGATTGTATTTGTCATGGAACAAAAAACTGACAGTGGAAAATATTCAACAGGTGACAGTTAAACAATGCAGGGAAAGTGAGAATTCACAGATAGTGTGAGCAAAGGAGGAAGTGAGAAATTATATATCTTCATCTGAAGGCTGAAGGGAGATGGAGAGCATACTGATATTATGCAAATAAGCTGTCACATGTAAACATCAGGAATAAACCAATTGTCCCAATGACAAATTGCCTGTGTGGTGAGGTGGGCAACCAGGAACTGCAACAAGTGTGCAAAAGACAAGAAGAACAGCAGGTGAGGTGGTATTTGGATAAGGCAGGTTTGAGAGAAGGAGAACAAGAGATTATGTCCTCAAAATATACTGAGACAGGCTGGAGAAATGGCCTTTGAACAAATTTTAATATTCATAGTTAGGATTTTTTATTAAATTCCTGAAATAGAAAAAAGTACCTTCTTTCTGATGGTGAGATGTGGAACAGCTGTAGTTTGTATGAGTATCTAATGCTTGGTTTTTGTTTATTCTCTTGTTTATTTTCTGACCTAGGATTTTTAAACTTTTTTCTTTAATTTTTCAATTTGTTTTTTTTTTAAACTGGATCCTTCACAGAAAGTAAAATCAGTTTAACCATTTCATGAAGATGTCAAAAGTGGTGTCTTTTTGCACATGCGAGAGTGCTAGAAGAAAGCTGTTGAAAAAAACTTGCTTCCATGCAAGTTTTTGCAAAATGTACAGAAGGCAAGGGAGTTTCAGTAACAGAAAAAGACAAAAGAAACTGTGACTGGGACCATATAATCTTTTGCTGTGTACACAGGTGCATGAGAAGATAGTGTCTTTGAGCATAATACTCCATTTCACAAATGGAGCCAAGTCGGATGCCTGTTAACACAGCTTGATTGCTTTTGATTAAGATGAGTTTGTAATTTTGGATTATTTCCAGAAGGCACTGTCCTGTGCTTAATATGGGTTCTAGCTTTGCAGTACAATAAGACAGAGAGGGAAGAAGGAGAGGGATTAGGAAAACATAGACATTAGGAAAACATAGCTGATCTCAGCTCACTGATATTGCAGAGTCTGTCAGCAGTGGAGCAAAAACATTGTATGTAGGAGTGAATAGATCAACTGCAATATTGGTATTTCAAATCCATAACAAAGTCTACCAGCTCAAGATGTCTCAGGATGCAAGACCACTTGCAAAACCTTGTTTGCAAAAGTGTACAGGACAGTTTGTGTGGAGATGAACACATGCCAACTGGCCAGTCTGGTGACATTTCCATCTTCCCAGCTCCCAGACATGGAGTTCAGTGTTCCCACTTCCCTCTATGTTGTAAGAACACCTGTATTATACCTGCTAAAACCAAGCAGGATCACATCAAAAGTGCTGCCAATGGGATACCTTGGTCTGCAGGGAAATACAATTCAAAGAAAGGTCTGTCTACCATAGCCATTAAAACTTAAAAAGGACCAAGTACCCCTTCCTTAGTCCTCTAATGCTTTGATATTCCAGAGTGAAATCTGAGAGATTATTGTGAACTTCTGTGTTGATTTGACTCCTGCTTTAAACCTGGAGGAAAGCCAGTGTGCTTGAAAGCTTGTTTAGCTTTTCCAACTGTTCTGATTATTCTAGTGGAAGTTATGGGTCTACAAAGCTCTCCTTGCTTAATGCGGCTAATTTTCATTATGTAGATACCAAATGTGTTTACTGTTCTAAAACATCAATTTGCTGGAAAACAAATATTTTAATAGCTGAAGCAATGTTTCCAGGAAAGGGTTTCTCATTATTTATTAGACTATAAGGTCCCTGTATCAGTGACTGTGTCTCTGGTTGTTCTGTTTAGTGAACAGCACAAAGATTTTCAGGATGTTCACGATTCTTTGTTAAACATGTGTTGAGAATAATCATAGAACTACAGAACCATAGAATGATTTGAGTTGGAAGGAATCTTTAAAGGTGATCTACTCCAACCCCCCTGCCATGTGCAGGAGCAATCATAGCAAGGGTACCAATCAAAGGTAGCTCCAGAGGATCTTACATTAAGATGCTTCTTTTACTTAAGAAAAGCATTATGACCTTTCATGGATGGAAAGAGTAGGATTTAATTCACATTACTCAGATGTGGGTTTCAATTGTTACTACAAAGGAAAGGAGTAAATTGCAAAATATTCTGTGATCTTCATGTTCCTTTGCTTAAAATACTTCTTGTAAACTTAACATTATGAACATTGTGAGAGTTGTCACTAATGCCAAAACTGTCTTAACTCTTATCACCAGATAAGAGTTAGGACAGTTTTGGCATTAGTGCCAACCTCAGTTGCCAACGCACTGTGGTGAAAACACACAAGTGTTTTCTGAAAATAGGATCCAGTAAATAACAATTAACACAAAGAGGTCTATACAAAGTGAAGCTACTTAAATGAGCTACCCAAGCTTTTGTTTAAGAGCTCCACAGTTTAAGCATGTAGCAGATTGGTGTTCATATTTTGCTACCTGTTTCAGTTCCTGAGAGCTGTTCAGTTTCCTGTTCAAACTTTTTGTCTTGGGCCCTGAATCTTCATTGAAACTATTACAACTCTTACAAAGCCATTATGATCTTTAGGTGTTTGATGTGATGCTTTTAACCCCCTCAATTATCCAAGGTTTTTTTGACTTAACTCTCATAATCATAGGGCACTGTGTGATAACTTGCTATTTCTTCTGCAGATTGGTCTGGGAAGTCCATTTACTGACTCCATTTGAATTGCTCTTGAAAAGTCATGCTACTTCATACTGTTCTCAGATGTGTATTTTCAATTTCTCACTTTGCTGCAAGATGCATTAAGTACTAATTTTTATGGCACAGTGTTCCTTCTTTTATCCCTGTGAATTTGTAACAGGCATATGATGAATACATTTTAGAAGTGGCCTTTTTCTTAACAGAAAAAAAAAAGACTTTTGCATAAGCTTAGGATAAGTTAGGATAGTTGTGCACAAGGACTGCTGAAGAGCAGGGCATGACATATGTTTTATGAAAAGTAGGGAGAACATGAGGGCTATTCTGTAACATCACGAATGGTTAGTAGTGCAAGCTCAGAAGAAATCACCCTCTAGATGCTGGTGCAGGCTTTTCTATGGAAGAGTGTCACAGCCACATGATGAAGTTGGATGGGTAAATTGCACTGAGATTGCACAACAACTTGATATCTGCTTGTGAGATTATGGAAATAAAGAAGGATGGCTTCTAATACAGATCCTTGCTGACAAATCCTTGATGCTTCTAATACACATCTGTGCTAATAGATCTTTGATCTTTTTAATACAGATACTTCCTGTTTCTCACAAGCATTCTATGACTGCTTTCAATGTCCCAAGTTAAAATGTTCAAATATTTGGTTTCTTTTGTGTATTTATATTATGTGTAATGCTTTTCTAAAACTAATCCCTCTGGTCAGACAAGATTTTCTTGATATGTAATAATTATGATTATCTGCTGGGGCAGTTTGTGTATCTTCTTATTTTTACTATCAGTAATACGTGTATTTTTTAAAATACTATCTCCTACATTAAAAAATAAACATCACTGCATTTTCAAGGTACTCTAGATGATAAAAAGAGAGCAGAATACCTAAAATGTCTCACATAAAGTTAATCCAAGGATCTAAATATTGATGAGAAATATTGTTTCATTCTTCATTCAGTTCTTTCCCTTATGTCCATCTTCTAATAGGTAAGCTGTGTGGAGAAGTGAGTGTAGTAGGAGACTGAGGATGGTAAATGGTAACAGTCTTTACTTCTGTATCTGGAAGATAGAGATATTGATGGTGTTTATTAGCTCCTTTCTCACACAGCCATAGTCATTATGATTCATCATGTATTAAATAGCTCTGATAAAGGTAACTAGCTTTCATTTACATGTAATAAGTCTGCTTACAGTAGTTTGCATATAAACCTTTATTTGTGATATCACATCAAAAAGTCCCATAATTTTGGCTGCTAATTTGCTAAGCTTTGAGCCTCACTTTCCAAGATACTTAAAGCTCAAGGGTAGAAGCAATGAGAGAAGTGCAGCACCTGAGAAAATTGGAACCAGAATGTTTCAAGCTGAGCCCACAAAAGAATAGGGAAGTAAATTAAACCCGTCCTCCAGTAAGTCTAGCTCTGGGGAAGTCTAAAATTGCTCCTTCTCTTCTTTACTTCCTTTTAGCTTATTTCTGGTCTTATTCACCATTTCTTTTCATATTATACTGCATGTTAACAAGCTTTATTCAAAATAATTCTGTCTTTTCTATTATCTCATTAGTTTTGTTATAAATTTTGAAAGGAAAAGAAGCTCTGGTGCTTCTTTGTTGTTTGGGGTTTTTCCTCTTTTTACTTATGTTGATCTGTAGACAACAGTATGAAAAATATGTGATAGAGTGCTTGCTACTGGTACGCAAATACATTCACTCTAAAATTGTACTTTTGCATTATTCCAGGGCTGATTGTTTACTATCAGTAATACAAGGCGATTTGTACACGTCAGACATTGCCATATGTAAAGTGAAAGAATAGCAGCAGTAAGTCTTCACTCTAATCCTTTCTGAAGCAAACTTCAATTCACTCATCCTGAGACTTCCACTGCCTCACAATGTGTTCCAGGTATTTCCTGGTCTTTAGGTTTAAGCTAATAGGAAACTGCAAAATACTCCATGCAAAGCTGAAACAAAAGCAGGGTTAAAAATCTTGTAAACTAGACCATGTGTTAGTACAAACAGTTATAAAATCTGCTTGTGTTTGTTCATGAATCTCTCCTACACGGGAGAAGTCAATTGCAATTGATTATTATTTGTGAATAGTAAAAAATATAAAAGCATTTCCCTGTCAAACTATTTGAAGCTGCCTGCAAGCTACAGATCCTGAAAATGTCATGACTGAAATTGTGGAATTAAACCTAAAGACCACTCTTTATTGTCACTGTTTCATTGCCATTGGTTCATATTCTTTGTGTGTGCATGAGTTGCTCTAATACAGATTTTCCTACTTTCTGCTGGTAGCTTAGATTTTGTTTCTTTTTTTGCTGTTTATGAGCTGTGATGGATTTTAAAGGCTAGCATGTCTCTGATCTGCCTCAGCAGAAAGTAATTGTTGCAAGTTCTAATGCAATTCTACTTTTATTTCAGATCTACCTGAGAAAATGTTCCAAATCCTCACAATACTGTTGCTGGAATCACAGATCTCCATGGTTTCAGGTAAGAGAGAAACTGCCTTTCAGTTCCACTAACAGAACTAATGCAGCTTTTAATGTGAGCTTCAGCACCTCCAGCAATACTTGCATGAATGGTCAGTAATGTCTGGTGCCTCTGCTTTCCACTTTACAGATAGTCCTGTGCACTGACTGAGCACAGGACTATCTGTAAGGTGTCTGTCACTTTCCAGAGGCTTCTTTAACGTATTGTGTATTGGCAGCTGAGATGCCCACCATCTGTGGCATGGCTGTGAGAAGGAGAATGACCAAAGCAACCAATGCCCACTGGGAAGTGTGAGATGGCATGAAGTATAATCACTTGTGTTCCCCTGTTCATGCCTGTAGCAGAAGCAGCTTGGCTAAAACCCAGAAGGAGCTTGGCACTTTTTCACATAATTTTCTCCCTTGTTACAGTTGTATTGCAGGAAATAAACATAAATTGCTAAGAAGAACCTAGCAATTCTAAGGTTTCCCTGTAGGTATTTCAGAGACACATAAAATAAAAAGAATGCATGAACAATTGCATGGACTTCTCTTTGAAATGTCACTACCAACACTTCCAAGTGCTCCTGAATTGTCTACCAATACATAGCACATCCAGTATGGAAAGTAATAACAAAGTATATTGAATGATGTATTAGAAATAACTCTGCCATATCAAGCACACTTTAAAATGGCAACCTATTGATAACAATATTAATTTCAGATGGGGTGAATGGCTAAGATTATTTTGATATATTTTCTGTAATACTGTTGCACGTATCTGAGAAAATGCGTGAGATCAAATGATACTCACATGGTTCCAGGTTTGTGGAGACTGTAATTGCTAAGTAGCAATTTTGAGCTATACACATTTATCCGGTGCAACAGGAACAGGATACTACACTGGTATTTCTTTTTGTAAAGGATAGGGACATTAGATTTACAATTTCCACAATTAATTGTTGCTTTTACTACAACCTTAGGACATGTAAGAGACCATATCTTAGTTTGATAAAAATGGTCCCTGTGTGACCACTGGCCTAGCCTTAAGTTACTCATAAAATGCAAAAAAAACCCCAAAAAATAAACAAAACCCACCACCAAAAACTTGGTCATTCTGCCCTCATCTTTCATATTCTGTAATCAATACAGAATATCGATTATTTGCTATAATTACTATATGGTAAAAATATTAGTGTGAATATGAACAAAAAATGCTTAAAACTTTTAGTCAAATCAGTAACCATGTACCCCTGACTGTGTGACACACTTTTGCCCAACTTTAAAGAAAATCAGAATGTTTTTTGATGAAACAAATGAAACTGTTCTCTTTTCCACACATAGCTTTATTTACAGTTGAAGTTCCCCAACAGCTTTACATTGCAGAGTATGGGAGCAACGTGACCATGGAATGCAGATTCCCTGTGAATGGCTCAGTGGATCTAAGACTCCTGACTGTTGTTTGGGAGCAGAAAAGGCAGGGCTCATTGAAATCAAAAGAAGTGTACACATTCCGCAATGGGAAGGCACTCTGTCCATCTCAACATCCTGATTATGTAGGAAGAGCATCACTTCTGCACAGTGAACTGAAGTTGGGTCGAGCCATCCTCCAGATCACCAATGTTAAGATCACAGATGCAGGATCATACCTTTGTCTCATTGACTACCAGGGCGTGGACTACAAGTACATTGCTTTGGAAGTAAGAGGTAAGTGGTTAAATTAAATGTAATTTAGTAGAGACTCATTGAGATGTCTCTACTAAATTCCTACAAGCTTGTAGAAATTGGTTAATATGAAGGAATTTGTTGCTAGTTGTCCCACCAAGACTTTGTGCTCAGCCCCCAGCTGAACTAAAACAGTTGTCTTAGTGGTGGCTAACTTTTCAATAGCTGAGCTCCTCCCGGAGCACCTGGTGCAGGGGAGGGACACCCCCTGTTCTCCTTCTATCCTTCTTTCTGCAGCCTTCTTCTCCAGTGCCACCACCTCCCTTCTCTCCTTTGATCCCTTTGTTGGGCCACCCTCTGGTCATTCCAAAAAGTTTCTCAGAGATGCTTTGATACACTTTTGAATCCTGCTGCAATGACCCAAGTGGCTGGGGATTCCCCAAGTGACTGCATTTCCCAGAGCAAGGACATGTGATTTTCTGTGTCCATTGAGGCCAAATGGGCATTAGTAATAAATGTATATGTTAATGGAAAGTAAGACAGACTAGATCTTTGAAAGATTTTTGGTGTTTCCCACTAGTTGCATGTCTGTGTGATGCAAGGCAGCATTCATTTCCCACCCAGATATTTAAATAAAAATATTTATCAAATGCAAAAATGGACACAGACATTCTTAAGACCCACATTAGTTCCTATGAAAAGTCAATTTCATAGGTTAAGTCAATTTCATTTCAAGTCAATTTTATATGATGAAAATATTACACTGTTTATAAGCTACGGTAGAACAAACATGAAATCAGGCTTTCTGGAAGTGGCATATTCTAAATGTGAAAATAAGAGTCCCATAAAATTCTACTTGTCTTTCTGTCTTAATAAATCATAAATTTAGTGTCAACTGCTGCCTTGCATAAAGTACTGAAGTGTGTTCTTTTGCTGTAGGCATGGTAAGGATTGAATAATCCATTTTGCATTGTTCTACAAAACATCCTTCATCATTTTAAATAAGTGTTCCACAGATATATCCAGAGACAATGCATAGGATTAAAAGGAAGCAGGGAAAGCGAAGTGGGAAAATGACTGTTGTTGCATACAACAATTTCACTCAACAACTTCTCATGCAGCATCTTACAAGAGAATAAATATTCAAGTAATGAGACTACCAGGTGAAGACAAGTTTGTTTTTATGTGCCAGTCAGAAGGCTTTCCTCTGGCAGAGGTTTTCTGGCAAAATGAGAACTTCAGTCTCAGCGGATCTGCAAATACCACCTATACACTGACTGCAGATGGTCTCTACAATGTCACCAGCATCCTGACATTCAAACCAAATATGAGTGAGAACTACACCTGTGTCTTCTGGAATAAAGAACTGAATGGAGAAACTTCAGCTCACTTTTCCACTTCAGGTTCGTATGACCTTGAACTTGTACATGGCAGTGCTCATACATACATCATGTGCTATGCTCCATCACTGGAGTTCAGTTCTAGAAATCAGTGTGATGTTGATTCTTGGTAAACCGAACAAGTCAGTATTATTTATGTCTTTGTAGTCTCAGCTAGCTTCCAGTCCAACAAACCAGTCTGTATTTTTCTGTATATTTTAATTTTACTGTAGCTTTCCATGGGCATCTTCCCTGATAGTCTCCTACTTACTTGTTCTATCTAGCTGTTTACCTTCAGCAAGGCTTTTGACACTGTCACCCATAATATCCTCATGGCTAAGCTCAGGAAATGTTAGATGAACAGGATCAAGAACTGGTAAATTACAGAGTCCACAAGGTTCATGATCAGAGGAATACAATCCAGATGGAAGCCTGCTGTCAGTGGCATTCCCTAAGGATCAATACTGGGTCCAGTCTTATTCAGTTTATCAACAACCCAGACAAAGGAATCAAAGGCACCCTCCACAGGTTTGCTGGTGACACTAAACTGGGTGCAGTGGCCGATCCACTTGAAGGCTCTGCTGCCATTCCATGGACCTTGATTAGCTGGAGGGTTGGGCAGAGAGAAGTCTAGTGAGGTTGAATGGAGTCTAAGGTCCTGCACCTGGGGAGGAATTGCCTCGTGTACCAGGACAGGCTGACATCTGTGAAGTGGTTCTGCAGAGAGGGACCTAGGAGTCCTGGCAGACAAAAAGCTCTCCATGAGCCAGCCAAGAAAACAAATGGTATCCTGGGGCACATTAGGAAGAACATTGCCAGCAGGTTGAGGCAGATGATCCTGCCCCTTTACTCAGCAGTAGTGAGGCCACATCTGGAGTGCTGTGCCCTGTGCTGTGCCCAGTTCTGGGCTCCTCAGGAAACAAGAGAGAGGAGGTACTGGAGAGGGTTCAGCAATGACCACAAGGATGATGAGGGGTCTGAAGCATCTCTCTTATGAGGCACTGTTTAGTTTGGAGAAGACTGAGAGGAGGTCTCATCAATATATATAAGTATTTCAAAGGCAGATGCCAATAGGATGGTGGCAGACTCAAATGCCATACAAATGAAAGATTTGACTGGCTTTTTAAAAGGCTTTTCACAGTAATATTTCAGAAAAAATTATTCATAATATGAGTGTAAATCGCTATGTTGATAAATTTTAAAAATCCTTTGTTCAGTCAGAGCAAGACTTTGAAGAAACAGATAAACAATGCCTGTTTTGTAAGTTATAAATTTACTGTCCTTTAATGTTTTTAACAGCTTTAATGAGTACACAGTATAGTGGACAAAAATTCCTGATCTCTTTAATCATCCCCACATGCGTGACTGTAGCTGTCCTTCTTTCTGCACTAATAATATTTCAGAAGAGAAAATCATTCAAGAATGAGCAACCCAAAAAAGGTACATTTTACTTCAGATAGTGAAACTTTTCACTATTTCTTTACTTTTTCCTGTGAACAGCCTTGAGGAAATTTTAATAAGGCACACTTGCATGACTTCTGTCACATTTTATTTCTAGATGACAAGAGGGTAGAATATGAGATCTTGGATAATTTGAGTTGGGTTTTATTTTCCTCACTGTGTTATGTATGTGAGACAAGGTGTATGGAAACATACATTTTTAAAGCTGACCAGTTAGTATTCTGTACAGAGCACAAACTTTGCCTTGCGTGAGGAGGACTGTAAAAGCATAGTTTGAACAGTGTTTTCTTCATAGCTACAAAGACATTGTGGCTAAAGTTTATTACACAGAATTTTTATTTTTCAACTCCATTATGGCTCTACAACTAAAATGGTATCATACAGGACTATTGCAGTATTTCCTTCCTTGTTTGCATGTGCAGTAGTATAAAACGAATAAAGTGAACGGACTAATATTCTACTATTTTCTTGCACAAGAACAGACTCCAGTAAACCAGATTATATGTATTTATAGTCATGAGAGTCTTAACATTATGACTTCAGAATTTGATTCAAGTTTTGTAAAGTTTTTGATTCAAGTTTTGTAAAAGAAAAGAAATGTAGAGAAGTTTATTTATTTGATATGATTTAATAACAACTGTGCTTACAGCTCAGTTTTATCTAAAGATTTGTTGAATAGTTATAGTTACAATATAGTTTCTTTCAAATCTAGAAATGTTTATGCTAAATTTGTATATATTTACTTTAACAGACAGGAAAAGAAAACTGAACCCTAGTTCAACCCTAGCAAAGGATGAGAACAGTAAGTCATAGGCAATTTTTAAAATTTACATTTACAGATTTTTCTTTCTTATAACTAAAATCTTAAAAATTATGTAGACTGAAAGCTAAGTAATGTTACATCAGAATAGAGGAAAGTTTTGAGTTTAAATTATTTTATTCTTGAGTTTTTTAAAAATGCAGTTTCTAAAGTTTTGACTTTGTCTTGGGCAATGTAAAAATTTATAAATATTGGTTCCCTTTCACTGAGGTACCAATATCTTTCATATACAACTCAGCACACACCTCTGTATACTAGCTGGGGTTCTAGTAGTCTTGGCTGAGATGGATACTTGCAGAAAGCTGGTCATTTGGATAGCATCAAGATTTTTGTGGCAATAGTCTGTTATACCTTTAGATCAGGCTACAGGTTTTAACAACAAATAAAATGATACCTAATTTATCTGGAATATTATGTCATCTCCTAGGCTACTTCTTGTCTTATGAGAATCTGACTTGCCAAGACATCCTGAAATTTTTACATTTCAGAGGGAAGACAATACCTAAAAAACTGTCAGGATGCATCTAACTGTTCCATACTAAAATTGAACTGGAAAAAAAAAAGATATGACCATAGGAAAAGATTAATCAATATGACAAGAAAAGTCTTAATACAGCTACTAAATATACACCTACTAAGCATAAATAAATTTTGTTACCTAGAGATAACAGTTTGACAGGCTAATGCATTGTGAGGTGAGAGGCTGTGGCCAGTGTTAGGTACAGAGGTACTTGGTTCAGCCATAATTCCCTTGGTGTCCAAGCAGACCCTCACATAATGTATTGAGGTCAGCCCTGAGGCTGCCAAGGAGCATAAATGGAGTAATACTATGATGCAGCTAACCAAGTGAACACAGAGACAACTCAGGGCTTTTCTAAGGACAGGATTTTTTTGAGAATCCACCCATATTTCTCACTGCTAAAAAAATACATGAAGAAGTCACCAGCTTAAAAAATAAATTTTGTAGGTGAAAGTTAGAGATTTGATGAAGAGGGCATGAATTCGCTGATTTCCAAATCACCTCAGGTTCTCATGTTTGTATCTTAATTGTAAGTGTTTGATCCACTGCCATCAGTAGATATTACAATTGAAACAACACTTTCAGAAAGACACTTTCACCTTCCAGAAACCTTGCTGCAGGCAAAGTCTCATTCTTATTTTTCATGTGACGGTGTGAAACTTTAGTGGCATCATGCCATGCACTAATGAACACAAGCTCAAGGCAAGCAGCATTTTGGAGAACAGCGTTGGTGCATGTCCGGACATCATTCCAGGGCATATTGTCCAAGCATAGCTTGGCTTCCCCTGGCTTTTTGTATTACTTTTGTATTTTTCCACTTTGTAGCCTCTTCTGTGCAGTTAGTGAAATGAAGAAATTAAAGGAGACAAGGCCATTCTTTGCGGTTTTACTTCTTCATTTTAATGACAAAAAAACTTTGTCTTACTTGCAACATGCAGTAAGTCAGATGACAAACATTTATATTTCTCAGCATTGGATGTTTTTAAGAAACCCTGGAAAGAACCTTTTTTCCATGATGAGTAGGTAGTTGAAGCATAAAGCCACAGATACTTTACCACAGTGCCTTGGAAATGACCCAGACAGTCCTGGTTACAGTAACAAGGACTCTTAATGTTGACAGTTTTAATTTACAGCTCAAGCTGTATCAGAACTGAATATATAGAACACTTAAACTCATCACTGAAGTCCCGGTTCTGCACACTTATAATCACATGCACATATTTACTGACAATCATTACCATGGATGCTCTCTAAACAGATTTCAGTTTTGTTATTTCATTTATATGGCTGAAAATGAGTGATAGCTTTGTTGTAATAGAAAATTCAGAATTTGGACTACAGATGAAAGAGGTAATTCTTTCCTCGGAAAAGATCACAGCAGATGTTCTTGAAAATTGTAACAGCTTTAAGCAGCCATTGTAACTTCAGCATGATAGTCTCCTGATAACCAGGAGACTGAGCTTTCACTCTTTACCACTCAGTTGTTAAAATCAGGCTTTTTATTCTTAAATCAATGCAGATTTTTAAACTAATACTATTGCATTTTCTTTCTTTAAGGTGATGATTTTAACTCTCAGACCGAGGCTTTATACTTGTCAACTGCCACAGCTTCAAGAGACAGTGGGAGCATGGGTCTGTGAAAATTGTTCATCTACGTGCCATAATTTGCACCTTTTCCATCAGTTTTTGGGGACTTCAAAAGAAAATTACAGCACTTTAGCCTTAGGATAAACAGTGGACTCATGGGGATGTATTTACACTGCAGCGATGGAAAGCTATGCCTCCTCAGATACTGTATCTTCTTGAAGTTACTGAGAACTATGCTGTCATGAAACGTGGTTTACCACTGTGGAAAGGGCAGCTGAGTGCCTTTGATACACTTTACTTTTGGATTCAAGGGATTTTTCTTTAAGAATGCCTTTATCAACTGTTCCAGTCTCAGGAATTGTGCTTGGAGTAAAAAGTCTTGTGGAATTTGAATAAAAGCTGTAAATGCTATCTTACGTCAATTATCTTTCTGGTGGAAACATCATTACATGTCCATATCCCATTTCCAAATTTTCTAACACATTAAACTGGGTATTACCAGAAGTACCCTCTTGCATCATTGTACGCACTTGTGTAACTTGCATCATTGCAAGCTAGATGTTTCATATCACAAGAGCAATAAGAGTTTGAAATTAAAAGATAGACAAAAAAACCCAAAAACCCAACCCAATACTAGCAATAAATCAACATTATGTTGCATAAGAGAATTTTAATATCTATATAAAACCTCACAAGTCAGGTAAAAAAAACATGAACTGTGATATTATGCTACATAAAAAGTTTCAAATTTGAACTGATTATTCAACAGAATTTTATTTAGGAGGAATTTGGAAGCAAAAGTGAAAATGAAGCCCAGATAGATTTCTGCACTGGTTATTTTTAGACAGTAATTTTGCCTTTGTTCAGATGAAGAAGTGAGACTTTTCCATGCCAGGCTGCTTTGCTTCCTAATACTGGAATGCTAGATTTGGGAAAACATCCAAAGCGAAACATCTTTTCCTCTTAGTCAGTCATGAGATAGTGAAGCAAGGGCACTGGGTAAGATCTGTCATATTGTTTTGAAAGACCAGTGGCTTTGGTAAGCTGTGTTTTCTACTAAAATAGATGTAACAATATTGAAGAAAGGTGTTCACATAGAAGCTACTTCTGCTATGACCTTGCTATTAGAAGAGTTCCACTGATTGAAGTTTTTGCATAGCACTTCCCCTGAATTTGGATGGGAACTGCTTCTGCAGTGTCACTCTGCAGCTATTTCTTCTAGCAAAAAGTGGTCCTACAGTGCTGCTATGAGACCAGAACATCAGCATTCACCCTCTCTTGTTTCACCAGGACAGGTGGTTTTAAAAAGCAGGACTGCCATTGATTTTACTTGTGGAGGAGAAAAACTAATCTCTCTCTGACATCATCTGTAATTTAATATCTATGTATTGCACCTTTAATTACCCATTTGTAGCCACTGGATTCAGCTGAGACAAATCTGCACTAGGCTTGCGATGTCCTGTGTCCTTGCTGACATGGCAAATCTGGCACATGTCAGAGAATCAGAGGCAGCTTCCTAAAGCATTGTTTAACTTAATATGGAATAGCAGCTTGGGAACTGCCCTTGCTTGCACCATTTAGCAATACTTAAGAGTCAGTACATAAGGTCAAGCAATTTCTCTCTATTCCAGATTTGTGCTCTGCTGGGAACTATGAGCCCTTGCTCTTCTGTCAGCCATGGTGAAATCTAACCCGTTGTGTTCCTGGAAAGAGTTAATTTTGCATTTTTCTGTTTAATTTTTCCTCATGAAAATGAAATCGAAGTAATAAAAATGAATTTATGTGGATGGACATAAATAGTACACTGTAGTCACTGCAATTAGGTTATGGTGATTATCACTGTTCCTTACTGAAATGGAAATCATCTTGTCATTATTTTATACTGGTGAGTAAATGCTGCCTTGGTGTGAGCAACAAAGAACAAGTGTGGGTAGCATTTCCTGCCCATTTTACAGGCAAGGCTTGTAAAAGGCCTGCTTTCCCTCTTACTGGATTGTACACTGAAAGGTTTCACCTGGCATCCCTAGGCAGAGGCAGCTCAGTTTTCCAGAACACTCCTATGACCTATCCACTCTATTTCATTATGATTGGGACAATAGCACTGTTTACTGCAATAACTATAAGAATACATAGAAAAATATTTTGGCTCATGAGTTTCTATTTTCACCAGCTCTCGCTGGATGCTTATGAAGCTGACTGTCACATCTGAGTATGTGAAAGTTAGCTTGTCAGCAGCTTGGCAGTCTATATATGTCTATGAATTCATGCAAGACTTGTCTTTTACTGTAAACCACTGAGCATATGATACATGTGTGACATGATGAGTCTCTGTTCTTTCTGCTTCACCTACTGTTTTATATGCTGTTATGGCCAAACAGCTGAAGTGAGTTCTCACATACAAACTGCCTGCAAAATGTTTGAAGGGCTTGTGTTCTGTTTGTCTGTGGTGTTCTCTCTGTGGTTTTTGTTGTTGTCGTTTTGTTTGTTTGTTGGGTTTTTAAAAAAAAAAATTGGGTTGTTGGGGGTTTTTGTTTGGTGTTGTTTTTTTTGTTTGGTTTTTTTTTTTTTTTTAATATAATTTTGAACTTGACAGTGAGTCATGATGTTGTTAGACCATAAAACTACTAGGTATTTTTAGAGTTTGACTTACTTGTACTGTCATCTGACATTTTTGAACGGCAGAGAGGATACCTTGCATAAGAAGATACTGTTACCCTTTCTGATATGTACTGCCTCTATTCATCTCCATACATTTGTCTCAGCTAGGTGCATGTCATAAGCAATAGCATCTTAGAGTACTGGAAAAAAGTAGGGATTCAACAGAAGTTGGTGGAATGTTTGTGAAAAACGTGCAAAGAATCTACTCAGTGGATTATAGTCACCCAAAACATAGTTCACTGAACTTTAATGATGACCATTTTTCATGAGCAAGTAGAGAGTTTGTTTTCAGTATTGAATTTTTCTGGTATGGCTAAGGAAAATCCACTTTTTCAATCCACTGACCTGCTTTTACTTTTTATGAGCGAGGCACCTGCCATTTTAGCACAGGAGCAACTGGCAAATAGGGTGATTAGTCTTTCTGTTAATTCCTCACCTCTGCTATCTACCAGAGATCTTAAGGGCTTACAGTAGGTTTATTTCAGCTTTTCTACAACTGCAACATTTTCAGTAGCTGTGAGTTGCAGCTTGGTCTGTGATTGAGAGCATAGAGCAGAATAAGATTAACTGTTTGTACCAAGTTCACTTTCATACTGGCAGCAGCTGAAACCCATACTATTTTCTTGATTCCCATTACCATAGACATGTCTGAAAGCAACTGCTAACATCAAGAAGGTTAATATCTCTGGAAGAAGACTGAAGCAGAAGAGATATTCCTAACAGGCAACTGAAATGGCTTATAAGATTTCAGTCTGCATACTAGAAAACCAACAGCTGATTCTGACTATGGGAGCAATTGGAAATGCCTTTTAGAATTTTGGACATCAAGAAACCCCTATTCTTTCTTAAGAAATACTGCAGTCATCTTTTCTTACAGAATTTCTTTCATCTGACAGAACCATACGGTTTACCACCAAAACCGATACCTACCTACTCCACAATATAGTTACAGAGATAGGTTTTACAAACCACCTCTATAGAGTAGAGGGTCACTGTTACAGGAATAAGTCTAACTTGTCTTTTTCTTCTGTGGGGATGGGGATCAACTAAGCAATCTTAGAAGTCCCTTCTAACCCAAAATGACCTTTGACTGTAAACTTGTTGCTCAAATTAACTTCCATATCCTTTGTAATTATCTGATTTTTCTTTTACTCTGATGAACATGTGGCCTTAAAGTATAACCTTAGATCAATGACTACAATCTGGTTCAACAAGATATCCTGGGTTTCCTCACCATATGTCAAGAATGCTGGGTAATACTTTTTTATAGCCAGTTCTTGTTAATATTTCACTCAAACTCAATATGCAGCCATATGGTAAAAAGTAGCTGAAACAGTTAAGTGCACTGTGCAAGTATTGTTAAAATCTGACTTTAATGAACTACTGAGTTCACTTCTGGGTTTGTTTTCAATGCAATTTTCAGCAGCTAATGTTTGTTTACTCATAAGCACATTTCCTTAATGGGCTTTTCCAAGTGAGAAGTGAAACATCTTTCATGCAAAGTCTGTGTTTGAAACCACTTTACATAAAGAATGATGCAGTAGAAATTTGCACAGTGCGCTTAAGCTCATTCCTTACAGGTGTTTTTCAGGCAGTAGGGTGAGATGATTACCTGAGTCTCAACTGGTGAAGGTGAAGGTGGTGCTTTCACTGGTGAGGGGAGGAATCTATCTAGTGAGAAATTTGGGGTTCTAATCACAACATTGCTAGCAAGAGGATTTCTGTGCTACTGGACAACAGTAGGAAATCAACCTTTTTCAGGTGATGTGACGAACATACTCCTTACAGAAGTAAAATATATAATTGTCAGTCTTAACTATGCAAACCTGGTGAAACAGAGGCGAGATATCAGCAAATAGATGTATAAACTTGAGAAAATCACTAAGAAAGGAGAAGCTGTTGGTGAGAATAAGGAACAGGAGAAGGTCAACAATTTTTTTTTCAAGAGGGACACAGAATGTTTGTGAAAATAATAAAGTCAGATGAAGCACTGTGAGTACAAAGAACTTCCCAGTTCATATAAGAAGTTATAACTGCTGAGCCATGTTTCTGTGCAACCCCAAAATATTGCGGTCCTAATGCACAGATCTCCCTCAGACTGGTAAGAAAACTGAGAAAGCAGGACAGCTTTCTGACAAATTTATAGAGCAGAAGCAACCTTTTAGACCTCCAAGCAAAGTCTTTGATTTTCTCTGTTTGCCATGCATGTACTTTATGCTCCTAAAGAGTTGTGAAGTAAAATGCAAGAAAGTAGACCTTGCTGAGATACTGGGGAAGATGTCAGGGGTTAGAGCCTGCTTCCGGTCTAGTTAAATGCTCAAAACCAGACACAGAATCTAATTCACCAAACCTAAGATATGAAGAATCTGGTGAATTCCCATCTGTGAAGCTTATTTAAATGAAATTTCACAGAGATGGATGAAAATTAGTATATGTTGTGACTTGGAATGATTTCTACTGTCCCATACATTCTTCTCTTCAAATAGGTTTAACTTCAGAAGAGACTACTCACTCCTTTGTTTTAATTGCCACTATTACAGTGTATGAAGAACTATTTGTGTCCTTTATAAAAAGTCTCTAACTTCTTTTCTACTGAGTTGTTTAGTTTTCCAAAACTAAAAATGCTTATGACAACTGCTGCAAGAGGACAAAAGGTTAGAGCCCCTGTCCTCCTAGAACCTCCACTGGAAGAAGTTGGGTTGGGTACTCCCAGGATTTCCACAATGCTGAGTTGTACAATTGTATCCGAGACTGCAGAGATAATGGTGAAAACAGGCCAAGGCTGGGAAGCATTTTCTTTCTTCAGCAAAGGCAGACTTGAACAAGACATACTGTGGAAGCCAGTTCAGGGCACAAGCCAACTCGGCTCAATTAGTCACTGCCAACTATCTGGTCTCTAATACTGCAGACACCAGTATTCTGGAAGCCAAACTGTGCACTAGGATAATGTAACACTCCTAGTGCTTCAAGGTGACTGGTTATTGTCTAAAACCAGTTTAGTTGTGAATTTGACCTAACAGGAGAATTGCTCATGGGCAAAAGCTAAAAGTTTCTTAACTCAAATATGGAAAGCTGTGAAGAATGGTAGGAAGTGATTACAAAGATCAACTAGACAGACAGGATCCCAGGAGCATGCAGAAAAGGCCAAAGATATTCTCCAGTCAAAGGTCATCATCTGTGCATCTGCTGTGTGCTGGGTATTGATATAAGTCATGCATCTTATGTTGATCTGCATGTTTTGAGCTTAATTTGTTAATTGATATCCTCAGGTACTGCAGCAGAATGCTCTGTATTGGGTATTGTCCACTCTGTCCTAGAGTGGACAATACCCAGCTTGAACAATACCCTATTTGAAAAACCCACCAGCGATGGACAGGGGAGAGGGTGCACACTGCTTTTGGTATTGCAGAATGCTGAAACTAGCCTGACTCATCAATTCTGAACTTAAAAACACTCTGGGGAAAAACAATGTTTCCTGGCAAACTGGCTATGGTCATACAAGGCTCCTAACAAAGGAATCAGTTATATTACTGGTAACTTGTCTAAAGTTGCCGACTTGCCACAGCTGGCCTAGAGACATTTGACTGAAAGTCACTTTACCCGATAAAAGCTGTCTGCTTTCATAAAGTGTCTGCCCAAGAGCAGGCCATACACCCTACCATCACAGTACTATATTTATTTGAACTTTGGGGAACAGTTGCAGGTAAAAGTAGCAGGAAAATAGCTGACTATGCTTCTGAAAAAGAGAGAGTAATTACATTGAGAAGTCAGATGACTGCTTTCAGAAGGAATAAGGTTTGGCCCCATTTTCTATCTTTGATGTGAGTTCTCCTAAGAAGACTTGAGAAAGGGACTACTTTTTTGTACTGAATCTTGCTATTTGTCATCTGATCTATTTCACAAGAAGTAAGAATTTCCTTAGAAAGGGATTTAATTAGCTGACTTTGTGTTTCTTAAGTGAAGCAGCAATATCTTCTATCTGAGAATCTAGAAATGTTTTCCGAATGTATTTTACTGATGGAGAAGGTAAGCATATACCTTAATAAAAGCAGACTGAAGGACATCAAAGAAATGAAAGTCTTATCTCTGAAGTTTCATTACAATCCTCATGTAACTAGTTTTAGAATCCTTGCAAGGTAAACTGTCAGTGAGTTTCAAGAGCAGGGCTGCCCCATGAGGGGCTATGAGCCAGGAAGAGAGGGCAACCTCAGCACCACATCCTCCCCAGAAAGCTCAACACCAAGGCTAAGCAGGACGAGGGTTGGTAACACATCTCTAAACAAACCCTTTTCAGTCAAGGTGATTGAGTCAAGTTCAAACCCCACCCAGGAGTCCTGACTGGGCACAGCCAGCCACGCTTGGACACAGGACAATCTATAACAGCACGCACCAATGGCCCAGTCAGGAAAAGCAGCAAGTCAGGATGCCAGGGGACAGAGCAGGGCACAGACCTACCTACAGCTTGGCTCAGGCAATGCTTGGGTGCCTGGCATGAACTTAAAGGGGTTTTGTGGGCCCATGGGCAGAGGATGCACTGCTGGGATCGCCAGTGAGCCTGGCCAGGGTAGCTAAAGCCCTCTGCTAGACATAGCCACCCAACAATGAGGAGTCCATTGCCTTCTATAACACATCTTGTGTTCAATATTCCTAGTTTTAATAGCAATCATCTTTGTGTTAGAGTAGGATGACTCCGATAAGTCCTATTTTTCAAGCAGCCACTTCTGCAGTAATCATGTATCTTCTGCTTTAACTGTAGTATTTAACCACTGCCCTACATATTGCCATTTTTAAATATTAAAGGGCTTGGAGTTTCTTTTGCAATAAAGAAACCCATATGCTCAAATATATTTATTCATACTTACATCTAAATGTCTGTTAACAAAAGTTAAGTCAGTAAATTTTTCATAGCACGGCAGCACTACTTTTTTCCTTGTGAAATTCAGAACTGTTTGAGATCTCAGCAGAGCTTTGGAAAATTCTGAGCAGAAATTTAGCTGACATGATCCCTGCACCCACTCAAGATTTTTTTTTCTGAAAGTATTAATCAAGGAAAAAACCTTGTCCCAGCTTCCCTTACTGCTAAGTTCTGCTGAACTGACCACAATGCTGCTGACAGATCTTATCTCAAGTTAGGAGGACTGCTTACATGCTTTAGTGACCTATTCTTTTTCAAAAGAAACTTGGTTATATTTAAGGAAATGTCATCTGACATCTGCTTCCAACAGACACATAGTGTGACTTTGCAATTTTGCTGCTTCTCACAAGTCAGCAGATCAAAAGACTGGTAAGGCTGATAATGCAATAGCAAGTGCTAGGGATCTTCTTTGCAGCAGTTCTGCTTTTACTGAATAATCATGTTCAGGCAAGGCCTTTAAATTAGAAGATAGTGTTATACAAGGTATCACAGAGTACAGAGCCAAGTGATTTTCAGCTGAATAAATCATCAGCACAGTTGACCACAGACGGACCTATTACCAAGCAGAGTAATGGGGAATTACAACAAATAACTCATAATAAGATTTCACCAACTAAAGAAAAGAAAACAAACTGCAAAATGCAAGAACAAAGCAAGTACTATTAAAGAAAAGAAAATGATGAAAATAACTATACTTTCCTGCATCACCTCCACCACCCCAACAGGGAATACCCTGCTAAAAATCTGAAACAAATTTGACTAAAGCAGCCCCGAGGATGTGAAAAGAAAATAGTTAATAAACTAAGCAAACTGTGCTGATATGCAGTTATTTAACTGCTGTGCTGGCATACTGTGTGCCTCAAACAGCCAAAGGATTCTAATGGGGATCTTTAATCAGGAATTTGATAGTTAAATTAGTAAAGGTTTTTTGTATGCTACCCTAATGGTTTTCAGTCCTATTTGCTGTCTGGTCCTTCTCCTCTCCTGCTGCCCTCCTCTGCATATTTCATATTTCAAATTTCTCTTGAGCAGTATGTGCCAATAGCCACAAGAAAAGAAAAAAAAAAAAAAAAAACAAAAAAAACCAAAAAAAACCAAAAACTGAGAACGTGTTAACATTTTTACATATATAACTAGCACCAAGTCAGAGCACCACTATCTGATGTTTCAAATAATCCCCTTCTTGCCAGTAAGTCTCTAAAGACTTTCTTTTACTAATACAGAGATTGGAATATTTTATGCTGTTTGACTAAGATGCCATTTCAAGTCAGAATTTTAAACCAGACAAACTGTCTGAAGCCCAAGCACCATGCTCTGCACATGGATGTTGTAGGCATGTGAGGGCTGTTTCTGTATGCCATGAGAAATACAGCTCAAGTTGCTTCTCATAGGAAACAGTGAGGGAAAACAACAAGATCACTGAGAAATCTGGTTATCTTTCTTCTCCTTTTAAAAAAAATTCTTGCTGTGTTTTTTCCTCTTTTTAAGGAGTAATAAGTAATAAGCCAAGTCATAAAACAGTATCCAAGCTGAAAAACTGGCATTCAACGATAAATTAACAGTTTTCAAAACTAGTAAGCTTTGGTGTACAGAATTGTATTTTCTTCTGACAGCACGTCAGCCAGTTTGCTTCCCACTTCATATTTTTGTGGGTATGGTCTACAAAAGCTGAAATGCTCCTGTTTTTTTAATAAACTACAAATGAGAGCTTTGATTACAACTAGGAAAATATCTATTTAACTCTGTCAAGGAACTGCTAAAAGGTTGGCATGATTCAGTGACTGAAAAAATGTGATTACTGCAGTATAGCCTAAAAGCAGAAGTTCATGTAGCACTTCTCCTTTCACTTCGCTGTTTTGATGCAAATTTAAATCTACTGAAGAAGAAGCTCTACAGCTCCACACAGTGTTGACTTACCAACGTCAAACCTCTGAACAGGCTACAGAATACCTACAGATTTTTCTAAATGTGGATAAAGTCAACCAACTTTCAGTAATTTTTCAAGTGCATTCTTATTTAATGGCTTTATTTTTAATTTAGACTATTGAAAATTTGTCAGGTCTATCTAAGAATATAACTAACAGTATTCTCCTTAAATAATTTACACACTTAAGGGTGGTGATGCACATATCCTTAGTAAGATTTTAGCAACAAAGAATTTGATGACATCCTAGAGACCACAAAGATGTCTCTGCACAGTTTCAGACTAGAAGACAGAACTCTTGGCTTGTAACTATCCTCATTGTTCTGAGCCTCATAATTAGAAAAGATATTTTGCTTAATGTTCAGGGCACAGTCAGGAATGAGAGCAATTTACTAATAAATACAGTAATGAAAAGGCTCTATTTTATGTGATGGTATTTTGCACTGAAAGGGTTATCATTTAATCAATGATGATTTGGAATGAGTAATCAATTTTTATGTAATTTACCAAGAGAGGAATTATTTTCAAGTCCTGTCCTGCAACTGGAAAGTACTTTAAGCCACAATACACAGACAGACCTATATATATAGAATTCTTTTTTTACCAAATATGTAAAAAAATAATTGTAAATAATTTCTGTTACACTGGACTTGTACAGGAAACAGCTCAAAATATGATGCCTTCTCCAACACGGTCAATTTCCATTGTATTTGCAGTTGTATTTTAGGGACGTTTGGACAGTTCTATTTCAGTATCAACTTAGCTGAAAGGGACCAAAGGCCTTTAAAAAAAAGTTGATTTTTTTTTCAGTGTAATCATTGTTCACAAAGAACTAAAAGCTGAATTGATCACCTTTTCTTTTAGACACAGCCAGGTCAGTACAGACAGAAATAAGCTTCTCATGGAAAGACAGAGGGGAGTTGGAATTCCTATTGCTCAGAACTCTATCTGGTTGTAATACAAAAACTAATAAGAAACCAGGCTCTTGAAACAAGCATGTAATTTGTGTGCCATTTCATGAATCACTTACAGCACTCTGCGTAAGTAATTTTTGCAAGAAGCTTGGGAATAAAATTCCAAAGTTCAGCTGATGCTTGGCTAGGAAAATATTTTAAAGGAACCTGCTCAACCAGTACAAACGCATAATCAAGACAGAGTGGAGGTACTACAACTCCCTCTAACCACCAAGAAAAAAGCCTGCAGAGGGCACTGCTAAACATTGTCAGCATCTTAATACACTTCTAGAGGTTATTTAATACACATCTCAGTCCAAATAAATGCCTACAATGAAGAGACACAGAAGACAAGGTTAAGATCCACTAAGATTATATAAGAAAATCCCAGTGTTTTCTTTCTTGTGTTTACTTGTTCCTTATATCTGCTCAAGAGGAAATCTGTGGATGTCTTTTACATCCTGTCACCTGAAAGTCAGGGCCCTGCCTCTGGACAGAGACTGTGTTCCAAGCTGCAGAGGATGTTCAACAGACCACCAGATAAGACTCCTGCCTCCAGCATCTGTTGTCCTTTACTGTTCACCTTCAGACCAAAAACATTCAAATTCACCAGCAGAGCTGAGGCATTATCTATTACAGGTAACACTGTATTACACATGTGTCACAGATAACATGTATCGCTATATTATGTATAGCAATATCATTCAAGTGCAATTCCTTTGAATTTCAGATTATACAATAAAGCAGATGTTCACAAAATTTCAGAAACACCTAGTAAAAATAATAATTTAAATGTATAATACATGGCAAGTCTAGACCATCCTATCTACCAATGCTTCCATATGCAAGAACTACTACCTCTCCAACTCTTGTGTCTGCTACTCCCATATCCATCTAATACACTCTAACCCTACTGTGCAGCCTGTACTTCATGTAGGCGGTGTTACCTAGTAAAAGCATGCAGTTATCACCCCAAAAAAGTTTCATTAATTCCCTTCTACACCCAGCAGCTGAGATTTCAAAAATTATTTGTGATTCTGGATGTTTCGTCTTCCAAGCATCAAATATTAAAGGAATGCAGTTCAGAAACCACAATGGCTTTTGGCAAAGTAATTGTGTACACAAAGCAAATACTTCAGTGGTAAGCTATTCACGAAACCAAGAGCATATTCACCAGTCACTGAAACCCAGATAATGAAGTCTGAAAGAACAGACTGTATTTCTAGGGATATTTTTACTGATGCAGAAGACTTTTTTTTAAAATGCCTTCCACTGAACTTATAGCAGTTATGAAAACCAAATTGAATTCCTCAGGGCTATATAATCTGAAGAACCCAGATTTTCTGCAAATGTTGCGCTAGGTATGTTAAATCTAATAGACCATGGTTTTGGCATTCAAAAACTTTGAAATACTTGTCTCCCCTTTTGTCTGGCTTTATATATTGGTATGGTGGTTAATGCAGGGCACAAGCCCTGTCATGATTTCCTTTTCTATTTTCTCAGAGATAAGTAAACAAAAGAAAGTATTTTGAGCCCAAATTTATTTGATTTCTAACCTAACTAAATCATAACCACAACTTTATCCACTCTAAAATTCACTAGTAAGCTTGAAAATTTTAGCTTTGGGCTCTTGAATGCTTGGTGAAAACCACTTTTCAATACTACATACATTTAAGAAATTCAGAATACAACTTTGTCAGTAGTTTGGTTTATCCACTGGAAAAAAAAACCAAACCAAAACATTACTGCAACACACTGCTGAAAAACTCAGGAAAGTGGGTTCTAACACTACTGTTTTATACTGCTGGTGACATAAATCGTTATGTCAAAAACTGAAATGGTACCATATGATGTGTACAAAATACACTATAAAATGGATGGCAGCATATTACATATAATCAGAGAATGATCTGAAACCAATCACTATTAATTGCATTAATTTATAACTTATTAAAAGGTAAATAAATTTGTGACCATTTGTAAGTGACTGCTAGAAAAATCAGCTACAATTTCTCTAATTGATTTTATTAGTTGCACTTTCTTAGGTCAAAATTAGCTTTTTACTGTATTTAAATGTAGCTGGATATAGTAAACAACTTTGAAAAATTGTCAGAAAGTAAATCTAAACATTAGGATTAAGAACTGCACTGTATTCTGCACCAGAATTATTGGTTTTTGTCCCAGTACTTCAGGTCATCCACTGTACCTAAGCACAAATTACTACTCAATTGCTGCATTGAGTAGTAACAATATAATAAACTGTTCTTCCCCTTCTTCCTAACAGTCTCTTCACAGGAATACTCCTTCCAACTCTCTCAGCTGATTTCAGAAATTGTCTGAAATAATTAGAGTGATTTTCCTTTTTACTAATTGCAATTGACTAGCCTTAGCATCTAACCCACTGTTTGTTTGGTTTTCTTCCTTTTACTTTTAAAATATGCAAGATTTTCTTGTGGTTACAAGAAATCACTTCACTTTCACTGGGTTGATTTTGGAGCGTTTGAGTTTTTTTGAAATTTCTGGTATTATTATTTTGATACTTCAGATTTCATCTTTAAGCATGATAACAACCATTATAACTCACCCTCTGAGAACACCTCTGTGGATGGTCTGTGGGAAAATGGTTTGAATATTTGTCCTACCTCATCCTGTTTTTCTGGAACTGTTTTAAATGTAAATGTCCATTTAGTGGATCAGTGGCTGACTAATAACATGGGCAGTTTAAATAACAGGCTAATCTATGTAAATCTTCACATTCCATCAGCAGAAATCTGCAAGGTAAAAAAAAGACCCATTTGTTCCACAACCAGTTTAAGTGAAGATGACTAAATGAAGACATTTTTATGTACATAACACAGATGCTCACTCAGTGTCACACACTTAGTGCGTTTTATATGACACAATGCCTGCATGTGTAAGCAGCATGGCAAAAACTTTAAGACACTGACTCTGATTATGCCTCAGTCTTCCTGAGTTTTCTTCTTTTACTCTGAGCTATATTGCTAGCAGTGACAATAGCAGGGGGAGGAGTAATTGTTCTTTTTAAATTTAACATGCAGGAACTAACACTGTTACTGCTCATGTAAGAGCTGCAGACACATCAGGTGAGAACTAGCTGCACAATCTAAGGGACAGATCAGGGCAACACCTGCACATCAACACCAGGAATCTTAACAGAAGCAACTACACAGAACAGCTATTCTCATCCAACATTTTCATTCCAGACCTGCTATGTCACCAGCAGTATCTCCTCCTTCCTTTCACTAGCCTGCTTACATCCAAACTTATGACATTTCAATGTCCCTGCATGTTCCCACAGCTCTGCATGAGCTCTTCCTTTCCAGGACACAATCATCTCAGGACTGTGGTTTCCAAAACCACATGACTGTCACTAAATAGGCAGCTGCAATCAAGACTTATTTTCAACTTGGTGAAGTTTATGACAACTGACAAGTGGACCTTTGTGTATAAAGGGCTTTCGCCATTCTCTTGAACTTTGTTATCATAGTGCTGCCACTATCTCCTGTAATTGCACCTTGGTATCCACTGCCAGAGCTGTTCAAGAAACCCTGAGCTTGGCCCACTGCACACATGTATTTAATTTCTACACAACTTTTGCATCCTTGAGTATTATGAGTTACATTCCCATACCACAACACTCAGAAATGCTTTTCTAGCCAACTACAAACAGATTATTATTAGAAAAAGTTGATCACTGCCGATTTACCATCCTAGGCATCTGGATTTGGTTTTGATTCAGCCTACAAAAATATAGCAAAACCATTACATACTTTGGATCATGTTTGTATTATTGGTGTGAGGATTTCAGTAGTCACACTTTTAACAACACAGAGCCATCTTCACGATTTCTAACTTCAAATATGTTTCTCGTGTCTCTCCACAGAGAAAAGAACAACAGCAGCAATCCAAAAATTGCAAAGACTTCAGCCTCTACTTTTTGCCCAAAACCTGTAGTTTTTGTACAGTTATCACAAAATCCTACCACGTAGTGGTCATTAAAAGCAGTAGCTGTTTTCTTCACTAATGCTGTTCTTGGCACACAGCCTCACACTGATCCACACGCACGAATAGCATGATCTGAAGTACGTTTGCTTCTTATACAGCCATGTCAGGATGCTGCAGCATCAACTAAGGAAGCTACAAACAAGTATGAGAAACATGCAGGTCTCTTACTAACTGCTTAATGGAATTTCTTTGACAAATCTCTCCTTACTTTCAAGTAAAACGAACTTGGCTAAATGCAATTAATCCAGAAGGATGATTCTATATTTGTAACTATTCTTCAGTGTGTACTTTGTACCATTTATTTCATAACCTGAGGAATAGGTGAGACAGTAAAATGAGATGATGCCACACTCGTAACATAACTTCTATTTCCTAATTTAGAAGGCTAGAAGTCAAAAACACAGATCAAAAAGATTCAGAGAAAAGACTAAAGCAAGGAGAGTATTTGTAGCATAAAGCACCGATTGGCATATATTTGAGAGTGGTGAATTTGATTTTAAGGCATTTCCAACTAGCCCAGTTAAAAGCCTAAAGTATGAAACATCTGAGTATTTTGTTCCATTACTGCTATTTTCTTCCAAGTTATATTATGATTTTGTTAGGATTCTAATATATGTGTCCTCTTAACTCACTTCTCTTTTTGTGCTTGTATTCAGATGAAAATACTTCAGCTGGAAAATGGTACTCAGATGGTAACAAAAATTCATATGGTAATGTGAATTTTAATTAATGCTGGGAGAGAAAAGGCCTTAGGTGTGCAGGTAACCTATGTTCTTTGAAGAGCACTGGGTAATTTGTGCAGTAAAACCAGTTACCAGACAGCTCAGTCCAGACAAACTCCTCTAACAGGCAGTGCAAGGGGACTGGTTCATAAAACTCTTCTGATTATTTCTACCAATACCAATTTCTTTCCAACAGAGGCTCTGCCCCTGCAATGGCATGGAGATCTTACCTTTAGTTCTATTTCTTTTTATCTTCTAGTTACAGAAAAAGACTAACAAGCCTTATTTACTACCTCTAAGGCTACCGCTTCCTATTTCCATTCTTCATACCACATGCTCCTGCTCTCTCCACAGTGTGTGAATAAAAGCACCTGGGCAATGATGGAAACAAGATTAACAAACAGGTCTTGGGTAAAAATAACACAGTGTGGATGCTCAGTCCAACACATCGGCTGGGAGAAAAGTTTCTGGTAGCACCTGTCAGAAGCCTGACGCCAAACTCAAGATGCAGCACACTCACTGTGAGAGCAACTGCGCCCTGCACTCGTCCCCAAAACCACCTCAGTGGCAATGTTCACACCGGACACTCACAAGGCTGTCTCAGGTGGACTTCATCACAGAACCATAGAATGGCTAGTTAGGAAGGAACTTCAAAGGTCATCTAGTTCCAAGCCCCCTTCCACGAGGCCAGGTCGCCCAAACCCCCATCCAGCCTGGACTTGGAACACTTCCAGGGACGGGACATCCACAGCTTCGCGGGGCAACCTGCGCCAGGGCCTCATCCCCCTCATAGTAAATAACTTCCTTGTCAGATCTACTCCAAACCCACTCCTCCTTATCCTGCCACCCCCGGCTCTGGCTCTCTGTCCCCCCGCCGCTCCCCTCCCTTCCGTCCCCGCACTCGCGCGCAACCCCTCAGCCCCAACACCAGGCGCGCCTTTTCCGCCCGGAGCAGTGACGCTGCCGCTCTATGACGTCACTTCCGTTCTCTCGGGCCCGCCCCGGGCCCGCCCTCCCCGTGCCGCCACCGCCCCTCGGGGCCTCGGACACCAGAGCGAGGGGGAGGAGGGAGAGGAGGAGGAGGAGGAGAAGAAGAAGAAGAAGAAGAAGAAGAAGAAGAAGAAGAAGAAGAAGAAGAAGAAGAAGAAGAAGAAGAAGGAGGAGCAGAAAGAAGAGGAGGAGGAAAAGGAAAAGCAAGAGAACGAGAAGACGGAGGGGGAGGAGCGGAAGAAGGAGGAGGAGCGGAAGAAGGAGGAGGAGCGGAAGAAGGAGGAGGAGGAAGAGGAGCGGAAGCGGAAGGGGGAGGAGATGGCGGCGGGGGCCTCGGTGACGGCGACGACACCGTTCCGGAGCGCGGGCGGGCGAGACACCCGCGGGAGGGCGGAGCCGCCGCTGCCGCCGCCGCAGCGACCCGGCGCCTGCTCGGAGCAGTGACTGCCCGGCCGCGTCCCCCTCGTCGCCGCCTCCCGCAGGCCGCCCGGCCCTTGCCCAGCCCTCATCCGCCTCCGCCCCCGGCGGCTCGGCTGCGGCGCTCTCTCGTCCCTGCGACGGCGGCTCCAGCGCCGGGGAGATCTCAGCCCCCCGTCCCCAGTGGTGCTGAGCCCAGGGGTCCCGTCGGTGTGCCGGTGATTATGCGTGGCTTGCCGCGGACGCTGTATCTCTCCTTCCGCTGATGCCCCCGCTGTTCCCCTGCCTAGGCCAGAGCAGGCTGAGCGCCAGCTCCTCTGGAAATCTTCAGCCATGTATTTCCTCAGCGGCTGGCCCAAGAGGCTCTTGTGTCCTCTGGAGTCTCTGGAGCAACCCCTTCACATCCAGACGGATCCCCAGAGAGCTTTCTTCGCAGTTTTGTTCCCATCGCAGCTAAGCATCTGGTATTGCAGAGTGAGTATCCATCGTTTTATAAGCTCTCGGACGCTGCTCTACCAGCTGAAAAGACCTGTCGTCTGCTAATTTTTTTCTTCCAGAAACGGTTGTAAAATTTGATGCTAACTTCACAGGATATTCGCTGGTATTTGTGAAGCTTAGGGGCTATCCACGGTGTTTAGTGATAGCAGTATAGTCTTAAGAAAATATGCAACACCAATCTGCCTACAGTTAACACTGGTTTTTCCTAAAAAATGAGACTTCCAAGCAACTTTTCTTTTTGAGACTGTACATTCTACTTGTGCTAAACATAAAGAGTATTTGTAGAAGTGTAGGGGTTTTTGCATGTATGTTTCACGTCTTTCACCTTTGTATTTTCTGTGTTTTATATAAACAAACATATGAATATAGAAGATATGAAATGCTCTTTGTAAAACACAGAACAAACGCTATCATTACCCAGAATGTTGTAAGACAGAAGTTCACAAAGTTTTCTTTATATGGAAAGTTTGAAAGTTTTGTGGCTCTAAAAGACGACTTGTCATGGCTTTTCCATGGAAGGTGCTGGTTTAGCTAAATCTAGTTTGAAACTGTGTGAATAATTGACATTTAGCGCACCTTGCTTTTAATTCACATTTTATTAGTCTGGTAGCAAAAATGCTGTTTGTCAGTGTGATTTGATGCAGTCAATGAAAACTATGATACTGACTTTAAATTTTGATGCTGGATCCTTTTAAATACTGTCTAGATTAGACCCTAAATCTGTCTATAAATATCTCTAGATCTAGGTGGTTTATAGAGTTCATCTCAGATTACCAGGGAAAACTAACAATCCAGTTTTAGAAATCTGATACTGAAAGATGCCAAATGACAGTCATAGCCTTAAAATCTTGTTTTAATTTATGCAGCAATTTCATCACGTTATATTTTATTGTGCTCAGTAAGGCTGTTCACGAATTCCTGGCTGGGGTGCTCATGCTGTTTTTTGAACCTAGACAGGTATCCAGCTAGCACATAATCAGCCCAGTAACTTTGCTGTGTGACCATCGTCATCTGGCCTCTGTTTTCTTCTGTTTGTGGCACACAGTGTCTATCAAGTGTATGCTTCTTAGTTTTTGCCAGTTGTTGAACCTGTAGCTGTAGTCTGTCAGCACAGCAGTACTGATCTTTTTTGTGGAAAGACATAGAAAACAACGGGTTCATGAAATGCTTCACAAGATGTGCCCTGGTGTCTAGAATGTCATTTACTTTATGGTCTGTTTTCAAGGACGAGGTTCATTAGCTTGCATGCTTAGACTTGTTTTGAAATGTTAAACATTGTAAGACTTGCTACAAACAGCACTAGAAGAATTCACTTGGTGTAGAAGAGTTGACTAAACTTACAGGTCATTAATATTTTTCAAATAGATTTTGATTCTGTTTGTAATGGGTGCTTTTGAGGAAGGTGTCAACAGGCACCAGGCCTGACCCGCTGACTGATCTTAAACTGAAAAATGTGTTACAGTCTCATGGCCTCTGTGGAAAACTGGCTGTTGTCAGAAACCTGGAGGAATAAATGTTTTGGTCAAGGAAATTTAAAAAGAGAATTTCTTGCATTATTTTTAGCTGGTGGTTTGTTGGTTTTTTTTCCCCCAGGCTTTTCTTTTTTCAATTTAATTATTGCATTCTAGAAGATGTTTTCATTGGTCAGAAGTACAGTCTTTGGAACAAGGATAAATTCTGCCAGGTTGCACTAACTTGATTTCTTGTCACAGAGAGGCCTTCTGGCTGGTGTTCTTGTTAAGACTTGTTACTATCTCGGCTATGTATCAAAGGTTTCATTTAAGAATGAGGTGATGAGACAGGGAAAGTTCTGTTTTGAAATTTTCAGAAACAGAGCTCTTTGAAGTGCTTCCAGGTGTGTGAGTTTTCATTCAGTATATGTATTTTTAAGGTGACATAGTCATGTTTAAAACTCCTTTTCACCTACGGTGCACTAAGAACTAGTGGAACTAAGGAGAGTTGATCCCAAAGTGTGGATTGTTTCCTGTTTTGGAATCATTGTAGGTACTAAGACTCAAGACAGGGTAACTGGTGTTGAAAAAGACCAGATGGAATTCTCCTAGTGTTTTTGAACCAAAAAATTCTTGACTTTTTACATGTTATGAGAGATAGAGTTGTAGACAGAGAAGACCACTCAGGTGAATGATTTTGATCATGCACCAGTATTGGTGAAAGGTTGCTGAGCACAGACCCCAGATATGTTGACATTTATTTATGAATTATATGCATGTGCTTCTGTACTGGTATACACATTATCAAGCATACACAGTGTCGTTTGTGTACAGACTACATTGTGCATGCTTGATAATGTGTATACCAGTACAATAGCACATGCATATAATTTTTCATCTGTTTTTTGTCTGTTTAGAAGGGAGCTACATTGGTCACCTAGTTCAACTGCCTGACCAATTCTGGGAGACCAGCAGTTAAATCATGTTATTAAGAACATTATTCAAATGCTCTTATACACTAGTAGACTCTGGGCATCAACCACATCTCTTGGATGCCTCTTCCAGAGTTTGAAAAGGAAAAAGAAAGAATGAGGTAATACCAAAATGAACACAATTTAAAATTTTAACTTTTTTTTATTTTTTAGTGGTATAAAAAAATCCCTTCTTGCTCCCCATTGGAATCTGTTAAATACACCCCACTGTGGAGACCTCTGCTCCAAACATTTTCCTTAAATCAGAAGTTTTAGGTCTACTGTAGATAATTCCATGACACTTAAGGGCCAGCTTAACTATTTTCATTAATAGCATGGAAAAGCTTGTCAAACATTTTCATTACGGTAGTTTAAGGAGTTGGATGCTTGAAATTAGAAACATCAGCAAGTTATAGAACCTTTCTGAAATGGTATAATGAGATAATTGCTGTTTGATAGATTGACTTGGGAACTGAAGATGAGGTTTCACAAGGCAGCTGTGCAGTCCTGTGTGTCATCATCTTTCCTGCTTGCACCTCTATTTTAATGGAGCTTGTGATGGACTAGTGATGTTGTTTTACAGGGCTGTTAAGCTTAATGAACAAATAGAAGCCTGTTTATTTAGTTGATGAAAGAATGAAAGGAACATTATAGTTGGCCCTTTGAAAGTGCTACTCCTTTGACAGTTGTGGCTTTAATTTTAAATTGGTTTAGTTATCTTTTGAATTCTGGAAATTAACCCATAGGGCTCTAGGTATTAAGAAACAAGGTAATGTAGATAAGGAGGAAGGTGTCATAGATGAGTGGAGTTCCTTGCCTAACCCTTGACAAGTGAGTTGTGTACAGCAAGAATAGTCTGCTGATGTAGTTGTACATATAAATATCATTCAGTGTTTCCTTTCTTTAGTGTTAACAAACTTGTGACAATGACAGGAATAAGTACTGGCCTTGAATATTTAATGAAATCTCCTGTAGGTTGTTGGGACTATCTGCTATGACTCTTGTCAGTCAAAACTAGTTTTGTGAGCCCTTTCAAGCTAAGAGTACCTTGTCCTATCTGCTCATTCAGAGGAGAATTCTTGATTACCTGTATGCTTCTCCACTTATGATTTACATTTACTCTTGTTTTTCTTCCTTTTTTGGTTTCTTTTTTTCTAATGATCTGATACTGAGTCTGAGCACCTAAATGAAGTATAATAAGCTTTTGAGAAAGCATGCATGTCAGAATCCTAAATTGTCAAATAGTTGGTATTAATTTTAAGTGCTGTGTAAGTTGATGTTCAGACAGCTCTCACAGCTCTGTCAAATGTGCTCTTCAGTCTCTAGCTGTTGCCATATTAGAGGTGAAGTCAATGTGTGCTTTAAATCTAAGCATACAATAGGCTAAAACAGGGCTTCTGTTGGGGAAGTGATCTCTGTAACCTGGAATTTTGCCAGACTATAAAGGCAGTTACTTGTAACACAGTGCATGGAGTTCATAAGATTTATTAATAAGTACATTAAAATTGTCTGCAGTTGTTTCTGTAGTGTTTTTTTACTTATAAGGGCTGTTAAAAAGAAATGTTTTCACTGTGCTTTCAAGTTTATGTTCTGTAAGTAGAATAATTTACAGAATTATTGTGTGTGGCTTTTTCTTAATAGAATTGGATGCAACCTCTGGAGGCTTTTTATCTAGAATTTGATTACAGAATGGAACAACAGATGTCTTGATACAAGTGGTTGTGTTGGCTGTGTATTGTGAACAATATGATACAGATAGCATCAGTGCAAGTTAAGATATCCTACCCCTTCTACTGTATTTTCTTCCTTAGTAGTTTAACCCCCAAAATGCTGATCTCTTATTTAGAGCCTTTAGACACTTGTCTGAGAAGGGGATTTTTTTTTTATTTGTCAGCAACAGTAACAGTTGTGCTGTTGCTTCTCTTAGAAAGATGAACTTGTTGTCACACAAGGAAAAAATGTTGCATTGATGAATTTATCTGGTAAAATCCAAAATTGTCATGTGGTTATTTAATAGGATTTACAGGCTTTCAGTGTCTTCTATGTTATAAAATAGATGACCCCTGAAAGTGGTGTCATAATTACATGCATGATGGGAAAATGCATTCTCAATTATGACTTTTCAGTGTCCAGTTAGTTGCATGTAAGAGAAAACCAAAGATGTATAGAATATGCCTTTGCTTTTTGGCAGCATTTTTGAGAAGTAGGTTAACTGAAAACTTTCATTTGGGAGAGGTAGTGGTTTACAATTCTGCACTTTGTTTTTCTGAATTATTTCACAATAGCCATGAAACACACAATTGGGAGCTGTGTCTGCTCTTTTGGGCAGTTCTTCTGTTGACTCTAACCTTTCCAAATACTTTCAAAATTAAATTAAAGGAGTTATGATTTTATAATTAATATTGCTTTTAGAAATTCATTTGTCACCTCCATTTGTCAGTTACCATTCTGTTACTGACAAAATGGTCTTTTGTGGTCTATTTATACAAATTTTTCTGTTCCTTATGTGCACATGCTTGCTTTTCTCCATATAACCTTTCCATTTTATTAGTTTGTAATTTTACAAAACTTCAGCATTTAAAGCAAAGCACAGACCATATAGCAACAAAATAAAGTGCACAGTGTCACCAGACTTTCGTTCTGTTCTGTTTTGTCATTTTCTTCCAGCCTTATCTTTGTCACTTAGATCATAAGCTCATCTGAACAGCGCTTTTGATTTTTGTCTCATGCCTACAGACTAATGAAGTGTTAAAGCATTTGCCATATAAAACTAAACAGAACATTGGTGTTTGTCAAAGAAATGGCTTCTTTATCCTTAGTGGGATGGATTTTTGATGTCTAGAGTAATACATGGTCAGGGGATGAAAATATTAGGTTTTAACAATTATCCACAGTCATGCAGATTCTTGGATTGAAGATACATTAAGAAACCCAAACCCATACATAAGACCATGTTGCATATATGGTGTCAGGTCATGTGTTTGCTTTTCAGACTTAGTAGTTTTCTACTGTATTTGCTGACCTACTTGTAAAATCAACAATACACACAGTTTGTCATGAACCTGCAGTCAAACCAGAGAATCTGGTTTAAGGAAACTAATTTTTTTCATTATTTTATATTCTATCAAATGATTGTACCTTTTTCCGATTGGTTAATGTCAGTTTGATTTGCATTTTCATCAAATGTTGTAGAATGCTTGTGTTATGGTAAGTGAATTGGTAATTTCCCATATCTAAGCTTGCTGAGAAAATTTGCTGCAGGGTTTGTATATCTTAATAGATTTTTTCATAAAATTATGTTATACATGGCTAAATGTTCTGACATGGGTTATGGTGCTAATACTTGGTAAGTGAGCAAGTTGCTGTATTAGGTCAGGTAGAATTAAGTTAAACAGTAACAATTAGGGATTATTTCATCATGGGTTTGGCTGTGGTGTTTTATGATGTAGTTTTTTTAATTGTTTGCATAGGTATTTTGTCCAGATGTTGATACAGAGCTTGTATTTCATAGTGGAAAGTCCAGAGGGATTATTAATGTACAACTGACAGTGAAGCACCTGTGAGTTTTTAGGTAGTTGGATTTACATGGCTTTGTGGATGGAGCTGTCCTGCTACCTTGCTGTTTTACTAAATAGTACAATTAATTTCTGGTAGTGCAAACCAGATTTGCTTTCATGTTATAATCTCACACCAGTAAAAAAGAGGCATGTTTAATTCTAGAAAGACATTGTTGTGAAGCACAAAAACTTCTGAGTAAGAACTGTGGACCATGTTCTTGACAAGTGATAGCCAAGGTAGCTGACTGATGGAAGGAGATAAAGTTTAGCTCTGAGAATAAGTTCTTTTTCTTTTCAGTACTGTTAACTAGTGTACTGGAGAGTTTGTTTACACATTAGTAATAGTAGTACTATATTGTTTTTAAGGTTGCATTTTGTATTTTTCTTTTCACCATATTTCTTATCCTGTAAGCATCCATTGCCACAGTTCCTTTTGTAACTGAGTGGCAGCTTCTGTTTTGCCTGACCTTACATTCCTCCTGAGAGACAAAAGTACCATATCAAAAAGCAAGTTTTGCTTTGCAGCAGATTTAGAAATGCTAGATGTGCTTCTTATCTATTTTGGGAAGCTTTTTTTAGTATTAAATTGCAATTACGACTTGCTTACTCACTTCTTTCTTCCTTAACAACTGAAGGTGTTTACTTCTTCCTCTAAATTTTTTTACTTCTTTTTAAAGAAGTCTTTATGTGTTAGGTCCTTTGCTATGTTTTTGGAATCCAGTTTCTCCCAAAGCTGTGGCTCTACCATTAATATTTCAGCAAGTGGATATTAAGCATTTTAAAGAAGGATTAATATATTGGGTTTTTTTGAGACAGTGGGCATAATTTGTTAGTTAAGCTTAACTACATAGCTTCATAATGTTAGTAGCTGCATGCAGAAATGAGAAGAGTAAAAGACTTGGAATTGTAATGAAGCTTATATGGAGTTTTTTTTAACAGAAAAAAAGCAAAGATTTAGGAAAAATTGTAATTAATAGAATCTAAACTCCTACTATTTCTATACAGGGTATGAATTAAATATATGAAACTAACAAGAGGAGGGTATCTAACTAATCTAACTAACTAGCCTTCCCCCTAGACTTTTGTTTTGTTTTGTTTTGTTTTTTGTGGGGTTTTTTGTTTTGTTTTGGTTTTGATTTTTTGTTTGTTTTGGTTTTATTTGTTAAAATGAATGTTCAGTGGCTTGCTGTGCTTGGGTCAAGTAGTTAGGTTGATACATATTCCTGTTTACAGAAATATTCCTGTGCCAATATACATTTTCAGTCACTTTAGATATAATAAATTACTTCAGATGCAAAATTACTGTTTCTCAGGCATAAGAAGAGCAGGATCTTGAGCTCTCCTTCTATCTTTGTTAATCCAGACCATTCACACATCTGTGGAAAGCTTTTAAACAGGGTTAGGGTTTTCCTCATGTCTGAATTCATGCTTTTGAGTTCTGGAGTATGTGGAAATTCATAGTATCAGTGCAATATTTCCTCATTTGACCTCTAGCTAGGTAGCATTTGTGGCCTATTTAATTTGAAGTGGGTCTGCTTTCTAATAGGAAGCTACTTAAACTACAGAAAGGTAACAGTTTGAGTGCAAGCAATAATTTTTAACTGCTTAAGTCCTCATCTGTGAGTCGCAAAGCCTAAAAATAAATTTGTATAAATTTTGTAGCTGATGTGTATATAGAATGTTCATCCAGCTTTGAAGATGTAATAGCAGCTTTCTTGTGAATCAATGTCAGAAGAATTCTACACTATAAATACTGTAATTATATTCTGTAAGAGTAGTAATATAGAAAGAAAATTGTGTATTACTAAGTTTCTAATTTTGCCAGCAGCTAAAATGCTTCAGGCATGGAATTGCTTTAAGAATGATCTCCAGGTTTGCAGTAATGATGCAGATTGCCAAGACACTGCTTTTTCTCAGTATATCTAAGGCAGTTAGGGTGGTTCTAAGCCAATCAGTGAAAGGCTGTGTAGTTCATTGAGAACAATCAACTAGAATCTGCTAGTAAGAATAATTAGTTATCTATTTGATGTTAAATAATTTGATGCAAAAGAAGCTGCTCAAATTGAAAAAGCTGGTTCAAATAGTTCTTAGGGTAAAGATTAGTGTGCTTGTTATACTTCATAAATGTTTGACTTTTTTTTGATAAATCAGCTCTGTGTGGGTGTGAAATTTAAAGAATAATGCCGTTAGCAGCACACCGAGTCATACTGTGAATTTACAAAGGCTAAGGCTGCCCATGTGACACTAATTCAGCTTGTTGTTTACATGCATGAGGATAACATTTTATTGTTTTATTTTATACTCTTTAAAATTAACATTCATACTTTAAAATTAGGTTGTTTGCAACTCTGCTTTTTCTGAAAGGAAACTGAAGGAAGTGATTCCAAATAGGATGGAATTCTAAATAGGATTACCAAATTCTGGAGTGATGGACACTCACAAGATTTGTGGGTAGAATGAATGTCTTATATTTATTATACTGTTTCTGCTGGTCCATCAAGTAAGCAAAGAACATTGCTAAACTTCTGTCACCTGCGGTTGTAGTGGGGTGCTTTGCCTACTGGTGTTGTGGTTAATCTCAGTAAAATGAGTAGTTACTCTGTACCCTCTTGGTTCCCTTTCAGTGTGTTTTTTTTGATACAATGTTTGATGCTCCAAATCTGAATGACAACTGAAATTGATAAAGTTAGGTATGAAGTTGAGGGGCAACTTCTTTGACAAAACAAAAAGTATGTCCTGCTTAATTTAACTTCCCTGTCCCTTAAGTGTTGGAGGATAGTGGAAGGGGAAATACCCATCTAAGCTGAAAACTATTTTGATTCAAGAACAAGAAAATGGAAACAGTTGTGCAATATATTTAAGGAGAATGAACATTTCTAAGCACTAGAGCAAGGAAGGGCAACTTTACATTAGGTTTTTGTGTTGCAGCTCTCAACTGCATTTGTGAAATGGAATGAAGACATAGTGCCTATGTTAGCTTTGTCTGGTCTTCATCACCCCAAAGCTTTTCTTCCTTCCCAGAAGGAAAGGTGTTAATGTGGGTGCCTCATTACGTGCAAAATCCTTCCAGCTAACTGTAGAGGTGGATTTTCAGCAGGTTCTAACAACCTGTTCTAGAAAACAAATTTCCTGATTATCATTTTCTTTATTACAACAGCCTGGTCATGTAGTAGAAACCAATTTTGTCTGTACCAAATATGCTATAGAGTATTTCATCCTAATTCATTTGACGGTCCTTGTCATTATAGGAGCCTGTTTGAGTAGTAGTAGGAGTTTGAGTAGTAGTTTGAGTAGTAGTAGTAGGAGCCTGTTTGAATGTAGTCTGTTCATCTTAAGCATCACTTACCCTTTATCTAAATTGAAACTACTTTTGTATTCTGTAATGACTCCTTACTGTGCAATTAGGTATTTTATTCAAATGTCCTGGATTCGAAAGAGTGAGATTACAAATGACAGTGTGGCAACAGTTCTCTGTGAAATTTCTTTAAAGTTCATTTTTAACCTCCTTCAAGGAAAACATGTAGCTGTTTAAGGAGACATCATTCTTTACAGGTATAGTACAACATATAAAGCATTCCATTCCTGCTAGATGTGAGATATAATTATTTATATTTTTTTTTCCTCCAGCCAAGTGTATTAATCGTAAGCTACAAGGAACTTTCAAAAACAGCTTCTCAGTTTGGACCTTACAAACAAGCAGAATGGCGGCCTGACAGCACAATGATAGCTGTTTCGGTAAGTAGAATTTTTCCTTCTTACTCTGGTTAAATTATTGCAAACAAAAGTTTGTGTTACCAATTTCTGTGCTTATAGAACTTTGCAGATCGTAAATACATTTAATTGATGCTTGTCTTGTGAAAATATATAATGATACCAAGGACTTTTTAGACAATAGAAGCTTTCTTTTGTAGTATTCATTAATTTTTCCCTGTGAGAATGAACTACAGTTCTTTGTCTTAAAACAGTGGTTAGATGTATTGGCAGGGGGTGATACATCTCATTACTTTGATAATGTGGTAACAAATAATATGGTAATGTAAAGTTATGTGAATGAAAGAAATAGTTGTGGACTTAGGTAACATAATTATGTTTAACTTGATAAATAGGGTTTAAAGGTGAGTCTTAAGAGATGAAACTGTGTCCTTATTACTGGCTTTTGGTGGTTAAAAAATACTGCAAGTCACTGAGAACACAGAAACAAGGGCAGTGATAAGTGATATATATGAACTCTTCTGTTTGGAATCTTAGAGATGAGATCTTGTCTCACATGGAAATAAAGTCTTGTTTCATAGCTGGTGCTGTGTTCACAGTACTTTGGACTATTTCAGCAGCAGTATTTAAAGTTTGAGGTGCAAGGTGAACACAAGAAAGGTGGGAGTACAGTTTATAAGAGTTGCAATATGGGATAATCTTCTGGCTGTCTTTTGGTCATGTCTTAACATTATGACCAGATCTTAAATTAGATATTTTTATCTTAGTGGAAAACACCAGATGATTTATGGAGTAGTTATTGTCTAGCAATATCATGATAATCATAAATCAACTAAGCTTCCCATGGTCCAGTTTTCTTTTGCATAATGCAAGTTAATGCAAATAAATAGTTAGTCTAAAATATTAAAATGGCCTAGAAGTACCTGATGAAATCAATGAAGTTAAGCATTTCTGTTAGTGCCAGATTATATTCTCAGTGAGTATTAATAATTATCAATAAAGTCAGAAAGATTTCTGTAATTTTTGTTATGGATCAAAAAAAGGTCTTCAATTTTATATTGCACCAAGCACATTTTAATTAAACCTTTACGTAGTAGTTCAGAGGAAATTTGAATATTTATATTTAATTACTTTGCATAGTGTGGGGTTTTTTTTCTGAGATGTTGTGATCCATTTGCTCAAGAGACCTTGTGGCTCAGCTGACAGTCAGATTAGCTTTAGTTTTTGAAACTATTAGTTTCAGTACTGAACTTTAAAGTTTTTCTGCAACTAAATGTACAGTGCCCTTTTTGGCAGATAGTGTCAGAATGTAAATGCCCATAAAGTCTCAGTTTGTAAGCTGAAGTTCTGTGAATTAAAATGCAAAATTATCATCGCTTATAAAATGAGTGTAATAAGATTTCTAATATTCTTTGTGTTTCGTAGGATGGTATTTCATCCCTGCGTGTATGTATAAAAATGATATAGTCAAGCATGTTTGTTATGGTGGTTTTAACATAAGCTGTTTTGCAGTATACTTTAAAAAAAGATATAGTTTAATTTGGAACAGTTATTTAGTCCTACTTAAAGACCACATTTACAGTATTGCTGGTTTTGTTCTAGTGAGACAGGGCAGAAAGTCAGTTTTTGGAGCTTTAATGAAGGTGTTTCTGCAGATGTGTGATACTCTCAACCCCAAGGAAAATTCTGTCTAAGTGAATAGTTTTCTCTTTTTTCTTAACTAACACATTCAAATGAAGGAGCAATGGCAAAGCAAGTTTTTAAAGAAAAATCCAGTGATTTTGAACTGAATTAGCATCACTTAATTACTGAAGTCCTGTGCAACACCTGAACATTTCAGTTTGAAAGCTGAGTTAGGTGATGTTTCTCACCTATTACTACCTGTGCTCCTGAGTACTTGGTTGTAGTAATTTTCTGTAATAAATCTTTGTTTTTAAGAAGGCGGACATAAGGCTTAGTATGTACTTAATAGTGAAGTGGTACTTTTCTTTTTTTTTTTAATGACATCATCATATGGAATGTAGTCTGAATTTTATGTTCGCCATTCTGACAGCCCAGATATTCAAAGTGTGTTTATGAAAACAAATCACTTCACAGCATATGCTTTGAGGTAAATATTATTTGTACTGCAAGCAGAATTTGGGCCAGCCTGTCAAGCTTTATAACATACCTCAAGTAACTGTAAAGGTATGCTAGTTAAACAAGCTTAAGCAGTTTTCACAGTGTCACCATCCCCTAGGAATTCTAACTTCTTTTTCCACTAGTATCTTCTGTTGTTAAACTGTTGGCACATTTCCTAGCCAGATCTTATTTTTTCCCCTTATATTTTGTAGTTTCTTCTTTCATATTGCTGCCTTTGTGATTTTTCCAGTGTTACTGGGAAATACTTTTTCTTGTTTAGATTAGTACATACATCAGGTAGCTAAATCTAGTAGTATATCAGACTTAGGAATTGGGTCAAGATGCTTCATTATGGGGAAGTGTAGGAGGCATTTTGGTCCTTCCCATGTTACAGATAGTCCTTCAATACAGACTGCTCTTCAGCTATGCATTCCCATAGCTAAGGCAGAACTTCATTAAACAGGGTAGCATACAAGAAACCATGTTATGAAATCCCTGTGAAGATTCTCAGTGTTTGTACTTCTGACTGTCAAAGATTAGAATGAGCAGGGAATGGATGACAGTGATGGTTACTTATTTAGTAAGTTTCACTCAAATGGTTTTAAAACAATGAAATCTCTCTAAAGGAATATGGTCGATTTGCCAGTATGAAGTCATGCTTCTACACTTCATCCCCCTCTTCATGGAATTTGAGGTTCTGTTTAGAAATGAACCTGTAACAATAGCAACTTTGTGCTTTGAATAGTGTTCAGTAAGGCCCTTTGTACCTTAATATCAGTATAAAGATACTTCACAGTATTGTTTTACTCTTCTTTCCAGGATAAGATAACTTAGGGGTTAAATATTTAATGATGTAATGGAACGAACCTGTAAAGATGTTAGAAATGAAGACGGTTCTTTGCCACATAATACCTGAACATGATATTACAGCACACAGAAAAGCTTCCATTTATTGTCACCCTGTCTCAAGCTCACCATTATTGTTCAGATTTTATTCTTGCTTGAAAAAGATACTCGCTTTGAATGAGAATAATAGTGTTTCTTGGAATTCAAAGCCAAAAAACAAATTTTCTAAAGCAAAATGTTTGACTGAGAAAAGCCATCACATCTATAAAATTATACACTAAGCTAACAAGAGTGTTGCTTTATTCAAAGAAAAGGAAACCAATCTTGCAAAGAAATGTGAAACCGTTCATTTCAGTGCTTTTTGTCTTCAGTCCTTTGGATACATGCCCAGCCCATATTAAAATAATTGGATGGAAATACGATTTAACCAAAATGCATTTACCAATTTGACTGGAAAATAAATTCATGCTGTAAACAAATGACCCTTCTTTAAACACATAACATTATTGGTCATCTACTTGTTTCATGCTTATGCAAGCAACTTCTAGGTATGCCTGGAACATCATGTAACTAAATGATTTTAATTGTTCCCTGTATATAGTATGAAGTCATTCTTCCAGAATGACAGAACGTGTCTTGGGATTGAATTATTACAGGTTTTGTGGTAGCTAAAGACAAGTGAGGATTTTTGGAGACAACCTGGGTGACCAACACTGAAAGGTGGTGCCTAAACACTTTGCATTCAGTGGTGTCCGTTTGTGTTCAAACGCCTGTAGAGTTTATTCACGTACTTCACATCTCCTACTTTGTGTTTATGTTAATTCCTGTAGTTGATAGGAATTATTTAGAAATATCCAGATATTTCTAAATATCTGAAATAGTTGTCAGGTTTTATAGCTTTGTACAAGTTAGAGGAAAATTTCTGATGCATAAACAGGATTGTTTTTCCGTTTTTCAATCTCTTGCCTAATCTATTCACTTGACTTTAAGGGTGGGTATGGATTTTATCTGGAATTAATATAAACACACAGTATTTTAAATGTTTGAACTAATGTATATTTGAGTTTAATATATGAGACACACATAGAAATCACATAAGACTAACAGATTTTATTCACGCTGAGACTAGGTATTTATCTTATCAGTATTTCTCTTTCAGACTGCAAATGGATACATCTTATTTTTTGAAATCCCATCAGCAAGAGACAAGTATCTTTATGAGCCAATATATCCTAAGTAAGTATTTTAAACTTTGGATCCTCACAGTGTGAAAAAATGGGACTAGACAACTTCTAAGCAGTTTTTATGACAAAAGATACTTCATTACAGAGTATGTTTTAACACTTAATGAGTATATGAACCATCATTCCTATGAATTAGAGACATTGTAGGGTAGAGTCAGTTAAGAGTCAGTTCAGTTCAATTGCTGTGTGCTGGTGTGATTCCTTAGGTCCTTCTTGCAAGCTCTCAAAAGCCTTAATAGCAGGTAAAGTCTAATTTTTTAATTTGAGGTAGTCTGTTGTGTTCATGATCTGCAACAAGATTTAATGATGCCATTTGAATAACTCAGTTGAAAAAGATAACGTCTTAGGAACTGTTAAGGTAAATTCAAAAATAGATCCTGTCCCCAGTGTTTTCATAACTTAGAGGTTTTTTTTAAAGAAATGGGGAATAAAATCCCAGTATTTTTGAAAGTAAATGGATACTTTTGATACTTTTTAATAAGAGTGTACAAGTACTTTTGGTGCAGTGTGTTATGTTGTCAGCTTCATCTTATTTTCCTTATTGTGAATGACAGAATACATCTTACGCGTTTAAATTGTGACTGTATTTTGGGTGTGTTTGTGGTTGACTTAGTTGATTTTGGATTTTACAAATTTAGGAAATGCCCAGGACAAATTAAAACTTCAAGGAGTATATGTGTACGTGTCTGCATGTTTATATAGGCAGAATCTGTAGTCATGAGTTGGACTGAATTTGTCCATGCATGTAATAGCACACTCTCGATTTCTAATTGGCTAGAAACTTTTTCTTTTTTTTTAAGACTAATGTATTACTTTACTTGCCTCTCTGGAGAACTGAATAGCAGTTTTCAGACTGACTCTTCACGTGTGTCTTACTGTCATCAGGGAAAGAGGCAGACAGCCTGCTGCTGCAACTTGTCCAAATAAATAAAGTGATAGCAGATCCTTGTCTGTACATTACATAATGCAGAAAACATAAGCAGTAGTTTATTGTGAGTTTTTCTTGTTCTTTTGAAAAATTTGGGGGCTGTTTTAATTGGCAAAATCTGAAAACTTAGGGAGATACATATAAAACACACAATAAAAGTTGAAAAAGAAGCTTTGTCAAATTTGCTTAGAATATCCTTGTAGGAAGGCTTGAAAATACCCATTAAGCTATCAGTGACTAACCAGTCTAACTTTTATAAACTTTTATAAAACTTTTATAAAAGTTTAGTTATTGATATGAATTGTTGACCTGAAAATGCATGTTTTAGTTGTTAGTTGTGTGTTGAACAATCAGGGTTTTAAAATACATTTGTATAGACCAAAAAGGACTATAATGCAAATTCCGTAGAGTAGGACAAGGTGTTTGTCTGTTTATAATAGGTTGCTCACAGTCTCCTAAGACTATTGTGTGTGCTTACCTTTAAGAAGATGAATGATCTCACTGAATTTACTGGGATTACTAGCTTGTCTACACTTAGCCCTCAGTTTTGAAAACCTAAAATTACTACTGTTCTGATTATATTAGATTAAAAAAAAAAGACACAGGTATTTGTGGGTGAATTGTGGCTCCTGTAATTAATGTCAAATGATCCTTTAAGTTATTAAAATGGAATGAACTTCTTTTGCAGGTGCAGATACAGTGTGCTGCCCGTAGGCAGTCTCACTAATTTACATTGTAGAGCAAATACTTGGCAGGGGTTAGTCAAACAAAAACCATCCAATCTAAAATGAACAAACAGACAAATGAGACCAAAAGCTAGAATTGAAACTTTTATCTTTCTTTTGGCATATGTTCATTTTCCAAAGGCATTATTTCATTGAAATGGTTGGATTTCAGTTCTGCTGGGCTGAACAATACCAAATTAGTTTTCTTCACTCTGAAGCCATTACAGATCAGTGAAAGGCCTTGTATGTGACTTGCCTCATGCTTAAAAGGGGACATCTTACTGTTTTCTCTCCCTGTAACAGTGTGTTATTGGCTCCTTCCTCTGTGTTGGCAGCAGTGATTATGCAGCTGTGCCTTAAGTAAAGTCGGGTTGTTGACCTGTTGGGGAAACTAAACCTGCCTATCTCCCTTTTTTTAACCCTCCCTGTCCCCTACCCTGGATTCTAGTAGCTTATTTTGCAAGTAGGCATTTAATAAAAGTCTGGCATTTGAAAATGGTGACTGTGAAGTAGCACTGAGTAGGTACGCCAGAAGTTGAAAAGCGTGAAGTGACTGTTCAGTGATACTTGATTCATGGTAAAGCAATTGCTTGGAACTTTTTTGCAGTCATGGAGATATTAATTAGGACCCTTCCAGCTCTGTCTTGTGTGTTTATTTGCCTGTGCTGGGCAAAGTGAGAGAGGGTGTGATGACTTTTGGAAAAAGTATGAGGGGTCCTTGCATTAGCGAAGTGACATCTGCTGGAAACTAGTCAGTAAAAACTGAGATGAGTGTTCAGTTATTGGTGTAAAATTCCAATATTACCGGATGGAAAGTGCCTGGGCTCTTCTGTCCCTCGCTGCTTGGCCTGAGGCGACAGCTGTGGTGGTTTCCACCACAGAGACACCTCTGGCTGGCTGGATGCTGCAGCTGAGCAACCCAGGCTTGGAGGAACTAAGTTTACCTCTGGGAGAAGGTCCTTAGGCGAGGTGAAGAGGAAAAGGAGCGGGTTCAACGGAGGGTAATGATCCAGACTTATTCCAAGGTCACAGGCATCTGAATCTCAGCAACCAGCTCCATTGAACAAAGAACCACGTGCTTCGCAGTCAGTTTTAAGACCCGGGCAGGGGGAGGGAAGGGACAGGTGAGCCACCAACCAGGTGGGAGGGGCAGGGTCTCAGGGGAAGAGTGACACCCAGGACAGGCCAATGACCTTGACACTGAGGGGCATCTTTTGAACTTCTGCCAACCAGGCAGTGTTCCTGCAGGAATGTTAAGATTGACTGGCAGCACTTAGGAAGAGACAAAGGGAGGGGGAGGAGGAAGGGATTGCCGCACCTGGGAGGGACTGGGATGGCTGGGAGGAAATTACTTCACACTGCAACATCTCCCCCTAGTTTTGTTTAAAAAGAAGAGGATTGGGCTTGTGGCGCAGAGTGCTTGCCAAACTATGGCATTCATTGGAGCACTAAGGGCTTCTAAATCGTAAACTTCAGGAGGGGAGATGAGCTTGAAATCAACTTGAGCACTATGCATTTGATTAGTCTGAAAACAATGCTAAAAACCACAATAACAGCAACTAACATAAACAGTACTAAAAACACAGCTTTCAGAATAGGTCCCAGCCAGCCCAAGAGTCCCCAGTATTTGAACAGTCCATTCAGCTAGTTGTCAGTTTCTCGCTTGATGGTCCGAGGGCTTCTTGTGAAAGTAGTCCTTATGTGCTTTGGGTTGAGGGACTGTCTAGGAGATCACAGGTGGGATGATCACAAGTAGGATGGGGGGCAGGCTCGATCTCATGGCGTCTTGGGACTATACACGAATGGCGGGATCTAAACTGGTACAAGGAACTTGAGACAAACATGTATTACAAACTATTCCAGATAGGAGGCTTAAATGGAATTTCCTCCAGAGAACGCGTGCGGCGTTTCCTTCTCCAGGCAGCATTAGCAACCTGGGGCACTTCTGTAGATTTCTCTGAGAGCTTGGGAACGTAGAGCTTTACCCATTTGGAAGGAACCCACTTTAAACCAGAGTGGGTGGACACACAGGCATATCCACGTCCCCAAGTAACCAATTTGTAAGGCCCCCACCGTTTTCCAGGTCTCAGGGTCTCTAACTAAAACCGGAGGCTTTTCTTTCAACAACATATGGCTGTTCCCCCCAAAGTGGCGTAGGATGGGCGGGTTCAGGCTGCCAACGGAACAATTCAGAAAATTTATTGTGAACAGCGCCCTGGACAACCGGATGTGGGGAGCTTCCACCTTCAGAACCTGTTGTTGCTGGTCCAGGACTCTTTTAATGTCACGGTGAGTCCTTTCTACAATGGCTTGGCCTGTAGAGGAGTAGGGGATGCCAGTTTTGTGCCCTACTCCCCATTGCTGCAGGAAGCTCCCGAATTCCTTGGATTTATATGCAGGCCCATTATCAGTTTTCAACTCCTTGGGGATGCCCATGAAAGAAAAAGCCTGTAAGAGGTGCTTAGTTGCATCGATAGATGATTCTCCTGTGTGGGCAGAAGCATAGACCACTCCAGAAAAGGTATCTACACTAATGTGAACGTATTTCTGCCGTCCAAATGACTGTATGTGAGTAACATCTGTTTGCCACAGTTCACAACTGTTCAACCCCCTTGGGTTTGCTCCCATACTCACTGTAGGGAGTGCATGATGTTGGCAATTTGGGCACGTGTTCACAATTGCTTTGGCCTGTTCTCGAGTAAGGTGAAACTGACGAACCAGGCCAGGTGCATTTTGGTGGAAAAGCTGGTGGCTGATCTTTGCCTGTTCAAAAATGTTTGGGAGAGTGGCCATCACTGCAGGTGCAGCAAGAGCATCTGCTCTTCTGTTGCCTTCAGCGATAAACCCTGGCAAGTCGGTGTGTGACCTGACATGCATCACATAGAATGGTTGCTCTCGGTGGGTAACTAACTTTACAGGTTTTGAGAGCAATTTGAAAAGTGTGATGTTAGACACTTCTTGCAGTATTGCTTGATCTGCTCTGGATACTACTCCTGCCACATATGCAGAATCTGTAATCAAATTGAATGGTTCTGAGAACCTTTCAAAAGCCCTAACAACTGCAGCCAATTCAGCAACCTGAGGTGAACCTTCCACCTCAGCAATGTCCGTCTCCCATTGCTGGGTTTGAGGATCCTTCCAAGTCATAACAGACTTGTGGGACCTCCCGGATGCATCTGTAAAGACAGTCAGAGCCTTTTTTAAAGATCTCCTACCCTGAGCACTTCTCAATTTTAGAGTAAATTGAACATCCTGTTCAGTCATTTCATGTGCAGGCCGTTCTACAGAAATTTGTCCTGAGTAGGAATCCAGAGCAAACTGCAATACTTCATTTTCTTGAAGCAATTGTTCCAGTATTTTCCTAGTATTTGGACCAGATTTTAACTCAATTGGAATGTGGATGCACTTAAAGTCAGTTCCTGCTAACTCTCTGATCCGGGTTCTTGCTTTCCGGATCAGTTTTCCTATCAGCTCCTGAGGCTTTGTCATTCTCTTGGACCTTTTGTGACTGAGGAAAACCCATTCTATTATCAAGAGAGGGTCCCTCTTGTCCTGGCCCTTTTTTGGTGCGTCTTTTGCCTTAGGTGTTTGTTTTTCCTCCCACTGGAAAATGATTCCATGGAGGTGTGGCAACTTACCTAGGATGATAAATTTGAATGGCAGGTCAGGCCGACATCGGTGGACCTGTCTTGTGGACATTGCAATCTGAACCTTTTCTAGAGCTTTCCGTGCCTCTGGGGTCATGGACCTAGGAGCACCCGGGTCCTCTCCCCCTTTCAATAAATTGAAAAGAGGGGCAAGGTCTTCATTAGTCAGACCGAGCCATGGCCTTACCCAATTCAAAGACCCACACAACCTGTGGACATCTGCAAGGGTCTTGATCCTTGGATTGAGTTCTAGTTTTTGAGGAACAATGGTCCTGTTTCCAATTTCTAAGCCTAAATATTTCCAAGGTGGCATCTTTTGAATTTTCTTTTCCTGGAGCTCGAACCCTGCAACAATCAATGCATCGATCGTTAGGTCAATGTGTGAGTAAATCATCATTGGGGGCACACACAAGGATGTCATCTATGTAATGATAGATGATGGCCTTTTCTGCGGCTGCACGCACTGGGGACAGCAGGGAAGAGACATACGACTGGCAGATAGCTGGGGAAACCTTAAGACCTTGAGGAAGAACTGTCCAATGGTACCTTTTCATAGGGGCTTCCATGTTGATGGTAGGGACAGAGAATGCAAAGCGTGGAGCGTCATCAGGGTGCAAGGGAATATGAAAAAAACAATCTTTGATATCAATAACAGCCAATTTCCAATCATGTTGTACTTTTAAAAATTATTACTAATTGTTGATGTTTAGTAAGTGCCCATATCTACTAACTGTTTGTAAACAGAATGAAGCTGGTTCTTTAGTAGCCTTTCTTTAAATAATAATGGCCAGTTCTGGCAGAAATACAAAATTTCCATGTCATGACTACAATGAGAAAGGGAAACCCTCTTAATACAACTTCTTCTTGAATAGATTTTGTAAGCTGTGCATGTCAAGATAACAAGATGGTTGTGTGCTGGGAATACACACCAGTAAAATCCTCAGCTGTGCCAAAATACCAGTCTAGTTCAAAATTTCCTAGTTTATTTAGTATCCTGAAGTTGAAATTGCTGCTAGGTTTGTTAACATGCAGGTGGAAATACTGAGAATGGTTGTGTTCAGATCCTTTTGTCAGCTTAGCTCTCGTTTAAACAAACTGTGCATATTTTACCATAAATGAAAGAAAAAGTGGGTAGTCAGAAAAGCAGGTACCAGGTATATGGTAGATCATTTCTTGACTTCAGTAGTTTTTTACAGTCTTCAAGAATGGGACACTGAAGTAAAGTAACTTCATGTGGTATTGGTACTTTTTAAATAACTGCTTTAAAACTTGCTTAATAATGGTTTAGCTTTGATTTGAAGAAAAGGATCAAATGAGTGGCTGAAAGTCAAAATCACTTATCAGTTGTCTGTATGGGAGAGAGATGTTTGTGGAGAAAATGTTCTTCCAATTGATAGGTACTTTTTTACAGAGTTGTTACTGTATATAGCTTTTGAGCAACATGGACCGGAAGAGCTTGCCTGTATCTGGTGTGTTAACAGAGCTATTCTAGCATACAGCTGTTGTGTAAACTGTAATTGCACTAATGAATGTTTTTTATTGGTCCAGCTCAAACAAAATGCTTCAATGTGGAAAGCAAAATAAAACTGTATGAGAAGAGACAGAAACACTTGGGCTGTTTGTAGCTCAGTATGCATTCTTGTATATCTAATCGCAGCATGATTTTTTTTCAGGGCCAAGTCTCTCTTTTTTTCTCAATCTAATCAGCACATGTTTAGTAAAAGAGCTAAAGTGTGAATTGAGGCTAAGATGCCATCCTGTTTGAATGCCAGAGTCTTTGCTTTTCCTTATCTTTCAGTATTATGAAATACAGAGATTTTGGAAAGTAAGGTTGAGTGAACTTCTCTTGCACCCTGCTATTGTTTGTTTTAAACCAGACGGAATCAGATCCTAGGAAAATTGATTTCCTGTTTAAAAATGCACATTTCACATGATTGTCTCCTTTTCATATCATCCAGTTGTAATGATCTTTATATTCTGAAATACGGTGTTTTAATGGAAGTACTAAAATCCAAAATTAACATTGTTGCTGGAACCCACAAATCTGTTGAAGCTTGTTGTATTAGTAACTGAGGACACAGCTCTTATGAAATTTAGAATATGTTAAATACTTAAAGAAGGTTTAGTGGGAAATACTTCTTAAACACTACTTTATGAAATGTACTCATGTAGGTATGGTAAGAGTTAGTCAACTAATCTGTTCAGTATTATGCATATTATATGTGAAAATCTGTTACTAGACTTACATGATAAAACAAGTGCTCATGCCATAAGTGCAACATATGAATATTTATATATAAAAAAGGAAACTTTTCATTTTTCTTGCTGGAATCTATTGGTATTTTTTTGTCATATTGTTGATATATCAATTGATATTTTAGGAATGTAGTTTTTCTGTCAAAGAAAATGTTTCTGGCACAGTTGATATTTGGCTAGGAATTGCCAGTCTGTTCTTGGAGTGAACTATCATTTATGCTTAATGAAAATTTACAGTATCCTGCTTAATTTGTGACACTAAAAACAGGGGGAAGAAAGCAGTAATTGTATGGTGTTTAGTTTTTTAAAATTGAGCCAGAGTACCCTGCAGTTTTATTCCAGCTCTTGGATGCTTTGCTCCAGTTCAGAGCAGATTTGGAAGAGAATCAGTATTGGCCATTAGCCCACATTCTGGGATATTTTCCTACAGTGTGCACAAGTACAAAGTCCTGCTTCAATTAGCTCAGTCTGGTTTTACCACCCAATTCCTAAAGTAACTACAAGACAAAGCATGAAAAATAATGTATGTAAGGTAGGATTGTAGCATTTTAAAATAAAATTTATCTCTGCCTGTGATTGCTTAAGGAAGGTGACAGTGCATAGAAGCAAATTTGCAGCTTTTTAAGCTGTGGCAAGGTACAATGGAAACTTTTTGAGGATTTTCCAAATGAATTTTATAGCTATTGTTATGTTTTACAGTAAAGAGGTGAGTAACACCATCAGAGTGGGGGCTTCTCTGTACTGATCTGGTTGTTGTTTCTGTTTAGAGGTTTGCCAAGAAGAGTAACTGAAGTTTTTTCGCTTGAAGAGCATGTGTGACTTAGTGCTGAGGATACTTTTGCCTTTCAAAAAAGACAAAATCTTAAAACTTTACATGGCTAATTAACTAAATGTGGTAATTGGAGAGTCTTTTGTGTCAGGTGTCTTCCTATCCTCAAGTGGAGCCTGCATTTGGGGAGTGATAAGAAGGTTGTGTAAATTTAGAATGAGACTTCAATGGTGTAGGTTATTAAGTCTCTGAAAATGCTTTGAAAATTAGTTATCTAACCAGTTTGAATTTGTGAAGAAACTAGTTCATATGATGGTTTTCAAAGCTGTATTGTTGCTTATATACTTGGTTACTCTATTCATGTCTAATTTTTCTGGCATTTTTAAAAGCTATCTCCTTTTCTATAGCCTGATGGTTTATAGGTGCCATAAATTACCTCATCAGTGGTAATTTATGGCACCTATAATTGACATTTTCTTCCTGATTCAGTGACTGAAGATTACTATGTACAAAGGTTTTGAACTTCAAACTCCGCAAGGATAATCAGTGAGGTGTATGGTGACCTAACTTACTAGGTAATTTGTGCTCAGCATTAATTTTCTGCTGAACTTTACCATTGTGGTTTTCCCTGTAAGATTTTAGCGTTGTTTGGAAAATGTATTTTTAAAACTAGATTAGCTGAAGAACTTTTATTAACCATTATGGCACTTGCAAACTCTTGATGGTGGTTCAAGATGTTTTAACCTTTTAATTAAAGAGAAACACTTGTTGGATATCAGGAAAAAGTTTTTTACAGAAAGAGTGATAAAGTACTGGAATGGTCTATCCAGGGAGGTGGTGGAGTCACCATCCCTGGGTGTGTTGGAAAAAAGAGTGGATGTGGCACTCAGTGCCATGGTTTAGTTGGGGCATGGATTGGACTCGATGATCTTAAAGGTCTCTTCCAACCTAATGATTTGTGGTTCTGTAACTGTTGTCAAGAAATCTTTGCAACTGAAATAATCATTTAGTAAACCATTTGGTCTTTTTATATGAATAGTTGATTAATATGCTAGCTAGCTGTTTCTTAAACTGCAGAAATGTGCTAATACCTAATTGTGTAGTAAAGGCTATACTAAGAACTACTTTTCTAAGCACTTACCCTTCATAGTTGTTACCATAAACTCACTTTAATTTTGTTGGTGCAGCTATTGCCAATCTGTATGAATGCATCTCTGCATCCAGTCAGATGTGTTTAATCCTCAGCTGGTGGCTGCCTGCAGTGTGTGGTGGAGAGATGCAGGTTTAAGGAGTGAAAAGATGCTAGATGAGTGAAAACCAAATCTAACATGTGATGATGCAGGCTTTTTGAATCAGGTATAAAAAAATGAAGTCCTCAGCTTTTCAGTGTGAACATTAACTGAACTGTTCACATGAATCATTGTAAAATGGTTAGTAAAATTGTAATTGTGCTAATGCCAAGATAATGGCTATTGTCAGGTTTTTTCCTTCTTGATTTCAGGAAGAACAAATTGTTGGTGATATAAATTGTTTTAGAAACGGTGTCCTGCTTTTGTCATATAAATATTGCCATTAATAGCTGAAGCATCGTGATTTTTAATCTTGTCCCTTCCTTCCCACTCTAAGTACTACTGAAGAAGCCATTTTATCAGGAACAACTAAGATCATAGCCCAAAAATAGTATAAAAATATTTTACGTTGTTTGTATCAAACAGTTATTCTAGAAATAATTTTTAATTGTCTGCAGTCTTTCTTAGTTTTTTCAGTGAAATGTCTCCATTACTTCTCATTACTTGCATGGTTTAGCTAGTGAGAATGGATGCTACTGCCTTGTTTGTTGTTTGTTTGGTTTTTTAAGTAATACATTGTTTGCCATCAGCCACAGTATTTTTTGAAGTACTGTATTTTTTGACTCTGAGAGCATTTCTGAATTTTTCTAATCTATTATCCAACAATAACTGCCAACTATATTACTATGATTACCCCAAATAGTACAGTGGAAACTTAAATATGAATTTAATGCTAATTCTGTCTCCCAGCTAGAATTCTCCATTACTAAGCAGAAAGCAGTGGACATTATTTTTAAATACTAGAACAGACTTAAATATAATATGTGTTTTGTATCTTAATTGCAATTATAAAGAAACTTCCTAAATACATGCTTTCAGATTCTGCTATAATTAACTTCTTAAGTATTTCTTAGATGCTTTTGGTAGCAGTGACAAATTTGTCTGTGCATCATGTTGTATGACTTGACTGCTGTGCAGTTAGTGGAGGCCATAAATGCAGTACTGTGCACCTAGAAAAATTAGCTGGCTGGTGTCCTGTTTCCTCCCTGGACTTCCCACCATTTCAGATAACAAGCTTAAAGAAATTCTTCCTACCAGTTGAAGAGGCTGTCTGACTCTGCTTTTGCATGGTGCTGCCTCTTTCTTGAATTTAGGATGCTTTTAAGTTTGGTGTGTTGGGACTTTTAAAAGCCGCATCCCTAATCTTTCCATGTTTCAGTTTTTCTTGGGTTGCAGATTTTCCTCAGTTCTGAGTTTTAAGAGATTTATACACAGGCGTAGTTACATTAACAGATGCCATGCAAATAGCAATGATTATATTTGATTTGACATGCAGCTGGTCAGTCACTGGAATGTGTTCTTCTCAATTCTTGTGCAAAAGTGAATTACTTCAAGTTTGGCTGCAGCCATAGCAGATGCTGATGTGGCAACCCAGACCAAACATTCTTTCCTGCTTCAGTCATCTGTGTGCATTCTTCGTTTAAAGGTCAAAGGAACTCAGCCAGTAGGGCTGACTCATGGAGATGTGGACTGTATGAACACTGTGTACTTTCAGTAGCACCTCCTTCGTGACCATACTAAGGGTTTCTTTTTGAATTGATGAATTAGACAAAATCATAGGCAATGAGTTGAAATAGTGGCATTTTTGGAGTTTCAGTCAAGGTGATGTACCTCAACTCTGTGTGAATTGGCCTCTTGCAAGGTGGATAAAAGAAGCCTTTTTGGGACAGGAATGATAGTGCCCCAGTGGAAAAGATAAGGTGCCGCAGATGGTGACCAATTCACTAAAACTAGCTTGTGAAACTGAGAATATTCAAATATTCTTGCAAGCTAATTTTTTATCAAAGGTGTTGAAGGGAAAAAAAGCCAGCCTACATGGAGACTTGAAATTTTTCTTCCTGCAAAACATATCTTTTAAACCATGTTGTTACCATTCTGGCTTTGTAGTTCATGCTGTGCAGAAGCATTGAGTTTACACTTGGTTATGTACTTTGGTCATTTAAAACAGACATGTTAAATTGTGTCCTATACCTTCCTAACAGCAACATTTCTGCATTACTCAACCCTTTCATCTCAGTTTTAGTCACTTGCTTGCACAATTCAGTTGTGCCACTGATTGGTGATAAACCAGAGTAATTTCATCTAGTTTGGGAGTTTACTCATCTGGTTTACTCTCTAGAACTATATGTTCACATGTGTTGAAAAGCATATCTCCAAGCACCTCGGCTTTTGTACATTTTAAAAAAATACCACAACAACTCCACCATGCTAGTATTATTAAAGAAAGAAATGACTGTTTTTTTCAGGGATCCTGTCAGTCCATGATAGCTAGCTTACATGAAGGCCTAGATCTTTCCTAAGACAGCTGCCTTTTACAATTAATTTTTGTTCAAAATACAAACCAAACATTCTAATAATTTAAATTTATACAAGTTGCAAATCTTCTGGTGGTAGATTAACTAACCCTAAAATAATTTTTTCTCATTTTTTGATATAATTCTTCACAGCCACCATAGTTTTGTTCTGGAAAAATGATACTACTTCCATCTGCTAAATCCAGATTGACAAAGGTTACCTTGGTCTTAACTTAGCTGGCATATATCTTTGTCCTTGCTACATAAGGAAAGGTATAGTGCCCATCGAAGAATAACAGATATGAATGTGGCATTGCTATAAAATGGTAATGAATTAAGGAACTTGATATCTACTGAGATAAACAAGACAGGAAAGAGATTGATGTATCCTTGTGCTGTGAAACTTCTCTAAAGCTGCATCTGCTCTGGTTTCTGCCATGTCTTAGGCAGTTATATTTGCTACCCTGATGTAAATTAAAATAAATGTTCTGTCAGTTAAAATACAGGTAAAGATTACATGAATCTGTGTACTTATCTATTCTTTCTGACTGTTGAAGTTACTACAAATTCTAACTTGTCTGCAATGCCTGTTGCATTCATAGTTTGCTTTGCTTACTAGCATAATGCTCGTTAGATAAATGAGTTGAATGATATGTTACTTATCACTGTAGGTTAGTTTTCATTAAAAAAAGTTTAAAAAGCACATGGCATGTCTGATAACCCATATAAATAAGGAATACTTTAATGATGCTGTATATTAATGTATAATGATGTTGTGACATTATCAATGGAAAGTGAAATTTAAAATGAGGAAACAAAAATAAGATGCTTTCTTCATCTAGAAGTTGATACTTCGTAATGGTCTGTTTAAAGGGGTGGAATCAGTGTTCAGTCATCTCTTCTTAGTAAGTCTTAGGTTAAAAACGAATTTGCTTCAGGGAGAAATATTCCTATGAAATACTGTGATAGATGTCTACTTGTATTATGCATACTGAATTTATATTATAAACATTGATCTGGCAAAAGGAATGGAAGAAACATGAACATTTTGAAGTCTGTAATATCTGTAATGCATCTTGAAAAATAACAAATTGGAGATACTTAGGAATTCAGCATATTTAATTACTGTAAACAGTTGAGTATTAATTTATTAAATCAGATTTTTCACTGATACATATCCCTTATTTTAGGAGTATTAAGGCAGGCCACACAGCTATTGTAATGTTCATTCTCTATTCATTGTCTTATTTTGCCTACATACTAGACTAAACTTTTAGCATCAAAATTACATCCTAGATATTCAGTGCTGCTTGTGAGGGTGTGGGTGTATACATATATATACATATATGTACATATAAATATGGGAAAGAAAAGACCACGGGAATGTAAGTCAGTAACTCTTGCGTCTTTTGAAGGACAACCTATTTCAATTAAAACATTTCTCTTGTATTTTAGAGGAAGCCCTCATCTGAAGGGAACCCCACATTATAAAGAAGAACAATGTGCTCCTTCATTAAATCTAGAAATGAAGAAAGTGCTTGACTTGCAAGCCTCTATCACAAGGTATGCTCATTAATTGGGTATTGAGAATTTTTCCATATGTATCAGTATTAAAAACTAAGGGAAAACTGGATGGAAGAAAAGGTTTCTAGTAAGTTTTTAAGTTTATTAATACTAATGACTAGTATTTAGTAAGTTACTATTAGCAGCTAGTAAGTCTGAGGAGGTGAAAAAGTGAATTGCTGTTTAAGAATTCATTCAGTGCTTGGCTATACTGATATTTTCAGCATACAGACATATGTTGTATGCTCAGTATTACTGTATATTACTATGAATGAGTTCGTCCTTCAGCTCCAAGTGTGTATTAGAGATTTCATGGAGGCATTGTATGCTCAGTATTACTGTATATTACTATGAATGAGTTTGTCCTTCAGCTCCAAGTGTGTATTAGAGATTTCATGGAGGCATTGGTTGGTTAGAGAAAAACTGTATGTGGGATTTCAGCATTTCTCCAGATGCCTGCAGAGAGTCCACATTTGTCCTTTTTCTTTACCTCTTGCTTTTTTGTGGTGATGGCCTGTCCTATAAAGAAATTTTTAACATGCTAAATAAGTATCCATGAAAAGTTGCTGAAACTTCATAGCACTGGAGTAGGTGGGAAAGAAACAAAATGAAGTTTGGGAAGAGTCTCCTTAGGATAAAATGGGTGTTGGAAGACATGCAGTATATACTGGAAAAAACTTTGTGTGCAAGTAGATTAACAGTTGTTGTCACAATTTTGGAAATGTTTAAGAAAGGATTTAGAAGAAGTCTAATTTCTCCTTCACCAGTTCATTCCAACCACAGATTAAAATGTATTGTGAATTATTTACAGCCTAGGCAGTATTGTTAATTTTCTGGGATAGATGAATAATTGATTGTTGTCAGCAGTGTCTTATGGTTAGTCAAAAGTATTGAAAAGATCTTCAGCAGTTAGTATCCCAGTTAAGCAATTACTCTTAACAGTACAGACCTGTTAATGAACAGTGATTGCTGGAGAGAAGTTGAGGTGTATACAGTATTTTGTCAGCGTGGTACATGTTTGTAACTTCTGTGTAACTTTACAATGCAGTTGCTGGTACAAGAGGCAGTAATACAGCGTTTATGATATTAATTGACGCTTCTGTGACACTGATTTGATACAAAGTTTTTTTAGGGATTAACAAATATCTTTTATTAGTTTGCAGTCAATGTTAGAAGATCTACTTGTGGCTACTGCTGATGGATTTCTCCATCTCATTCACTGGGATGGGATGACCAATGGGAGGAAGGCCATCAACCTATGTACAGTTCCATTTTCTGTAGATCTGCAGTCTTCTCGAGGTAGGTTTTAGGGATTCTATTGCTTACAATAGTTACCTCTTAGTGACATACCATCTGATATAAAATATTCTCTCTGTTCTTAAGCAGAGATGGGAAAATTTTGCCATTTGTAAATGGGAATGAAATAGGCTGTATAAATTAGGTTTTCTCTTTGACGTAATAAGTAAACATCTGAAATGTCTGTTAGCTTGCAATATTTCTGTGTTCACGTGTTTTTAAATTGCTCATACTTTCTCAGCAGGTTCACTTATGGGATTTGAAGATGTTTACATCAGAGATATGGAATACTGTGCCACGCTTGATGGCTTTGCTGTTGTTTTTAATGATGGCAGAGTTGGTTTCATTACACCGATGTCAAGTAGATTCACTGCTGAGGTATGTTTCCTTTAGCATTTCTACCATGCACAATAAATGTGTTTTCCTTGGTTTCTGCATTTCAGTTGGCTTTCTACTTTAAATTCTGTTCAGCTACAAAGAAACTAAAATTTAACTTCTGCTTAAGAGATGACATAAGAACAATTGTAGCATAATTTGAACTAGATTTTTATAGGGCTGGTACCACTGGGCAGCCATAATTTGTAATAGATTTATCTTCCATTTATTCATTGAAATTGTCATTACAGACTGTGTCTTATTGTGTCAGACCAGCAGCCTTCCTGTTAGAAGTTACAAGTGGGGTGACAGGAAGTGGTATCTCCTAAGTATAAGTACTGTGTCTAGGACTTAGTTCTTATCAAGTCTGTCTCTTTCTCATAGTGACAAGCATATTTCAGAATTTCTTTTACAGGAGTCTTTTCCAAGTTTTCTTACCTGTAATTCAGCCTAAAAACTATTACATTTTGTTGTTAGATATCTGTGTTTTAATTATAGAATACCAAAAAGAATAGATCTCTATCAAATTCCTTCAGCCACTTAAAACACTTGTGATCTCAGCTGTTGCAGATGGAAGCTTACTTTCCTGTTTTTCTTTCTCTCTTCATTCTTAGTACCATCTACCATTTTTTTCCCCCCAGGCAGTGTTAGGGACTTTTTTGCCTTAAAGTTATTGACTTATTTTGTTATTAAGAGATCTTATTAATAGTTTTCTTACATAATATAAATTACAGAGAGATATTAGTAAGAAGAATGAAACCAGTTTTGCATTTACTGGATTTTATTTGTTTGACCATGTCATTTGATCTTGACATTAATAGAAATTTTGAGATCATAAAGGTCAACTGACAGATGTGTAATATGGTGGACATGGATAGAAGCTGACTGTTATTAATAAAAGCACTGTTTAACCAAAAATCTTCTGAATTCTTTCTCTGCAGCAGCTCCATGGTGTTTGGGCACAAGATGTAGTTGATGGAACTTGTGTGGCAGTGAATAACAAATACAGGCTAATGGCATTTGGATGTGCCAAGTAAGTTTTTTAAGGCTGGTTCAGAGCCGGGGGAGATTGTTTCATTATAAATCTGAATTAGTAGTTACTTCTTACTAAGTTAGGGTTGCAAGAACTGTAAAGATAAAAATAATCAGTCTGCCTCGAGATTACATAATGTGCTGTCAAGGAGGCAGGAGAGAGGTGGAAAGAAATGGTTGCTTGGTTGAAATGCAATTGAGATTTATGTTTGCTGTTCAGGTCTGGGGAAGAAAAATTAAAAGGTGGCTCGACCAGTAGCAAGGATTGGAAAGTGCTTCAATCCCAGCTAATCTCAAAGCAGGATTATAAAGTCAGTTTTAAGTAGTTAGTCATAGTAATATTGGACAAGAATCAGCACTTGGCATTCGACTGAGAAGATGCTTTGTACAGTCATGATTTGGTCAAGAAGAATGTTGCCTGTTAGAGTAACTCTGAATATTTGTGAATTAAATGTTGCAGAAGTGCTTTTAGTTGTGGTATTTTGCATACTGCTCCTTCAAGTGCCCCATGTATAATACTGCTTAAGCTGGCCTTAGAGTGCAGCTTTTTATTTTCTTTGATTGTGTTTTACTTAGGTTTTGTTTTAGAACATTTTTGAAAATCTGGCTTATTTTTCATCTGTCCTCTTAAGAACTAGTATTCTTGTTTGTAGTAACAATACAGTGTGTTGGTGTTTCCTCTCAAACAGGAATAGTTACTTTGATTTACTGATCATAGTATGCCTTAGTACATCCCTGATGAAACTTTGGCACTGAGTAACTACTGCCTTCCCTCATAGATTGTCTGGCAGCTGGAAGCCATAAATGTATGTGGACTGTATGTACATATGTATCTTAAGAGAATGGAGTCTTTTCAGTGCATGGATTGTTCTAGGGCTGGTGGTTTGGGTCCTCTGATGCCTTCTGGAAAGCATCTTAGAAATTTGTTTCATAAAGTTCTTTGACTATTACTTGATTCAACATCTCTGTTCTAGATAAATTTGTTACTGGTGAGAGAAATAGCATCTTTTCTTAGCCTTTTGAAAGTGACAAGAAATCCAAATGGTCTGTAGTCTAAAGCATGTGTCATGTCTTCCAGTGGCTCTGTGCAGGTTTATACAATAGATACCACCACTGGCGCCATGCAGTTTTCTCATAAATTGGAACTGACACCAAAGCAATATCCTGGTGAGCTACTTTTATTGCTAGAATTTTCCAGCTGCTTTTAGGGTACACTATATTTTTTATCATTGACTAGTTAATCTCTGTTTGTTTGCATAATCACTGATGTGAATAGTATTTACTCCTGTCTGTTTATTGTAATTAGCTCTTGTGTCTTTGCACTTTTAGTGGCTTGCTTTTTAATTAACTTTTGGATGTGTTTTGTATGTGAGGGTTTGGGTGGGTGGTTTGTGTTTTTGTGGGGTTTTTTAACTAATTCTTAGTCTTGAAATTAATTTTTAATTACCTCAGAAAATTAAAGGTAATTGTGAAAACTGATAATGAGTATAATAGAACTGTGAATTAATTTGAAGTGACTGATATACAGGGTACAGAAAAAATGCTGAGTAATGCAGCTTCCTCCCTGTACTGCAGTGTATTTTTTCATGTAGTATTCTGTGCTTGAGAGTAAGGAACATACGAAGTGGGTAAATTGCATCCTCAACTGAAAATATGCGTGTCTATTGGTTTTCAGTTAAAAAACAAATCCATAAATAAGTTTTACAGTTGTGTTGAGTGCCTCCATCGTCCGAAAAATTATTTTATTAGAATTGTGGTTCTGTGGTTGTCCTATACCAGTGTACTTCTGGCATGTTCTCCTGTGTTCTTAGTTTCTGATGAAACCAAGCATGCATTGGAAAGAAACTATTTTTTGTTGGCTACTTATTTATTTTGAGATGGTCAGTTTGATAAATGCATCAGTTAATTGAAAAATCAAATATTTACTTCTATATATTTTTGTTTATACTTTTATGGAGAAACCAGTTGAAGGACTTTCACTGTTTTCACTTACTTTGTTGTCTGCTTTTAAATAGATATTTGGAATAAAACAGGAGCCGTTAAACTAATCAGATGGTCACCTGATAGCTGTGTTGTGATGGTGACCTGGGAATATGGAGGTTTGTCCTTATGGAGTGTTTTTGGTGCTCAGCTTATCTGTACATTAGGAGGTGATTTTGCGTGAGTATTTTTAATGACATTGTAAAGAGTTTATTAGAAATGTTTGTTTTTATAAGTGAAAGCATCTAATTAGAAATTAATTTACTGAATTAGCTTTTTAAAATTCTTTTTCCTTTATGATTTCTTAGATATTGAGATATCTTGGCAAATATTTAGGAGGGGATCATTTAAATATAAAGAAAAATATATTCTTTTTATTTTGTAATGGTCTTTTTGTCTGTAAAAGAAAATTACCCTAGAAGCAAGCTTGAGCAAGCAAATACTAAAATTCCCTCAGTGCCTGTATTTCAGATAGTTTATGCTAGATATCTGACAGTTGCATTGCCTTTTTTGTAGTGTCATGGATCAAACAGGCTGTACCATTTGAGATGAGGTTCAATGTAGAACCATATGAAAACACAAAGACAGGAATTTAATTTATTATTCTGATGAAGACATTTGCAAACTCAAACTTACTCTGTTCTGTTTTTAAGGTATCAATCTGATGGTGCCAAAAAGGATCCTCTAAAAATCCGTTCCATGGTAAATATGAATGTAAAAACACTGTAATAGGATGACTCTTAATGTTTTTAATTGGTTTTAGTATAACAGATTTTCAGAAAATGAAACTTTCTTTTGCCTAATTAGTTTTCATAGTATGATGGCTTTACTACAATGTTTTATTGAAGGACAAAAGGACAACTGATGAATTTTTTTCATGAAGTATGCATGACTTGACTTTTCTTGCCTTTGCTTTTAATATTAAGAATGAACACTTGCGAGTTTTTCCTAATTTTGCTTTTTTATCTGGTGTGCTATATTTCAAAGTGCAGTGAGACACAGATCAACATTAATTGTAGACTCCCTTATCTCTCTAAAATTACTGGCTGGCCTTTGACACTTAAAGTAACTTTACTAAGATTATTAATTCCAGAGAAACTGAACTGCTGGGTTTTTTCTAATACAAACTTGTTAACATTAAATCAAATCCTGCTAGTCTGTAAAATCAATAAATAGATAGGATAAATTAAAGTAAATTTTAAATTAGAACAAATTTCAAACACATTCTACTAGGCCTCATACAAACCATGATGAATTTTTTGCAGTATTTCTAAAAGAATTTGGTTTATTCATCCTGACATAGTTGCTATGAAGATTGACAACTCTAAACATGCATCCCAAGTGGAGGTACATATATGCAGTGACAGTACCTTTTAAATGTACCTCTTAAAAATTTCAAAAATTGAAATTCTGATATCATTGGATTTGATGAGCAAGAGCCAGTGTAATTTTCCATATCAGGATTGTTTCATACCTGGCTCTTTGTGTGAATTTTTGTTTGTTGCCCTAAACTGCGAACTAAACAGTCTTCATTACTTATGTGGGTATCTTTGCACAGTTACACTTCATTTAATCATTACTTTTTAAACATTAGACAGGAAATAATTCAAGCTAGATTCTTACTGTACCTTGTGAATTTTGCTGTTTGATTCCTATCATGATATGGTTTAGAACAACAAAATGTGTGGATTGTTTCCAGGCTCATGCATATTGTAAGATCAGTTGCAATAAATTTCCTTAGTTCTTGTTTTATGAGAATATATAGTATTACATTTATATATGTAGTGTTGGGCTGGGGATTTTATTATTGTTATTCTTTTACCTTCAGACCTGGGGATCAGAAGGGTATCATCTCTGGGTTATTGATGGGAATTCTTCTTCAAACATGAAACCTGAAAGAAATGCAAATAATGAAGCTCAGCAGTTTGGTATTCTGCAGTTTCAGTTCATTAAGAGTGCACTCACTGTTAATCCTTGTATGGTAAGTTTTTTTGTTGATAAATGTATCCTTGTTTTAGATCATACTTCCAGTTTTAGGTGACCTCTGAGTTGTTCTCTCAGGTTTTAAGTCTGTTCAGGAGCCATTAGAGTTGTCTTTCTTTTTTGTCATAGAGCCTTGAAAACGGTACTGTGAAAATATTGCTATGCCATATTTCATATTGTTTAATTAGAATCTCTTAATATATTGATCATGTGTTTTTCCTTTGCCTTCTGTATGTGGAATTCAAAGTTGCTTTTTTTTCTTTTCTTTTGTTTTTGATTGGTTTTAATTTAGAGTAACCAGGAGCAAGTCCTCCTTCAAGGAGAAGATCGCTTATATTTGAACTGTGGAGATGCAGCACAGACTCAGAGTCCCAGAAATACTTTGGCACACTCTGAACATAACCACACCAGGGAAAGAGGCCCATTTTCAGATGGCAGTTTAGATTCTCAGGGTTTAAGCACTTTACTAGGACACCGGCATTGGCATGTTGTACAGGTAATTGATTCTGGTTGCCCATATGTGCTTTGTGCTTGCAAGAGTTTGTAGGAGTAGAATATGCAGTTGATCTCCTCACTCTCTGCCAGACCTTTTTCCTCTGGTATGAGATCATTGCCTTTTCATTGTCTCTGGGGCTTTGCTATGGTACAGCTTTTTCTCATTGACAAAAGGTGTTGGTTCTATCAGCCTTGTAGCTATGAGCTTGCCTCCTAGCCAATAAATACAGTTTTAAAGCTCTTACGATTTTGGAAAGGAGTAATTACTTTCCTGGGCTTTGAAAGAGAGAATAAGTGCAACACACAATAAATAATTTACATGTTTGTTTTGTTATTTATGCAAAATGCTTTAAAACATATTCAGCTGATATATGTAGTCTTCAGACTCCAGCTATATTTTCAAACATAAAAACTAGTGTTTATTTAAGCATGTAACTAAAACTTCACAATATCAGGCTTTCAAAGAAGAAATTGTTTCCAAGGTAGTAATAGGACTTCTATTTTTCCTGTAATATAAATAAAAAGATAAGTATCTTTAATCTGTAATTCTAATGTGTATTCTTTGATGCTTGAATTGGTGGCAGTTTTTAAGTAGAGATTTCTGAAAGATCCCCAGTGTTTTGAACTTCACATAGCACATGAATGAGTAGTATTAAAAAGTATGTGATTCTCAGCATATCAGGCAGGTTCTAGATACTGTTGAATTTCCACTTTAGCTGGCCAAGTAGCTCTTCTGTCTTCTGAAACTGGTGTAGGAAGGAGATATCTTTGTTCTGTGGTAAAAGTAAAGCTGAAACAATTAGAATTACTGTGCAGAGCAACATATCCGTGAAAAAGGACAGTGCCTGGGTCTCAAGAGTACCTACCTTCCTTGTGTCAGATCAGAGAATGGAGTTATATGCTGGTTTTGTATCATCCCATGTGACATGAAGAGTACAGAATTGAGATTGATCTGACATATTCCAGTAAATTTCTCTCATAAGAAGGCTTTTGGATACTCTGATGTGTATTTGTGACAGGATTAGAAATTTCATCCCTATACTGAAAGTCCTGTCTGAAGACAGTATTTATCAAAACCTTTATGTTCCTTTGAAAGATTCTCTTAGAGAGGGAAGTAGCTGGGAGGAGAGATGAGCAAATTGTGACTATTAATCTGTAATATAGTATTAGTTGGTGTATGTTGTTAATGCATTTTGATGTTTTGTGTATTCAAAACAGGGTAACATTTAGGCATCAGTAACTTTTGGTGTGTGGGCAGAATTGTATTTAAAAACAAATTTCCAACATTAAATACCTTTATGATAGTGTTTTGAAAAAAAACTACTGACAATGTCCAAATTCCTATAGGATGTGACAATTAATCGGTACTTTAATGGTAGTTGGTATAGTCATGTGGTTTTCATTTTCTCTCTTTTTTTTTAGATTCATAGTACATATCTGGAGAGCAACTGGCCTATAAGGGTGAGTTATTTTAAGAGTATGTTCATGCTTATTTAAAAATATTGGAGGGTTATCCTTAGGATTGGCTGAGCTCTGAAAATGAAATCATTAATTTGCATTACAGAGAGAAATGTGTTAGTTAAGTATGAAACATGAAGATACTTTATACGTTTTGAATCTGATATTATTGCCTTGTGATGCATATAGTTTAAAAAAGTTCCCGTCTGAGGTTCTGGCCGCTTTTATTTCTTTCTTACAGTTTTCAGCTATTGACAAGCTTGGACAGAATGTAGCTGTTGTTGGCAAGTTTGGTTTTGCACATTATTCTTTACTCACCAAAAAATGGAAGCTGTTTGGAAACATTACCCAGGTGAGAGGTTGTGGAATTTTATTCTGGTGCACAGGGAAGATTTTATTTGTTGGTATGTGAGACTTGGAGAAAATTAAGGAGTATCATTTTCAAGTAAACAGCCTGTAGACACACTTGGGATTCAGGTTGCTGGTTATACATGTGTTTCTCATAAAGTGTCTGAAACACAGGTCTTGTGGTTTTGACACACTAATATGTGTCTGAATATTAGCAGAGTATTCCAATTTTGTGGGCGTATAGTCAGTCACTTAATTCCATTTGTTTTATCTGAGAGTTCATGTGATGTAGCTTTGGATGTAAAGCTTATAAATTCTGGCTAGAAACACATTTGAGAGAGTCCAGGGATGCCAGTGGACTGTGGAACTGTTATTTTGTAGGATGAGGTTTGTCCTTCACATACTACTCTTTAGTACTTTGGTTATTTTAAACATTAAAAACGTCTTATACATAATCTTGCCACTATGCATAAAGCTTATAGAGATCATGCATGGCTTTAAGAAATTACCCATATAATGTACAAGTCTGTGTGTGTAAGTGTATAAAAATACATACCTATATGTCATCTGCTTGCTTTTTTCTTTTCAGGAGCAAACTATGATGGTAACAGGTGGCTTAGCATGGTGGAATGATTTCATTGTTCTTGCATGTTATAATTTAAATGATCACCAGGAAGAGGTGAGATACTTTTCTTCAAAGTAAACATATAATGATTAGAATATATGATCTGTATGACAGTAGTATTATAAGCATGAAATTTATCGTGATATTGTAAACATGTTTATACACGATAAACTTTGGTGGCTTTTGGTTATATTCAGAGTTTATATATTAATATATAAGTAATTCTTTGCAGAAAATTTTTGTTCTTCTTATTAAAAACTGTTTACTGCTGACTACAGTGAATCTACTCATTGTTCTGAAAACTTTGTGACACTTTTGCATGTTAGCATGAAGTGTGTTCTGAGATACCTGTTTACAGTGTTTTGGGACAATTTTGCAAGCTTTTAAACTGAATGGGCAGAGGAGATTTACTTACTCTTTGCTTTTTAAAGCTGGTGAATAAAATTCCTTCCTTATGATAGTTGTTCAGTACTTCAGCTTTGGCTGTACTGTGCTTTAACTGCTTCGGCTATAATAATAAAATGGATGCAGTGGATAAAATACTTGATGAAACAAAAACTCAACAGTGCGTCTTGGTAGAAATTCTTGACAGCCATTCCACAATAAAGAAAATAACCAGAAGTGGAATTACTATTGCCTTCTTGGTAAAAAGAACATATATTCAAACTACTCCTTTTCTTTGCAGCTGAGAATCTACCTGCGAACGTCTAACCTTGACAACGCGTTTGCTCACATCACCAAAGTGCAGGCAAACACGTTACTACTGAGCGTCTTCCGGGACATTGTGATATTGTTCAGAGCAGATTGTTCCATTTGCCTTTACAGTATTGAGAGAAGGTCTGAGGGGTGAGTGTCACTATTTGAATGCTTTTGCAGTAAGGTACCTGTAGATCTGCTCTCAGTCTGAGTAAAGTCCTACAATAATACAAAGGTATTTGATAGCTGGTGGAGTCAGATTTTTGAAATACAGTGGTGTTATCTCTATGCACAAGTTCATGAGTGTTTTCATTTGCACACATACTGATAGGCCCGTGCAAGGTAGAGGTAGGTAGTGGCTGATGTATGCACATTTCCAGCTGTCTGAACAAACATGTTCCTAAATTGCAGAAACTTGAAAACCAAATATGAATAGGACAAAAAGGGACTAAAAGACACCCATGTATTTGAATATTTTAAAATAAAAATGTGTTTCTAATATTAGAAGCACTAATTAGTGAAGGGAAGGTGGCAGCAGGCTTGCAAAGATGAAAAGGTTTGGTCTTGGTGAGGTGTTGAAGAATTGTTTTAGTACAAAAGAGGTAGCAATGTAAAATATGCCAGGTGCTTTCAGACAATTAAGATTAGTGAATCTAAGGAGGAGATAAAGATTCAGAGATGAGGGGTTTAAGTGCCTATGTAGGTGATTTTTCTTACAGTTATGGTATCTTCTTTTTAGCAAGAAGGGACCTTTTTGTGGTAGAAAAAAGCAAGTTGTTGATGAACTTCAGAGAAAAATATTTTCAGTGTTTTTAAAAAAAGCTCCCAACAGAATCCAAACCTGGAAACTGTCTCATTGAAGGGTCAATAGAGTCATATTCTGAAGTATCTGATATTGTCTTCTACTCACACATATCTGTATTTCCCAAAGTATCAAGATCAGTAACCCATTTTAGGTTTGTTTGGTAACTTTATGTAGAGTAGATATGTGGGCATTTCTATTGATTCCTGATTAAAGAATTGTCATTTGTTCTATAGAGTAAATTGTTTGCTAAGGGTAAGTTGCTTATTTTCATTAGGCTTACTTCAAGGTAGTTATTTCATGTTAAGTACTGTTGTAAAATTTCTAAATTAAGTCATTTTCCTTTCAGTCTTAATCCTACTGCCAGTATCCAAATTCTTCAAGAAGTGTCCATGTCTCGGTACATTCCTCATCCTTTTCTTGTAGTGTCTGTTACGTTGACATCAGTGAGAACGGAGACTGGCATCACCTTGAAGATGCCTCAGCAGGTAACAGATCTCAAAATTTGATAAGGTGCCTGAATTTGTTAGCTTACTCCTTAAAAGATTACCTGGCTGATAAATCAGTCATGAATCAGTGACTCTTCTGTATGGTAAAATCCAGAACATGCTTTTTTCTGATGTTCAATATGTAGACATGTTATATTGGAATTGGAGGTAAGGGGGTGGATAGAGAAGTAAGAGTTTAGATTTTATTTCTTACTTTCTCTTCTTAACTTGCAGAGTTTAAGACCAAGTCTTGGTGAACAAATTAAATCTAACTCTGTCAAGGGTATGTTGCTCTATCATGTATTAATAGTCAAAAACCAGAGCAATCCATGGCATTAGGAATTACCTTTCTTGCAACAGCATGTCCATTACTCAAAGAATAAATACAAAAAATGAAAAGATGGTATATGACCCTATGAGGCACTCTTTGTCAATTCTGCAACAGCCAAACAATGACATAAGATGTGAAGGTCCCTGTCTGAACATCAGAATTTTGTCAGGGCACTGAAAGCACATGCAAAGAGAACTTGGATTTTTGTTGTAAACAAAAACGGAGTAGGCTTAACTGAGCTGAATACTTTGCTTTCTTTACACACCATACTAAAACAATTTTTCTCTAACTGCAGCTAAATAAAAGTTCAAGATGCCTTAACAAGTGTGGCTCAGCTCTTTTTGGCTCGGCTCTTGATCTGTGTACCAGTGTTAGTCTTTGCAGTCAGATACTGGCAATCATACTGTGATGTTACTGATAAGAATACAGAGCTTTGTTTTTCTTAGAATGCTGGTGGATTGCCCATTTTAAGACACATGGTTGGAAAAAGTCCATATTAAACACATGGAATGAGTTTGGTGAATAAGAAGCTTTCCAGTATTTACTCCTTTGCACAAGAACTTGTTCTTGATTTTTCTGAGTCCTTCTATATTGAATTCAGCTGTTAGTCATCTCTGTAAAGTGGGACATTTAATTTACATTTTTTCTGGGTCTTGAATGTGGTTATGAGTAAATTTATAATTCAAAAAGCTTAAATAATTTGCATAATATTCTTTCTATCCTTAGGCTTGTGAAGCTGAAAGTATTATGCTTAACTTAGCAGGACAACTTATCATGTTGCAAAGGGATCGATCTGGACCCCAGATACGAGATAAAGATAATAATCCTAATCAGAGAAAGCATGTGAGTAAATATATGTTGAATGTTGAATGTATGGCTTCAAAGATGGCAGTGCTGGAAGAAGCTGTGCAAGAGAGTCGTCCCGACATAGAGAAAATAGGACTATAAGCAAGGCAGTATCTATGCTTACAGATGGAATTGTTGGCTGGAAGTATATTAGCATTTGCTCGTGTTTGCTAGTTATATTGAAATGAAATAGACAAGCTTTAAGAGTAAAGATATTGCCCAAAATTTCATATGCACCAATAACAGAAAATCTCTAGTCTGTCCAGAACTGTTTTGTATGTTTATGGAACATTTTCATTTTTTGCAGAGTACATTTACAAAGTTCTTGGCAATAGCAACAATAGAAATCAATTACTGAACTTTCAATTCTTCTGAGCTGATGAAAACCAGTTCTGGTTGCAAAACAAGCACATTGGGAGAGTGAAATTTGGAAAATTCAGATAAAGATTTGTCAGTTCTAGGTTGGACTTGCGGGCTAACTGAAGAAGCAGAGAGCAGGTTTTTATTTTTCACCTTTATTCTTATCTCTCTGCTTCCTGACTAAGTATTAAGGAGGTTAAAAAAAGAAAGAAATGTCTTGAGTTAATACAGATATTAAGTGGTGCTTTGTCACATGCTAGGATGCAGATAAGATAGAAGCAGATTTATTTCTTCTTTGTTAGAAGAATAACATGTTTGAAGACAGTATTTAGCTGAAAACTAGAGGTCTTGTGAATAGTGTAAAAATAAAAGGAATAATGGATACTGATTTTTTTTTTTCATTTTAAATAGCTGCCTTTTTGTGCTCCAGTTGTCCTAGCCCAGTCTGTTGAAAATGTATGGACTACTTGCAGGATTAATAAACAGAAACGCCATTTACTGGAGGCTCTGTGGCTCAGCTGTGGTGGGGCAGGTATGAAAGTCTGGCTTCCCCTGTTTCCCAGAGATCATCGAAAACCGCATTCCTTTCTGTCAAGACGGATCATGCTGCCTTTCCACATCAACATATATCCATTGGCTGTTTTGTTTGAAGATGCCTTGGTTCTTGGTGCTGTTAATGACACTGTGCTCTATGACTGTTTATACACTCAAACCAGTGCTAGAGAACACTTAGAGGTTCTCTTTCCTTTCTCCATTGTTGAGAGAACCTCTCAGATCTACCTCCATCACATTTTACGCCAGCTCTTGGTTAGGAACCTCGGTGAACAAGCCTTGCTTTTGGCCCACTCCTGTGCCACATTACCATACTTCCCTCATGTACTAGAACTGATGCTTCATGAAGTGCTGGAAGAAGAAGCTACCTCGCGGGAACCCATTCCCGACCCTCTCCTTCCCACTGTGGCGAAGTTCATCACAGAATTCCCCCTCTTCCTGCAGACAGTTGTTCATTGTGCTAGGAAGACAGAATATGCCCTGTGGAATTACCTTTTTGCTGCTGTTGGAAACCCGAAGGACTTATTTGAAGAGTGCTTAATGGCCCAGGACTTGGACACGGCTGCCTCTTACCTTATTATCTTACAGGTAACATCACCAGATATACTGCAAGAGTACTGATATTTACTAATTTGCAGTATTTTAAAAATAATGCCATATCAAAGTTGTGCATGTTCAACAGATCTTTAATGTAGGTTTTCTGTTGATATTATGTCCAGTTATGAAGGGTGGTAAGATCATGCAGTGTAAGTAGTTAGTTTACTGTTTTAAATGGGAAAATTATAGCATGAAATTTATTGTTTATAATCTTTGGTTATACTCAAATGTGAAGTAGTGTGGCTTGACTTAATAGAACTTCTGATGCTCCATAGTAAAAGTAAATCACTTAATTATGCTTTGTTGCTTGCAGAATATGGAAGTTCCAGCAGTTAGCAGACAACACGCTACTCTCCTGTTTAATACTGCCTTAGAGCAGGGAAAGTGGGATCTCTGTCGTCATATGATTAGATTTCTTAAAGCCATTGGCTCTGGAGAAACAGAAACACCCCCAGCTACACCAACAACTCAGGTTTGTGATGAGAAAAGTAAATACTGTACATCAAGCCTTGTATGATTAATCTTCATGTTACTTATCATGTTTGGTCCTTTCAGTGTATTTTTTGGTTTTCTTGCTTTTAGGAACCTAGTTCAAGTAGTGGTTTTGAATTCTTCAGGCATCGCAGCATTAGTTTATCCCAATCAGCGGAGAATCTCCATAGCAAATTTAATCTGACAAAAACACTGAGTATGCCCTCTGGCCCATCTGGAAAAAGGTAATGTCCTCTCCTTCCCCACTTTAGTAGGTAGAGGATTAACTTTTACCAATTTAAGTTATAGAAATAAATTATTTGATAGATTTGTCATAATCTCCTTCTACATTTTTTGCATTTAAAATTTCACAACTTTACTACTGTTTGTGTCTTATAACATTCTTGGGAAAATATATTCTCACACATGTAAATATACGTATGTGTGTTTGTATGTGTGCACAGGCATGGTTACATAGATATTGCTTGACCAAAAGACTCTTAAACCACTGGATGTGGTGCACATTACATGTGTAGTAATTTAAGTAGCCAGTGAGACCACGTGCCTCATATTTAAAGGACCTGTTTTGCTGAAAAATACATTTTTGAACAGCTCAAAGTTCACAGCATCTCAGTGTACTGCTCTGCTACTGTGCACATCTTGATCTGGCACTGTGTTTCCAAGCTACAAATAGAACCTTTTATGCCTTGGGGTGAACTAAAGCTGCTGTATATCGACTTGATACTGATAGGTTACAGTTCAGAAGTAAGATTGAACTGAAATTATTATCTTTGCTTTGGCATTTTTCCCCAGCCTGATTTCTAAAACCAACCTAGTATAAATTCTGAATTAGTAATTTTTAATAGAGAGTACTGTCTTAAAGGTTGGGATAGGAAGGGGTCTGGGCCAATACTTGACTATTTCTCTAAACTTTGCGATGTCATCTGCCTTTTATCTCCTACTTTACTTTTTTCTGCATTGCTAATAGTTTAATGCTCTATAAAAACTGCTGCTGTTGTAACTTAAATCCTGTATTTCACCTACCTGTTGAGGCAGTGGGATCTTTTAGAGAATACAAACAGCAAGGAATTAGGGAAACTGCTTCTGCTGTTGTATAGAAATCTCCCCTTTTACTACTCTGGTGACTTGATGTTCTGCAGTTGTGGCCTTTGTGACTCAGCTTTATCAGTGTTCACTTGGATGTTCTGTGCCGTGTGTGCAGGTGGAGTAAAGACAGTGACTGTGCTGAGAACATGTACATTGACATGATGCTCTGGCGGCATGCTCGGCGTCTGCTGGAGGAAATCAAGCTGAAAGACCTTGGCTGCTTTGCTGCACAGCTGGGCTTTGAGCTGATCGGCTGGTTGTGCAAGGAGCGAGCCAGAGCTGCCCGTGTGGAGGATTTTGTGTGTGCTTTGAAAAAGCTACACAAGGATTTCCTCTGGCCATTTCCAGTTATACCAGCTTCATCCATTAATTCACCTTTCAAGAATGGAAAGTACAAGACAGGTACAGTAGCATCTGAGTTTGGTAGATTTCAAACTCAGATTTCCCTCCTGCAGTGCTACATCTGTGAATTTTAGTCTGTTCTGCCTCTGTTTAGCCAAGATAAGAACAGGCTGAGGCTTTCCACCTGCACAGCTTTCTCACACAGAATGTATTTTTTGAAGAGATTCTGTTTAGCATAGCCAGTATCTCTTGTGTGATTACCATTTCTGTTGAAATCTCCTGCTTTCTCAGGTGTACTGAGTTGGACATCACTGTAGATGTTGAACTCAACATGGAAATTGCTTCAGTGTAAATTCTGCTGCAGAAAATTACTAAAATCAATATTCTTTTGTAGTCTCTTGATGAGCTTTTGATTAACTTTTTAAAAAATAAAAAGTAATGTTCCTAATGTTTGAAATTTACTTTGTTAGATGGTAAGAACTTTGAAGACTTCTAAACCTCCTTTATGTTACTGATCTCTCAAGTTCACTACCTTACCTCCTTACAGCAAAGTTGACATTTGCTGCCTTATCTCCATATGGCAAGGCTGACATTGCTGCCAAGTCTTCCTCTTTTTAGTAACAGCATCATTATTTACTTCTGTTGATGTTAACACTTTATTACATCATACTTCTTTTCTGCCAGTGCTCTCATAAAAAGCTGGTAAGAAATTCCCGAAATGCCTAAACTTACAGCATTCCCTTGAATTTCATTGGTCCCCTGAATATTGACTTAGATGCAAGTTTTAGCTTCCTGAAATGCCTGGAGAGAACTGTCTTGAATTTCCTTCTGGATACTTACATGATTTTTCTGTGGTGTGTTTTGATTTTTTTTTAGCTATGGGGGAACAACTACTAAAATCTCAGTCTTCAGACGCCTTTGTAAACATGGAAATGGACACAGGAATTTCAAACACACCTCGCAGTCGTAGCTGGCTTGGTACTATCAGCTCTTCTCAGAGAGAGATTGATACTGTTTCATCCCATGGACCACACATGCAAGATGCATTCCTTTCTCCTTTGCTGAGTAAAGGTTAGTCACTCTTCCTTCTATCTGCTCATTGGAAGAATGTGAAGTGTGTGCTTATATTTTGATATTTGTGTGTCACTGTTGTATTGTCCCTTCTCAAGTACTGATAAGAAAAATTTAGGAAGAAAAAAGAAAGGACTTACTGAAAAGTGAACCAAATTTTTTACAACGGAAAAGTAATGCCCATGTTGTACATTTCTAAGTACATGGAGTTGAATATGGAATAGATATTTGCTGAATTTTCTATCTGTGGTGATAACTTGAAGTTCAGTATTTTTTCAGTCTGGATAGGAAGGGTGTCCTATGTTGTGAATTTTTGTTTCTTTGTCTCTTGCATAAATCAGCCTCTTGCAGGGGTTGGAACAGCTCTAATTGCATGAACTTTGTGCTTTTGGGTTTCCTAAGAATGATATTAGATATATTACTTATTGAGGAAGTTGAGGAAATTGGAGATCCATATAGTTCTATTTTTTCCTAAGGCTTTATGTAAATTGCTTTTTAAAAGGTGCAATGTATGATGAGCTTACTAAAATAGAAATTGTACTTTATATGTATTTTTTCTGAACACAGAAGGATATGGGGAAAAGTATGTCAGATCATTGTAGTCTTTTTAAAATTTCGTATACTTCCTCTTGTCCTTGAGCACAGAGCGTTTTCAACAGTATCTAAATCATGTGATTTCCACTCCATTAGGGCAAAGATCTAAGTACATAGTGTGAGCTACAATTTCTTAATTTTTACAACTGTAGAGCCTTCTGTGAGATTCAGAGCATTTGGAGATGTTTTCTGTCTGCTTGGGCATGGTCTCATTTTATTTTCACTCCTGTTTCTCATATTTTTTAAATCTGGAGACTGCAAGAAAATAGGTATCTCTTTTCATTGCATTGACTTTACTGCTGTCTGCTGCTACTGCTCTTTCTATAAACAGGTATATGTGGAGTTTTTTTGCTGAGCTGGATGAAGACCTTTGAGTTCAGCGGACTTTGCTACACATTTTGAAGCAGTTTATTTCTAAAGAAACTAAATTAATAGATTTCAAAACATTGCAAGCTGAATTCTAATAAAAATTTCATAAATTACTAATCCAGCACTAGTATTTATGGGCAAGAAGATATCAAATAACCTTTTGACTTCCTAAACGTTTTCCAAGAAAAGATGCATATGCTTTAATATGGAAATAGTTCTCAAGAGTAGGTGCCTTCATGACTCACCACTGTAATGTTTTTAGCTTTGTTACTATTCCTTTGAAAATTCTGTTACTGCATGTACTCTTCATGTTTTACTGGAAGTACTTCTTTTTGTATTTTGTGCTGGTAAATATTTACATTACAAAGCATTCGAAATCTTCATGGTTTTGTGTGAAGAAAATAATTTGATATTGAAACTTCATTTTAACAAAATTTAAAGTTAAATAAGCAGAATTTTAGACAGACTGTAACCCTTCCTGGACTTAATTCTAGGACTATAGTATGCAAGATGCTGTATTGGTGCTTTTATGATGATTGCCAGCAGATACCTAGGATGCCTTACTGATAATAATTCTCCTGAATTATTTTTACTGGATAGAAAAACTATTGCATTCCTGCAACATTAGTGCTGCCATCCAGTGTGACAAGAAGAATGCTGAAGCGGGATGGACAATATGCCTGAAATAATTGTGATGCACCATAAAGCATTATGTTTGTCAATTTTTATAGGAAGTAGTTCAGAAATTCTGAGTCTTACTAAAGTAAGTAGTTTCTTTTTTCCCTTATGTTTCTGAGTGTTTTTGATAGGTGATGAATGCAGCATTGGTTCAGCAACGGACCTGACTGAAACAAGTTCTATGGTGGATGGAGACTGGACCATGGTGGATGAAAACTTCTCCAGTCTAAGTTTAACTCAGTCAGAGCTTGAGCAACTCTCTCTAGAGCTGGCCAGTAAAGGGCCACACAAGTCACAGGTGCAGCTGCGGTAAGTAATGACACCTTTGAGACTCAGAATTGCTGGCTTGCAGCATTTGGAGAAAGAAACAGTCTACACAATCATGCTGCAATTTTTTTCTTGGGAGTAAAAAAAAAATAAACAGCCTTTCTTTCCATATAGGTATTTGCTACATATCTTCATGGAAGCAGGATGTCTGGATTGGTGTGTTGTCATAGGCCTTATTCTCAGAGAATCTTCAGTTATCAACCAGGTTTTCAGTATCATGCAGTCTTCTGATATTGATGGAGAAATCTGTCAGAATATCAAGACTGGCCTAGATGCTGTTGACAAGTGGGCTTCTACAGATTGGTAAGTGTTACTTTCTACCTTCAAATTCATTTGAGCTGTAGATATTTTGTTACCTAAAAAGTAACTTTGAGTTGTTACCTTAGCGTTAGCTGAAACCTCACTTCAGAGAGTTGTAATCAAACTGGGAAAAAACCCCCGAAACACAGACCAAACCAAAAGAAACCCAGAGCAACCAGCTTTCCAACTTTTATTGTTTGATCAGGGATGCCTTTTTCTCTTTATTTATAAACATTTCTGCTTTTCAGGCACATGACAGAAGTACTAATTTTAATTATTTGTGTCCCATTCTCTTCCTAGCCCTGGGTACAAGCCATTTCTAAGTATCATCAAACCACAGATCCAGAAACTAAATGAAATAGTAGAAGAGCAAGTACAACCAGAAGCATTTCAGCCAGTGAATCCTTCTAAGGTTCCTGAACAAGCAAACCCGAGAGCTGAGGAAAGCAGGACTTCATCTAGCCATGGCAATAATCCTCAGAGTGATGCTGGAAGCAGCAATGCAAGCAGACATGAAGAGGACAAGGCTAAGACAGAGGATGAGGATTCATTCCAAGAAGGCAGTTATGACTGTGTTGTGTCTTAAATGGAAGGTGAACAACTTCCATTTGTTCAGGTGTGAGAGGAAGCAAACCAGCTCTTAGATCTGCTTGTGTTTTGGATTTGAACTCTTTTTTTAATTTTGTTTGGTTTGGTTTTTAATATTTCAATCTTTGAAATTTTTAGTGGGGATAACTAAACACCAGTTTCATCAAATATTTTCAAAAGGAGGCATGACTCTTTTCTGATGCAATGGCCGGACTGCAGCTTTACATTTTGATACTTTAAATGGTGTTGAGAGTGAACACACATGGAGACAGATTTAGCCAATGTTCATCAGTACCTTTACATCACCAACAGGTTCCGAAGAAACTACTTATATCTTGCTTGAGTTTAAAGGCAAAGAGGGGATTAAATATAAAAACTGTTTTCTTTGCAGCTTGCCTGCCTAATAAATAAATGTCTGATCAATGCAGTTCAGATTGGTTTGATACCGATATTTTGTATTAAAGGACTGTAAAATATATTGTATGTTTTTGTGAATAATCTTGTACAAATACTCAAGACTGTACCATATTTGGAGGTACCTATGTGTATTTGCATGTTTCTAGATGAACTAGTAAAGCTAAAGCAGAGTTGCACTTCTTTCTGGATGAGACATACTTTACTGACCTAACATTGACACAAGGTGGCTTACCTGGTTTTTTACTGCCACTTAACAGATCTTGTAGTTGGGTTAAGGGACTGCTGAAGGTTATTTATTTAATTGTAAATTCTTTTCTGATAAATGGATTTTTAAAATGTAAATAATCATCATATACTCTTGCTATGGAAAACTAGTTTAACAGCTCATACTTAAACATTTTTCAAACATTTTATAATATGCATACTTCTAACTAAGACATATTTAACTTTCATACAATGTTATGAAAACCTGGCTGCAGAAGTCTGTTGCTTTGAGGTACTTATTTTTTCTAGCTGCTGTCCCTATGTAATAACTACCTGTAACAGTATTAATTTAGATATTAGCTTGTTTGTACTGTGCAATCTGAACAAAAATGCAACATTACTCATTTTATACATGATAAACTAGTTTATTTTTTATAACATCATTTGATTACTGACATGGACCAAACTAGTCATCATAGGGTAGTTACAGCATCTGTTGCTTTTCTAGTGTAGTTACTAAATGCACATCCATTTAAACTCTGAAATTAAGACTATTCACAATTAAGTTTTAAATGAATTGTGGTTTCATCATCTTTATTTCCTTTGTAGATAAGATCAAGTGCTTTAAAATGTACAGATATTAAACTGTTGCTTTAGAATGGCTTTACTAAGCCAATACAACCAGTACAAGTGCAATAATTGTGAGTATTATGTGGAAAGCTGGAGCTATTAATGAATGCAACTTGAACTTCATTTTAAGAGTTGAAACTTGAGACTGAAGTTAGAGGAAAGAAACTCAATCTGAGTCCCAGCATTAAGCTTACTCTGCATTGTAGCTACTGGTTACAGATAATGTCTATCATACCTACAAGCCTGTTGTGACCTGACGTCAACATTCATTATTGTTTTAAGGGGATAATACTTAAAACTTTTTTTATGATAAAGAAACCTGCTTAATCTATGTTAAAAGAAATAAAAACTGTGCTTCAAGTTAATATTTTTCTGTGGTTCTGTGGTAATGATGTAAGCCAAGCCCATCCTGGTCAGCATTCTGTTGTTCAGGTTTTGGATCTGTGCAAGTAAAACATACATTAACTGATATATTAACATTCTTAATATTCATATCTTACTACTGTTGTTTAGCAGGTAAATCTTTTTAGTTGTGAAATATTAGACGTTTGTACTTCTTCAGTAGTAATTATCTCTATGCAAATCTTACATGCTAATTTTGTATTTTGATTTCACTGCTGTTGTACTTGTAATTAAAAGACAAATGTATTCAACTTTACTTGAAGTTACTCCTGTGAAAAAGGACTATTTCTGACTGCAAGCCGTTCAGGTAGGCCATCTTAGAGAGACAAAGCTCTCAGAGAAACTGCCTGATGAAATTGTTTTTTATACTCCTGCAGCTTGTTTTTTACAGGGTGAAGGAATCGAGCCTTTGCCTTATTAGTGCATCTTTGAAGTTACATCCACCTGCTGCTGTGAAAAGAGATGTAGTGGGTTTAGGTGGCAAGGGTGTGGTGCCAAGGGATGGCTCTGTCAGACAGAGCCAGTTCCAACAAACAGAAGCTGGTGCCTCCTCTCTGTAATGTGTTTAACAAGTAGTAAAAAATGCTGTGGAATATGAGTGAGGAAGAGTCCTGCAGGCAGCCAGGCCAATAATGGAGAAGCAGGAGGAGGTATTCCAGGCACTGGAACAGAGATTCCCTGCAGCCTGTGGCTCAATGTAAGTAAATACAAACATTAAATTATATACTAACAGTCTTGTTAATTAGCCTCTTACTGCTGTGGTACTGCTCAGCAGCTCAATCTTTTCAGATGATGGGGAAGCAGGCCCTACACCTGCAGCCCACTGTGGAGCATGCTGGAGCAGATACCCACAGTGGCAGCCTTGGAGCACCCACACTAAGAGAGTGGATGGATAAGCCCTTAAGGAAGCTGCAGCCCAAGAGCCCACGTGAGAGCAGATTTCTGGCAGCAACTGTGGCCCACAGGGATCCATGCTGGAACAGAATGGATTTCTGAAGGACAACCCCAGCAAGAGGAGAATCCACTTTGAAGCAGTTTATGAGATACAGTATCCCATGGAGTGGACCCCATGCTGGAGCAGGGCAATAGTGAGGAAAGGAAGGAAGCAGAGAGGAAATTTTACAGACTGACCATGACCTGACTCTTAACTGACTATCCCCAGTTCTTCTACATCACTGTGAGAGAGAAGGCAGAAGAATGAATCTGGGGAGGTAGGGGAGGTTGGGGCAAAGTGTTTGGTTATCATATTTTAATTGGTAATAAAATAATTTTCCCAAGGCCAGTTTGTTTCATCTGTTGTGGGAACCAGTGAGTAATGTCCCTGTCTCAAACATGAATTTTCTCATCCTGGTCTGTTGAGGGGAGGGTCAGCTTTTGATAGGTACCCATCAGCTACCCAGGGTTAACCCCTCCACAAAAGGTCTATTCATCCACAAATGTGCACTATTTAACTAAAGATAGGAAAAATGGGCCACTTAACCAGTTGAGGATAAACAATTTTTTTATGAAATTCCAATACGTTGACACTGTTTTCACTGTGTGTATCCAGCTCACATAAAACTGGCTGATGTAAGATTTCCTCCTTCACAACAATTTGCACATCATCAAGTTTTCTTGATCTGTTTCTCATCCTGTGCAAAACTAACTGTCCCAAAAAAACAGGAACAACACTCTGTGTTCTTTGCTATTAGATCCTTTCACACCAGGTATACTCACAGAACTGCTTGAATCAAATTGCATTTCTGCAGGGTAATTTTTCACTATCACTTCTGTCAACCCAAGTAAGCTAATTTTTCCACAATATGTTTTAGGTCAAAGAAACCAGTTCAAATGGTTTTCAAGCCAAAGTGTCTCTAAGCTACAGGTTTGAGACCCACTGTTAAGTAAGCAGAAATACCTCAATTCATAATCTAGCCAGAACCTGTACAAAGGAGCTCCTTTTCATAATGAACTGAGGGGAGAAGTTGTCTGTGGCTATAATGATATAAAAGATGATGGGTAACTTGCTGAGGCTTCAACTGGAAGATGGATTTCCCACAATTAAGAGGGAACATAAAGGCAAAAGACACAATCTACTGTTTCAGCTTCGTCTCCTGTCCTAGAGCTGAACACTGCTGAAGTATTCTAGTAGGCAGGGACAGGAATGGCAGCACAGGGTGAGTGGTGTAAGTCACCCCAGTGTTTAAGCAGAGAAAAGAGAGATACAAACTTTTTGAGAGTTCTGTTTATCATGTGGCCCCTGAAATAGGAAACTCCTTGGGCTTACTTATTCAGAGAGCACTGAGAGAAGGCTTTAAGAGTCCAGAGCTGGAGCCCAAAAGCTACTACATAACAGACAAAAAGCACCTAACTACTCTTTTCTTACTTTTATCCAAAAAACTCCAAACCCCCAAAAAACCCCCAACAAATACAAAAGAATAAAATAAAACAAAACAAAAAAAAACCCTCACCAAACAATACAAAACGAAAACTTAAACCCACCCAAACAGAACAAACCACCACCTTCTCCCTTGAAAAAACCATCTCCAAATAAACTCTGCATGGGCAGCCTGCTAAGATGGTTACTTAAATTCACCTGTGCACTTACTGGCTTTGAAGCTTCTATTTGTTCCATTCTCAGAACAGATTGAAAGAACTATTCCTTTTTAGATTAATCACTGCTCGTTTTTAAGACTGATTCTTTCATCTTTCTGCAACTGAATTTTTTTTTTAAAACACGTTTGCTGAGGAACACTGATGCTTGACACCCTGCTTGAAACACAGATCTCCCTAAACTGGCTTGTACTTCCTGCTCAAGACTCTGCTTTAATGCTTAGCATGTACTTAAGCTGCACCCACAGCTTTGACAGAACCATGAAGAGTTGCAGCCCAACAGATCTTCTTCCACAGTGAAGAGGAGAGCCTGCCCAATTTCTAGGATGAATTTATCCCCCAAGACTGAAAGGGATTTACATGAAAGTTGAGAATGAATGTGTGTCCAAAATGGAAGCCAGTTACATAAATTAACACTAACCACAGAACATAATTTTACTGATCTTGCATGTGTTCCTACCATTCTCCACCAAGACCACATACCAAGTTCTAAAATGGGTCATCCTGCAGTACCCTTCCAGACAATTATGAAAATCAGATTATGTTTAGCCCTCAAGGGAGGAAAGTATGGAACAGCTTTGCCATGCAGACAAATTGTTCTTCACCTGCTACAACTACCTCTGTACAGACTTGTTAGATCTTGTCTATTTGATTAGTGCTTCTCCAGGAGAACTGCAATCCAACACAGACTGACAGACATTAAAGACAGGTCTTACTAGCATAGAACAGCCCCACTCAGCTCAACAGTTTGTGTATGATAGCCGAAATTTTCTTGTTCATTGGAACTATCCCAACACTTCTTTCTTCAAGTGCACGCTTCTACATGACAGACAATCTTGAAGGTATGGTGACACACTATAAGGATGGACTAGATTGCATAAAACAACATGTAGGGGCCTCCTTTGCTTAAATTGATAAAGCACTTAGTACTCAGCTTCAGAAATACGTATTTTAATAGAAAACATAGTAGATTCTCAAAGCCATCAAAATGAGAGGAAAAACAGAAGAAAGCAATTTAGAAAATGCTGTGGTCGTAAATTGTTTCCAATGAGCATAAGGTAATTTTAACCAATGTTTACTGCCTCTACTAAGAATAAATAATGTTTCTACTCTGTGGCCTTGTATCCTTAAAGTCACCAACTGCTTGCATTTCATACATTTCAAAGAGTAAATCACACATAGCTTTTTTTAGGAGAAATAGTAACCCACAGTAGCAGAAGACCCATCTGCTTATACTTGAATACAGAAGCAGATGGACAGAAACAGAGAGTTTTTCCATCCCCTTTTTTTGTCTTAGATTAACAATAAAACCATCAATTTTGCAAAGAATACTTAGCTTGGCTACCAGTGACTCCTGGTATCATATCCTCTGTATCACATCTTTTTCAAAAACCACCTTCCTCTCCAGGAAACCACCCAGAATTCCCATTTTGACTTTTTGCAACTCAGATGATTTTTGCATTCTTTGGCCAAGCTTATCTTCCACACAGCTCTAACACCAACTGTCTGACTTAGCAGTATTATACTGCTCTTAGCAGTATTTCTACCCCAAGCTCAAGTAAAACATTACTGCAATGGAATGGAAACTCAAATACATAGCCTTTAATCATGCTAAAATTCAAGTGTCACCAATCAAGTTTTGCTTTTATTTACAAAGACAGAAACTTGCAACAAACCAGATATACCTCATAATAAATTTATTTAACAAGGATTAAATCCTGAGACGGCAGAAGTTATTGCTTCACTTAAAGTTTCAGAAATTGCCAACAGGCATTTTTATATTTTTGGCTCCCAGTATGAATTCTTCACACAGCACTTCCAAAGCTTTAAATCATAAGCAAAACACAAAAATCAAAACTGAGAAAGATGGTTAAATATCAGTGCAGCTTTAGTCAACTAGCTGTGCATCAGCTAGACTACAGTACAACACATTTGCTGAGATTCAAGACACAGGAGTTTTAGTTCATAACTCTGATTTTCAAATCATTAATAGCACTTTTAAATAATATAGGGATTGTACTTTCAAATCAGATACAATCAAGTGAGTGATGATTAATGCACATTATTGTATAAACCCACAGGTTTTAAGATACTGTTGGCCAGTTCATTATGATTACAGTAACTAAACCTCTTACCCTAGTCCATGAGTGAGTTGACAATCTTTGTTAATGTCCCTTGACCAACCAATGACATTGGTTCTTTCTGCTATTACACACTACTACAGAACAATCTAAAGGAAAAATACCTGACTGAAGAGTTGTTATCCATCACAGCTCAGACAAATTAACTGTCACACAATTTTCTTTCATGTGCCCTGCAAACTTACCAGTACTAGCATGTTTCTACTCTAAATGATGATGCCTGCACAAAATCTGCTCAGCATGACATTAGGCAATACTCATGAGATTAACTATTTAAATCTGTAGCGTGATATTGATATAGCCAAATGTTTTATATATAATTTGGAAAAAACTATTCAGTTCCTTCAGATATATCAAGTTCTTTGAATTTCAAAAATTACCCTTAACTATTAACCACTGCACTAAAAAACCCCAAAAAGATGGTAAGTATAAAAAAGAGGTCAGTAGCTTCTGATTTCAAAGCTTGCCAGTTAAAATTGGAAGATACTCTAAAACAGTTATTTATAAAAATCCATCCTATGAAAATAAAATAAGAGCAATCCAGAACTTCAGACATCTTTTCAAGATTACTCTTTTAGGTGCTTTTCCTTAAGGAAAGGAAACCTTATTTTAAGAAATCGTAAAATGTATTAGCAAGTGCAATACTGACACACTACCCAAAGTTTCTCCAGAGGAGATACCAAAATTAGCCAATTCTAAAAAATTGGAAGGAAACTGAAAATTTAGAGTAGGTTAATTATAAGACATCCACTTAAAAGAGTAAGGACTTAGCACTCTTATGTATGAGAGAGCAAGTCACATGCTCATGTGCTGATAGTGAAAGATCCCAACAGGAACAAACCACAAGATGGTAGTTAGGTTGAACTCAGCCACTCGTGCTGTAACACCAGAGAGACAGGAAAAGGGGTAGGACTAAGTTTTTTAACAGAAACATACAATTTGGATAAACAATTACCACGTCCCATCATAATATTGACTTCTCTGCATTGTGCATTTGCCAAGGACTCAACGCAACCAACATGAGTACCGCAGCTTTCAGTGACTTCATCCAGTGACAAAAGTAATGCCTGGGACTTTGCCACCTCTGCCATGCTCCCACAGGAACAAAGACCTTCTAGCTGGAGATCAGACGTGAATAGGACAGATAGGATTGGTAGGTGATACTCCATGTATCAGTCAAGTACAGTTTTATTTTACACAGTATTAAAATAATTCCATGAAGCCCTCCCATTACAATTGCCACTATTTATTATGTTAATATTACCTCATCAAGTGCAGTTTTCATTTTAAGAAACCCACTAGCCAAAATGCCACTTCAACGGAAGAGCCAAGGTGAACTGCATTCAGAAAAGTATCATTATATCCCCAAGATAGCAGTAGTCTTTAAACAGTCAAACTGCCAAAGAAACACCGTTTGCTGAAGTATTTTAAATTCTTGCTGAAGTCTCTGGCATCTTGTTAGAAAGTGCTTGCCATAAGGGCATGCTGCATCAGAGATAACCCTATTAGCCCTGCAGAATTGCTGTCAAAATTAAAAGACAAAAAGGTCATAGGTACAGGACCAGCCAGAAGAAAACGTCCAGTTTGGAAACCTCTCCAGTAAGGCATAGAGTTGAGGTGACTTTTGATCTTCCCCAAAAAAGTAATGTGCTGCTATGGCGAGGGAGACTATTCCATCAGAATGCTTCTCTGGGGCCTGAAAGTGAGAAAAGGTCAACACAGTCTTTATGATTGTTCCTGGCACTTCCAACATACATCAATTCAGATGCAGTTTTCTACAGACAGTATCTGTCCTGCAGTTCTTTGTCCACCCTGCAGTTCTTTGTCCTCTATGTTAAAACACTCCCTTATCTTCAACATACCCGTCTGATTACATGACCAATTCAATTTGAAATGAACTGGCAACCAGATGTTTAGATCACAGCGGCTCTGACTTGTTACACAGCTTCCACGTGCTCCTACTTCAGTGTTTGTATCTGTCTGTTTTGCTGACAAATCAAGATATGGACTCCAACACAGTGCTTACACTGATCCTTCTACATCAAATCCCCTTTTGCCTAGCTTTGCCTCTCTCAGACTCACAAGGCTTGTCACACTTGAGACTCCAATCTGCCTTATCGAGTACCCTTTGAGGATTATTTGTGTTTAGACTGCCTGGTGCAGGAAGGAAAAATTGACTTTCTGAACTTTCAAAGATACTTGTAATATTTACTCAAAGGATAAGTGCTAAACCTATAGTAAAAACATCATACATACAAAAACATACTGCTAAACCTATAGTAAAAACATACAGGTCTGCAAAAAATTATTCCTTTGCAAGTTAGAAGGGTGGGGAGGCAGATAATAAATCCCACTCAAACAGGAAGGCTGTATATATAATAATAATGTAAATATATAAATATATATAAATTATATATAAAACATATATATAGACATACTTTTACATACATATATATGTATGTATATATAAAATAATGTAAAAGAAAATTTAGAAAACAAAGCTTTTACAACTCTCTTCACCTTCAGGACAGGTACATTTTCCACCAAGGATTCTATAATTTCCCAAAACCAAGCAAACAAGAGAAGAGAAAGTGAAAGAGAACTACTCAAAATAATAAAAATCAACTCTGAAATAACAGTAGTAAAGACAAAACTTCAGGTACTGTGAGGGGAAGATCAGAGAATGAAAACTTATGATTGAAGACTATGCAGACAAGAAAAATATTTTTCCCTTGGCTGTTTGAAAGTTGGTGGACTACTCATGGGAAATACATGGGAGCTGATCTATAAAGCTGACCTATCAAAAGAAGGATACTAGAATTAAGATCTACCAAATAAAGCAAAGCATTAGGAAGTTACAGTGACCCTTTTCACACAGGAATGCAGCCATGGTGGGAAGAAGGTGGACCAAGGCATCACCAGCTTCCAGCGGTGCCGCACTCACCGTCAGCTCCACCCAGAAGTGCCAGGGAGCTGCATGCAGCCCACGGGAGTAGAACACAAAGTAGTCTCCCCCCAGGCTGGCGACCGGCATTCCATCCCCGAGGGACCAGCGGGACAGCGCGGAGCCTGCGCGCGGCCGCACGTACAGGGACATGTGGCTCGGGCCTGCGGGGACAGAGATGTGTCACGGATCAACAGGCAGAGGCAGAGTAACCACCTGCTTTCCCTCAGAACAGCAGGGCATCCTTGAGCTACTATTTATGGCTTCCATAGCACGACAGAAACGTCTTCTCTACAGAAGATGCGCCAATTTTTTCTAAGCACTGGGATGAGTGTGATGTTGAGGTAACAGAGGAACACAGGACATTTTATAATAAATATTAAAAAGTCTTATACACACACTAACATATAAAATGCTACAAGATTCAGCTTAGAAAGGAACTTCTGTAAAATCAAGACTTACTCAAGACAGAGGAAGTTACCAGTCCCAGAAATAAGAACTGCAAGACACTACTCATAGCTTCTAGTATGCTATGAAACTGAATTAATTCATGCTAATCTCAGAAAGCTCACTATCTTGGGAACGGCACTAGAACCTGCAGAACTGGAGTCAAAGCCTGATTTATTATGGTCATAAAAATAAACACAAATCATAAACCAGAAGCTTCAGTCACTCACCAGATACTTCAAAGCTTAACCTCACAGAATTCCAAGGCATCAGCTTCTTGGACAGAAGTTTAAACTGAATGGGGCTTCTTGGCAAAATTTCTGGGGCAGGAAGATACCAGTTTTTCCTGTGGAGAAAAAAAAGTTTCAAGTTATTCTCAATGAAACACCCTGAGGTCAGAAGACAAGAAGTTTCTCCACAGTATAGCTGACTGTGCTGCTGCTGCTACATGAAATATTCAAAAGGTGTTGATTCTAGCAGAAGACAGGTAAAATCAGCTTTTGGCCAGACAAATATTTAAAGGGCATATTAATAGAAAAATTGTCACTAGTGTATCAATACATTACCTTCATCTACCTTAAATTACAAAACAAATGAGTGAGAACATTTTCACCTTCAAACAGATAAACTTTTGCTCTCAAGATTCTTATGGTGTCAGGAACAGCCACAGCAGCTGGTTTCCTTCTGTGGAGACCTGCTACTCTAAACATCCTCTGCTGTCAGCTGCAGTGAAGGAAGGGAAGAAGGAAGAAGACATATATCCTCCTCCTCTGAACTGCCCTTTAGGAGGCCCCCCTTCACCTTTTCTCCTCTGGTGCTTACATCTAATTTCCACACATCAACTTCTACAGCTCCTGCTGGCAGACCCATGGCAGAAGACACAGACAAAGGATTATTTACTTTTAGACCAAGATTATCCTTAGTTTTTCTTCCCTTATGTAAGTGAAATTGCATAAACGACCCCTGTACTTTGCAGTAAAGTGCTCAAGTGAGGCAGAGTTCACACAAACCGGAACATGAAATGGACTGGCAGAATCCAAGGAAGGCCACAGAAGGGAGCCTGTTCCTCACATGGAGTTCTAATGGTGTCATTGATTTCAGGTACATGGGGAGTTATGTGAGATATTCCATTATAATCAAACCCATTGATCCATATACCAGAGTCACTTTTAACCACATTTCCATCTAGATCATGAAATCTTCTGCTGGTATGCTAGAATGAAAAGAAACAACACAGAAAGATAATGGAGCCTCTGGAGTTTGCAAGAGTCAGAGGTGATTCTGAAATGTGCTTAAGGTCTGAAATACCTTAAGGTCTACTGCATTTTCAGTAGACTTTTCAGCAGTGAACACATATCTGAGTATTTATGAATATAAATGCAAGAATTACTCAGATAAGAAACACATAATAACAGCACTATCAGAAGATGACTGTTTTAGCCCACCTCAAACCACATTCACTTTTTAAATTACCATTGGTTACACAATTCACCCACTTGAACCCCCCTAAAACACCCTGCTCTTCTGACGCAGATGAGCTGAACACTGAGAGTGAACAAGGGAAACATTATCAATTGTTTCAAATCCAGGAATAATCATTAGAGCTTTTAAACCAAGAAAGAAAGGGGATATTAAGCCTTGAAAAAACTAAACATTCTTGCAACCAAAAGAGACAATACAACATGCAAACCTTTTCTTACCTGGAGAAAGACTCGCTTGGGCTTTGGATTAGCTGCATCAGAACTGTAAGGAAAGAAGATTCCACTACAAACGAGAATCAGAGTGACTACAAACACAGTAGTTAAAGTTACTAACGTCGTTTTTGTACTTTTGACAAGGTAAATGAAGTTAATCTAGAGAATAAAAAAACAGTCCAGTTATAAAACTGCAACATGTAAATATAGAACACTACTTGTATAATTCTAAAATTCTATTATGGAACTGAAGGTACATTAAAAAGACAATTGCAAGTACCACCTCACACAAGACACTTCTTTTTAATCTCAGTGTTTAAAACTAGTATTTTTAAGATGATTTCTTTTATGAAAAGAAATAAAGTGAGTAGTTCCTGGATCTTTCAAAATTTTCTTGTTTTTAAAACATCTTTTTGCTTTTAAAACATTAAAAAAAAAACCCAAAACAAACAAAAAACCACAAACCAATTTTCCAGGTTCCATGGCAGCAGAAAAAGCCCACAAATCTGAGTATTCTTTTTGAAGTTTGTATATGTATTGTTCAGTCATATATTACACCTAAATCAAATCTCTACTCAATCTCTACTCAAAATTTAGCATTACATTTCATATTTTACATCAGTCTTTACTACATCACCATAAAGCAACATAAGCTCTTCTTCAATGATCTTTCTTTGACTAACACAAACCATGGACTCTTTGACATATGTTCTAGAACTTTCCTGTAACATTTAAGATACTGTCAAATTATCACTAACTTCCAGTATTAATTAAAAAGCACATCTTATTCTTAACTACAGAGAAAGCTTAAGGGTTTTAAACAACATTTGCAAATTCTACTTACAAAATAGGAAGACAGGATCACAGTGAAGATCACAATAAATCCTGCCAACACCATATCTGGTGGAATTTCTGAACCACTTCGTCCCATGACAGGTGTAAACATTTCAAACACAGTCCAACTAAGATACAGCATATACAGGTAAGGAACAAACATCCCCAGCATGTACATTGCAATAAACTTTATTGTGGCACCTGTACAGAACAGGAAAAAACAAAAGACAAAAAAGTAGACACTTAGAAGGACATAAATACACAGCTTTATTGAAATATCCACAAGGATGTACTACTGCAAGTCCCAATACATAATACTGGTCCTCATCCCTGACATGGATGTGGGAAGAAGTTCTCGTTCTGCACAGCTAACACCAGCATAATTTTCAAAACCACCACAAAATTTATTTTGTACTATTAAAAAAACCTGAAACATGTTTACTGTCCCAAGCATAATTTAAATATTATTATATTTTTATGAACCTTACTGTTCATCAAAATTCTGATCACTTATTAATATACTCACATACTGTTCTTATAGCCTGAGACCTGGAATGTTTTTCAGTGTATTTTTTAAAGCTTCTCACACTTTCAAGCTGTCTTTAGTTCAAGAACATTTTTTTCATGACAAAAATGTGACTTAGTTAATTTGACTACTCAAAGTCAATGTTTGCAATTTCTTTTGCTTAAATAAGAGTAGGGGTACAAGTTTAGAAACGTAATTTCTGCCCCTCAAAACCCATACCTTTTTGGCTGAATTCCTTGTGGATCATCAGCTTAGTGAGTAAAGGAAATGCTACCCATAATGTACAAATGAATGCTGAACAAAGGCCCATCTGAGTCATCACAGCCAATACTATTGACCAAATCATCAATGAGGCATCAAAAAAAACATCTCCCAGGAACTGCTCATTCACATTCTGTAACAAAAAGAAGTAAAAACATTTCATTACTGTGCATATTCCATAGGTCCCATCTCATGCACATAAAAAAATCCAAATTCCTTGTATACAATTGTTTTCCTTGGGCAAAACAATTTTGAGTAGCATCATCTCACCATACTATTACCATACAGAATTATCCATGACAGTGTATGTTTTTAATAATTTTCTAAATCTGCTGACATAACTTGAAAAAGAGATTACATAAGCTGGGAACGAAGGAGAAAGGCAATGTACAAATGACAATACCAAAGAATACACAAGGCTAGTGTTTCAGGCAAAAAGGGTCTTTTTAAGAAAAAACTAACACAGCATATTAAAAAACTGTGTAATACTTATGGGTGAAAAATTATCTGGACCTCCTGAGAATGTAAACTTGTTTTTGAACAGCTGTTAAAAGACTTCTTACATAAGCCCTGTAATTAATGCAGAAATATTATATTGGTCCCTCTTTAGGTCATGCTGCTACTTCAGAAGTCTGTTTATTAAAATATGTTACTTGTTTTGAATAAAAGACATAATATGTGAGACAACAGCAGATATGTTTTGGGGGGTGGGAAGAAGAAATTCAACCATCAATAATATTATTTGCTTTGCGTCTGGGTTTTTTTTTAAGTTACATGGGCAATTCTGCAGTGTTTGCAGGGCATGATTCCTAACTGCAAATCCTGCTAGTAGCACAAGGGACTGCTTGCATGAACAATGGTTATCAGAAAGCACGTACTTCAGTTTCAGGGTGAGAAGGAAAAAAAAGAGGAGAGTGAAGAAACTTTTATATAAGTTGCCAAACTTATTTCAAAGCTTATCAGCTCACAAGTTGTTGAGCCATGAATCTGCCTCTGATAGCCAAGGAAGAAACTGGCTTCCAAAATTTTTATGCAACTTTTAAGTCAAATGCAAGTTACAGAAGCAACATTAACTGTACAGCGTGGTGCAAGCTACAGCATGCAACACTTCTGATTTTCAGATGGTTGATCTGATGATTAGGCAATCAGCAGCCATGAAGTAGATCTAGAGCCTGAAATGTCTTAACAGCTAATGAAAGTAGCTAAGATACGTGTACGACTTCACTCTCCTTCCCCAAAAAGTTTCAAAAAACCTACTTCCAGAGAAAGACACAATGGATCCACTCAGAACTTTTCATAAAATCAAATGGCATGAAGTTCTTAAAACTTTTTCAAACATTTGTATTTGGATGACAACTAAGGCTTCCTAAATTCCCTTGTCCAAAACCCACCTAAATGGCTGAGATATATAAGTAACAGCAAGCTGAATGACTAAATATTACTGCACCTAAAACCTCAACCTAGCAGGCCTGAGTAGCCAACTTCTGCCCTGGAGGAGTGTCATCTATCAGATACCTTAAGATTATTTGTATTTAACACAAAACCATATGAGACTGTTATAGTCCATAATTATGAAATTATTACACACATTAAATCACACTGGTTATTTCATAAAAAAGAACCCCAAGCAAAACAGGTAAACAGACAGTAATCATGACAAATTATAGCAATGGAAAAGTAACACACCAAATCCTCACTGAGCTTTGCAGGGGCCTAAATGACTTTTACCTATTGCAGAGAAGAACACAGACAGAGCTCTGTTCCATCTCCAGCTGTGGTAAAAACAATTATAAATCAGAATACTCACAGAATTGTTTAAGTTGGAGAATACCTTTGAGATCACTTGATCTAAGCCTTGCACAGCCTAAACAACCCCAGCTCCATCAGCTGCTCGTCACAGAACTTGTGCTCCAGACCCATCCTCAGCTCCACTGCCCTTCTCTGGACATGCTCTGCCATCAAAATTACTTTCTTATACTGAGAGGCCCAAAACTGAGCACAGGATTTGAGGTGTGGCCTCACCACTGCTGAGTACAGGGGGTCAATCCCTGCCCTGCTCCTGCTGGCCACACTGTGGCTGGCACAGGCCAGGATGCCATTGGCCTTCTTGGCCACCTGGGCACTGCTGGCTCATGCTCAGCTGCTGTCACCAGCACCCCCAGGGCCTTTTCCTGTGGCAGCTTTGCAGCCACTCTGCCCCAGACTGTGGCACTGCCTGGGGTTGCTGTGACCTAAGTCACAAAGGCTCCTGCCTTTTTTCTGAAACATCTCCTAAAGGTCAAAGCTGCCTTAAATCACATAGCTCTTACTTCTCTGATTTAGCAGAACAATCTCTATTGTTCAGATGAAGCAATTTTTCACAGTGACACTTTAAATGCTAATTTTTTTTTGTTTTTTTTTTTAAGCAGCTCAAATCTGTCTTCCACAGATTAAACACCTCATTGCCCTTCAACAATAACAACAAAGCCTTGCCTACCTTGTAGAAGAACTTCTTGGCTAGCATGTGCACAAGAATGAGCTTAGCTGCAGCTGCAGTGCCATAGAGAGACACAGAAACATAGAAATGGGTGTACCAAGAAAGAGCCCGTCCAATGAAGGAGACAAACATTGCCACCATGAGGACTGCCACCAGTGTGCACACCCAGCTCGTCAGGGTTAAGCTGAATGCAGTCAGTAACTTCTTCAGGTTATGAACAGCTATGAAAAAGAAAAAAGAAGTTTCATTCAATATTGTGTATTCTGCTAAAGACTATCATCAAAATTTTAATTACCCTATAGTGTAACTACTTTATTGACCAAAATAAAGGGATCCCTGCGAAGATATCTTAACAGCATAGTTTGCATCACTTAGCCTAATTCTTTGCATGTGTATTTGCACACAACCCTGCTGCAATGTTTATTCCCAGAATACTGGTGTATTTTGCAGATTATGGCTTTCTAGATAGCAAAAATTTTACTAGGGGGCCAGTGGAGCCGCAGTTCCACTTTTAAGTATACAGAAAAGCCCAACAAAAAACCATCACAAAAACTCCAAGCCAAAATAAAAACTCTCCCCCCCAAAAATACAAAACCAAACCAAACTAACAAACCACCAAAAGGCCCCAAGCCCCTCTCCTCATTCCCCCCAAGAACAACAAAAAATTTGAGTTGCTTTTCTTTAACATTTTCTCATTCCAAAAATGTCTTCTGGATTTTGAGGAGGAGATGGAGGTGATTTCTTAAGCCTTACTTCTCTTAAATTGGCATGTTTCTACACATACTAAGAAGGTCTAACTAGATTTAAGTTGGTTGACACTCTCTATTAAACTTTGCTGAAGTTTTCCCCATTTTTTCCCTTACTTGGTCCTGTCTACAGACAGGTGTTGAAGAAACACGGTTCTAACAACATATCTGAATTAACAAAATAAAAAACATAATATGGATACTTTAAAAGATTAAATTTTAACCTTCATGAAATGACAAGAGACAAAATCATGATTCGTAAATTCTAGACATCCAGGCCTATCATATTCTTTCACCATTATTAATATTCAGATGCAAGATTTAAACACAAAGCAACTCCTATGGTATGCTGCACACTTAAAATTTATTTCTGAAGTTCAACTAACCAGATGCTGTAATGGCATGAACACTTTTTCACCTGCGCTTTTGCATCTAGTAATCACTATTTGTTGAAGAGTAATATAATTAAAAAAAAAAAAAAAAAAAAAAATCCCACCAAAAAAACCAAACAAAAACACACTCGAAAAAACCCCAAACACAAACAAACAAACAAAAACCCCAAAATCACCTAGACTTACCTCTAGGTTTTGGCTGTAATACTTTTTTGCTTAAATAAAAAAAAGCAATTGCTGACGTAACATAGTTCATAATTGTGCCAACACGAGCAGGATAAGCCAGGACAAATAAACCAAGTATATCAAAGAACACAACATTTCCATGTCGATATTCAAAAGATTTAGCCAACTTTTCTGATGTAGCTAGGTATTTTAGGACAGCCAGAATATTGTCACCTATTAAAGGAGCAGATGCACAGTATAATTGTATCAAGGTTAATAAATTACCACACAGCATTTTTAATATAACCATTCTGAAAAATTGTATAGAAATATCCTCAACAAAGGCATGAATACCAAATGATTATACTCAAACAGGTATTTGACAGTATACAAATAGTATCTTCATGAGTTATTCTATCCAGCTGTCAAAATAAGTAGCCTTGGGAAGTCTCATGCACTTAGACATCATCTCAGTGAAGGCAAGAGTCAGGCTTTCAGCCCACAAACTCTTCTTCATTTTGATATTTAGCACTGGACTTGAAGGCTAACCCATAGAAGAGTTTATAATTTCCTAATCTCCATCCTTTCCTCACTACTAAGTGACCCCTCCAAGTTTCCATGACTATGAATTACCTGCCTTTCCCTCCCTACATGACTGTAAAGACAAGACCACTATTTTACTCTGTAGCCTCCAGGAACCAAACACCTTTTGCTTTCACACAGTACAGCCAAAACACAGGTAACCAAATGAGAGCAATCATTCTCAACTTTGATTTTGCTTTTATTAGACCATTAAAAGTGCTTACTGGCTGTAAAGTTTGTCTTTTTTTTTTTTAATCTGTCATATATTTAATGGGACAAGTTCTACATATAACCATCATGACCAGTAAAATCATCTTTCCAATAGGAATTTAAAAGCGTTATTTTCTGTCCTGCAGCTAAATTGGTGCAAGGAAGTGTTTAAAACCCTAATTCATGCTGGTCATCTAAGCTGGCTTCTGTATAAACTTGAAGAGTAAATAGTCAAAATCCTGGAGGCATTTAGGATTATGCGAGCTCTTCCTAGGAAATTAAAGGTCTTCATTATTTTCTTTACTGCATTCTGTCAAATAGCCTGCCATGAGCACAACCTGTTGTAGAAAATAAATCTTGTTTACCCAGTCTGTGTGCTACCACGTAAGTTTGCCTGAGGTCCATTTTAATACAAAAATCTCTGTTGGTAGATCAGTCTCTATGCCACCAACTACTCAAAAGCTTCTGATGAGAAACATTAACCAATAATGGGACTTTGTGAGATAAAAGGAACACAGAAAGCTGAATAATCAACAGAGGTATCAGGTATCAACAGAGAGACAATAACTTTGATTTGAAAGCAACTGTGGAATCTAACATCACTGGATGCTGGTAAAGTTTATCTTCCCAAGCTGACCAAATATATTTCTTTTTTATTTAAAATGTATGTATTCAGTTAATTCTTTCTTTGTGTTCATGAGAACACAACCAACATGTAGTAAAATGTGTCATTAAAATTATTAATTTATACTACAGCAGTCTTACAGCAAAATGAAAACGCAGCTTCAATACTACTCTTTGGTAAATTACTGAATCTTTAAAATACCAACCTGCTCTCTGAATGGAGTCTGTCAAAATTCTGTCTGATGTGTCGTATTTTGTATGGTAAATGTAGCCATTTTCAATAAAAGCCAAATCTATTCCTACAAAAAGAAAAGCAGCATTTTTAAAATCTATACAATCCCAAAACCCCAAAACAAATATGTGAAAGCCTCCCATATTCTTTACAGAAAATGCTGCTCTACTTTGTAACCCAGTCATTATCCTTAGAGATGAAAAAAGTAGCTGTCTTCTTTACAGAAGGAAAACTAATGGGACTTCCAGTGTCTTTAAAAGAAAACAGCTTTAAAATATTTTAAAGTATCTGTCCTTTTGCATGTGCACATTCCCAGGACATCTGTACCCAACTGGAGAAACACATGAAAACACCAGATCATCTCAGCCTCATGCACAAGATGTACAAGGTGCTTGCCAAATGCTTACTTGCAACACTTCAATAAATGCTGAATGTTCATGCTGAAAAGTAATAAAAAGCAGCACTGTGAAACTACAGAGCACCTTCTCAAAATACCAGGTGTGCTCTTTGTACTTCTAATGTGTAAACAGAAGTATTTACCAAAACCCAAAGGTTAAACCCTCTGCTTGATAAGTTATACATTCAGTGTATCCCATTCACCTGTTCAGCTGCATATGCAAAAAGCTGCTACCTGCAATCTAAATTCTCACAATTTTTACCAAATTAGGTCTCAATTCTGAGGAACAAACCAGTTGTTAAGCTTAATTATTTTTTTACTAGTTTATAAAAAAAACCCCAGAGGTCAGTAAGAAATCATTTGCCATCCAGGTATGATTCTGTACAAAGACGACATTGTACAAAATCAGTTACTTTATTTTCAGACTAGAAGCGTACTTCAGAAGAGTACAGAATATGCCAGAACAACTGCTTTGTACCAATAATCAATTCAAAAATATCACTTTTCTTGAAAGTGACTCCAATGACAACCTGTCCTGGACAACAAGGACTTTACAGAAGTTTACAGTCTTTTGAACTGTGTTCATTGAGTGAACATTTCAAATTTCTTTCCCACTGTTCATTCTCCACAGAAAGGATAGCAAGCTGCAAACAGATTAGTAAAACTAAAAAGCTTCTGTCCTGTCCTTGATTACGGAAAAAAACAAACAAAACCCACCAAAACCCCCTAAAAACCAACAACCAAATCCCCCAAACAGAACACCACCACCAGTAAGAAAAAAAAACAACCCACAACAACCAAACAAAAACAACAACAAAACAAAAAAATCCCAATAAAAATCCCCAACCAAACAAAACCCAAGGAAAATGAAAATACATTAATGACTATGTCACTATCTCTAAAGAAGATGATTTTGCTTTATCTATTAGATACAGACATTTCATTCCTGCAAGCAGATTATTAACATCATGTACGAAAATTTTTCAAACCAGAATATTTAATAGAGTACTGTTAATTCCTGGCATATTTTCCTGATTTTCAAGAAACTTTTCTACCACAAAGCTTCCTTCTGGAAAATACCAGTCATCTAAAAACATCCCTATATAACAAACTCAATCTAAAAACTCTTTCCTTAGGAAAGGAACAGGGAAATTCCCTCCCAGTGTGACAGACAGATCAAATCTGAGGACGTTCACATAGTCAACCAGAGACGAGTGTCCTTGTTATAAAAATGTAATGCGTATTGACATGACTTTTGATAACATACCTGGAACATTGCCAAAATCCCTGTAGATACGGAAGTCAGTATCTGCTGGGATAATGCCACTCTGAAATATTTCCTGTGCCACCACAGAGGCAAATGGATGTTTGGCTGCAACTACATATGCTTGTACCAACCAAGGATTCTCAGGTCCTAACAAAAGATGAGCAGAAAACTCACAGCAAATATTTTTTGAACTTCAGTTAGGATATGCGTTCTCATGGTAACAAATAACACAAAGTAACACAAAGTAACACAAAGTAACTCACTGGAGATTTAACACTCTTGCCCCGCAGAGCATATAGCAAGTACAATTGTGTTGGATGAATGACTCACACTTGACAGAAACAATTAGCTACACCTGAGGGGGAAAAAACTAAGCCACTGTTGCCTCCCGAGTTGGAGAGCAACAGTGGCAGAGCAGATAAGTCATGTCCCAAAAAGACCTAGCATTAATGAAGAAATCAAAACCTTTAGCCAAGTTTCCAATCCATCATGTATTACACATCAATACTGCTGTTTAGAAAAAAGTCTGTCCCCCTAAAGCATTCAGCGCAAGTAAACACCTAAGCAGCTTCATCAGAACAAGAATGTCTGCAGTCCAGCTAGGATGGGGCACAGGTCTAACAAAACAGCCTACAAAACACAGCAGTTTTGCTGCTTCCTGAGCATGAGATGGAGCTCTAACGCCAACATATTCCTGATTTTACAAGAACTGTTGTGAAAAATAAATAGAACATGTGAAAGTATGAGTGTTAAGATGCATGTACTATCCAAACACTTTTCGCCTTTTTATCTTTAAGTAAAAGGGAAACACAATTCTGTTATTCTGCCCTCCACAGGCGTTCCCACCTGTGAAGCAACTTCTGTGGTAGAGCTTCAGCCTGTAACTATCTAAAGACTGAGAACAATTTAACTGCTGCACAGGACTGGGAAAAAGGCACAGATGTTCTCTTGTCTTTTGCTTATGAGTAATTTTCAATATTCCTTCAAGTCTGCATAATTTATTATCAAATTATCCTAGTGTAGAAACTGGATACAATGCAAGCTCATACCTGTTTGAAAAACAAGTTCTTTTCCTCCTACACCTGCTGCCTCCAGGTTAATAAAAGCTCTGATTGACTTGGCCCACTCATGTTGTGTAATGAAGCCATGACTAGCCTTGATGGGGAAACAAAAAAATATAGGTCAAACATCTACCAGACAAGCCTAAATGCTATTTTCCATCATTCAAGACTGCATATAACTCAAGGCACAAGGCAGAAAACACAAAGAGATGCAGAAAATGCAAGTCTTCTATTTAAACTACTATATACAATACCCTTAATCCAACTGCATGCTTTCCTTTGAAATTATACACATTCTCCTCAGAAAAGACAGGTAATCAATGAATATTTCTAGAGATTAAACAAAAGCTATATCTTTCATTTGTTAGGCGTTTCAATATACTGCCTTGATGTATCATTTCTAATTCTGGCACATTCTCACCTGTAAAATATTTTCTTCTGCACCATTAAATAAGAATATGACAGCATGCTGCAGGGACTCCGATGATTTTGAAAGTGTGTTAAGTATTTCAAGCATCACCGCACAGCTAACAGCATCATCGCTGGCACCTTAAAATAATGAGCAAAATAATAAGACTTACAACAAACACACAGATTTGTAACAAAAACAAGAGGGACAAAATGGTTTATGCTATTTCAGTTTTAATACAACTGTAGTACAATTGTATTAAGCTTTAGTACATTTTTGGCGCTGCTTGTACCCTCTGTCAATACTAGTTGAAAGCAACAGCTGAAAGAAAAAATTAATTCAGAAGCTGGGCAAGTGAAGGACAAGATATCAGATTCAACACTACTGTTCAAGAGAAACAGACTAACCAGGTTACTAGGAAAGCAATGTGATAATGATCTGTTTTCCTAAATACAACGTGAACAAATAAGGATATAATTTCATTAACAGCACTCTCAAATTTTAAGAAATAAACATTCCCACAAAAGTAACCCTGAAGTGCTCTACACTGTTACGATGCATTCAGTTAGGAGGACAAAACCTCAAAGTAACATAAAGCTAAGACTGCAAAATAAAGCTAAGGAAATACCAGAATTCACACCTTTAAAAGTCTCCATAAGGTATACATTATAATAAAAGATTTTCATGATCAGATGCTTTTCACCACTCTTCCTTCTTTGCAGAAACCCCTTTCACTCTAATCTCTGTTGTCTTTGAGTTTCTCATCCAACTACAATCTCACACCTCCCACACTCCCCTATTTTTTTATCTTGATTAAGCAGCCATCTTTGAGTCAAGGCCTCCCATTTTCTCACTTCCCTCACTTTGGTGAAAGCTGTAGCACCTCCCTATCCTGTTCTAATAAATAAAATCTGGGAGAAATCAGAAATTTGAACCTCATTTCTGCAGGCCTGGGTTGCATGCATGCTGCTGACATGCACTGAGATGCCAACAATGGTGTGTTCAGGAGTCAGCATGCTATTTAGGTACACTTGTTAGCTGCTCAAAATGTTCAGTTTACACATTAAAGAAAAAATAAGAGCAGCTTCTCCAAAGTTTGTCACTAGGCAAAACTTAAGAAGTACCTGCTACAAAAACAACATATTCCTAATATAAACATAAATCTTAGTCTAGGTTTTAGCTTTAGTTTATTGCATAGAATAAGTAAATTTGAAACCTTTCTAATACACAATTCTCTACCCTATTTCTCAGAAATTATGGCCTTGTTCTGACAAAAGCTTTCCATAGATCACCACTCAAATACCTGGTTTAAAGCCCTGATTGTCACAGGTTTTCACTAATTTCACAGAATACCACAGAACATTAAGGGGACCTTAACTGCTACCCCAGTTTATCAGGAGTCTGCTCTTAGCCACACCAAATTATTTTATTTAAAATGCTGTATTGAAAACTCAGCAGATGCATATAGTTTACAGCAATGTTAGTAATTTACCTGCCTTGCTGTGAGGCTAAGAAAAATAAGTTATTGGCTTCAAGAGAAACACATCTGACAAAAGCAGCCATGCTGCCATAGGCTATTACACAAACTTGCAGAGTAAAAAATATATGCCAATACCTCATACACAACAAAACTGACAGGAGATTGTAACAGATTTTACAGCAGATATCGGTAAACTAAGAAAAACACATTATGTCTGCAATGATAATTTCAAGAACATTTCTGCTGCCAAGTTTATCAGAAAATAATCAAATAGGCCATATAAACTGAAGAGTAGTAGAATCAGAACAAGAGACGTATTTTAGGACTTCAGAGTTTATGTTTTTTCCTTCACAAGGAACATAAGCTTGCTATTTTTTAAAATAAATTATTTACTGAGATTTGCTTCACACATTTTGTCTATAAGCACGACAAACAGATTATATTTTATTATCTGATTTTCAAATTTATTACTCACTGATCTTTGAGTCATGCTGATTCTGGTTAAAAGCCCATCTTTCTGGTAATGAAAAAAGGGCTGTAAGCAAATAGCTAACAGAAATACGGGAGAAGAGAAAACAAAAGATTCCTGCTTAGGTCATGTGCAAGTGGCATACTAAGAAAACAAAAGGCAGAGCAGCTCCTTGCTGCCGTATAGGGCTAGGCTGCTTTGTGATTAAGAACAAGCACACAGGATGATTTCTAGCTCCTCTGCAGTTTTCTCTAAAATCCTATACAAACCACTCCTATGTTTTTGGCACTTCCATGCAGGGTTGGTGAAATATTTTAGTGTCTGAGTAACTGTAAAGAAAATAACTGATGTAAACATAATCCTGTTTTATAATCCACAGAAATCGACACACAATTTACATAGGACATAATTTGAAAACTATTTTTAATTATCACAGTACTATGCTTGTGAAATACTCTAAGTCCTGGTAGACATACATAGACTATACATGCAGTAATTAGCATCTCTGCAGTTCCTCAGTCACAGAGCATGTATAATAATCATGCATTTATTAAGCTAAATTTAGAAGCTCATGTTGTACAAATATGATTGAGAAAGAGAAGTTCTATATACTATTTATGTTCAGAAAAAAGGCAGGAGTCCAGCAAAAGTTTCGTTTCTCTAGCTAATCCTCAACTGTTTCCTTAATAATGAAGACTAGTCACGTGCTACTGAACAGAAGGCTCACCACCAAAAAAATAAAATATTGCATGGGATGTAAATTAAGAAACTCCAGTAAAAGCTGCACCATTGGTGAGTGCCATCTGTGGGTGTTTTTCAACTGTAATAACAGGCACACACCTGTGGCTGAGTGTCACAACGGATTTTGTGTTTTAGATCCATACCTTCCTAGCTTTATTAAATCCACAAATTTACAAAGCAGTTTACACCCTTGCTGCAATAACAATTTTAAAGGATTAGATTTTAAAAATATAGAGGAACAAGAATAAGAGAGTACGCAAAAGTGGCAGTCAAACTAGCAGTAAAATATATACACACTTTCAAGGTAACAGTACTCCAGCCTTTGATCACTACAGTCTTTTGAGACAGAAGCTTTGAATGTGGAAAGAAAAAAAGACCTGGCATATCTTAAGCATATCAGACTGAAAATCTGAGATACCAGCAAAAGGAGGGGAAAACAGACTCATTAATGCAGGTGGGCATAGTCTCTGGCACAAAACATCCTGTGAAAGGAAAAACAGGATTAAATCAGTACAGTAGTATGAAAAGACCTGGATGATGGGTGGAAAACAGCACATAAACAATATGCATTAAGCACTGAAGTACAAGAAAGGCAGACATAACCAAACTTCCCAGAAATCTAAATAAGCATCTGTAAATCACTGCCTACCAGAAAATGAGAGTGAAATTCTGAGTTTAACAGGATCAACCTGTCACTCTGAACAATAAGTTTCACTGAGACCCAGCTGACTAGCTGGCCCATTCTCGCATGGCTACTTGGTAGGAGAAATCCATGAGCCAAGCACTGCAGCTCACGTCACACACAAAAACATGGAACAAACACATGGACCTACCTGGGGTATTTGGTACGGAATCAAAGTGACAATTGGATAACACTGCATGCTCAGCTCCATTGCGAGGTTCCAGCTTCACTACCACATTGGTTATGTTTGCATAGTAACTAGTAAAGCCCCCTAAAAAGTCAATGCTGAAGGAGCCTGTGGGCCTCTGTATGTCTACAGATATCTTGTGAGCATCCGTGCTTTCTCTTTCTATTCCCCTGATTTGTTCTAAGAGGTAGTTAACTGCAAGAACTTCATTTTCTGGACTTCCAACTGTTCTGGGCCCAATTGCTGTAATATTGTCAAGATATCCCCTGTAAAACATAAATTAAAACTTAAGCATCAATACATTCAACATTTAGTATGTAACTTATCTACAACTGTAACATTTTTGTAAACGGTTCTATTTCAAAACTCAAGGTAGGCAGAAGAGGCTAAAGCCAGTTAGATGGTAACCTGTAATGGGAATATAGGCCTAATTAGGACTTCTTCGTTTTAACTATTTACCATGATATTAAGCCACGGTATTGGTTTTCTGATCTGAACATACCAATTTAAAAAGAAACAGAAGGGTGAATGGAGAAGCTACAGATTTTACCTTTAGAGAGGTTCTGTACATGCATATTTGTCTTTTTCAGGATGTCTGAAAAAGCACATTTTTATCAAGACATACACCTGATGCTAACACTCCAAAACTGAAATTAAAGTGATAGTTTTAGTCTTCCGACGTCTCGGTGACACAACACTTGAAAACTTGCAAAGAAGCTTTCCCAGACACTGAGCACTATACAGGACTACTAGAACTAAACTATAGTGGAGGCGCTGTTCCATCAGCTCCGAGCTCTCGCCAGGGCACAGAGCGACACGACCCCTCTGCCAGGGACCGCCACCCACCCCGGCCGCCTCCCGCCCGGCCGCCCCGCCGTACCTGGCGCGGGAGGCGCTGAAGTCGCGGGGCCCGGCGGCGGTGGGCGGGCGGCTCAGCAGCTGCCGGTGCGACACCTGCGCCAGCGCCCGCAGCCCCAGCAGGTACAGCAGCACCAGCGGCGCCCCCCGCGCCTCGGGCAGCGGCAGCAGCGGCCGCCGCCCGCCCCGCTTCTTGCCGCCCGCGCCGGGGTCGCCGTCCTCTCGCGGCGGCGGCCGGCGGCGGTCGCGCTGTGCGGCGGTGGCGCGGAGCCGCCAGCCGGCCGTGTCTCCGCCGCGCTCCATGGCCGCGCCGTCCGCCCGCCCGCCGCGCAGCCGCCGTACGGGCACGGGCGAGGGTCAGAGCGCCGCCCGGCCCCGCCCGCCGCTCACGTGGCCCGGCAGAGGGCCCGGCGGTGCCGCCGGCTGAGCCGCTCTCGCACCGGCGCTGGGCCGGTCGGGTTAGAGGGCAAAAGCAAGTCACCTGGTCCAGTCTCCCTGCTCAAGCAGGGTGATCCCAGAGCACATGGCGCAGGATTTGTTGTTCATACTGTTCTTGAATATCCCCAATGTGGGAAAGGCCACAGCCTCTCTGGGCAGTCTGTTCCAGTGCTCAGTCACCTGCACTGTAAAGATAAAGGTTTCTTCCTCATAGTCAGGTGGAGCTTTCTGTGCATCATTTTCTGCCGATCGTCCTCTTGTCTTCTGCCCTCGTGTCCTGTTGCTCATAGCTGCTGAGAAGAGCCAGGTCCATCCTCTTGGCACCCTCCCTTCAGAGACTTACACTGATAAGGCCTCCTCACAGACATATTTTCTTGAGGCTGAACAAGCCCAGCTCTCTCAGCCTTTCCTCATAAAAGAGATGCTCCAATTCTTTAGCTACCTTTGTTGCTCCCTGTCAGACCTGGAGCTCCATGTCTCTCTTGTCCTCAGGGGCCCATAACTGGGCACAGCCAGTGCAGCCGGGCCTGGTTTGGCTGCACGCTGAGCCTGGGAAGCCCTCAGCAGCGGTTGCCCATGGAGGTGGTGGCCTGGCAGAGGTGAAGCCCTGGGCCCTCTGTGCAGCCACAGCTCCAGGGGGAGCATCCACCTGACCCTGCACCTGACCAAACACTGCCCCATGTGCTATGTGCTGCATCACCTTGCTCACGAAGGTGTGCAAGGCTTTCCCTGTTTCCTGCTTCTTTTAGTTGTTTTCATTGGTTGGTTGGTTTTGTTTCTGTTAAAGGAGAAAGGAAAGTTCACAGGAGTAACAATGGTGCCATCTAGGAGAGCAGCAAAGTGCCTCAACCCTAACCCTAACCCTAAAAAACATAACAGCACTGGTGGCTCTTGCAGGGTTTCACCCTCCACTGCATTATATCTTTGGCATTTCACAGTTGTAGCAGTGCCCAGGCTGGAGCTCACGTAGGCTGGGGTGCAGAGCAATAGTGCCAGGAGGTGCTAGTGAATAGTGACTTCTAGTGAACTCATGCCAAGGAGAGCACCTGCGAGTATGGGGCCCGAGCAGTGACAAGGACCATCACTCATGCAGCACTCCACATGGTTTTCCTTGGGAGAGAACACTTCCTCCTGCTCTCACACTGCCTTTGAATGAAGGCACAGAAGATGACCACTGTTTGTGGTCATTTTCCTTATGTTTATCATACTGCTTTCCAGTGTTCTTCACCATTTTTGAAGATATCCTAAAAGATACCTACTTTTTGCTGCTTTGTGATGTAATCTGGAAACAAAATATGTAATGATCTAAAGAAATGGCAGTTTCAATAAATCCAGTGGTGCAGATAAACACTGAACACTGCTCCTTTCTACCCTGCTCTTGCTGGCATATGAACACTAATAGGATTTGCAATACTCTTTGGAATTAAAAAGTCTGAAAAAAGTGGTGCACTGAAAGGTGATGAGTATGCTCTTTGCACACTCCAGGTCCTTTTGGAAATTTCCATACTCAGGCTTAGCAAGTTTTCTGATTTGCTTCATTGCATCCTTCAGTACAGACAAGATTATTACTGCTGATTTATGATTTACAACTCCCAATTATGCTATGACCCAGTAACATAGTTCTAGGCTGAGAGTCTTGGTTTATTCTGTTTTGTTCAGTTTTTCTTCCTTTCTGCTTTTGCCTCACTTTACTTATGTTACCTCTCCCTTCACAAGCAGACAAACATTCTTACAGATTAGGTTCTCAAAAGTAGATGTTACATTAGAAACTACTGTAAGAAATTACATTTTTTTTTTTTTCAAAAATTGTCAAACATTTTTTAAAAATACCAGTGCAGAATTAGTCCAGTGAAAGACTTGCAACACAAATAACAAAATAAAACAAAACAAAAAAATCACATGTGACCCCCCCAATATGTCATGGAATGGAAAGTGCCCTTTGACAATGTCATATTAATAACCTGTATGATGTTGAGTACTATGAATATACTTAAGAAAATATGGTTTTAAAGAAAGACAGGCCTGCTCTTGAATGTAGGTCTCTATTTCTCCTTTGAAATTCTTGTGTAGGTCTTGAAGTTATATAGAGAAGACAATCAAGGAATCAAATACAGACTTTCATCTCTTATTTTGATTTAAAACATAATATCATCAGTGTTAAAATACTGGGGGGCCACCACTCCCAAAAGACTTACCTAAGCACTTTATGCAGAGCCAGTAGCCCTCCAGAAACATAGTTTGTTTCGCATCAATATTACTATGCCTACATTATTGATCTGAAGCATTATGCACAGTTTGAGAAGTAGGAGCTATGCATCATTTGTTGATGTGTAGCTCTTTCTTTTGGCTCTAGGTGTACATGAGGAGTGGAACTGTAGAAAAATTTCATTGTTTTCCTTATTATTCTCCTTTTATTTTTTGGGCAATATTTGAACATTAAACCACCCCTTGTTAAGAAAAAGTCTTGAACATACTAATTTTGCTGACAGTCATATTCTTACAGATCAAAACAATTTTAAAAATTCTGTCAATTCAAAATTCAGAAGTAATTTTCTGCTTTAGATCAGAAAGACTTTGTATGTTTGAAAGAGCAACAGCCCTTTTATCTTCTGTTCTGAGCACAGCATTTGGGAGGGCACTGAGGAGTGTGAATTAGGCTGGAATTATAGTGCTTACATGTTTTTACATGACTGGAAACACAGTGCCCTTTATTGCTCTACTAGTCTGGAATGACCAATTTAAGATAATTGGATCTGATTTCCAATCAAATTATTCAGCATAAATTCAGCTTGACTTTATGTCAAGAAGGCTGGTGTTTAATCTAGTATCTTGCAATCCAAGCTGGCTCATTTTGTCAGCTCACAAAGGAGGAAAAAACCATATTCACTGAGCATTAATTATACTTGTAAACCTTCTTTTAAGCAGAAAAGGTAAAAAGACAATTCCTTATCGATAAGGACTATGGGTTGGATTTATTTTCTAGTTTAGTAGCAAAAGTAAGTTAAGTCATAGCAAGTTAGTATTCTTGCTTTACAGAAAAGTACAGATATAAATGTTTTATATGCTAAGGCCACCATCAGCTACTTAGGGCAAGAGAGAAAACTAGAACACTCTCTTCAGAAGAACCTTCAGTTTTGACTAAAAATAAACAGTGATGAAATATCAGATAAGTTGTTCCCATTGTTACCTTTCTTATTTAAATGTGACTTACTGTGGTATTAATTTCTTAGCTTCCATTTTCTATCCATCAAATCTTCTTACATCATTGACCAATAAATTGGAAATCCTTTTGTTACAAGTTGTCTAGTCTAGTGTAGGAGTTAATACATCATGATCAAGACCCCTCTTACATTCATCTTCAAGCTTAAGTTTTATCAACTGGTGATTTTCCAGCCCTTTCATGCTCCTGTTAACCATTCTGATGATTTGAAGTTTTCTAGTAACTTACCTGTGTTGCTAAACCAAAAGAAGTAGTATTGCAGCACCTACACCAGTGACACATACAAAGGTAAGATCATTGCTACTCTGCAGGGAGGCAAAGATCTTTATTTGCTTTAACATAAGCCCGTTGCCACAGCTTTGAAGTGACAGTTCTGTCCGGCTGTCTTGGGAATCTGGTTCTGTCACTGCAGCATGTTCCAGCCATACACTCAGTGTCCCACAGTTTCTCTGACAGACCAGTTTTCAATGAAATTTGGACTCAGCAGGAAACTCTGTGAGGAAGAAGAATCAGATTTTACATTCTGAGTTTCCAGGGCCAATTATGTCAGCCTTTCCTTAGTGACAGATGCAAGCTTGGAAAAATCTTGCTTCCTTTCACAGAAGGTGCTGTTGGATCACTGAGCCTTGCTGCTGCAATAGAGCTAGATCTTTACTCCTCCCTCAGGCACGCATCTTTCATCTCTTCAACCATATATCCAGCAGTTACCTCACTCTTGTAACCACAGTGTTATAACTAGAAGCTCAGATTAAATCAATTTTCTGCCCTGTCTTCAAGGTGGATTTTTTGGTCACTACTACGAACAGTTCAGTTGCCGTCCCTTAATTATGGCCTGGTTCTTATTCTGTGTACTGCAAAAGTTTGCCTTGCAAATTTTGTAAGTGTTCAGTATTGCTCTGAGTCAACACACATTCTTCATTATCTGTTGTCATCCTAGTCTTAAAAATGAAACTAGGAAGAATATTTTCAAGAATATTGAAATTGCAATAATCCATCTTTATAGAAATACAGGACAGCCTTGTGTAGCCTTGTATTCAGTTGTTGTCCATTCTGAAAACTCTTCTATACAGGCACACTGCATGCTGTCAAAGAAACTGGCACTTCTTCTCCTCACTTTATCATCTTTCCACAATACAGCGCCTAGCCATGGATAGCACAGTATGTTACAGGTTAGTTCAAGAAAATAGGACAGGACGTCTAATGAGCTTATTTCCCTTAATGTCTGTGCTCTCAGCTGAATCCTTGCAAAAATCTTTCCCAGACATCAATGGGAGGACATTTAGGGCTAATTTAGCCAAACGTATCCATCTGTTTCCTAAGGGACGTAGACAGAAAATGCCTCATTGACACTCCAGACATACCCAAGAACTGGACATTTTCACCTTCATGCTATAATGAAAGCAGAATGATTAAACCCTGGTTACTCTTTTCAGAATAGGAAGTGGGAGAAGCCACCCACAGATGCTGCTAGATTGATAGGGCACAGAGAGCCTCTTGTTTGCATCAGCACGGCACTTGACCATTTTGATTTGGTAAGCAGTGCATTACCCTCTTCTCTGTTTAGCAGTACTCATTTCCTGTGTCCCCTCCTCTTCTTACCCTATAATTTTGTAATGGAAGCTATAATGATAACCAAGAATTACACAGAGAAAATGAACCGAGTATTGCTTGTTGAAAAACAAAACAAACAACCTTTGTTCAGATAAATATACCCTCCACTTGCAGCCAAGTCAGGCTCTATGTCACCCTCTCCCCTGTAGATACTCTACCCCCCATTCCATGCAGGCTGAGCGTTTCCTTTGTTATAAAGGGAGGCCAGGGATTGATGTTTCCCTGGGGAAGGGAGCAATCAGCACACCTGACTGTAACTTCAGGATGGCTTTTTCTTCATTTGCTCCCAGCCTGTAAAACTTCAGTCAATCTTAAACTAGTAAGAATTTGTTTAACTGGTAATCAGATAACCAGAACCTAGTCCAAAACCAAGCCACTTATTCTTCTTTTATTTGTTAAATAGCTTACTTTTTACAGTCTGACAGCTTCTGACAAACCCTCATCACTCACTTGCTTATTTACTACCTCTTTCTGCTCTTTAGCCCCTCTGGTATCTGCCAGCTATCACTGCCAGCTATCCTGTCTCCACAAAACACACTTCTTTTGTCATCCTAACTTTATGCAACTGAATCACCACCCTGGTTCTTCTTCTCTAATCATATCAAGATTAATTTTTTTTCCTTCAAGACCTTATGTACCTCTGTACTCATCCACGTATATTACCCAGGTTCATTTATCATCCCATTTCAGCTATTTTGGCAGTGATGTCAGCCTGTCTATTTCTTACATAACAGTTTTCCAATCTTTTCATATGCTATCTCTCCTGCACACACACACTCTGAATATTTATGTTCAGGCTACCTCTATTACATTAGTAATCACTTAGCACCACAAATCAAACAAAGCCATTTTGATTCAGTCATTTCAATCAATATTCTCTTAGCTGATGGATCATATGACCTGGGAGTGTTTTATCTTGGCCTACTATCTGTTTAGTATCTGTTTAGCAATGCTGTCAGAAGGCTTTGGTAAAAAAAAAAAAAAAAAAAGATGTATGTGGTAAGAGCAGAAGAGCAGGTAGTTCCAAACAGAGGGACAAGCATGATCACCATGAAAAACTGATGAATGCAGGAGGCATGGTTTCAATAACCTCTCTCCTTTCCATCTAAGCACAGCTGACTATGAGGAGACTTTGCCAGAATCTGTGCATATTTATGCCAGGCTGGCTTTCTACATTTGTGGAATTTATTTAAATAAGAACTTCATTTCAGAGACTTGTTTCCCATATTTTATATTCGCTGCAATAATAACAATAAAGAGGCAATAGGTAGGTATGTTGTGTCTTCTTCAAAGACAGCCCTGTTCCCATTGAGAAATCAATGAAGAAATTCTCTGGTGGTGAAAGGACTCAAGTAATTTTGAAATCAGTGAAACTGAAATTATTTACAGCAGCAGAGGACACAATCATTACTTTCAGTTTTGACAATACTGAGAAAAAGGCATTTTAGAAATACATATCTATCAAGCCTATGTTTCAACCATTGCTGATTTCATTCTATAAGCCTAGTAATAAAAGCCAAGACACACTAACTCCTGAATGGTTAAATATATTCTTTATGACTTGACAGGACAGCATTTAAGCATAATCTCTTCATAATCATGAATCACTGTTATTGAAGTACAGATGTTCCAGGGAGATTCTCATTTCACTCTACACCAAATATTTCATGGAGCAGACTACCTGTGAATCTATTTCATGCTTACTCAAGCACTTAAAGTGGAAGCTAACCCTTGGAACTAGTGAAAGCTGAGCTGACAAAATAGATCTGAGGAGAAGTGACTCTTCTTGCCACCTGGAATAAACTTCTTTTCCTCCAGTGTATGAATGGAAACATGAAAGTTCTCGTAAGAGTTTTCTAAGATGCTTAAATATTGAACAACAAATAATGTAAGCAGTTTAATGAAAGTGCAGTCTACAATTTTTTCTTACTTTTTAATTAGAAATAAGATATACTTAAATTTTATTTGTAAATTTAACACGTGGAGAAAAACAATAGATGATGAAGGAGAAGTACTGTACACAGGTATAGCATAAAATTTCTTCTGTATGTTGACAGGAAATTGTGAACATATTTTAGCCTGATCAGATGAGCAAAATGTACTGTGGTATTAATGCATAATAGTAGTTCTTGATAACCCAAACTAAATAGTATGAGTAAAGACTAAATGTATTTAGTAGGAAGGACTGTAGAAAATGAATATTCAGTGTAGTACCACTAAGACCATTCTGGTTTTAAGAGAGACTTGTGACAGGCCATGACAATATTCCTTTACACATAATCCCCAGTAATATCAGTGAATATGTTAAAAATAATCTGATGGACTGACCAGTGAAATATTCCAGATGTCATTATTTTGTCTGTAGACTTGAATTCCCATGACTGTAATATAATATTCAAGGGCCACCTATTCCAAGCATCCTGACAATGAGGAAGTCAGGCAGAAACACCAGGAGGCTCACTGAGTGAGCTGTGGGTTCTAAGGGATTGGGCAGAGGAAGTGGCTGAGCCACAATGTCACATCTGAGAAGTAAGTCGTGGCAGTGAAGCTGGTGGAACTGTCAATGACTGACAAAGGGGAAGCATAACTACTGTTTTTAGTGAAGCAATAAGGAACACCAGTGGAACTGCAGGCCAATCAGTCACACCCCTGTGCCCGGCAACATCGCGGGTCAGAATGTGGTGGGCTCACAGGGCATGTGAATACGCTGGTTGTATACAACCGCCATGTGAATTTCACCTCTGGATTAAGCATCTGTCAAGTTTCATTCCTGGATACTTTTTTCTGCCTTCTGCATTGTAAAAGCACACAATTAATTCTGCCAAACTGGGAAACTGCCCCAGTGTAGCAACCAGCAGGGCAGTTCACCAGTCTAGTTCACTGCATGAAAACTCACGTAGTAGCGAGAAGGTGAAGTAGGAGTGGCAGCAACTTTTCTATCAAGACTGCACACTAATTCCACTTCAAAAACTACCCCATAATTTTCCTTTGCCATGTTTTGTCTTCTCCAGCCCTAAAACATACTCTAGAGAATTTTCCCAGCAAAAGAAAATTAGAATGTCATGTTGCAAACTTGCTGGCTTTGCATTCAAATATGCCAAAATATTAAATATATCTGTTTCTCTAGTTATGCAGGTCAACTGCATATTTATACTTCCCTTAGCACACACAAACTACACAGATTACTAATCAAGTCATGAAGTAAGTATACAAACATATAAATAAAAATACTACAAAATGCAACAAGCTACTGCAGCAGCCCACCCTGCCCACCCAACAATAACAATAGCAGTGTAGCCACCAGAACCTTAGTGCAAGGTAAATTGGTATGAAAGGGAATAAGTTCCAATAAACCAGCAGTGAGAGCTGGGAGACAAAGTTTTACAAGGACCAGCAGTATTTAACTGTGGCTCTTAAATCACACAAGTAAAGGACTGCTCTGGTGTGGTGAAAGGTTCGAATATGCATATATATCATGCTCAGGAGAGCACATTCAAGATTGTAGCTGCTGTAGCTGCTGCAGGCTATGTGATGCTCACTGCAGCCAACATCTGCCTAACAGCATAAGCATAGGGAAGCCACAAATGGATTTCAAATTTGAACAAACATTTGCAGTGAATGTCCCAAAACCCAGGGGAGTCTGAAGTCAGACGACACATCTGAATTTTCTGATTGGTCCCATAGTTGAGTTCAGTAGAAAACATGGACAGCAGTCCAAGGCTACTCTAAGTATAGTGCAGATAAATAACAAAATCTGCATTCCTCTTGTAAGTTTCCTCCACCCATTCCTGATTTTGTTTCTCTGATCTCTAGTCAGGACAGAACTTTTTGTTTTTCTGAGTATAGGTGGAGTCAAATGATTTTTGAGGAGGGGAGGAGGGATTTCTTATAAAATCCAATGCTTACACATCCTGAAGCAGACAAATTGGTTTGTTCAGCCAGCCAGATGGTAGTTCAGATGAGAAAGATGACCTGGTGGTTTGCACCACAACTCAAGAACTTACATACAGCTGGAAGGTGAAGGAAGAGCTTCATATCCTATAGAAGCCTTGGCTATCTGAATAAGGTAATTTCTTGATGCTATGCTTGATTTTTACTTCTAACTGGTTGCTCATAGCATTCAGCCCCTCTTTTCCATCCTAATATGCTTTGTCAATAAACTGCTATAGATCATACTCATTAGACTCACTCGTAAAATGATGCTGTGAAGTTAGAAAGGAAAATTTAATGAAGAGTTCCTCCTGAATTTGTGTCTGAGAAGCAGTAACTACAGATCCTATTGTAGTTGAAGCTCTAGTGACAGGTGAGCATCAGCAGAGCCAGTCTGAGTGTTATATGAAAATTATAAGGTATCCGAATGTGACAAACATAGCCTGATCCTTGCCTGTGTACCAAGTCACATGTGTGGAGGAAGTTTCAGCATAAATTGCAATTGATTTCTTTGTTTCCTTCCATCTTTCTTCTAATACAATCAATAAAACACGACTATATTATTTAATCTGTTGTTAATTTATTAAAGCTATGTTTTGTACTTAGTTTTACATAGTTCCTGCCTTTGGTAAAAGTACTTTTGTGTCTATGTATATTAAGTATGTTTTTCTTCCCTTTCTCTTTTTTTTCTAAGTCCAAATGCAAGGTAATAGCACAATATTTTACTGGAAACCCAAACCAAAAACCCATTACCAAGTCACATTTCTTTATCTAAGTGTGGAAAAACTTAATACTTGCTGTTTTTTTGTCTTCTTGGGGAACCTATATCTGTAAAGTATCACCAGTTCAGAAGGACTGCACTCAGCCTCCATTCAGAGAGAGTGAATACACTTTTTTGGGGAGTGTTAAGTATGAGTTGCCTGAAAACAACAAGTTTAGGATTCATACTAACAATAGTTTTTTTTCTTGATTCCACCACCATGTTGTTTTGCAATGTGCAGCAAATGTATTCAACTCCTTTGATCTTTTGTAAAAAGTAAATTAGACCATGGAGCGCAAGATAACCAAGTAGAACAAGTATCCATCTTCACAAGTTTATGTGGCAATGAGATAAGCCTTTTATAATTTATTTTTATTATTGTCTGATAAGCTTTTTGAATCAATGGCATGAATCAAAGCAGAAACAGCTTGGAGAACTTGTAGAGCATGAATAGAGCAACAGCCTCAGAAAGTGTCTTTGTAGCTATCCAGGTGCAAAGATAAAGGCTGCACTCTTGCCTGCATGTTCTTGCTGGCAAAATTTGCCATGAGCATAATAACACTACTAACAGAGCTGTCTGCTCTTGCTGATGCACACACCAAGCACACGCTTTCCTGATTTATGTCCATGTCTCACAGGACATCTGTTCCAGCTGCCATGAGAAATTTCAGAGTAGGAGTCAGTGGGATGCTAGACAGAATGCTTATGCTTCCAGACACAGCTTTACATTTTTGAGGGACCTTGTGTATGACCAGGCACAACAGAAGGAGCAGTACCCTACAGATGCTCCTTTTTATTTAGAAGGTTAGCTCCAGGGACAAAATGGGCAAGTGACGATATTAATACCTTACTGTTTACCATTACTCAATAGTTAAGAGCAAAAGGAGATCCTATGTAGGTTTTTTCAGCTTAGGGTGTTTGCAATTACATAATCTTATAATAAACTTTCTCTTGTAAGTGAAGGAGGAAGAAAGCAAAGTGTGGTGTCAGAAACATGTTCCCTTATTGTAATATCTATGCTTTCTTCTACCCTGTTCAGGCATTCCAGCAATTCCCTATAGTATATAGCTGCACTGCTTTCAAATCCATAGGGCTGCTGGAAAATAACTACCTCATTAATTAATAATGCAACTGAAATAGTAATTTTATTTTGGAGTTACATGTAACACTGTGATCGTTAAAAGGAACTGAAAGATGAATTTTGAGCTGTGACATAAAAGATATATTTGTCGTAAGGAAACATGCTGTTCGTTTAAGTTTTATTAGCAGTAAGGCCCAATTTATTCTCCTCCTGGGACAGAGTTTGCCTAATGAAAGTGAAGGGTGCTGGGTGGTGTCATGCAGATTTTATCATGCCTGTTTTAGTCTGGGTGTTGCCTGGTAAGCAGCAGGATTTCTTCTATCTATCTTATGGCCCAAATTATAATCCCTTGCCCAGGCATGTCTATGCAGAATGCAGAAATATCAGTATCACTCTCCCTAGGCAGGCTTATTTGGCTCGAGTGTTGTGTCCTTTTTGTGTTCTTCCAAGCCTCAAACAAAATTATGACCATGCTACTTGAACTCAGCATTGTCAGAATGCTACAGCTACAGCTTGATAAAATTTCAGTATTTTCTTATAGTAAACTGAGCACTAATACAAGTATTAATGCTTCCAACTTTACAAAATTTTTGGCCTTTCAAAGTATTAGCTACATTTGACAACTGAGAAAACAGGCACAGCAAGATCTGACAGCTTGCTTAAGATCACCCCAGAAACTGTGGGAATGAAAACCTGATTCTTTCATACAGACCTCAACACAGGGCAGTCTCTCCCTCTCTTGTGGCTGTTCTAAGATTTTTTAAGATGTTCAAATGAGTCCAGTGCCATGTCAGTCCAGATACGGGGCAGTAGATTTTGTTTCTGATCCCTGCAAGGCTCTCCTGGCTTCTTTTCCCCATCTGAATCAGTGCTGCAGTGATTCAGATCCTCCCGAGATCATGCACCTCAAGGGAGCAAATCACAGGACTAGTGACTGCTTCTTTGTACTGGATAATTTTCAAGTGGTATGGATTCTCTCATGCAGCTCATTTTTCCCAGGTGCACACAGGGTAGAGAATTTTAAGTATAATGTATCTTCACCTATCTCAAGTTTCCCATTCTCCTCCTGAGATAGGTCATTTTTGGTCTTCTGTATCTTGTACAATATCAGAATTTAGTGTCCATGGAGAAACCAGAAGAATGTATGAATGTTTTTCTCCGTCCATACAGATCCCAGGTCCTCCATGCACTGCATGATTGTTGCATGTTTATCACAAAACTTTTAAAGGGAAATATGCTTTTTCAGTTTGCGCTTAATAAGATGTTCTTGCCTATGAATATATCTTTGTAAGGATGGATGTGCACCATTCTGGCAAAAATGCTTGGCGTTGCAGGGATGATTAATATTTATAAATGCTAAAATGCTGAAGACCCTAAAATTCTTCTGTCTTTGAGAATATTCATGTCTGAATATTTTCCCATTGTCTTCTCTCCTTTGTTCACATCTGCATGCTTCTTTTGTTTTCTTAACTCTGTACTTGAATTTTTTTAAAATTTCTTTATTCAGTCTTCTGTCTCTTCAAACCTCTGTTACCCAGGTAATATTTTCAGTCAAACCACTGTAATGAATGTTGTATTTTAACTTGATAATTACTTGTGTAAGCCATTCCTAGAATATTTTAATTAATTTCTTTAACAATGGGTCTTCTACCAATTTGCAGATGTGTTAAAAAACCTCATCACCACCACTACCGCTCCAAAAAAAAAAAAAAAAAAAAAAAGAAAAAACAACCCAAAAACCAGAGAAGATCTAAGAATTAGAAAAGATGCAGGCTAAAGACAGCAATCCACCAGACGGTGGCTATGGATGGGTTGTGGTAGTGTCAGCCTTCATGGTGATGGGCCTCACTGCTGCTGTCCTCAAGACTTTCGGTCTGTTCTTTGTTGAAATCCAGCAGCACTTTGATGAACTTGCAAGCAGCACTTCTTGGATCACATCAGTAACCATTGCCGTCTTTCATTTAGGAGGTAGGTAGTAGTACTCCTCTAGCATTTTATTTTAATATTAACTACCTGAAAAAGTTTGGAAGTCTTCCTTTAAAAAAACACTGCCCCAGAAACATATAAGGTCTAGACTTCCTTCTTCTGTCTCCACAGAAAATACAGAAAATTTTCAGAAAATTGGCATTTACTGCCTCATATATGGAATGGGTTAATAACAAAACTCTATGACACAGGAATCTGATTGCTTGAAAAAACATCATGTACCTAAACTCATGATTAAGTTTCACTACAGGCTTTGAGTTAAACTCATTAGGGATAACAGCCACAGAGCTTGTTGAATCAAGCTCTTAAAACAGTTTGGACGAGCTCACTGATCTCAGTGTGACTGTCACTTTTTCAAAGTACTTCAAAATACAAGGATTGTGACCCCATCCTTCAGGTAAGCCATCTGCTACCAAAATTATTCTCAGTCCTCCTTTTTCCCACTTCTTTTTATTTTTACCAAGATCCCCTTTCTTTGCATGTATCACCAACTCTATGTCTTCTTCACCCCTCTTACTATGATTCCAGGTTACTGATCTACCAGAAGGCTCACAGGGTTAAAAAGAAAAAAAAACAATCTATTCACGCAGAGAGAACTCAAAAAAGACATGACCATGCAAGCAGAGAGTAGGGAAAGATAAAGTGAAATATCCCAGTCAAAGGCAGTGAGGTCAAATACCACAACACACCAAATGAAGGAGGGAAAAATAAGAAACATACTGCATTTGACTCAGCTTGGTTGTTTAGAGAGCCCTTAGTGCCCTGCAAACTGCATGATCCTTCACATGATGTGAGGATTCCAAACATGCGCAGGCTTGAACTGTTCAGAATTTGTGAAATCTGCTCTGCATATTCTCACAAAGATATATGGTTGCTATAGGTAAATATCCTTACATAATAAATGCTATCATAATTTTGTTTCTGAAGACACCTCTTTGCATAGACACTGTATAATTACATGCATCCTACTCAGTCCACACCTATCAGTATTATTGCTTGGAACTCCAGTATTTCCAAACATCAAGAGCAACGATCTTTCTTTGAAAAATGTATTCAGAAGGAAAAAAGAATAACCCAAAGTCAAAGTAAAAAGATAAAATAAGTCATGAGTTGAAAAGATTTTATCAGTTCCACAAACTGCTATCCTTGATGCCTGCTTTGCAGTGACAGATATAATTAACTGGAAAAAAAAAAAAAAAAGAAAAACCTGCTTCACAGACCACAGAAATTAATAAATGGTAATCTATCAATTTGGTTAACAAAATAGACGTATCACTGACATGTTGTGATACTATTGTGTCATTCAGGCATTTGAAGTTCATGAGAAGAAAAAGCCAGCATAGGAGGGAAAAACTTAACAGTCCTGTTTTAGTTAGGTTTTTTTTTGTTATAGCATATATTCACATTGAATAGGAATGTATGAAGAAATATGACACAATAATATCAAGTATAAACCAGAAAAAAAAAGTATTTGCCTACACCACGTGGGAGGCCAGCCTACTTCAAGGAAGTGAGCTATAATTTTCAGCAGAAGTTGCTTTTCATCCTTTGAAATCATTGAAAATAATCCTCTTTCATGATTAAAGCTTGGTGGTCAAACATTCCAAACCCCCTCTGTATAGTAGTTTGTAAATGTCTATCAATACATAATTGTCCTCATCTTCTTCTGCCTTTGCTTCATTTATAGGAACCACAAGAACTTCCTGATGAAGATCACCTGAGCCTCCAGTTCTTTGAGCATGTTTCCCGGCCTGCTTAGTCTTTCTTAATGTCTATCTCTGGGAAACCTTCAGTGTCACTTGGCTCAGTAGAAGGATGATCATTGAATTATTATTTTTTCCTATTTGGATCCTTTCAACAGCAGGTCTGTTTCTTCTACTGAAGGAGAGCATGTGCTTCCACTCCCAAGGTCTGCACTTGCAACAGGCAGTTCAGTTTACCACAGCAAGGATTCTCCCCATCACCTTCACCAGCCTTCTCTCGGTACTGAAGTACAACTCCCAACACCTTTCTCTTTGTACTCTTGTTGTCATTCCTTTCTGTTGCTTGTGCATTTTTTGTGTGTTGCCCTTGTCCTTTCAGACTCTGAAGTCAAGCTCTTTTTTTCCATTTCCAGTTCTGTGGCTGTCTTCTTTCTTTCTCTTGCTACTCCGTGTTTAATTTCTGCCTATTTATTCTTCTTATTTGCTATTTAAGAATTGAGATTTGGTAATATTTCTGCTCCAGCTGCAGATCTTTTTCTTGTCTTCAAGAACTTTCATGGATGTTATCCTGTATCTACTTTTCTCTTCTTTTTTTCATCATATTTTATGATTTAGCAACTGTATGTACTTTATCATGTGTCATCAACTACATCTTAAGACAATAACTGAATTTCAGTATCATTTTAACATGCTTATAAAATTATCAGATTTTTGCTGTAAAAGATGATGAGACATTTGAGGTTATAATTCCTGCCAGGTCATTCTGCTGTCAGACAATGTACATGCTGCAGATTTTGCAACAACTAGTACTCTGTCAGGTTTATTTCACTCGTCCTAGCTACCAAATTCTCTTAATTCTGATTAGCACAAGTTATTGTACTACAACCTGCCTCTACAAACTACTATGAAACCTTCCTTGCTGGCTGCTCTCTCTTAATAATTGTCTTCCTAGTTATTTAAATTAAGAAGCGTGGTCGCTGTTGACTGAATTCCGTTTTATGCATGAACTCCAGTTCCCAGGATATTTAACAGATTTTAGGGAGCTGGTTCATGCCAGGTGCTACTTGGGAACCCCCTAGTGGCCACGGCCATTTAAAGAAATCCTATGGCTTTGACCTCGACTCTTGTGATGCTGATGGAAAAACAGTCAGGCAGTAAAACTATCGTTAATTAAGCAAAAATATCCCTGACATTTCAGGTGTTTCCAGACAGTGACTAGAGACCAAAGCAGCTGCTGCACAATCAGATCTGTACCACCTGCACCTTTGCCCTTGTGTTGAAGAGCCCATGCACTCTGTTGTGAGAAACTCTACAACAAAATAAAGATTTAAGAAATGAAATGCCAATTTTCTGTAAAAAGTATTACCACAAAATAAACCCTAATTTTTGGTCCTTTATAAACTTTTAAAATTCCATTAAAGGTTGAGTTTTGCAAAATTTTAGAAAACAAAAGTTAGTTTTCTCCAGAAAGTTTTCATGCCAGACATATCAATAACACATTCTCAATAGTACAATTTTTATAGATGAACCTATAGATTCCGTGGCTGAAGTTTCACCTTCTGTTAAAACAGTCCATGAGGTTCTGTCTTGTTGGTAGTTGTTTTTCCTTACACAAAAATCACTAGAACTGTCCTACTACAAGGAAGGCACTAAAATGCTCTTTCCCTTTAAAAGAGTCCACATATGTTGAAAATATTTTCAAATCTGTGCCTCAGGAACAGTAATTTCTCTATCAGCAAGGATACAATTTTGAAATTTTGATTGACCTCCTACCCCATCCAGCAGAATTAAGGCTGTTTGTGTCAAGCATTATAAGGCTAGTCATTGTCAAAATGTTTTATTTATTTGGCCATGTTGATTAGATTAATGTTCCTAATGTATTTTTATTTCTCTGATTTTTCTGCTGATCTAGCCCCTGTTGCCAGTTCACTGTGTGTACAATATACCCATCGGACAGTTGTGATCACTGGAGGACTTCTGGCTTTTTCAGGAATGGCATTGGGATTTTTTGGACTCAACATGGTCTGGATGTATGCAACAACTGGCTTCCTACAGGGTATGAATTTATGGATTTATGGCTTTCTTCCACCAGCAACTTATTTGAGGGCGCTAGTGGAAGGAGTTTTAAAATCTGATATCTATTTTGACTTTATGAGCAGCCAGAACAAGCAATGCTCTTTAAAAGTGATTTCCCTCCCATTCCACTCTGAAAATAAGAGTTTGTACAGGAAACCTGCAACAACAAAGAAGACAAATATTTAGATGCCAGTAATTTACACTTGCAAATTATATGCAAGCAGAAAATTAAGTGCTTTGTTTTTCATTCAGAGATAAGAGCTTTGTGAAGGTTAAAAAAACTTCATAAAGGGAACTGAAGTAAAAAGACAGGGAGATCCCAAATTCTATACTTTCTATCAGCTTATCTTATGGTTTGAACAGAGTGCCAGGCTCTCATTTTATTCCAATTCTTTCCTTTACTTCAGGCAAAAACAGGCCAGAAAATTGTCTCCAACAGCTAGCAGATTTTCCTGGAACAGGAAGCAAAGCTAGCAGGGAATAAAATAAACCATTCTGAATTCTGCAGTGGATGCCTGAGAAAATGTCTGGAATTTGAACCCTTTGGCAGTCCTGGGCTGCCAAAGAGTCTAGGGAGCCATTGAAATAACTCTAAGAGCAGGTTTTAAGTTTGCTCAAAGTAGTTGAGCAAGAAAATGAAGAGCAAATAGAGGCAATACTCCAGCTTCCCTCATGTTCCACCTCATTGTCTACCCTGAACACAGCTCAGCTTAACCAGCTAGTCTGACCTAGTACCAGCCTTAACACACACAGCATGGACACTGGGAACTGCCTAGCCTCAACCCCATGACCATAGGATTTCTCATGCACTGGCAAAGCTGTGAAACCAACTTCTTTTTTTTTTTTAAGTGAGAATGTAATAATATATATACTTCATGTTCTGCTTTTTCACTTGAATATATACAATGTACAGAATATAATATAGTCACAAATATACCCTTACACCTACTCCAGCTAAGCTCATGCTTCTTCTACGCAAAAATGTTTTCCTTCTAACACTTTTTAACTTTGCAAACGTAGAAGCACTGACTGCTTTAATTTCCACCTTCACCAAATACCTCAATAGTGTCTAACCTGTGCTATTTCTATTGGTATTTTTCAGGTCTTGGCATTTCTTTTTCGTGGACACCAGCCATTAGCATTGTTAGCCACTATTTCTCCAAGAAGAGGGCTTTGGCCAATGCTATTGCCAGTGCTGGAGAATGTGCTTTTGCATTCATGTTTGGGCCATTTTTCCAGTGGTTAATTGGTCAATACGGATGGAAAGGTGCCCTCCTGATCATAGGTGGCATCCAACTCAATATTTGTGTCTGTGGAGTACTGATGCGACCCCTGGCAAACAGCTGCTTCCTTGAGGCCAGCCATTGTGAAACTGAAACACCACCTGGCAACAGTGCATCCAGGACAGACAAAGATCAGTCTCCCATCACTCCCAAAGCCTTCAACTGGATGCTTGTGAGGCGACCAGAATTTGTACTTTATGCCATTTTTGGTATATTAGCTGCTATGAGTTTTTTTGTTCCTCCATTATTCTTAGTTCCACTTAGCTACAGCCTGGGAATAGATGAATCATGGACTGCATCCCTCCTATCCATTTTGGCTATGGTGGACTTTGGAGGCAGATTGCTGTGTGGCTGGTATGCCAACCTCCATGTTACCAAAACCATTCATTTGCTGGCAATGGCAATTACATTGATCAGTACTTCCCTGATGCTCTTGCCACTGGCTAACGATTACCTTTCCCTGGCAATATTCACTGGCTTCTACGGATTCTTCTTTGGTACAACAGTCGCCATTCACATTACAGTGCTAGCAGATGTTGTAGGCATGCCAGAATTTGACAGTGCCCTAGGACTTTTCATGCTTATTCGAAGCACTGGAGGTTTTGTGGGGCCTCCTCTTGCGGGTAAGTTAAAGACAACTCACTGCCAAATACAGTTTAAAAGAGGAAAGGGGAATGGTAATCCAAACTGAAAAGATCTGGATCTGCACTCAACTTTCCCCCTTTTTTAGCTCAGGGGTATCTGAGCCAAGAAGTACATAAAAACAAATAGTCAGTTTAAATCCTCTTCAAAATACACTGCTCCCTCTCTTCTGTGTGATTTTGGAGATACCTTTACAACAAGAAAGGAGGGATGAAAGGCAGGGTTCACATGGTGGTCCTGCTTCCTGAATCCCACATAATGCTGCTTGATGGCCTCCAACTCTCTAAGAAAGTGTGCCTTTGGGACAAGCAGCAGGCACACACTTTCAGAGAAGGAGCTGAAATTTGAGACTACTGATGTTGCACCAATGTTGGTATTGTTGGGAGGGTTTCTACAGAAGTTCAAATTGAACAGCCTGAAACATTAGGCTATGCAAACCTCAAGGAAATATTCAGAGAAATGCCTGCTGGTTTTAGACAGCATTTGAGCCAGCTAGTGTAATAAACAGGGAAGGCAGCACATAAGAACAGTGGGAAGAGAGAGCAGACAATGAGACAGCACATGGATTTATGGGCTGGCAAAAAGATATAGTCATCTTGGAAAAATGCAAGACAAATGAACTGCAAGCTGTAGAGGTTTTGAAAAGTGATATGGCAAAAAAAAAAAAAAAAAACCCAAAAAAAAACCCCCCAAAAAAAAAAAAACCAGTGTAACTTGTACAGTGCAGATCTGAGTCGTCATCCAAAGACCATTGTTCATGACATTGCTAATGGGTTGCAAATGAGTCCAACTGAATACTGGCATATTTTAATTTACTTTTGAAATACAGGAACCAGGAAGATTTGTAGAGGGTTTGAAACAGTACAGTATCGAAAATGTGTTGGAAAGATCTGAATAAAATACAGTTTATAGTGGCTGGTCACTTGTACTAATTATCTGGGAATCAGTGCAGCCCCTTTTTGTATATTTAGTGAACCACAAATAAGATATGGAAGAGCAGGGAACCCTGAGTGCCTTTCAAGCTCTCCTCTCCTCCTTTGAGTGTAAAATCTAAAAGATTTGAGCTCATGGTTCCTGTGCCTATATAGGGCTGATCTTAGTTTAGAATGTGGGCTAGGAAGTACCCTAAACATGGACAAACTTCCCAAAAGCAAGAAACCTTCATCAGCCCACAAAGGAATATGCCATCATACCCACAGGGCAGCTGACACACTGTTGCAGTGCTACTACTGTACTACTGTACTGTAGGGATATTTTAGTATAATACACAATGGCATCACATATTTTGGTCGGCTTTAATGTCCCTGAAAACCAAGGTCTTTTTGTTAACATCTGTGACTCTTTGTAAAATGATAAACTGGAAACCCATAACACGTCAGACAAATTCTCCAATTTTGTCTCCAGCAGATTAATCTCCTTTCCTTCTTTAAACTTGCTCATGCTGTAGTTATGATCAAAATTACAGCAACTGGTGACAGCTACACCACAGAACATGGAGTTGCTCACATACACAGCTGCACAGTCTGTCTTTCTGCCAGTACCTGCACTGTCTGCCACATTTCAAGTTGGAAAGTACTTAAAACTGTGTAATATATTGTTTCACTAGCAATTCACATATGAAAAACAATGAAACATGATTTGTGTTTCAAAACACAAAAATGAAAAATGCTATACTGGGTTGATGTTCCATGTGCTCATGGTGTAGAAATCAGCCAGACAAGTATATAACCAGCACACTGCCTTTCTAAGAGAGTATATTCACACTGCTGAGCTAATTTATATTAGTCTGTTCTCCATCAATCATATTCCTGTCATTTGTTTCTCTCCAGGTCTGATTGTGGACAGGGCTGGAGATTACAGAGGAGGCTTCTACATGGCAGGAGCCATTCTTGTCCTGTCAGCTGGATTTTTAATCATTTTAGATCGACTCCAACAGAAAAAAATAAGAGGAAGCAAGATTAGCACTAAACCAAAAAAGTCAACATTACCCTACCTTTCCCTCCATATCCTGAAGCATCAAACCAGAAGGTGTGGAGAGCACAGTGTAGTGGTGTGACTACATGAGACCTCTGACAGCATCTCAAGGACATATGGAAGTGATTTATTTTTGCTAAACTCACTATTATTAGGATTTAAAAAGAACAGAGATTTTGGGTATGACTGCTTGAAACAAAGGAAGAAAGTAATTTATTTAAATGCAAAGTAGGGCAGTAACCATTACCATATTATTTTAATATTGACGTTGCATTTTGACTATGCAAGTCTTCAGTAGAGTCCCAGAGGGCTGTGCTAAATGAAATAGGCAAACCATAGTCTAAATTAAATTGCCATGAAGCATGTGTGCAGCAGATACAAACTCTACCCACAACTGCAGACTGCAGCTATCACTAAAAAAAACGGAAGAGGCATCAGCTCACAAATGCTTACTTGGGGAAGTGGTGCCCAGTATTTTCAGTAAACAACTTGTATCTGAAAGCACAAGTAAATGAATACAGTTTTGAGCTGAAGGGTTTGCAGGTACTCTACAGAGCAGTGCTGGAATAAGATAAATAAATAAACCTGGTAAAAGGTAAAAGTTTTATGAGCAAAAGAATACAGTAGAGAGAAATGCAGTCCTAGAAATCAGAGGTAAAAAGCAAAATAGCCCCACACAAAATGGAGAAGGATTGATGAGTAGTATAGGAAGACCTAAGGCTACAGTGGACTTCAAATTGAGTAGAGAATCCCAAATGCAATCCTGTATTTAAAATAACAAATGTCTTTCTGTGTTGTGGTAATATAGAGGAGATAACAATGGTAATGCAGAGGAGATAACAATGTTTGCAAAACAGAGTTAACTGGAAGAAGTACATGAGTTCCTAAGAATTAAGTTGAACATAAATGAGAGAATTAAGAAATTAAGGGAAAAGTATAAGAAATAAAGTTTGCCTAGTTTAGGAGACAAAAATTTTTACAGGGCATGACAACAGCCTTCAAATCCATAATAGTCTGAGATGAAGAAAACATGATTAATTCCTTTTCTTAAGACAACTGGTAATTTATATCATTTCTAGAAAGGCAGTTATGTAACAGGGGGAAAGCTTCATTGTAGCTTGTTGAGGTACAATGCTGGCTATGAACGCAGAATATGAAAATACAGAGATATCAGAGAATAGGTAACGCACAATCAAGGATATAAATATATGTGTTTCAGAGTACTAGGATGAGCTAGATGACTTCCTGAGGTCCTCTTCAGTCCCACATTCCATTTTTTCTAAGGCAAATACTTTGACTAAATTCTCTATTTATAAGAATAAAAAAGAGTCTGTATCCAAACAACTAATTTTTTTTTGTAATTTTACTCTATTGGGGGAAGACAGAATTTAAGGGAGAAAAAGCTGAATAACATCTAGAAAGAAACACTGAAAAGAAAAATATGTAGCACTTTAAAGCCTTCAAAGTATTATGAATATCATATCTGCCCTACTTAAAAACTTCAGAAATTTTCACCATTGAAAAACTTCCTCTGTGAAGCTGAATTTACTTAAATCTCTCATCTGAAAGAATTACTTCTTGTCTCATAAGAACAAGTATTTAAAAAATTTAATTTAACTTACAGGGAATCAGCTGACCAATTAATAAATCAACTACCTGTGGGGGCTTGATTGAAGAACACATATTGGAAGGAGAGCACCTGAGTGTGCAAAGTCTTGTAGCAAGGCTCTGACACACCTGACAAAATCCTTTTTAAACTTATCAGTTGAAAAATTTAGATTTTTCTAGGAGTATTATTCTTCAATCTTCTGCAGCGTTCCACTACTTAAAATAGCTCTTCATTTTATAAAATGGAGGCGGTATTGCTGGAGGTGGGAAGAATGGGGAAATGTTTAATAGATGCAGTTTCCAGCTCTGGCATTCTGTTAAAATTCTGTATTTTATTTACAAGCCCTCTCACCAATTTATTTTGACATAGGCAGCAAAGAAGGCACTTAGTAGCACACCGTGCTGGAAGAACAGGGGCACAAGGAGTAGGTCAGGGGAGGTGATTGTTCCCCTCTGCTCCATGGTTGTGCATACATTTTGAAGCAGCAAAGCACAGGAAAGAAGTTGACAAAGATGACTGATTTCAGCAGAGGATCCCTGATAGGCTGTGGAACCAGGGCTGGCTCAGCCAGGGGAGCAGCAGCTTTGGGGACACCAGACAGCATCGCCGGCACCAAGGGGAGGAATAGAGGAGATGCAGCTGGGCTGTTCACAGCAGTGCATGGTATGAGGGTGAGGCAGCAGCAAAGCTGAAACAGAGAGAGCTCAGGCTGAAGTTGTGAGGACAGCCTGGCAGCACAGACATAGTCCGGCGTGGTTGGCTGATGACATCCTTGTGGCTTTCTTGGCTGGAATGGCTGAAGTCCTGAGCAGCCCAGTCTGAGCTCAGAACTGGCTCTGTCAGGGCTCAGGCTGGAGATTTCCCCTGCTTCCCGCCAGGCTGAACAGCATCTTGTGAGAAATACTTTTATTTTCTTTGCCAAATGCACTAAATAATATTAGTCCCTTGGACACACTGTCATCTTGTTGCTATGTATCTGTCTAATGGCACAAAAGAAGTCAAATCATAGAATCATGGGATACACTGAATTGGAAAGGGTCAATCAGGATCATCAAAGTTCAACTCCTGACCATCCCAAAAGTCACATCATGTGCCTGAGAGCATTGTCCAAATGCTTCTTGAACGCCGTCAGGCTTGGTGCTCTGACCACTTCCTTGGGGAGCCTCTTCCAGTGCCCAACTACCCTCCGGGTGAAGAACCTTTTCCTGATATCCAGCCTAAACCTCTCCTGACACAACCTCAGGCCATTCTCTCGAGTCCTGTCACTGTTAGCACAGAGAAGAGATCAGCATCTGCCCTTCCTCTTCCCCTCATGAGGATGCTGAAGACCACCAATGAGATCTCCCCTCAGTCAGGCTGAACAGACCAAATGACCTCAGCCACTGCTCACATGGCTTCCCCTCCAGACACCTCATCCTCCTCATCACCCTCCTTTGGGCAGGAGGCATCCTCATTACCCTCTTTTACTGTGGCCCCCAGAACTGCCCCCAGCACTCGAGGTGAGGTCCTAGAGCAGAGCAGAGCAGAGCAGAGGAGGACAATCCCCTCCTTTACCTGGCTGGAGATGGTGTCCCTGATGCCTCTCATGACATGGGTGGCCCTCCTGGCTGCCAGGGCACTGCTGACTCCTGTTCAACTTTCCACAGACCAGGACCCTGATGTCCCTTCCTGCAGTCAGCCTCATTCCCCGGTCTATACACACATCCAGGGTTGTCTCATCTCAGGGTCAGAATCTGACACCTTCCCTTGTTAAATTTCATTTGTTTGGTAATAATTTGTTGAGGTAGCCCTGCAAGGCCTCTCTGCCTTCAAAGAAGTGAACAGCTCCTCCCAATTTAATGTCTTCAGCAAACTTAGTGTTCAAGTCCTGCATCCAAATCATCAAGATGTTGAAGAGCACCTAAGCCCTAAGGTGGAGCCCTGTGGGACCCCACTAGTGACAGGTGACCAGCCTGAAGCCACCCCATTCACTGCAACCCTTTGTGCAGCCCGTCAGCCAGTTGATCACCCATCACATGATGTGTTTACCCAGCTGTGGGCTGAACATTTTGTACAATTTCAGGATCATGGGAGCTGATAATTCTCATAGCCGTGGTCCTCCAGGTCCAGGCAGTGTGATCCCCTTTGTCCCTTACTAGTGTTGAAAGTAGAGACAAAGAAAGTGTTGAACATCTCTGCCTTGTCCATGTTGCTGTTTTTGAGGTGACCATCCTCATCCTGTAACAGGCAGATGTGTTTTGTTTTTTTTTTTTTTTGCCTTTTGCCATTAATATATTTGAAAAAGCTTTTTACTGTTCTCCTCAGATGGGGCCAGCTTCATCTCCAGTTGAGCTTCAGCATGACAAATTTTCTCCCTGCAGTGGGGAGCAGCATCTCTGTAATCCTCCCATGTCATCTGATCTTGCTTCTGCCTGAGCCTACACCTTCTTTTCTTGCCTCTGCCTCCCAAAGACTCCTGCTCAGCCAAGCCATCTTCTGCCTCACCTGCTTGACTTCGGGCATTTGGGAATTGCCTTTTCCTATGCCCTCAGAAGATGGTGTTTAAAACATGATCAGCATTGACAGACCCCAGCACCTGCAAAAGCAGGTATCTTCCCAGGGTACCTTACTCACTAATTCCCTGAGCAGCCTGAAGTCTGCTCCCCTCATATCCAGGGCTGAAGTACTGAGTGTTTGTATTCATTTTGGAACTGCTTTTACTTCAGCTGCAGCTCAAGTAAAATATTCCAAGTTAAATTTCACTGGACTCTTACTACAGGGATTACTTAGAATCACAGAATCATCAATGTTGGAAGAGACCTTTAAGATCATCAAGTCCAACCATCCACCCACCACTGCCACTGTCACCTCTAAATCCAAACCACATTACCCAGTGCACACGCCTCTGAAATATCTTCAGGGATGGTGAGTCTACCACCTCCCTGAGCAACCTATTGCAAAGGACTCTTTTGATCCAAGTTCTAAGAATGTAGTCAGTGTTGACTACACTAACTTTCCTCAAGAGATGGCCTCAGAGGCCTAAATCAGCAGCCCATCTGTAAGGAGTTTCTTACCCCAAAACAGTTAGCAAAGTTAGTTTCAGTGGAAACAGGATCGTGAGGCTTTGGAAAGCACTACCATTCTCTTGAATCCAGGTATGGCCTTCTGAAATTACATGCAAGGGAAACAATTCAACCTCACCTTGATAGCACCCAACTGCATCCAAAAGTTTTTCACCTATGGCTGATCATTCTGCATCTCATAGAGAAAGCCCCACAAATCTGAACAATGCCCTGGGCTGAGAACCTCCATGTTACCACAGACAAAGTAGGAGCAAAGGAAAACTGCCGGAAAGCTGTTCAAACATTTTTCTTTAGAAAAACATGGTAGAGTAACAAAGGCACCACTGTAACCATGACATCCTCTTGGCACAACTTCTACAGGATTGAGACTACCATTCCTTCTTTACTGTAATATCCAGAGGTGGAGCAGAGGGAGATGGGTCTGACAGTAAGGACCACAGCTTCATTTGGAAATTACTTGAGGACAAAGTTTCTGTCATGAACCAGGCTTTCAGGACAAACTGAAAGGGATATAATACCTTATTTTCTCTTACTGTACTGTGTTACTGGTAATGTAGATTTAGCAATGAAATACCTGTGAGTTCCCACTGAATTTCCCATAAAATTCAAAACTAAATCAGGTTGTACTTGTTTTTCTTTGCTCCATGTGCTGTAGGAAGCCTCAAATATCAGGAAAAAAATTAATCAATTAAAGGAAGTAAATTAATAAAAATCCCAGAATCTAGTCCTGGAAAGATGGGATCATAATGTCAACAGCAAAAAACCAACTAACAGCTATTCTTTTTCAAAGGTCATGCCTATTATTTTTAGTTACACCAGAAGCATTCATTTCCTACCTGTCACCAAGATTCATCAGAGTGTCCTGGATTTGCCACAGGTTTGGCTATCAGAAAAAAGCTGGAATACTTTGGGGTTTCTCCAAAGTACTCCTCTTCCATCCTCTACTCCTGAAAAATTATCTTTGAAAACATAACACCTTTGGAATCCGTATGTCAACCCTAGTGACTTTACACTGATGGAATTAGCAGCAGCGTATCAGAGAAATAACATTTTGTAAAAAGACTGAGATCAAAAGCAGGATGTGGTGTTTCGTCTCTTCATCCATCCAAATCCTCAATAGCAGCATTCTGCATTTACATTCCAGATGGCACCACAGATCCATGACAAAGCTGTTTGGTTTTTTCCCCTTTCCTGTTATACTATTAACAAGAGATTCATTCAGAACACATAATATTCAAGCAGTTGACATTCTACCCTACGCATCACTTGAGGGAAGTAAGGGTCAGAGACTGGTTTTGCTACATGAAGAAATCACATGGATTTTCTTTATTAGTGTTTTGATTCTCACAAGATCAAGCAGCTTGATCAAGCAAGCTTCAGTTCCAGAAGTGAAGCTTTTCTTCAGGAAAACACATGATTTGATAAGGAACTTTACAACATTTCAGAGTGCACAAGGGCTGGCATTTCTCTTAGGAACTTGACAGACTGCGATAGTGTCTACTTACAGCTTTACACTCATGGATATTTACAGAAACTTCCCTGCATCTCTTTCATCTTTGAAATTCCTATTGAGTTCATCTGGGTTAACTTGCCCAAATTAGCAAGTTTATGCTCCTCACTGTTCATTCTTCCTGTACCTTTTGTTTTCCCCTCGCAAAAATCGTGTTGCTTCAAACTTTTACCAGGTCTGGCAAAACCAACTGATCTGGCATTAATCACAGAATGACAGAGTTTGGAAGGCACCTCTGGAGGTCCTGTGGTCTAACCCCTGCTGCAGCAGAGCCATTTAGAGCTGGTTGTCCATGACTGTGTCCAAATGGCTTTTGCAGATCTCCAGTGGGGGAGACTCGACAAACTCTCTGGGCAACCTGTGCCAGTGCCCAGTCATCCTCACAGAAAAAAGGGTTTCCTGATGTTCAGAGAGCACAGCCTGTGTTTCAGCCCGTGGTCACTGCCTCTGGTCCGGTCTCTAGGCACTACTATGGAAAAATATATAGACTGGTCAGATTTTTGCCGTAATTATGAAAAATACAAGAAACAGCCCCATCCTAGCTAAAAAACATCAATGTGAATACTTTTTATCTAACGTCCTAATGAAATGAATGTTGGTCACTCACACTGTCTGTTCTTTCCTGTGGAAACCCAGGGCACTGGGAATATTTCTCTGTCTGCTCTGGGTGCCCTGACCCCCAGGGGAGCACTGACTTTGACCCTCATTCATGGAGAAAGTCTCTTAGACTTCTAGAATCCACAAAAGTGTGAAATAGATTATAGAGAGTAGTGTAGGTGTTGGTGAGAAATTTAGGTTTTGTGATTTTTAGTATGTTGTGGATGGAAGCAAGATGGAGGGCACAGGGTGTCATCCTGGGCTTCTTCTTCATGCTTCTTCTTCCACGGCTTTGGGTGGCATTTTGTAATTGGGCAGAAATTATGCGCTGTGGGCTCTTCAGGATCAGTTATTGGGTCAAAAGGGAAAATAATCTAGATGTCAGTTCTTAATTGGATAGTTTAGTCTTAAAAGACCTTGTAACAAGAGATTATTGACCATTTTGTGCCTTCTAATGAAAAGCTGCCAAACTCAGAGTAGTGAGACTGTTTTACTGATAAGAAATAATAATAAACACTTGAGTCTGAACATGAATTACTGTCTCAAGTGCCTTCAATGCAGACCCAGAAAAACCAACAACTGGTACCCTCACAACTGGTGCCCCATGAGGAATTTTCTCTTGAGTCTGTCATCCATTTTCACTATATCTAGAGGCCTGTGCACAGCTTCAAAGACAAGTAAAATCTTAAAAGTGTTTAATCCTTCAAACTTAAAAAAATTTGAAGACGGACAGAGAGGCTCAGATTAATGATTCATTAGGACAAATGACAAGCAGAACATGGTTCTTTTATCTCCTTGCTCCTTTGGCAGTAACTAACTGCTGGTATATCACAGTACCCAGATCTCTGAATCAATCACAGACTGCTATTTCTTGCCTGACCTTGTGAATGGAATTACTACAGTGTTAACACAGGCAAAAGCCAGGCTTCATTAGTTCTGCAGCCCATGGGATGTACCCTCTTTTTTTTTTTGCAGTATTTACTTCTCAGTATAGAATTAAACTGTACTTACCTTAATCTAAGACACTCCTGTCACAGGGCAATGAGTTTTGGTCCACATATACTATATTGCACAGTGTTAAAATGGTGCCAAAATAGTGCACAAACAAAGCTATAGTAAATACATGCAAAAATACCAGTCCTCTGTAACAAAACAGGCAGCCTCAGGTGAAAACATGTTTGAAACAGTTTGCCCACTCTAGGAGCTTGTACTTATTGGGCAGGTAAAAAGGTGTTGGGTTGTCTCTCAGAGCACATGTAATTAATCAAGAAATAACAGATTTTTCTGCTGCTTTTTAAGAGGGAAGGATGCAGAAGAAAACGAGAAGTTGTCTCCTTGCCCCTTTCATGCTAATTAATGCATTCAGAAGCTGAACTGAAAGGAATTTAAACTCGTGATAGTCATAAGAGGACAGATCAAAGGAGAAAAAAACAGACCAAGTAAAAGAAAGCTGCATATGCCTTCTGTTAACAGACAGAATACAGGTCTGAAGGAGGTAAGATTTATATATTTTTGTTTTACACAAAGTTTTCAGCTTTGTTTAAAAATTTTCCTTTAGAGGAGGTTTGACTGTCTCTAAGTAAACTCAACATGCTTTATTTCCTTGGCTAGAATTATCTTCAGTAAAGTCATTGTGTTTTCTAATTTACCTGTATAGAGTGGGTAGATAGGTGGGATACAATCAAGTAGGATCTGTTGTTGTGCTCTTCACAGAAACATGATTACGTGTGGATTTCTTCTTCACTATATTTAACTGAATAGATTTTAAACTGTTCAGACAGCTGTGATTGCCACCTTAAGACTGGGAATAAAGATTGTAATATAAATTACAATTTTATTTACAATAAAATAAATTACTACACATCTGAGTTTTAGATTGTTAATTCCCATCTGAAGTTCAACAGATCTCTGAGAGTCTCCAGTGACTGAAAACCTATCCCCTGCGTGTTTACAGGGAATTACAGAAGACAAAACAACTATTTTTAAAATCAATATTATTTTTTTCTTCTAAATAGTTTTTCTTGTCCCAGGAAAATTGCCTTTTTTCCTATATACTAGATTTTGCTTTAGAAATCTGCCATCACTTGCTACCTAAAACAGACCACATCAATTCTGCAAATTCTGTTAACACTCAATTGCAAACACCTTGATGTCAGTGATGATACTAATATGTAGACTATAGTTATGGTTTTGAGCTTTATCCTAAATTGGGACAGTTGGGTGTGTATAGGAATCTACTTGATTCTGAGATACCAGATTATCCTGCCTCTCTAAAATGCGCCCACTAAAACAAAGAAGCTGAAAATATTAAGCTTCAATGGTAACAAATTATTTATCACACTGAACACACTGTGTTTCTACCCTGTAGGTTTGATCAGGACCAACCTCACAAAATGCCCAGAAGATATAACCACCTGGACAGCAACCACTTCAGGAGGGAAAGGACATGTCTATTTTGCAGTGAAGAGTAAAGCATAAATTAAAACCTATGTTAGGCATATAAGCTGGTGAAAGAATTTGCATTGAAAGAAAACCAGAAAATTGTATCAAAAAAATTCACCGTTGTATAGAGATGGAGTGCCTTTTAACTATCTTATAGGTATCTCAATGTTTGTGAAGGGGCAACCCCTTAGAGAGCCATCAATGATAAGAAAAATCAGAATTGCAGAATTCAAGAATCTAGAGTTAAATAATATGATCACAAGTCATCGGCCTTTACATCAGCCTTTAATTCATCAGGTTTATTGAAGTTTATTAAGAATTTACTTTTTAAGCTGTTGCAAAGGTGATCTGTACCCTAAATCTCTAGATTCACAGACCTCTCTTAGGAACCTCAAAGAGACACTCTCTCACCTTAAAGAATAGCAGAAACCCCCCAGAGAAATGGTTAAAAAAAGAGCAAAAGACATCAGTGCCATACAAACACGTGTCCCAAATTGCTTCTGGCAAATATTTTTTATCTTTGAATTACAATTAAATATGTTTGGTCTGGATTATTAGAGACACCACCCGACTGGTGATGTTTTACTATATAAGGCAAGTAATTCCATTGTGCTTGGGATATCTGTATGTGAATTGTCCTAGTACTGGCTTACTGGGCCCCAAACTTAATGACTTGTTGCAAACACTAATACTGCAAGATAGCTGCTCCTCCATCAGCCCTGGCAAAAAGAATAAACAAAGGGGAAAGCTCTTTAATAGTCCATCCAAAGCAGTTCAGTTTGGATGAAAAAAAAAAAAAAAAAAGCTGGCTAGTTGTGTTTCAGCACTTGAAACTAGGCATGCTCAACTCTAACTGCTGTTAATTCTAGTAGCTGCATTTGTAAGTAGTTTTTTCTAGATATGCAAAAGTGACCCTCTCCATCCAGTACCAGAAGTATTCTAGATATGAGCCCAGATTCCTAGCAGCACAACTTCAGTTTTAACTGGAATGGCAAGAAATTGCACACACCCTTTCCATACTAGCCTCTGAGTAGTTAGGGAAGGAGTTAGAGATGGCAAATGTGCAGTCAGAAGTACCAGCTCCAGAAACACATTCTGGGGTTTTTCTACCAAATTTGCCCTAAACCACAACAGGGGGCATACAGGCTAAAGGACAGCTAAAACAACACAACATGTGACAAGCAAAGAAGTCTAAAAATTGTAGAGGGCACCAGTTGCCTGGAGTAGTCCTTCTCCAAGTTTCAACTGTGCTGCCGAGAGTAGGAAAACCAGTGGAGCCACCTCACAACTTTGGCTGTATCAGAAAGTGACTGCTGTGAGCTCTGTGTATGTTTAGAATGGGTTTATCCTGATTCACATAGCAATTTGTACCCATACTCTTTTCCCTTTAATCATTTCATATATTCTTCTGTTCTGAACAGGGAAAAAACAAAAAAAATGGGGAATGAATTCAGTATTTCTAGCAGGGAGGATATTAACACCTAAAGGAAGGCTTTTTTGTGACTGGAAATTTGAAATTACTTTGTCAGCTTGCTTTTTGATGTAAAGTGGGAAAAGTGCTGCTTCTGCCAAGTGCTCAGTAAGCAGTGAGGGAAGGGTGTTTTACAGCACAATTTGCAAAGCACATTTTCTCTAAAATGACCCAGTGACGCCAACAGTAAACCTACTATGTCATGCAAGAACGAAATCCTCATAGAGCTCTTTATGAATAATTAAAAGTTTCTTACTCATGGTTTTAAGGTTGCAACGTGTTTTATGCATCAAAAAACCGCTTCCTTCATTAGAAGTTGTTGCAATATGATGCAATTAGGATACATTTTAAATACTTGCTGCCCAAAGAAATTTAGCAAAGAAACATGAGCTGCATCATTGCAGATGTGGCATTTAATTTAATTCACATTCACTTGCAAAATCACAATGCTGTGATTTGAGAGACTTACAGACAGGTATGTTTTCGGAATTAGTAGCCACTGGTAGATAATTATTTTCAAATAAATATATTTTTAAAATGTTTAAGAACTTGGTAGAGAAATTAGCTAACAGCTAAATCTATAGAAGCTAAATGACTAAATGAAGTTATTGATACTTTGCCTATTTTCTGAGGTAAATTCTGCTCCATGGCTTCCTCTTGATAAAATGTTGCTGATGCAAACTTTTGGTCTAACCATACTTGCTCCTGGGAGGATGCATCTAGTTGTGGTGCAAATTTTGTTTTGCTTTCCCAACAGAGCTCTGGGTATTGGACTTTTCATTTTGGTGCTGGCAATTTTACTTGCCTTTGGCTGCTGGTATTACAAAAGACGTAGTGGCTACAAAAGTCTGCGGGTAAGTGTGGCAGCTCTTTTTCTCTCATGCTATTATTCTGACAGCAATTCCCTTGATTTGCATGACAAGAATGCAGAGAACATCGAATCTGTAACAGGACATCACTATTTCAAGCAGTATTTACACTGACATATGTCACAGACAAAACCACATATGAAACACAACCTGCCCCAAAGAACAAGCAAGTCAGACAAAGGGGTAAGAGGAACCAGAAGCAAAGGAACACGAAACCAGTCGCCCAACTTTGCACAACACTTCAGTAAAAAATTTATCTGTAAATTTTGTAAGATCAGTAAAAAAAATTATTTGTAGAAAGCATTGTCTTTATATTTACACAAAACAAAGAGACATTCCCTTTCATTTAAATAAAAGTAATATATTCACTGTTCATAAGATTTACCCCTAAATAAGGGGTAAATTAGAGTAAATCTAGGAAGAAGAGAAGAAAAATAATTGTTACAAGTAGGTAAATATGGTCACCTATGGGTTATGTGAGATTCATCCATACAAAATTCGCCTTGCAGTTTTAAGATTTACAAAAAAGTGGGACGAGTTTGAGATTTGTTTTCTAAAGACTACTTTAAAAATATTTTCATTTGTGTCTTCTTAGAAGCTATTTTTTAAAAAAGGTACAATCTGTCTCATAACAACTGCGGTTAGATGTTCCAAAGCTTTATTTTTTAAGTTTTGCTCCATCTATTATGAAAGGGAAGTATTTTTTAATTTTTAAAGTGAAAACTTGTTATGGTTTAACCCCAGACAGCAATTAATCACTGTGTAGACACTTGCTTATTTTCCACTGCCACCCTGGTGTGGAGGAGAATAGGAAAAAAAAGGTGAACTTCATGGGTTAAATAAGAACAGCTCAGTAATTGAAACAAAATATAATCATCTACTACTAATGATCATCATAATGAAAAGGTGAAAAAGAGAGGACTAAAACCCCAAAGGAACAAGTGATGCTCAAAACATTTTCTCACACCACCCCCAACTGATGTCCATCTCATTCCTGAGCAGCAATCAGCCCCTCCCAGCCAAATCCCTTATTTTTATACTGAGCAATGATGTTCTCCAGTGCGGAATGTCCCTTTGGCTAGTCCAGGTCAGGTGTCCCAGCCATGAGCCCTCCCTGTTTCTCGTGCATCCTCTCTGTGGCAGAGCAAGAGCTACTGAACAAAAACCAAATAATCATTGTGTTACCAGCATTAGTCTCATAATGAATCCAAACCTAAGCACTGTACCAGCTGTTTAAAAGAAAATGAACTCTACTCCAGCTGAAACCAAGACAAAACTTCAGGCAAATACGTGTTTTACGGTATCTTTTAGTTAACCTAATATTTTGAAGAAGGTGTAAGTAACTATTTTGGGACTAAAAAACCAGCAAAAGTCTCATCTAAATCAGCAAATCCATTTCCTTGCTGTTCCTGGTAACTTTATCTCAGTCTCTTTCTATCCAATTATCCAGTTATCTATCCAATACATATATCAACTGGTGGAATACCTAAAAGCTGAACTTTCATAGTGAAATGTTGCAAAAAATGAAGGTAATTCTCAAAAAAACCCCTTCAAAAATCAAACCAAATGCCTGTTTTGTATATCCTTGCAAAAAGCATAATCTGTTTTTTAATTCCTTCTCATGAGAGATTTCTACTTTCTGGTTTTGAAAATAATTTTTTTCTTAGGCTCTTTCTGGCTAGGGCAGAACTGGTACAGAATGTATACAAAAGAAATGCTGAAAAATGGAAAACAAAAAGGTTTGGGATTAAGGAAAGAAATAGCTGGCATAAAAAATGGGAGACATTTGGGTACATGAGATGTCAGTTCCTGCATCAGTCTGAAAAATGCAGTACTTATTTTTCTGTCAACATAGTTGGATTACACACGAGAGAGAGCATATGTCTCAGCAGAGACAGCAAAAAGTGTTAGGTGAGGTATCTTTCTTACTTGCATTGTGTCTAATCCCAGATTCTAATACATACTGTATATGTGCTGTCAAATTTTGCTCCAACTTCACAATCTCTTCTTCCTTTCACCTCCCCCATATTTCTTTATAATCTGTCACAGAGCAAAAGCTCTACTGTGAGCACAATGCGAAACGTGGTAGGTGAGGGAGAAATACTGGACTGCAAAATGGCTCTGCAGGACTACAGAGACTTTAATTCTGTGGTAAGTTGCAAGTCAAGACCTCACTTAAAACTGAGTACGACGTGGTGAGATAATATTATTAAACAGACACTTGATGATTTCTCCCATGGTGTATTCTCTCATACTTTGAGTCTTCAATGCTTCAATATCAACTTAGAAAGTAGTATTTGGAAAAATATGTACTGTAAAAAACTAAAAAAAAATTACATCTACTATTTAGAATGCTTACTTTAAAGTTATTGTCTTCAATTTATATTTGTTCGTAAGTTGTATGATTATTTTGCAATCTATTAGAATGATGCAACACCTGAATGCTGAAATATACTGAAAAACCCCAAACATCTCCCTAACTGATTTTCTGCCATTCAGACAAACAACAAATAAATTGTGTCTGTACACACTATACTCTGATAAGCATTATCAGAGAATATTATAAAACTTCAATGTGTTAGCTCTTCTAATCATTACAGAAAGATGATTATATTTAAAGTTTCAATTTTCAAATTGAAAATTAAGGTAAATTAAGTGATAAGTATATAAAGGGGTGTGTTTAAATTGCTTTACAATTGAGAAGAGGCTAACCTCAAACATTTAAAATAAGCTGCTCAAATTTTTACCACTAGAAATACAACAATATGCCTGCATCAAGACTCTTAAAACCTTCAATATTTGTCTGAATTATCAATCTAAAACCACCCCATATATATAAGAAAATTATTCCTGCCTTTTTAACATAAAAAATTTTCTCTTTGGATGAACTTTAGCAATAAAGTGAATGTGATGCAAAAACCAGGTAACATACCACCAAAAAGTAACCCTAAAAAATAGACACCGTGAATGAGCTCGGCTTCTTTAAGTCATAGAACTGTCTCTAATATGGTGGTAAATAGCTTGCTGTGTGTTTAATGTCATTTTCTTGTCATTTTCCTTATAACTCAATTGGGATTTATTTTTGATCTTTCACAACCATTTTCCTTACCATAGGTACCTGATGCCCCACCAGCTTATGACAAAATTGCTGCAGATCAGTCACCACCGCCTTATTCACCATGATAACATGAAATTTGAAACCGTAAACATACTGATTTCATTTACTATGCTTGCTCTTTATTTCCTGTATGTGCTTAATTTCCTTAAAGCTACAATCACACAAAAGAAAAAATCATGTCTTCATTAGCAGTTGCTGAAAACTATTCCTCCCTAATTTACAGAACTGGTCCTTGAAATGCCTTAATAAATCTGAATGTGCTTTTGTTTTAAGCTTTTTGCTTCTTGCAGTCACATTAATATATTATGGTCTGGTCATCTTGAATCCTTCACAGGTCTACATAGATCTTTAGTGACACTATTCAATATCAATCAGAGTAAAAAGTGACAGCATCTTTGTCTTCTTCTTTCCCTTTCTTTAAAAAAATAACAAAAAGCCCCCAAAAACCAAAACAAGAACAGACACACGCACAAAAAACCCACCAAAAACCAAAACCAAAAAACCCCAAACAACTATTCCTTAGAATGTAATGTAAAAGAATCTGTCACAAAATGAGCCAAACCATTTGACTACATGTCCTCTTACAAACTGTTTTCCTCACCAGCAGTTTTAAAATCTACTTCCAAAAAGTGACTATGTTTTACAACACACTTTAACTTCACACCACTTGTTTATGTACCTGTAATGAATTAATTCCTTATAAAACACAATCAACCTAGGCAACTTGGAGTCCATATTATTTCATACTGCAATGGATATAATGACATCATCTTCCATTTCCTTATGGCAGTCATGTGAGAGAGCAAAAGAACTTTGTAAATTTGAAGACTTACATGTAACTTCTTTCTAATATGATGAAACTATATAAGAAAATGCACAAAAACATGTTTCTTGAAGAATACAGCAGACTCCTAGATATTAATTTCCCAAGCTTGCCGGAACACTAGCAGTAATAAAAAACTAATGATTTTGATATGCATAAACTGGCTAAATACATTTGATAGTTACTGTTTACTCAGCCTTTTGTTATTGCTTGCTTGCCAGATGATTACTTAAGATTATATGCAGATCAATAAATTTATACACAAGGCCTAATATCTCACAGGAGGCAGCTAGAGTGGTACAACATTAATTAAAATCAAAAGTAGTTACAGAAGAAAACTGATTTCATAAAGCAATTATTAACTATTATTAGTAAAGAATCTAGTTCTTTGTCATGAAATATGCAAATACAAACACATTAAAACAAAATAAGTTTTCAACATAAGGCACGGGTTACTTGCCTAACATAAACTCCATTTATGTGGACAAATAATAAATATGGGTTTTTTGAAATGTTTCTTCTGTAATAAAAATGTTTCATGTAGATTAGTTAAAATTGTTGAAAGGTAATAAATATCAGTAATTGCTGTGAAAGGTTATAATCCATCCATATGTCTTTACAAACTTAGTTTATATATTTATTTAAAAACTTAAGAGACTTATTTTTGATTTTTAACCTAAAAAGCTGCTTACCATTGTCATTTCCAATATCCACCTGGCAGGAAAAAAACTGTGGAATTATTTAGCAACAGGGAGAAGAATACACAGGAAAACATAAAAAACGCCATCTTAAAGCTAGTAAGCACTAGAGATGTCGAACACAATGGCCAACTAATTTTCTTGCAGGACTGGTAAGCTAAAGCTTGGCACTGATATCTTTAGCAGCTCAGCACTCGGCATTTCTCTACTCTCAGCAGCTTCCTTTCAAAAGACTGTAGCACTACAGTGGAATAGAACTGACATATGCAGTCATTTTCTCATGTCTGAGAAAAAAATCAATTAAAAAATTAGTAGATATTATTTACTGTGAAGAAGTGCTTAGAGTTCAAAAAGCTTTACTTGATTGCACACATTTTAAGTAGTGTCAGAATTAAATATATTACCAGATGTTGCAAAAGCTCATGAAGAAGTTAACACTGATTAAGTAGAAATATTAATTTGTTTGTGGGACTGTGTAAGGCAAAATTGTTAAACCTCCTCAGCAGCTAGAACTGAAACAATTAAACTTTGAGCTGAATTTATAGATACTTTAAGGATAGATAAGCCCTCCTGGAAACGTATCCTTAGTTTTCAGAAAGCTGTCTCCTTTTTTCTCTTGGTGAAAGTTGTATTTTTACTTTATAGACACAGTCAGACAACGGTCTCAGATATAAGTGCATTAAAATAAGAGCATGAAATAGAGCTTCACAGAGTACTCAAATAGTTGTAAACTTCATTACTCATGTTGAATGCCATTCTAGATTCCATTTTTCAAATCTGGCTCTATACCCGGTGATGGTACATGGCAGAGTCTGCTGCTGACCCATTAAAACAAAGAAACACTGATACAAGATAGGTCAGATCTTGAAAACAAGAGACCTGTAATTGCCAAAGTTGCATGATGCAAGAATTGGTACTTTCTGTATTGCACTCAATAACACTGCACTTTACCAAAGACTAGTTAAAACATTCCAGGACACCTGCTCCTTTAAAGAGAAATGCACAGAAGTGTTTAACTACTGTACATGGAGAACATGGTGTAGGGTGGGTCTTCAACCTTCCTGTAAAGTCCTTCAGATTAGACAATTATATGACCCCAGCAACTGGTCATCAAAATTTGGATTCATAATTTCTTTAGTTTGGTCATGTATGTAATAGAGAGGATATAAAAGTCAAAGACCTTCTGTTCTTCTGGTTTTTACCCTCTTTGCAATCAGGCCGCTATCAGATGCCTAGTATTACAACTATAATTTTGAACAAACATGATATTTGTGCTTCATTTTCTTCCATCAAAAAAAGCTAATTAAGAAATTCATGGGTAATTTGAGTTTTTCCCCAGAATGCTCATGAAGAGGTGGCTGGTCATAGCTGGAGAATGATGCTCTGCTTGCTGATTATCTGCAATATCAGAGCAGCAGACACACTGTAATTACAGCTTATCTGTACAAGAGTATCTTAGGAACTTCTCCATACCCATGCATGGAACCCTGACATAGATGCAGAAACACTTCAAAAACAGACCCCTTACTAATATAATGTGTTTTGGCCAGATTGGTAAATTAGAATGGCAATAGTAGTTACACTGTCTGTGTTTGGATTCCTGGTATGATCCTGTTGGAGCATCTACTTTCTAATGCAGTTACAAGCTTCAACATAGGCTTCAAATATATTGAACAAGGGTAAAATGCAGCAGGTCCCAGGAGTTCAATCTTCCTGGCATACTACACCATGCAGCAAAACACCCTCTTGAGCAAAGAGTCAAAGGGTATAGTCTATACATGTCAGAAAGTTATCATAAAAGAAAGTACCACGAACCTTCCTTAGGAAGTGCTTGCTTTGTTAAAGTCTCACTAGTCTAGTGTAAATGACTGGCATTTGGAGCTGGTTGCTAGGAGAATCCAGTGACATTCACCTCAGCAATGTCCTTTGACTTCTGCTACAGCTGGGGATGTATGTATATTATCTTGGCCCTAAGAACTGTATTCATATAAGGCATATTGCTTGTAATTTTTCAGTGATATATTTTGATTCATTTTTATGTCTGATGTCCATGTACTCACATGACATAAGACTACATTTTTTGCCTTTAAAAGTAAACTTCTTTTCACTTCTTATGTAAAGGAAAAATGTTAATGAATTTCTTTGTCTTTGAGAAGTAGCATTTTTGCACTTGTATTTTCTGTTGACTATTAAACTGTGTAACAAGGCTGAAAGGTTGTTGTGTGTTCATGCCATTTCATTAAATATATTTTACCACCCATTAGAGCTGAAAAGTGCTTGAAAATTTCCAGTGTTATCTTTTGGACATGGGTCTGCGCTAAATTTTCCCCGCAGTAATAGAGGCAAACTAGCAGCAATACAAAGTTTAAAAAGCTATCTACTGGTATTATCTAAACATCCCATATATGCTGCCAGCTAAAATCCAGCACTTGTGCACTTTTTGGAATTAACTCTCCATATTTTGCATCCTTAGAGAACCTCAAATTTTTACATTACTTCTTTTACACAAAAAGTATTTGACTCAAAGGCAGCAGCCTTAGATTTCTAATGAACAGAATGCTTCCCTTGCTGCCAAAATCCAGCTCTTCTAGATGGTCTGTCCACGTAGATTTTACTCTTGTGCCAACACAAAAGACTACATTTCTGGGGGTAGTGGTGTTCTGAATTGCCTTGTGCTCACAGCAATATGAAGAAGAAAGGCTCATCCATGTTATCCTCATCCACCACGAACCATCTCTCAAATCCCACTGGATCGCAACTCTCACAGTGGAACAGACTGCCCAGAGAGGTTGTGGAGTCCTCTCAGTGGAAATATTCAAGAACCATCTGGAGCAATCCTGTGCAATGTGCTCTGGGATGATCCTGCTTGAGCAGGGAGATTGGATGAGGTGATCTGCTGCGGTGCCTTCCAACCTAACCCATTCTCTGCTTCTGTGTTTCTATGACATTTATTCATCAAAAAAAGAACCAGAGACTACTGGGCCATATTTAACTAGAAAAAAAAGGACAGAAGTTATAATCCATTGTGACAACACTATTGACATTAAAGGTCACAGTAAGTGCCTCCTCTTGTTTCCCCAGAAAGCTCGCCGCATGGGATAGCTGCAAACTTCAGTCTTGGTGGATTAACATGAGTGAAAATCTGAACAATGCTTAAGCAACACATGTGCCTTCACATTTCCAAACCATTTTAGTACAGCCTCAATTAGATGTTTGGACCACAAGGTTTATTTGCTCTTTTCCTGAGAGATACATCACATGAGTTAAAATCAGTACAAAAAAAGAGTGATGGCCTAATATAAATACTTCAGTCTTTCAATACTGATTTTGTGAAGTTTTTTCTCTGGACAGGAGAAAAAGAATTCTCTGCGGCACGTTTGCTATGTTCTCTGCATACACAGAAAAGCAGCCTTCTTTCTTCACAGTTCTTTTTTTCATTTACCTTACCATCATCTTGTAGCTATAAGGGGAAAGATCTGACTCATTTTTGTTGAAAATAAATTTCTTAAGAAAAAGGTGTCATCTTCCAAGTTCTATCAATTTGTCCTTTCCCACTCACCTTGGCAAAAGTAATTGATTTCTTTTTCTCCATAGCCCCATGTACACCTCAAGTAACTCATTGCTTCTGAGATTCTGAAGCAAAACAGCGGCACTTTTTAGACATAGTTCAGTGCTAGATTTGATTCTGCAGTTGTTTGCAGGAGGAATTTTAGGATGGTTATCTGGAAGCTATAAAAAAGAAAAACCTTAGAACTGCTTCAGAATTTGCATTAAAACAAAAAAATCATATGGTAAGTGGGACTATTCCCTGACATTAATATCCTGTAGAGAAATCTTTGCAAGGATTTAAAGGTGTCAGATGTCTATTTTGTTATAAATTACTCCTATTTCTCTATCTCCAGAAAACTCAACCTGAACATTTTTGGTATCAACACAGATTTAAGGAGCTTGTCTTTCTTACATTCATAATTCCCAGGATATACAGCCCACACGATCTTCACTTCCTGGATTTTGGCCCCATTAACAACTTCAGTCCACTCCTCATTCAAACCTTCTGCCATTGAACACAAATTCATGCATTGCTTCTTATAATGGATAAGTAGTTTTATGCTTTTCTATCACTGTTATTGCTGCTCTGCCTCTCTGAATTACTGCTCACATTTTCGCAGTACCTGATTTTTTGGCTGCAAAATCTGCCCTTTCATGTCACAGACAAGCTCAGGCTGAGTTCATACAATTTTCCTGGAATTACTGTTGACGCTGTGTATAAATACTGGGAAAATTAACTCACACTTGATCTATTTCTTAATTCTTTCCACTAAGCATTGCCTACTGGCCATTAAGTGAGTGAAACACCCAGTCCAAGATGCAGTTAATACATGGATAGGTCTGCTGCGCCAGCCACCTCACTTGCATTTCATGTGCCTAAGTAGGAAATTCACTTTCAGACATGGGCTCTCTTTTAAAAAATGTATTGTTTTTCCATTAATTTCTTAGGCCATGGAGAAGGGAAATACTTCAGATAGGCCTCTCCCACTTCTTGTTCTTCTATGATCACATTGCAAAAAGCACTCTATTGGCAAGAACAATATTTTGAAGGCATAACGTAGTTGAACTGTAGAATACTGTCCAGACAAGCCTCAAACAAACTACTGCCATTTTAGTATTGGTGTGTTGCTAATATGAATTGTAAATATTCTTTAAAAATACATGCAATTCCTCCTTCTCAGTAGTAAAAAAATTATTATAATACTAAAATACCAGCTTTTTATATTGTGTAAATGGAATCCATCATGATACTACTCTTCCTTTATTATAAGGAAGACACCTTGTGACTACATAGTAATACCCAGTCACTAATTCCTTGGTTATTCAATTTCACTGCTGCATGTGATTAAAAAAAAGAATGAGCAATGATTCCATAAATAGCAGCATGTTATGAAGGCAGATCTCAATGTATATGTTGCTACCTGATGGCAATGAACAATTGACAGCCAAAATAGTCTGATTTTATCCTTATTTATTCGTTCTTGTATATTTATACTTGAGATGGAATCTATATGAACAACTAGTTAAATAAGTATATCGTCTTCTTTTTATGACATTGGCATTAAAAAGCAAAGTTCTAAAGCCTGAAGACAATAAAAAAATCACAATTGTTTCTTTACTATCTTACTTCTCTTTGCTATTTAATTTTTATAGATGCTATTTGTCAATGTTCCTCACATTCTTGAAAACAATTGCATTTTCCAAATATTTTCTTCATTGTAAAAAGTGAGAATTGGGGAAGATAAAGCAGCAATCTAGGTGTCTAACCTTTAATTATGGATGGGATGCTGGAAGGAGTCAGGGGACCAAGGATTCTACTCCCAGTTTCTCCATGTTGCTATGAGAACTCAGAACATCATTGTCTTCATCTGCAAAAGGTCGGAAATCATATTTATGCACATTTTAATGGACCTTCTGTGTAACAAACAATTTCAAGAAATCTTATAAGCAATAAATACATTTTCTTTGCATTACCTTTACATACCATTTTTTTAACGTGCTTAGTTCAGCTGAGATTGTAATAAAAGATACTGTAAGGACACCAAATTTCTGAAGAATTCCTGGACCAGTCATATATGAAACAATGAACTACCCTGGTTTCCAAGTTTACTCAAGACATTCAGGTGTGATTACTGACTAGACAATTCCATAGTTTGAGAAAATAGACCAAGATTTAACAAGATTTTTAGGTTTGCTTTTATGCCGCTGTAGTTTCAAGGAATTTTTTTTAAATAATATTGCTCTTTGTCACATTTACAAAGTGGCTTCTTCAAGAACTAAAAAATCCTTATCTGGATGCCCATGTGTATAAAATGACCATATACAGATTTTATCTTATATCCTATGCACAAAATCAATGAGATTTAAAAAGCATCATGTTGAAAGTCATTACAGCAGTTTGCCCTTTTACATCTTCAAGAGACATAAAACCAAGAAAAATAGGAACAGAGAGTGACAGACTTGCAGTGGTTTCAATAACCTGTTTTAAAGATCATGTTTTTACAGCTAAAACATTCTGCAAGTGGTATAGATTTATTGGATGAATTAAGTTGACACTGACGTGAAGTTGGTTTACAGTTCATATTTCTATGAAAAAGTTAGTACAAGGCTTAATAATAGCCAGAAACCAACCCACAAACACTGAAATAATCATTATAAAGAAAACTCATCAACACACTGCTGAATGGGACCTTTAGAACATGCACTCTTCTGATACCACATCTCAAGGATACGGTAAAATTGAAAAGGTATACACAGCAATGACAGCAATTGATTACTTCCATGAAAGAAATAATTGAATTCACGACTTCTCTTTATTCTAGAAAAGAGACAACCAACATGGCAAAGGTCTACATAGGCCATATGGGAAAACAGCAAAGAGCAAAGGCTCATTTTATCTTACAATATAAATATTATTTGCATCAAATGAAACTAACAGGTGCCAGGTTTGAAAACCATTAAGGAGATTTATTTACTAACTCTTTATCACTGGATGCTGTGGATGGCAATAGTCTTTTTACATACTTCCAAGAATTCTTGAAAGGATTGGTGTATTTCATCAAGAGAAATACGCTGAAAGCTATTAAATAGGAAAAAAAAATCACAGCTGTGTGAGGAATACTCTGGCTCACAGATAAGTGGATACTAAAAGAGTATTCAGACCTGGTTTTGTGCTCTTTTGGAATGTTACTGTTGAGTGCTTTAAGAGACTAGGTGATGCTGGGATTGATGGCCATCATAATAGGATAGATGGATCTTAAGTCTGATGCAGCATTATTAATCTTATTTTTCTTACTATTTTGAGTCAGTGAACTCATCTGAGGTGCAGCTTAGAGAGAGCAATCTACAAGAGTTAAGTTTTTGTGAGCACCTCTGGCCATTCTATTCAAAGGAAACACTCCTAACACAACAAACATTCATGCTTCAATAAAAATTAATTTACTTTAAAATTAATTTGGGCTACTAAAGTTCTGCACTACCACAAAGTATAAGCAAAACCAACCATGAACCACACGTACTGTGCTAGCACATACTGTGCCCTACAAATGCTAGCTTTTAGTATACTGACCTACTCCCATGCGACATACTAGTTTCTCGTCACTCACTTACCAGGCGAATTTTTGCTTCCCTTTTCACATTAAACTCTTTGCCATGTTATACAGTGAAATCAGCATAGATTTGAATGATTTGGCAGAAACACTTGGTTTGAAGAAGTACTTCTAAAACCCCTAAGAATTGTCAAATATAATTGCTTCTAGGGTGACAGAACCCCTATGAGAAAATGGTAGCACACACATGGAGGTTTGAACAATGAAGCAAAATTAATGTAATTTCCTACTCATAGCAAAGCAAAACTATTGTGCAGAACATGTCCATTCAGGTAAATAGAAGGATGTAATTCAGAATATTCAAAGTCATTAGTAAACCTAGAATTTTGCATGTAATATAGTGTTTGAATATTGTATACAATATCAGAGGGTGTTCAAAAGCAAGGCATTTTACAAGCCCTGAAATGTTGAACATGTTTTCTTAAAAGGCTGATTTATACATCTATGTTTATATGTTTCATTAAATATCTTTTTAATTTCAAGTCAAGATGCAGGCAGTTATGTTTTTTCATTGTGCCTGTGAATATAATCTACTTTTTTACAGTTCTTTTTGTGCTACTGGTAGCACTATCCATTTGGTGTGCAAAAGGTACATAGCAAATTGTCAACGGGTATTTACGTTTACTTGAAAAAAAGCCTTATCTCTGACTGACATTCATACTATCAGAAAAGAGTATTGAGAATAGGAATTTTATTCACAAAAATTACCAAAATTTGGTTTTACATAATGAATGTTGCAAGCCCATTACATAGCAATCTCAAGTCTTTTTCCAGTAGGATTTGGAATGTGAACATATGTCTGAGAATAAAAATCCATGAAAACTGTAATCAAACTAATCAAGTTTCTCATGTTGTAAAGTTTATGTCTGCCAAATTATAAAATATTTATGAAAATCATAAAATACTGCCATATTAAATCAGAAAAATTCTTGGAAATCATTCAAGCAAGTTACTTGAGTCCTGAGTTCCTAAATTCAGCCTTTCTAACTTTTCTCTTTATTAGAATTATAGCATAAATCTTTCCATTACATTAGCACACAGAAAAATGTCATGCAAGAATTTTTTCTCCATCAAGAACAACTTCAATACTAGAACCTAGTCTTGAGCTTTCCAAACAATGTAGACAACTCACTCTACAGTAAACATAAATTAGAAAAAAGGAAAAAACAATCTTTGCAAGAGAAAACAAAAAAAGCAAGTCCCAAGGTTCAACCAGTGAAATGGAAATAAAATGAGTTGCTGGTACATATGGGTAAAATGTCCATGAAGAAACTGCCATTCTCTGCCATATCCCTGTGTTGGAAAGGTCACCTGCAGCATTCAACTGTAAAATGCAGTCAGACTTAAAAATCCTTAGTACTGTAAACTCTACAAGGGCATGCAGACACCCTTAGTACCAGGTATCTTTAAAATCAATTATAAAACACCTTCATGAGAAGTAGGAAAATTGTAGCAGGTAGCTTTTTCTGAATTTAAACAAACCTTCTTTCATTCCAAAACTGACAGCTTCCATCTTTCCCAGCTCTGAGATAAGATGGAGATTTCTGATCCAGAAAGATGCAATTTCCCAATAAATCCTTTTAATTAGTGCAAAAGGAAAGGCTCCTAGGGAAGGCACAAGCCTTTCTTCCCTCCAGTTTCCCAGAACTTCAGCTAAATAGCTATCAGGTTACTTTTCAGAACATTTTAAACAGCAGCTGACAGAGGCAGTAAGATGTGGTCCTGTTCTTCAACTCAACATCTGAACTGTAAAACTGTGTACAGCAAAAGGGGAAGGGAAGTAGAAAAGTCAACAGGATGAAAGCAAAGGTTGAAGCTTCATTTTTATGAAACTCAGTCTACAAACACAGCTAAATACAGATATGTAAGCTTTTATCCCCTTTGTCATAGCTATTTAAAAGGCAACTATCATTCGTAAGCTCTTCTGAAATCCTCTCTTCTAGTTTCTAAAAAACCCAAACCAACAAACTCCACAAAAAATCCAACACATACGAAGACAACAATTCTAAAATACCATCTTCCATAAGATAAGATGGGCACCTTTTCTCTATATGCAAAATCACAAAAGATACAAAAAACTTATCTCCATGAGCAGGCAGCTGTGAATTCAGCAGATCTGCAGAAAACAACCCAGAGGTTTTATCAGATCAAATGCTGAAACTAAGCCAATAAATAGTGAATACACTGTATAAAAAGGGAAGGTTTATGCAATATGTAAATTATCCCCATTCAAAGTACTAATAAAGCTTCTTTTAATCTTGTATGATGTTTTAGGACTGTCCTTCCAGATAGACCACTTATAAGCCAAAGAAAACATACAGAGCTAGAAAGCATGACCAGTGAAAAAAAATGGGTAGTTGTTATGGCTAGATGGAAGATTAGTGAGTGGCCTTGTTACAGTTACCAGATAATGTGGAAATACATACAAGGCTGTAAAACAGAGAACAATGAATTGTCCAACAGATCTTTGAGCTTTAAGACAAAGCATGGCAGTCCTTAAGAGCAATCAGTGTGATTTAGACTGGTGTATAGAAAGTCATTTGTAGTCTTACCATTTCACTCTAGTTATTTAGACAATATAACCAAACCATTAAGAATGGATGAAGTATGGGTTATCCTGCCCTATATCATGAGGAATAAGGAGGCCTGCCTTCCAAATCCTGTCAAATCACATGAAATGTAAAATCAGAGAAGAACAGAAGAGATTAAATAATTTCATTCTACCATACACCAAAAGAAAGATATATATGTATGTATGTATTCTCCCATGGTGTAACAGATACACATATTTTTAACTACTGCCAACACAAAGCAGTACAGCAACTTGATTTATTACATGCAGATACTTCTGCATTGTTGCTAAACAGTACACTGGTCCAAAGTTACTAAAATACTTAAAAAACTATACATTATGTAAACAAAACATAAATAAAACAGCATAGTTCTTTGTACATATTATTTAGTACAGGTTTTTAGGAGTTCAGGAATATGTACAATTCTATACTGTAGATTGCATTTTTACAATGCATAATTTTTTTTTAAAGAAACAAGTCAAAAATAAATTTGACAAATTAAAAGGAGATATATACTGTCATAAACACACTGGCAAACAGTCCATAGTGTAAGATGGAACACGTGCAAATTGTGAGATTTCTCCAAACTGTTAAATGAATTAATTGGTCATCTCTGAGCCTTTTACTAGAGAACTTTCTGAAAACTTCTGACAAACTAAAATTTTTCTTTCTCCACATCCCCACAGGTAAACAGGTAAGAACTGTAACCTTGTTAATGTTGAGCAAACCAATTGTTTAAAACATTGTATGAAATTTTTCAATAGTTAACAACTTCCAAAGTCTGAAGAATGCCCCAGAATTTCAAAGTGGCTCATGTGCAGTAAATTCAGGGTGCAGCTTTGTCAGGTTTATCAAGGCAAGATGACTGAGATGCAGGGAAGACCGCAGTAGCGTTTCTGCTTGTGGAACTAACAACAGGAAGCAGTGATGAACACAGGGAAGGAACTTTTGGTGCTGAAGTATTTAGAGCATTCAGTATGGCTCCCTCTGGACTGACCAACAGTTTTTTGATAGAACCATCTAGCTGAAACACTGATGTGTTGCTTGCTAAATGAGAATTCGGAGGATGAACAGCAGAAACAGAAGATGCAGCTACATTAATGGGAGACTTCGTCACTGAAGATACAGACAGAGTTACTGCAGGCAGTGGAGTACATGAGCTAGCTGGAGTACCAAATATCTGAGGTGTTGCATGTACGATGGGTAAAGAATCTGCAGCTCCAAAGGAGTTCACAATTTTTGTAGAGCTTTTCAGAGGATGTTTTGGTATTTGCCAACTTAATGAATGACTTGGTGCTAGGATGATTTTTGAGGTTATTGGATTAACAGTTGGTACACCTTGAGGCTCTTGACCATGGTTAATTGTTAAAGGAGTCTGTTTTGTATTACAGGAGAGAAGAAGAACATGGCTACCAGCTCCAAGGCCTTGTAGTGGAACAACAAAGCGAGTACCATTAATCATTATCTGAGTTCCAGGCGCCAAAGGCATACAAGTGTTAATGACTATTTTCTGTTGAGTGGAAGGTTCATTCAACGGAATTCCTCCTGTTTTGCTTGTTACAGGGGGCGAAGCTTCAGACATCTGAACAGAAGCACAAGCATAATCTTGACTTTGTTTCTCTGTACTAGGAGGCACCTGCTGGCATTGTAGGGCGGAAAGACTGGGAAAACTAATTACTTCACCTGTATTTGGTGATAGAGGGGGCAACACACTCTGAGGTTTGTGAATAGCTGCATGACTTGACACAGCAGCTGAAATTCCTGATGACTGAAACTGAACCAGTGTGGGCAACTGTCTTTTTGGTACTGGAAGAGGAGCTGGCACTGCTGCCAATTGAGGAACTGTATGTAACACCTTGTGGGGGGTGGCTGCAGGTCCAGGCAAGGTAATGACTGGAAATTGCAGAGCAGATGCTAAGTTTTGTGGGGATACTGTTGGCTGTGTTGAAATCAGCACAGATGAAGCAAGATGGCCTGTCTTCACAGTTGATATACCCACAGTATTTCCAATATTTGATGTACAAAGTCGATTACTCAGAACTGGCCTTATTCTTGAGGGATCATTGCCACCAATCAAGACAGTAGGCTGTGCCCCAGAGGAAGTTCCACTTGATGTAACTGAAACAGATTCTACTTGTGCATTTGCTGTTGTCATTGTAAAGGCATTTTCAGCTTTTGTTGCAATACATACAGATTCATTAGCTGACACAGCAGAACTTGGAACAGGAACCACAGTACCACTTGTCAAGGATAGGGCCAAGGCTGTCTTCTTCTTGTCTTCTCCTTTAGAAATGCCAGAGTGCAATATATTAACTGGTACAGCCTCCTGTGCACTGCCTTTAGTATTTACAATGGTCTGACCTATATTTAGTCCAATTTTCACATCTTTTACTTGAGCAATAGTTGGCGATGAGTTTATTCTTATTGGTGCTCCTACTGTAGATGGGATCAAAACCAACTGTGGGTGCTCTGTGGCATTAACAAAGGTTTTGGTCAGGGAAGAAGGAAACTTCTGTTTCAATGACTCTGCAACTAGATTGGTAGTTGATGGGCCATTGGCAATTTGTGTGTTAATGAAAACCAGCTTCTGAGGATTAACAGCAGTGGACGCTGGACAGGGTATAATATTGACCCCTGATGCCCCAGAGGGAGATAAAATTGGTGGATTTGTGATTAATGTAAATTTCTGGACTGGAGTACCACTGATTAACTCTCCATTTGTTGCAGAATTTGACTCAGATTGTGTAACAGATTTTGTTTTCACTTTAGTATCCCCTTGATGCTGCACAGAAGAATTTGGAGTTTTGACAATATTACTTTGTCCAGTGCTAGTCACACTAACAAGGCTATTTGGAGCTGCTGACACCAAATTGCTAGCTAATGGAATGGAGGATAAAGAAGAAGACACATGGCAGGAGTCCTCTCTTACTCGACACAAAGAGTCCAAGACAGCTGGCTGCTGTAGTGTGAATTTGGTATTTTTCTCCATTGCCTGGGTAAAATCAGCAGGGGAAGCTGGAATGTTAACAAAAGAAGTTGTTGAGGGGGCAAATCCAGAAGGAGATGATTGCTCAATATGTGGGAGACCAGATGTGGCTGTTGCTACAAATGGAAGACTAGAGCATGATACTGCTGCGGTTTTTGGCACAAGAAAGGCCTGAAGTTGAGACGCGTAAGTGAAAACTGAACTAGGACATAAACTACTAGGTGAAATCTGCTCTGGGTTTGTTTGCACTTTAACAATTCCAGTGTTTCCACCTCGTGTTGTGACCAGGATAGATTGTGATTCTCTTACACACACTGTCTTTAGCTCTTGCTTAGTTTCAAGGGAGTCAGTTTGCTGCTGTGATGCTAGACTGTGAGAGGCAGAAGCGGTGTTTGTAGATTCACTTAATGCTGTTGCTGCTGTCAAAGATTGGCTAGCTGTGGAAAGAGCAGGTGAAGCCAAAGACACAGGCAATGTAGCAGCCAAAACTGTAGTCTTGAATTTGCCACTGTCACTTTGGCTTACCTTAATTATTGATAAGTTATCTGCTGATGTTACACTAGACAATGGTTGTGTAGTGCTCATGGGACCAGTCACTTGTGATGAGTGGGTAGTATTCTTGCTAAAAACTGTAGTGGGTGACTGAGTGGCATTTGCAGGGCTTGTTACCAGAACAGGTGTTAAAGAAACACTGACGTTTGGCATTTTTGGAGAGGATGTACAGTGCATCTCAAATGACTTTTGTTGTAGTGACTGAATATCCTTGGACACTATTTTTTCTTCCTTCTGCTGAAGAAGAAAATTCTTAGGTAAAATAAGAACTTGTTGCATGACTTTTTCTCCATTTTTAGGGTCAATCATAGCTTGCATTTGAATTTTCACTGAGTTGTTGGGAACATCTATTGGTACACAGTGGCCATTTGGCATTTTGTATACCATTTGTAAAGGAGTCTTTGAACTGGTCTGGCAGGGCAATGCTGGTTTGATCAGTGATGATTCCAAAGCTGGTAAAACTGACTTTTCAGGAATAGATACGTTCATGCTTGCAGGAGGCAACAGTTGATTTGTTAAGGTCACTTTGTTCCCAGTATTCTTGGCAAGCAAGGCCTGGATGGGTTTGGTCCCTTTCAGAAAGTTTGATACTGATGTTGCAGGATCTGTCAAGGAAAGCAGCTCTAGAGTTGACCCTTCAAATTGTTTCAGCTCAGTCAAGCAACTATCCAACTGCAGGCTACTTTCTGAACTCTGGACCACAGCCTCATTAGTGCTCAGTTTAGCTTTCTTCCTTGGTGAAAGCTCAGTAGTGCATTGATCCAGACAACTATTTTGCTTGAACTGTCGTTTAATGCATTTAGGCAGTGTCTTCTGTATCTCTTTAGAAGCTGATTCTTTTTTCAGAATTCTGTTTTTTCCTGCAGGTAAATTCATCTCTAATAGTTTCATTTCATCTGCAAGGATATTAAAACAGAAACTGTGTTTTACATGCTTGCAACTGATACCCCTATAAAACAGCTTTACAGTGTCTTACTAAAGGCAAGACACTAGTTTGCAAGAGTAAAGTTATGTGGAAGGAAATATCTAATTTTTTAAGGGGTCTGTTTAAGGATCTTTGCTATACAAAAAGGGGGTAATAAGGAAAGGAGGAAGTAATAAACAAGAACATATATGGACTGAAACCTCACCAGCAATGGGAGACAGACAGGAAAACCAAACCTGTTCAGTTAGGTTAATTGACAACAGTATGTGAAAGCACAAAAATGAATATTCCAGCAAGGTTATCTTGACAGGGAAAAAGGGAAAAGCCAGGAAAAAAAATATACAGAGACATAGATCCAACCAAACAAAAATGGAGACAATGTCAAGAAACAACTTCACCAATCACCCCAATTAATGGGCAATCAGGAAAATGCAGAGGCCTCTTGCAGGAAGATAACTTTCTGAACCTAATATGATTATAAACCAGGGGAGATCCTGGAGACAGAGGCAGGAGGGGTAAGGGAATTGGTACAGCTGTACAACCCATGAAGCAGTGAGTAGAGATAAGGGGAGCTGCAAGGACAGCTGCAAGAAGTTATAGCCTGTGGGCCTAGCGATAGCTGCTGGGGAGTGAGTGTCCAGTATCTTCCCCAAATCCAGTGAGTGAGTATTCACTGATAAACTTCAAGCTAGACTAGCTGGTGAGCAGGAGGTCCTGGGGGTCTGGGCTGGCCTAACAGGTGGACCTGTGAGTGGGGGATGCCTGTGTGATGATGTGAATGCCATGTTTCATAGCGAGCATCAAGCTGGACTAGCCAGTGAGCAGGGGATGCATGAAGTGGTAAGAGGGCTGAAGATGCATGCAGGAGGGCCAGGTGGACAGAAGGGCCATGCATTGAGGTTTTGATTGCATGGAGCTGCAGGGGGTCCTCTCTGAGGAGAGAGGCCAGGAATTGCCTTGTGCCAGACACAGCTGACTCCAAAACAAATCCACTGCAGGACATGGCTGAGCCTGTCAACCAAGCTGGTGATGTCTCATGGATAACGCTTTGCAGAAGCATGTGATAGAATGGACTGAGGAAAAAATGTAGAAACACAATTCTGTAGACACCAAGGTCAGCAAAGAAGGAGGGTTAAGAGGTGCTCCAAGCACTGGAATGGAATTAATTCCCCTGCAACCCAGTAAGACCACTGATCAAGCAGGTTTACCTGCTCCTATGGAGGACCCTACTGGAACAGGTATGTACATTGAAGATGCTTGAGAACCCCACTCTACTGCAGGTGAGTAGAATGCCTTGAAGGAAGCTGCAGCCCATGAAGAGCCCACTCTGAAGCAGGTTCCAGGTTCTCTCCTATGGGAGAACCACACAGTCTCATGCTGAAAAACTCTAGCCTGTGGAGAGGACCCACAATGGTGCAGTCTGTGAAGCACTGAATTCCATAGGGGGAACCTCGCACTGTAACAGGGATGAGGAAGGAGCAGAAGGGACTAACTGTTATGAACTGACCTCAATCCCCAGATTCAATCCCTCCTATGATATTTAACAAGGGAGGAGGTGGAATAATTGGGAATGAAGGTAAGCCGTGGAAGAAGGTGGATATGTGAAAGGGAAGGGTTTAGGTTTTGTATTTGTTTCTCACCATTCTACTCTATTCTTAATTGACAACAAATTTAATTTAATTCTCCTGAAGTGAGTCTATTTTGACTGTGACAGTAACTGGTGAATGATCTCCCTTGTCTGTATCTTGACCATTAAGCTTTCCACATTGTCTTCTCTCCCTAGCCTCTTAAGGAAGGGAGGGGTGACAGTGGTAGGACAGGCATCTGGCAGCTGGCCAAGGTCAACCCACCATAAAATTCCACACAGATCTACTATGTTATTACAGAGATAGTTAAACACAAAAAAAGGCAAACACTTCAATAAAGCAGAATTTTCATCTTGGTCGTGTTTGCCCACTTCAAGTCTACATCTGACAGATATGCACCACAAGTCATTTTCATATTATCAGTGGTAGAGTTAAGGTAAAAAGTAGGACTCAAACTCATGAAAATGGAAATGGAAAAAATAGGTTCCCAAACAAACTCGATTCAGCTCCTGAATCAAGTTCAAGCTACTGAATTCCAGTAAATGCTTACCATTGTCTGAGTGATCTTTTTTGGGAACTTCTATATGTTCTGCAGACTCTGATGATTTACCGCATACTACTGCAAAAGATTCTTTGCCAGAATCAACTTCACTTTCATCATTACTCCACAATTCTCTGGTAAATTTATCATGGTCTGGATGCCTTTTAAAGTCATCATAGTCCTTCTTCAATCTAGACCTTAAAAATAACAAAACTAACTTTACTAAAAAACCACACTTTTAAACATTAATTTTATTTCTATTTGCTACCAAACAAAAAGTTGGTGTAGATTTAATTGCCTGTGACCTTCAAATAATTACAGTGTAGCCCCGTCTGCAAGTCTCTAAAACCAGAAAATGCGAAACGAGAGCAATGTCCCTTACTTTACCAAAACTGAATTCTATTTCATTAAGTCCTCTAACAATAGCAAAAAGACTGAGTCAAATGACCATCTCTGTTTTACTGTATCCATATTCCTTTCCCTCCTTCATCTTTCATGTGACAAATATACCTGTATGGCATATTAAGGTATATTGAGTATTAACTGTAAAAAGTCTATTCCTTACTTTGAAGGCAACCCCAAGAAGAGAATTCAGTAAATATCTTTTTTCTTAAACACATCATGCCTCTGGCTCAGCTATGAGACTGTATCATAACTTTCTCCTTAAGAACACTTTCTTATCTCTGGCCCATTAGAACAGCTGCTGCTATGAGTTCCATAGGTTCACGCTCCACTAAAGAATGTGCATAGTATAGAAATACATAGATACTTCACTCATTTGAACACCATTCATAAACACATCCACTTACCTTGATGCTGCTAACCTGCACATATTTTCACTGTCCCTTCTTCTAAACCATTGTTTACATGGGATGTAGTGGCTATTTTAGCGTACCAATACACTGAACTTCAGGATTCAGCTGGTGCTAACCACACAATGCCCAGAAGGATTATTTAGGAAATGAATAAATAGATTATAGCAATTAACACCTTGTGTGGAATAGAATCTAGACTATTCTGGACCTAACCCTTATGACAGTAACAGCAAGATCTTAAATTTACTCATTGTTCTGCATTAGTATAACCATTGTTTGCATTGAATGCAGCAATGGCCAACTGCTCTCTATGAGTTGTAGAGGGAGGAGCCATGAATGATGTCACAGCTAGTAGGGCATGAGCCTCACCACTCAGCAAGCTATTCTATTCCCACTGAATGTGGCCGCAGGGCAGACCTAGGGATGGTAACTGGCTTAAACCAAGAGCTCCGATTAACAGGCAAGTTCCTGGTGCTGAGGCAGGTCTGAGATCAAAGTGGGAATCAATTAAAAGTTTAAGATCAGGACCAGGATCCTGCAGTGATGGCTGCCAGGGCCAGGACCCAGCTGAGTGATTTCTGGGCAGCTCCACAGTGATGATGCAAGTAGAAGGTCAGTCTGCAGGTCAGTCTGGATGAGTGGGATCCATGGCCAGGCACAGTAACTGCTGAAAGTGAGCTGGAGACTGGCACACCCCCAGCAGAGACTGAAGACTGCAGAATGACCTGAAATGGGATAATGAACAGGTGGCATTGATGGAGAGCCTGGTGGGACTTCTTAGGGCCAGCAAGATCTAGTAATTTACTCCCAGCTTTGACACTCTCACTGAGAGTAAACATTGAAGCCTGTATGAAGATGTAGTGTGTGGACAACACTTCAACTCTGTCATCAGGATTTTGAGCTTGAAGTCTAGGTGTGGAACAACTATAGGAGTACACTGGGAACTACTACTGTACTAAAGGTGGTGGATGTAATTTCCTTTTTTCTTTAGAGGAACCTCTGCTGTGAGGCCAGTGAACAATTGTAATCAGTGGGCATAAGTAACTTTCTCTTTTAAACCTTGCTGCTATTCAAATACAATTCAATGTTATACTCTGTCATAATCATGAAAAGATGAGGGAGGGCGAGAGGGAGGCAGGAAGGAAGGCAGGAAGGAAGGCAGGAAGGAAGGAAAAGTCCAAACTCTTATTCCATACTGTGGCACCTGGAGGAAGAAGTGTTGCCCAGCACTTCACACCTTCGAAGTTAAACACTGTTATTCAACTAGGAGATGTTAGTACCTCGCTGAGACACCCTGTAGACAGAGCAGCTGCAGTGAGACTTATGGGGGAACTGATGTTTGCACCATTGGAGCAAATCTTGCTCAATTGCTTTTGCCCTTTTACATGACACCTTTCTTCACTACTGTCACTGGTGCTACACAACTGCTTAGCAGCTGCATAATGAATCAGACCAAGACAGTGACCTAAAATCCTCCATACATCTTTTTTCTCCCCATGATTTGTAAACATCACTCTTGAGATGGACCTGGTCCCTGGTATGTTATTTGTATGGCCAAAAAGATATGTCATGGAAATACTCAGGCTTTACTCATTGAGTAAAATAGGGTTACAGCATAAAACATACATACTAAAAACACAAGTTGAATTCAGTTAATTTGGGAAGTTATCTTGCACTCCAAGTGCATGCTTCTCAAGCTACCAGCACACACATACATAAGATCTCAACTACACTGTTCCAGACTAAAATTTACTCCTATCAATCACAGCTAATATATAGCATTTAACACACTTTGGATGACAGTTCTATGACCACATTGATGCAACACTGGCAACAAACAGAAGCTGGAAGCCACTGTGCTCCAAGAAAGTTATGACCTTCTTGCCATTACTGAAACCCGGAAAGCAACAAAGGGAACCTTGTGGATGGTTTTAAGTACAAGCCCCTGATCAAAGGGACCCTATTGATGAAGCTTTCTTGCTCCAGCTACAGGAGGCATCATGCTCACAGGCTCTTGTCCTGCTGGGTGGGGCACTTCAACCATCCCAAAATCCGATGGGAAAGCAGCACAGCAAGCTGCAGGGAAGCCAGGAGACTCCTGGAAAGCATGAGGGATACTTTCTGGAGCAAAGGAGTAGACAGCAGCCCTTCCAGAGGGGATACAATCTCGGATCTGATGGGCCCCAATGGAAGTGAGCTGATCTTGAACATCAGGGTTGGAAAGAGTCTGGGCTGCAGTGATCACACATTGCTGGGGTTTGCAGTCCAGAGAGGCATGGGACAGGTGAGGAACAAAGTTAGGCCCCTGAACTTTAGGAAAGCAGACTTCCAGCTCTTCAAGCAGAGAGCCAGTGAGATCCACTGGGAGACTTCCCTCAGGGACAAGGGAGTGGAACAGAGCTGGCAGAGCTGGCAATCCCCAGGAGCAAGAAACTGGGCAAGGAAGGCAAGGAAACAGCAGGGCTCAGTATGGAACTGCTGGTCAGACTGAAGGGAAAGAAGCAAATGGACAGGGAGTTGAAGGCAGGATGGGTGGCCCTGGAAGAGCTTGAAGAGACCTGGATTTGATCTGGAATTGATCTTGGCAAAGGACACAAAGAATAACAGGGAGGGCTTCTACAGGCACACTAACCACAAAAGGAAGGCCAAAGAAGGTGATCCCCTCAGATAAATAAGGGTGGAAACTGGTAACAATGAATAAGGAGAAGGCTGAGTCACTCAACATCATTTTGCTTCAGTCTCCAAGGGCAACATTTCTTCCCAAACCTCTTGAGAGGACAGACAGCAGGATAGGGATTGGGAGAATAAAGTCCCTCCCACTCTAAGCAAAGATCAGGTTCATGATCACCTGAAGAAGGTGAATGTACTGAAGAGAGGGAATTGGCTGATGTATTCTCCAAGCCACTCTCCATGATATTTGAAAAAATCTTGGCAGTCAGGTGAAGTCCCAGGTGGCAAGAAAAAGTAAAACATTGTACAAATCTTAAAAAAAGGTTGAAAGGAGGACCCTCACACCTGTCAGCCTTTCCTCTGTTGAGGAAGATCACAGAACTGACTCTCCTAGAACCTATGCTAAGGCACAGGGAAGTGTTTTGAGACAGCCAGCACAGCTGCCCCAAAGGCAAGTCCTGAGTGACAAATTCAGTGTTCCTCTAGGATGGACTGACTACATAAGTGGACAAGGGAATGGCTACAGTTGTCATTTATCTGGATCTCTGTACAGCCTTTGACATTGACCTTGACATGGTCCTCCCACAAGGTCCTTGTCTCTTAAATTGGAGAGACTGGAATTTGAGAAGCAGACCATAAGGTGGATAAGAAATTAATTGGAAGGTGCCATCCAGAGGGTAGTAGTCAATGGCACAGTGATGGACACCACTGACAAGTGGTATCCCTCAGGGGTCCATACTCAGACCAAAGTTACTTAATATCATCACTAGTTACACAGACAGAGGGATTGAGGGCCCTCTCAGCAAGTCTGCAGATGCCACCAAGCTGAGCAGTGTAGCTGACACATCTAGAAGATGGAATGCCATCCAGAGGGACCTGGGCAAGCTTGAAAAATGGGTCCATGGGAAAATCTCATGTGTTTTAACAAGGCAAAGTGCAAGGCGCTGCACCTGGGTTGGGGAAACCCCCAGTCTCTACACAGGCTGGGGATGAACAGATCCCAGCAGCCCTGCGGAGAAGGGCTTGGGGTGCTGGTGGGTGAGAGGCTGGACCTGACCCAGCCATGGGCACTCACAGCCCAGAGAGCCACACGTGTCCTGGGCTGCATCCAAAGCAGTATGGGCAGCAGGGCCAGGGAAAGGATTCTCCCCCTTTGCTCTACTCTGCTGAGACCCCACCTGCAGCGCTGCATCAGCTCTGGGGTCCCAGGAAGGACATGGAATTGTTGGAGTGACTCCAGAGGAGGCCACCAAGATGATCAGAGGGATGGAGCACCTCTCCTGTGCAGAAAGACTGAGACTGGTCAGCCTGGAAAAGAGGCAGCTCCAGTGAGACCTAACTGCAGCCTTCTAGTACATGAAGGGAGCCTTCAAAAAACAAAGGGAGAGAGACTTGTTCAAGAGCTTGTGAGAATACAAGGGGCAATGGCTTCAAATTGAAAGAGAGCAGGTTTGGATTAGAAATTGGGAAGAAATTCTGAAGAGCAACCATGGTGAGGCACTGGAACGGGCTGTCCAGAAAAGTTGTTGAAGCCCAATCCCTGGAAGGCCAGATTAGTTGGAGTTTTGTGAAGGCTCATTTACAAAAGGTGCCCCGCCCAGGGGGATTGGAATTGGATGATCTTTAAGGTCCCTTCTAATCCAAACCATTCTGTGATTCTGTAATTTGAAAGACAAGAATACTGAGCACCAAACCATTGCACAACAGAATTTACTAAAAGGGCATAACTGTAGACTTCACATACTGGAAAACTAAATTCTTCCTAACAGTACTACTATCTGCCATGTGTCCAGAAGGATTCTAAATTGCGAAAGACAGGAAGAAATTAACAGCTAAGGAAAATGAACAGGAATGAGAAGAGAAAGGAATAGGAAAAACCCAAAGCTTGCATTTCGGTCCATTATTGAAAGCAAAATATTCAACAATATCCCAAATTTCCAAATAAGAATTTTAATTCATGGATGATATCCACAAAATGAGCTACTGAGGAACCAACGTAATATCTTTGGTATTATGTTTTTGTTTTTTTAAACATAACACCTTTTACACTTTCCAGCATTAGCTCTGCACCACAAAACAGTGTAAATTGCTTCCTTCACACCCAGCATTTAAGAAGCCTCTCTTCCTATCCTTTGTTACAGAGTTCAAGCCTCTAATCGTTCCTTGCTTTTTAATTGTCTACATGGCAAAACTAAAGTACAGTTCAGCAACAGCTGTACGGTTAACAGGAAAAAATGGCACTGAACTTAAAGATAGTATCTAATCTCTCCAAGTTTTAATCATAATGGTACTTTCACTGTTACTAATACTTGCACTTTATTAAATTTAAACCTGTCACTACTTCACTCATATTCCTCATACTTCTTTCCAGATGCATTTCTAATTTACTGTGTTACAAAGACTGTAAAATACTGCTTCAAGAATTGCTCTGTGGAGAATTCATTAATCGTTAATATAGGTAGCTTTACACAGTAAGTAGTCAGAGTATTCTAAGAAGCTCTGATATAGTTCTCTATAGAAAGGTTTTCAGCACCTCTTAACCAAATAAGCAGAAATACAAATCCTAGCTGACTTGTGATATACTATTGATGAGCATGCTTAAGGATTCTAGAGTGTTTTAGAGGGAAAAAAACACTACAGGGTTAAGCTCAAATTTTTTTGGAGATAGTAACTCTGGAATATAAGGTATTTCTTCCTACTAAAGTATTGCCTGTGCCTCACTCCTCTCCTGAAACTATTTTAATTTTATTTATTTAAGAAGCCAACTTATTGATCAGTATTTAAAAGGCAAATTTGGCTCTGTTTTTCATCCCATGCACCACTGTTGAAAAAAAAAAAAGAGCAGGTAATTACCTGTTTCTTTGAAATGCTTTAATTAGCTTTGGTTCCCATGGTAACAGTTCATTAAGCAGTCGTAACAATGTACCATGCAATTCCTTTACTGCTTGCTTCCGGTGGAACCATCTTCCCTGAAAACATAAATTCCATTTATTTATCATTGCATTAGACCTAAATCTTGTTAGATTTTACTAGTACTACAATAATCCTGGTACATGGATATAGCATATGAGGAAGACAACTGGAAGAAAAGATTAGCACATTTCCAGAGTTACATCCACCCTTCCAGAGTTAGATCTATCTAGGACATTATTACTTTTATTTTAATACTACAGAGGGATAATGTCATAGTTGGAAAAGTAATACTGCAAGGACGCTCACTTTTTACAGGTCAAAATTAAAACTGAAACAGGATTCTACAAATACTCCATGTGCTTAAAATTAATTAAATGAGTAACCAACATGGTAATCTATTCAGTTCAGGGAAATCAACCACGTATGTCCACTTTTTGAGTTAAAATTTTTACAGAAAATTGCACCATAATCTCATTTAAGAGAAGTGGTATAAAGTATAACATTATTATTTGCAAAAGAAACTTTACTACAATTTTCAAGGATAAACATCACAATGTTTTTCTATTACATTTTATTTAAAGTTCTAGAAAAAAAACTTTTTTTTAAAAGAGAAGTTTAGCAAATCTGTCTTTTATGAAGCAACAGACTATCCAGCAAAGCCCAATTTTACAACATATATCCTTTAAGCCTTTAATTCAAACATATAATTAAAAGTTATATTTTCAAAACTGATATATGTAATCTTATATTCATGTTTTCATAAATCTAGAAAGTCTGAATAATGAGAGATGACATTGGGAAATGACAACCATGCCGGCCACGGTGCTGCAGAACACAACCCTTACTCACACATACCCCTTGTACATATTTTTTCCCAAAATTTTATTCTGTAGTTCATTGCACAAAAGACTGAACAATGCATATATATGTAACTGTTATAAAAGAGATGTGGTATAGTACTTCTGCCACTCAACCAACTCTGTGCATTTTATGTAAATTAAGATTTTAGCTCTCAACTTGTCAAAGAAGATGTAAAACACTAAAGAGACTACGATTCTGCAAGAAAAAGAAGCAGGACTTGAGAACTTATTTCATATACATATTTAGCTTTTGATAGTGCACACATCCTTCACAGCTTCCTGTGGTCTACCATACCAAGAAAGGTAAGACAGGAAAATCTGGATAAAAATTGTCACAGCTGCCTTTCAGCAGTCTATAAGAATGATCTTCCTAAGGACTTTGGACAATTTCTCTTTACACATTTCAGCAGATCTTTCCAATGTACAAGATCAGTCAGCTTGAATACTTGTTTGAAGACCAGGTATCTATTTTTTATGGATAATCATTTACATGTTACATTACAAAACAAACAGTTATCTTCATTCTTCAATTAAAATTACAAAAGCAAAGATTTTAAGTAGGATCATTACACCACATTACCACATAATGATCAGTGTTGTACACACAGACAAGCCAGTAAACTGTATTATAATTTCCTTCACTTGTGGCCAGTCTCATGCATAAAAACTGTCACTAATCACTACAACAAAAACCAGACTTTGTGCATACTGTAGTCTACCAGAGCATCTGGTATTATCTTTTAAAGTCAGCAATCAACAGAATTAATTGTTAACTTACAAAAGAATATTACATGCACAGATATCTTTTTCTTGTAAGGTAAACAAAACATTTTGCAGACTGTTTTAAAATAATGTATTTATGTACTGCAGAGCATTAGTGCATTGCCTCAAAACAAAAATCAAATAGCAAAACTAAACAATGCTACTACTATTGTGAAATAAAATGCTCTACATGCAGTTGACATAGCAAAAAAAAAAGTGTGAAAATGCAATATCAAAAATACATGAAAAATCACTGCAAAGTAAAAACCCCAAGAAATTACTAATTTCTGAGCCTAATTTGTTTTTAAATAAGGCTAAGGTCTTGGCTTTAGGAAAAAAAGAGTATTTAAGAGAAAAGTAGTATCAGCGGACCACTGAATAAATTTGAAGCAACAACTGTTATGCAGCCAGCACATGTACAATGTTTAGTCAAGAGCAGACTTAAGACTTTACTTACTTCATTAATACTTCACAGAAAGATAAATATATTACTTTTCTCTCTGCTTACAAAAACAAACATAAAAACCTAGCCGATTCCTGCCCCCTAATTCTACAGGATTAGCAGCTCTAGTTGGAGGCCTGTCTCTAGTGGTGTCCCCAAGGGTTCAGTACTGATCCAGTATTGTTTAACTTGTTCTTCAGTGACTTGGATGAAGCAGCAGATGCCTCCTCAGTGAGTTCACCAATGACACAAAGCTGGGAGCAGTGGCCAATACCCCAGAGAACTGCGCAACCCTTCAGAATGACCTCAACAGGGTGGAGAAACAGGCAAAGAGGAACCATACTTCCAAGTAATTTCAATAAAAATTTTATAGCAATATAATTTTAAAAAGCATAGATTAATTATTTCCCTTTGTTTCAATTATTTATTTTCTTAGTGGGGTTTTAGAATTGACAGTAAACCTGTTAATGGAAGAATGAACAAATTTTAGCCATGAGAAGAATCTTTTTTCCTCAGAAGTAGTCAGGACTGAACAGTATTGGCCAAAAAAGGCTGGAATAAAAAAAAATCTTTCTCTTTTAAATTATTGTGGTTTAGTTGATTTTCTGTGCAAACACATAAATGTTAGATGTCATTATTCCTTAAATATTACACAGTAAAAAGAGACATTAAAAACATTTATATAATCTTAAAATCCATCACAACAAAATTTGATATTTCTTTTCATATGCAATTTGATTCTCTAACACAGTCCTGTGTTTGTCTTTTATTCAGAGGGGGGAAAAGCAAATCAATAATTGATAAAGCCACGACTTAACTCCCTATTACATATCTGCCCACTAATTTCTATAGATAATGCACTTGTTTTCAGAAATATCTGCATTGTAAATTCTCAAAAATACGAAATGATACATTATAAGAGATCAGCTACAAACTGAGGCTTAGGAGGTTCAGGCTGGACCTCCAAAGGTAAGTTCATCAGAAACATACAGCACTTGTTCCCTGGGAAAAGATGCCAACCCTCACCTGGCTACACACTCCTTTCAGGCAGCTGTGGTCTCTCCTAAGCCTCCTTTTATTCAGGCTCAACACCCCCAGCTCCCTCAGCTGCTTCTTACAAGATTTATGTTTCAGACACTTCACCAGCTCTATTGCTCTTCTCTGGTCCCACTTCAGCCCCGAAATGTCCTTCTTGTAGTGAGGGGCCCAGAACTAAACACAGGATTTGAGGTGTGCCATTGGCCTTCTTGGCCACCTGGGCACTGCTGGCTCATGCTCAGCTGCTGTCACCAGCACCCCCAGGGCCTTTTCCTGTGGCAGCTTTGCAGCCACTCTGCCCCAGCCTGTGGCACTGCCTGGGGTTGCTGTGACCCAAGGGCAGGACCCAGCCCTGGGCCTTGTTGAACCTCACACCACTGGGCTGGGCCCATGATCCAGCCTGTCCAGATCCCTCTGCAGAGCCTTCCTGCCCTCCAGCAGATCAACACTCCCACCCAGCTTGGTGTTGTCTGTGAGCTGACCGAGGATGCCCTTGATCCCTTTGTCCAGATCACTGAGAATGATATTAAACCAAATTTAGTTACCATCTTGTTCCAATTAGTGACAAACAAGACACTATTTTTTTTCTGGAAACACAATATAAGGTATTAACTCAGGAAAATAACAGAGGAAAAAAAGGACTAGACAGAGAAGTACACAATGTGACTTTAGGTTATGTCAACTTAAAAGTAAATTTCAAAAATGCGAATGCAATAAAAATACATTTTACAAATGGGCTGAATGCTTCCGTTTAAATGCAGAGAGACATTCAACACATTCAACTGAAAACTCACCTTTTAAAATAAGGTTTCTGACATCCAGAGCAGCCAGGAAATGCTGACTCCACTCTCTGTGATCGATGCACCAACATACACTATTCTGGTATACTTATCATGGAACCCCAAAGCAGACTGGAGGCAGGATATTGATACACGGGGTAAGGACTGAACTTTTTGTTTTGCTTTTAAATAAACACACACACACAACACCACAATATTAAGCAGTTTTATAAGATTGTCTGTAATCTTTACATTATATCCCAGGGACATAAAGTAAAGAAAATTAGTAATCTTATAAAACCATGCAATATTGTTGAAAAGGGGTGGTGGTGGAGGGAGAAAACTTACCCTTAATAGGCCTGCTCCATTCTGCTGCGGGGTTCTGTGGTATGCGTGACATCACCAGTCTAGCGTTTTCTAGTGATGTCACACAGAGAGGGAGTTGGCGATCACCAGCTGCTTTGGACAACAGATACCTAAAGAAAAGAGATCAGTAACTTTTCCAAATAATTATGGATAAATGTTGAATGTTCTTAATAACTAATTTATGGGCCAAATACTACAATTTCAAGCACTTCCAATTTTGACTGAATAAGAATGCATTACAAGATCATGTATTCACACTATGCAAACTCATCTGTTATTGAAAGAATTTTAATTTTGAAAATGCTTAGATTTATCTCCTACAATAGAAGTTCCTGAGAGTCAGCATCTTGCATTTTACTTTCAGCAACATCATTCTGAACATTATAAATATATATCAAAAGCTAACCAACCTCTGACATTCTTTGAAGACTGGAATTAAGCAGAGTCAGGAAGAATGGCTAGTAATAAATGATAAATTCACTTATGACATCTCTTAATCAATTTTATCTTTGAGCATTTACCAGCAACTGATGAGAAGTCCTGACTCCAGCATGCACTTCCAAGACCCATATTTCTGATCACACAAAGTTATATCCTAAAATGATCTCATACTCTCTTCTTTCTACTATAGGCAAATAAAGTAAAACAAACAAAAAACAACAACACCAAAACAAAGTGCAATTAATTTCTTGCTACCAAGACCGTCTTTGTCTCCTGATTTAGTTCATTACTATGAAATGGTTTTCATTCAAATCTGCAGCCACATTCCAATTTTCTTTAGGCACAATTACTACACAATCATCACAGTGTTGAACAATATATCACATTTTTAAGAAAAAATGTAAATATATAAAAAATATATAAACCACAAAAACACAAGAGAAAGTTTATTATCAGCATGAGCTTACTGTTGAACCCAGAACAGTGAAATTATCCAGCACTCAATTGTCACGTTTTACTCCTCCATTAGAAGAACTTCAAAGTTATCAACTAACTTACACCTCTGGAACTTACAAAGAAAATGGATGCACGTAGTATCTTAAACTGTTTACAAGACATCTATGTTTTTTAAGTTGTACTTAACTCCCTCTCATATATCTGAGTATTTTTCTCTTAACAAGTGTTTCTGTATTCTTCAGATGAATGTTTTAAAAGCAGCTGTTTTGCTAGTACTATATGCTGACAGGAATGTCTTGAATTATTTCTTCAAAAGAATATACTGATTGACCAATATCTAAAGCATTGTGAAATGTTCTGAATACATAGTAGTATTTCTGTGACAAAAATGTGTATGAGTACACATTCATCTCTGATGCAGAACCCACACTTTCACATTTGGAACTGTAGAAAGGTATGTGGCAAAAGCAGTTTAAAGAAAGCTTCTCCAATAAATACATTTATTGGAGGTTTAGTCAGTCACACATGGAAAGGCATGAAAGATCAAGAGAAAATAGTTGTGGAAAAAGTAGACAATAAAGACAGAAAACTGGAAAAGCTAAGAAAAACTGAAGACTGTGAAAAAATATATTGGGTGTTAGTGAGATGAGCCCAAGTTAAAAATATCAAAGAAGATGATCAAGTATTGTGGAGAAGATTTCAAAAACCAAAGCCTAAAATTGGCCTTATTCATTTATGTTATACAACTAAATATTGCAAATTATCCACATCTTCAATCTGTCCTCAGAAGTACAAAAAGCTGCATGGATGTAAATGTGTACATTTGTCTCAAAATTCAGTATTTTGGGCTCATATTAGTGTTTTCAAGAGATGCAGGCAAGACATAGAGAAGCAATAATAGTATTTGGAAGAGATTAAAATACAAATCAAGTTTTCAGAATAAGGATGTAAAAGAGAGCATGTAAGATACATAACAGATGAAGATACATACTAACAGAGAAACTAAGCTTAAATTTAAAGAAAATGTTTCAGCTGCAAGACTTGAAGTCTATTAATACCCTTGAACCCAAGCATTCATTGGTTTCTCTTTTATTGTATCCCACTTTACCTGCAGTTTAAACCTGCAAATAGGTGTGCATACACAGATTTCTCAGATTATAGTATTTACTGTCTGTGTGGATATCTATGTAAATACAGTAATGCTGATGAAAACAACTATAACTGAAAACCCATTACATGCAAAAGTCCCAAGCATGGCACATATTTCATCAGGGAGAGAGGAAGTGGTCAGGACAAGAGGAGGCAGGAATGGGGAGAGAAATCAACCTCTGAATAAAAACTGAATAAGATTTAACCCAATAATAAAAATGTTTCCCTAGGCCACAAATAAGAAGACACAGTAGGTTTTTCCACTTCATTGCTTGCAAAGTTGAGGTCTGAATGACTAAAATATTAGTAAGAGCCCTAAACTATTTTTGATGGTTACATGAGTTTCTGCTGAAGGGAAGTTCTTCATAAATTCTTGTCTAAACACAGTTTCCCTGCCAACTATTTTCAAACATACAACAATATTTCCTATTTCCCCACTGAACAGAGAGAGAATGAACCGTTTTGCATTTTTTTTCCATGTATTAACATATTTTTAAAAATAAAATGTAGCAAATCAATGAAAAACCTCAGAAAGCAGTCTCTGAGTTTAGATACTTACACCTCATGAACAAATTTAACAGCAGTTTATTTGGAATCTCATAAAAAAACAGACAAGGGAACTATGTTCCACCCTGGATCAATATATTCCTTTAATAGCCCCACAAATTAATTTGTTTGAAGTCCTAACTATTTCTGACCTAAACCAGTGGGTTTTTCACTATAAATTTTCAGGTGTACTTTGAAATATATATTTTTGCAGGTAACTTAATGCTGCAGAAAACCACAGTTTCCTTTCAGGCCTTTTGACTCACCTGCTAAAACAAATACCCATTTCCAAAGATAGACAAAACCATTCAACCCCCTGGGACCATCTCACTAGAAGCTCCAGGAACAACAGCAGAACACAAAACCTTTAAAAGGGAGGATTTCACTTTTTTTAGCTATTAAGTCAAGAACATCAGGGTGTTACAGACCTCTGCAAACAATAAAGCCTTTTCTCCAAACCGCAACCAGTCGTTACCTTGGCTGGTGTCCTTTGACTACGTAACCTTTGTCTGACTTTTCTCCCTCTCTAGGGACAATGCAGCCTCCTTCTCAGGAAGGTACTGCCCATTATTCATTTTAACCTTCTCAGCTTATCTGTGGGAATCCTGGGCTCCAGCCTCCATATTCACCCTCTACACAGCTATGCATTTATCCATCAGACTTAGAGGCATGAATCAAATCCAATAGTGCTACCAAAATAAAGTCTTGCGCTTCAGTAAACAAGAAATCTTTCCACGTTCATGTTAAAAACTCCATTCATTTTACTGCAAATTCAGCTAGCATCTGCAAAAAAGCCCTAAGTTCACTATTATATGCAAGCACCTGCAGCCCTGTCACTTTCATACTACACAATGTCAAGTAGGGGTTGAAAAAATAATAATAATTTTAAAAATTCTGCTATGATATGCAACAGTTAAGTACATAAAACTGATCAACCAAGCAGCTCAATTAATTGTTTCACACACACAAAAAAAATCCTTCACATGACATGAGAGGTAGATTATCTGAAAGGCAGTAAGAAGATTTTCATTCACACTGCAATCCCACTGATTTGACCAGACAAAGAAGACCTAGGGAAAAGTGGGATCCAAAATGCCAGAGACTGATAGTTGTTATCCTGTGTAGTGATCCAACAGAATGAATTACTCTACAGCCTCTTCTCTAAAAAGAAACTTTCTATATTAGATTGAAGTCTTTATGTGATCCTAAATATACTAGCAAAATGCTTCTCTATCATGTGTGTTTGTCAAAATTATTTTTTTAGCAATACCACTTCAAGTGTGTAATTAAGCTACTTTGCATATCTTGGTCAATTTGCTAGTTATAGAAAATTTCTAGGAACTCACATTCAACAAATGACCATGAATATTATATATACAGACTAAATTTTCAAAAAAACTAACAAGACCTAAAAATTCAACAAAATATCAAGAGAATTTTTAGCCAGTATGTTCTTCTACTCCTACTTTACTGACTGCATGTAATTTTACCCACATCTTATCTATGCAAGTAGTAGCAACAAAAGACACCTAATTTCTACTAGTACCTAATTTTCATTGCTGTAAATTGTGGGCTTTTTCTATTGATTCAACCTTTAGTCCAGTTTTTAAAATTAAAGGATGCAGTTTCACATGTCCTAAGCAATATACAAGAGCTAGAAAACATTCTAGCTTAGACATTCCTTAGGGTACCAGCCTTTCACTAAGCACAGATCATTAAACTTTAAGTCCTTTAAGTCCCCTTTCTGCACTTTTCACATTCTTCCTTATATTTATATTTCCTTCACTTATTTCCAAATGTTTAAGTCAGGTACAATAGCAAATCTGATTTCTCCTCTCCCTCTGGATATGTAATATGTGGTAAGGAGATGAATTATTCAGTAGCTGAAGGAATAGACTTTTTAGAGCACCCTGATAAGAACATCACATACAACTTCAAAATCAGTCCCATTTTCTTTTGCCTGCAGATGGACATTTACAACGACCACTTAACCTGTGGCAGAATACAAGCACAGGTATTTCTGCAACTCCATGATAAATTGCATTAGAAAACTGGTCTGGCTAACAAACAATTCACTGGCACATATAAGTAGGTAGGTTTATCATAATCTAACTCTCACCATGCAACAGAACAAAAAATTTTGCTAGCCTCTCACATGGGATGGCACAGAAAACAGAAGCTTCCAGAGACACAGGGAGTAGAAGCTATTTATTTGGCAGCAGTTTTGGCTTATATCAGTTGAAAGCGTATGTGAAATTGCAGCATTGCTTCAGAACTGTGTCTAGAGTTCAAGTACAGAGTTGAACTCTTCAAAATTAAAGAACTTGGGTAAAATTTAATTTTCTACTCTAAACAGACACAGCAAACTAGCGCAAAGCAAATCTCATCACGGATATAACAAACTCACCAGGAATCAAGAAAAAGCGCAAAGCTTTTTAAAAGGAAAAATACTACTCATAGCTAATCAAAAGAAAATACAGGTATACAAAAGTAGAGAACCAAACTGTTTTAATCAACGAAACAGTGAAAATATTTTCCAACATTTCCAATACTTTCCAACATTGTTGTAAAAGAAACTTATAGAAATTCCCAAACTTAGAAATGCCCAAACTTTAAATTATCCTTTACTTTCTATTAAATAATCCTATTCTAATTTTATTTTAACTTGCCAAAAAAAAAATCTGTCATGTCATTTGTTGTCTCAAGTTGGTGTTGTGAAAAGTATCAGATACAACCAGTCCAACTACCTACAAAAAATGAAGGGAAACAGTGTAAATTTATTCATACTAAAAAGGCCCTGTAGCTCAGCTCTTTCATTATAGTGTCTATTACTTCCAAGTTCTGAAGAAGGAATTCCTTTTACGTATTCTAGAATGGTCTTCAAGGTAATAAAAGGGAGGTTACAACTAAGAAAAGGTTATACCTGAAAGTCTTAATTTAAAGTTAAATAAGCTGTACTTCTAAAATATGTTAGTATTTAACATAACAGTAAAGCTTGCCTTGAAGGTTCTTCTCAGCAGCATGTGCTAGCAACTTCTACAACTGAAATTACCAAGGAGGTTACTTGTGAAGAAGAAAGATTCCTATGGCTTCACCCAGGTCATTATTGCAAACAAAAATCAATATTAAATTACCATGAAGTAGTAAGAACATCACCATCTTTCACTTAAAACAAGAAAGAAGTCAATGAACAGCATGTAAGTGCCATCATTAAAATAGATTTTCACATTAGGTCAAATTTCCATTATCAAATTAGAAAATTGTTCTACTTAACAGAATATGCACTTCAAAAAACCAGGACAAACTCAATTCTGGATGCTTCTGATACTGCCACTGTCATTTGGTTAGAGCTGAAGAATGAAAGTCTGCATTTTCTCCAGTTTTTCAGACATCAAACATAATTACACATGGTGTTAGACTTCAAAAATGAAATCCTAAAGACTTTCCTTACAAAGTAAAACTTCATTTTAACAAGTTCAAATTTATGACTATTCACCTAAATTAACACTTTTCCATTTGAATGTTTAAAAGATAAATATAATATTTCCCTAATAAATATTTTTTCAAAACCAGTATCTCACTTCACTGTTTCCTCATAACCACTTCTTCAGCAATTAATCCTAACCCTTTTTCTCTACATAAAGTTTCTAACAACACAAGTGTTTAGAGACACAGAATCATCATGTGATAGGTCTATAAAGACACAACAAAAGATTGTCCTTACCTCACAACTACTGAATGCTGAATGAATTGTATCTTAATTCCGCTGTACTTAACTGTTTGAATTTTTTAAGATGGTGCAATTAGAACTAAACATAGTATTCCTGCTGAAGTCATGCAACTTACTTAGATAATGACATTATCAAATTTCAGTTTAAAGTGCAATTATGACATATTTAGCATTTGTCTACCCTTGAAGAAGTCATGTTCCCACAGTTTTACTAGCAGACTGAAAGTCTCACCTACACTAAGATTATTGATATGCTGTAGCATATCAATATAATCTATATACTATTTTAGCATATATATACTCTAATGTCAGGCTTTTTATCCTATTGCTGACATAGCCCTTCTGATAACCTCTTAGCATTCTAATAATAAAACCAGTTTACAATTTAGCAACTACAAATAATTTCAAGATTAGGCTGGTATTATTCCTTTCTCTACATTAACAATTATGCTAATTGTCTTTTAGAATCCTAACTTATTTGTCTCTCTTCTACCACAGCTCTCTCCCCTACTGAAATAATTTCAGAATATATTGATTCTTCATGAGACTATAAACTTTCACTTGAATTAAAAGCAGCCTGATTTCTAACATAGAAAAATCAACACTTTAATGACTACTGTTTCATAGAAATGCCACCATAGAAGTGCCTGCCAAAGATTCAATAAACAAAACTACAATGAAAAAAGCAGTAAGAGTTCTGTAGAGGGCTGTTCAAACTATTCATGTATTTAAACCCATCTACCATTTTAATAAGAATCACTGCCTTCTACAAAAGGCATGCTCGATTCTCTTGTCTGTTATTCCTTTGAGGTTTTCAGTTGCACAGACTCAGTGATCCAGAGTATATTGGCAAAATTTGTATTGCAATCTGATATCAAAAGCCAGATAGCATGTTTTCTGGTACAAACTTTTTCAATAAATATTAAACAAAGTAAATTTTAATAACACATGCAAAAAAGAGGAATTAAGAATTCCAGCTCAGTAGAAATTCTGATCAACACTACACAGGCAGATATGAGAATTCTATCCTGTAATTATTTGTTGGTAAGAACTTATCCTCAAGGCAAAAGAGTCACATGTTTAATAAAGATGCACTACTGATTTTAAGGTATTACCACTATCTATACTTTGTTTTGGCATGGATAAGTGCTAACACAGGTACTGAATTCATAAAAATATCATAAAAACATTGAGAACAGAGCATCACACACAGGAAAGATTAAGATTACAGTTCCCAGGTATCAACCTTAGGAGGTTTTCATGCAGTTACTGAAGAGCATAAAAAGATCAGTTGACAGGCCTCAGCAAGTAACTGACACTGTTTCATATCAATACAAGAGAAAGCTTTTAATGTCACATACCGATTTCTTTTTAATGTCCTCCAGATCTTTGAGTTCATTCTCAATCTTTGTGATTAATTCCCTGAGTTCATCAAGATTAGTGCAAATAAGCTAAAAAACAAATGAACATAAACACTTGGTGATGCAGGACTTGGAAAATGTACATTGAAATTAAATAAAATTTAAAAGCACATTATTACTTGGTGCCACCATTTGATTTTTATTTTCTTATAGTATTTTTAAACATAAAAAAAAAAACAAACAAAAATCAGGACTTGTTGAGAAAAGGAAAATCTCAGTAGAAAATTCTCTTATTTTTCAGACATCAACCGTACCTCTACCTGTAAGCTTCCATTTCAAAATGTAGGTATTTTCTTAAAACTTCTGTGAATGACAATTACCAAATTTCTCTCAAGTACAGTGATGACTTAGAACAGCTTTGAGTAGCAAACAATTCCCTGGCAAAATAAGTATACTAGCTTTGTAGTATGCTGTGTTTGTATCATATTACACTTGGTACAACTTTTCCTGACCATAACTTTATATGCTTACACAAAGCATTCCATCCCCAGATATGTTCAAGAGGCATCTGAATCTGGTGATGTGGTTTAGTGGTTTTGGGGTGACAGGGGTAGTGCTGGGTGGGCAGTCAGACTGGATGATCTTGAAGGTCTCTTCCAACCTTGATGATTCTAAGGCAACCTAGTCATCTGCCAAATCTACCTACCTAATGTGAGTTTTGAAAAAGTATTATATTATTCTAATTCTTGTCTTTAGAAATCAGCTTATTCTATTTTTTCCTTTCAGAAAATGGATGTTATTTTCTTGAAAAAATTGTCAAACAAAGGTAATCTGTATATTTTGTCTTACCATCATCTAGGGCAAGTTAAGACTAAAAAAACTAGAAATCATTAAGATGTTAGGTTCTGTTGAATTATGTTATAATAAGACTTGCTTCTTCTGAACACCCTTAGGTGGACATGTTTTCCTTTCTACTGAAAACATATAGCAATAATTTAAGAAAATGAAATAAAAAAAAAACAATAGAAAACACACCCTCACAAAAAAGTTTTTATCAAACAACTGCTAAGTATTTTTCCCAAATACTTCCCAAACTCAGTAGTTTATAACAACATATTTTTACTTCAAATTCAGGTGCAGTTTTAGATTTTCAGCAAATTCATGTTAGAAGAAGCACTTTTGCTAGTCACTATTAAAATACTGAATTAACACTTTTAGCAAAGAAAATTTCAGAAACCTCAAGTGCACATGTGCCATTATTTTCATAACATTGTGTACACTTGAAGCATTGAGGAAATTGAGTGACTTGAATCAAAGTTCACCATTTTTACATTTATCAATTTGAGAATAACAAATTAATAAGGAAATTGGCAGTGTCTTGCCACAGACCGTGTATACAAAACTTACTTGTGAAAGGTATCTCTCTTGACCCAGAAAACAGAATGACTATGGGTAACTCTATGGGTAATTAGGTTCAAAATACATGTCCTGCACTTGAAGGAGTCCCAATTACCCAAACTATAAACTGAAGCCAAATACTGGCTGTCTCTGGCCGGTGAAGAAATCCATGACACTATATTATTAAGCAAAAATGTACACCACAAAGTCCTTGACAAAAGTCAATGAAGGCATGGATAAAGGTTTTCCCTACACAACCAGAATCCATTTTCTGACTATACACCTGACAATTCAGTTACTAAAATCTATGGTTGCTTTTTATTTTCTCCTATGAGACCAATCCAAAATACATCAATGCAAAAACCAATGCCAATAAATAAAGTTTAATTCCCTTGGGGCTGGGGGTTGACAGGCAAGAGTAATCAAATTTCTAAGTGACAATTTTAATTAGATGAGAAGTACATTTGAGGATCATAACTGTGTGTCAATTACCTACTGATAAAATAAGGAAGGTAACAGCAGCTGAGCTTGGAGGATTTACAGTCAAAATGAGTTTAGTGTTTTAAATAGTCGAATACTGAACTGAAAAGTACTATAAAAAGGGTTCAAGAAAAAACTTCTATTTTTTCATTCACAGTACGATTTGAGATGAGGAAATAAAGATGCACACTGACTGGGAAAAAGCTAATTCTGAAACTTCTTTCATATGGTTAGCATTTCCCATCTTAGAGAATGAAGGTAGTGTTTTGAAGGAAGGATGAAAAGAATGGTGATGAAAATAACAAAGTGTAGTGTACTTTATACATTTTGATATGGACTCTAGATGCTATTTCTCCCAATGAGATTCATATTTATATTTCAGTGTTCTTTGTTTATGGCTGGTAATTGGTGGAACTTAGCAATTCAATTTTCTGCAAACAACATTTCCTTCTGACATGTTTTGTATGTTTTAATGTATAAGTTAACATAAAGGCAAAAAAAAGAGATATTAATGTTACACTCTAATAATTTTGTCACATTTTGATAGCTTACTGGTAGTTTCACATATGGCTCTTGAAGAACATGCCTTCTAATCACCTATCATGAAGAAAATAATCTGAAGTGAAAAAGTGTTTCCATTTTGAATTATCAGAGAGAATGAAAGATTAGTTCCTATTCTCTAGAACACTACATGGTGGCTTAAAGATTCAGCCTGTAAATGTTTATATTAATGCAATCTCATTAGTTGTGTACATGTTAACTGCAAAAAAACCCATCACATCTGGCACAGTACTTACTACATAGAGACTTATTTTTCATAGGCAATAAGCATCCTGTTTTTCAACTGAATACCAATTACACTCCAATTGAAGTGGATGATTCAGATATTCAGTAAAATTTCAAATTCAGCGTTCAACTTTCATGTTATGATGCAACATCAGATCTCAGTAATCTCTCAAAGACCCTGACTGACTCCAAGGACTTCAAGGAAGAAAGACAAAAAAAATCTGCCCTGAACTTTCTAAGGGAAGACAGGGGTCTCAAGCTCCATTCCAACTTGGGACTCTCCAGTAATCAACTTATAAAAGAACTCTTTAGCATCATAGAACTCAGTGTATTTTCCAGATCATCGATGCTCCTTCCTTGCCCCCTTAACTTCAGACAAACTTTCTGCAGAATTTTAACTCACTTCAACAGGGCCTCATGCTTTATTTCAAGTTATTTGTGTAATGACTGTTAATTATAATTGTATTTCCTATGAAGCTGCCCTTTTATCACTGACATGTGATAACATGTGGAAAATGTCCAGATAGCCCCCTCTTGGGATCTGCATTTAATATAGACCATAGATGATAAAACTGAAATTGTTAAAGACACACTGAAACAGAGCATGCATGTTCCTTTCCTCCTTAATTATCATACATGTAGGTCTCTACAGCTATGTGTGAATGTACATGAAGTGAAAGGAGAAAAGACTAAGTGAAACACTGGTTACCAAACTTAAATGTACTCTGTAACTGGGAAAAAACTGCAAAACACTTTAGTGTCTCTTCTGTACAGCACTATAACTATCATTAATTTCTTTAAAATGATAATGAGCAACAGTAATAAGAAGCTCAGAATACTAAGCAAGAGACAACTAAATAACGATCTATGAAGCTGTACACCCACTTCTCCAATAATTCTCAAAATATTAAAACCAAGATTTGTTTTTTGTGCATTTTTATTTGGTAAAAAGAATTTAATTTGCATCTGCTTTTGATTTTAGTTTGTTTTGTTATTTGCAGGGTTTTGGGGATTTTTTTCAAAGCAGTCATATATTATAAAAATGGTATTCTAAATGTTAGATTAAGTAGCACTATTACCTTCTGAATTTTCACTAGTAATTGATTTTGATTTGTGTCACTGCACATATTAAAACACTTATTAGTACTCTTTTACTCACTTATTAGTACTTTTTACTCAGCTTTTACTCATGACTTTCAGAAGATCTATACTTAAGTACAGAACCTAATCTTACAAACTGAAATGCCTTCTGGTTGGGTTTGTGGGTTTTTTACATTTGTAGGCTGCAGACACATGAAACATATTATACTTCTTAATTTATTAACTTTCACTCCAAAAAAACTGATATATAGACATGAATAGCAAAATTCTTGGGGTTATGCCCTCCCATCATATCTCACAAGGCCTGTAAGCTCTAAGCTGTTTTACCAAATATTTAAAAAATATACTTGTACCTTCAACTACTTATATAATGTCATAAAGTTTGGCCATTTGTGTATGTGAGGAAGGATATATTGAATCATAAATTACTAGACTGACAAAAGTCTTAGTATTATTCCAAATATAAAAGGTTTAACACTTGCAAATTCTTCTAACAGTCATACCTCTTCAATGAGTCACGTTAAGTTGCTAAAAAGCTTCCTAGTAAGATTAAACTGCTCAATACTAATCAGTTTGAGCCTCGCCTAAAACAGATGAGTCCTAGCTTCGATCAAAAGAGTCAGAAGTGTTTTGCCACATTTTATTATAAAGTTTTACAGAAGATAAGTATACATATAGATAGATATGCATATGTTTTATCTACTAAAGCTAAAAGATTGGGCTAAGTTTTAGATAGACTACTTAAATACAATTGTTTAATCATGCAAGAAATTATTTCTAAACTAACTTTATATATCCATGGCATGCAGACAAAGTGCTTGGGAAAAAATTTAGACACCTACCTGTTTTCTGGAGCTATTAGAAAACATTTTAGTCACCACCATTACAATATAGATAAAGTCAGTGTACACTTAAGTATCAGTTATCTCTCGACATTGACTGTTACTCCCCAATTTTAACGCAAGAAATTCTACTAGCTCCATCTGAAACACATGATCATGATGGAATCAACTGATTCAGGATAAGGGTATTACAAAATAGCCATGATTCAATGCAAGCCTACTGGCCAAACCTGCACAAATTGCTTTCTGAAGGAAAAAAAAAGCCAAAGGAGAAGTTCAATCCAAGCAGCCTTGCATACTTAAAGAGCAATTTAGAATTGAACTGTAACACTTCTACTACAGTACCATAAAATGATATTAGCATAATTAATATTCTTGTTACTTTCTATAGCCTAAGAGATCCTAGAGGCCTAGAAATCACATGCTGATAAGGAATAACAGTTGCAAGCAGAGTAAGCACAATTGCCTATAAAGTTTTTGCAAGTCCTTCACTTAACCAAGCCAGATTTTAATTCAAGAACCACATTGTCACGCCTCATACAAAACCAAGTAATTTTAACCCAAATAGTTATATCTATCATAAAAAAGTCTTTAACAAGTCCTAGTTTTTACTGTAACAGATATATCTGGGATCATAAACAATACTAAAAATAGTGTTTCAGCAGCACTTCAAAAAATGGTAAAATATTTTCTACCACAAGAAGGTGAAATGTACTTCCAAAAATATCAGTTTAAGCCTTAAAAACTAGAAGACGCTTCAGTGACTATTTCCAAGGTCTCTATCAGAAACTAAAGGACTTATTTCATAGTTCATTCAGATTTCAAGTACTTAAAACAAAAAATAAAAAAAATTACCTGAAATTCTGGTATGGTAGACTTTCTGACACCTTTCCTCTTCTTTGTGATTGCTTTTTTAGATAACGATTTTTTTCCTTTCAAGATTAAAAGAGAAAAGCTTCATAATGCTGTTCATTGTGCTTGATTAATAAAACTAAATTACATATAGAATTGTAAGTTAAACTGCAACTAACAGGTGGTTTTCAGTCATGTAAACTTGATGAATCAGAACTAGACTCAGCAGAAGCAAGCATTGAACAAGTATCTGTGTACTGCAATCTTTTGTGTGGAGTGGAAAGAAAAAAAAGAAGAAAAAAGCCTACTACAGGTTTCAATAATACAGCACCTAAAAATCCAAGTCATAAAAGCAACATTGAAACCACTCTTCTAAAAGAAGTGAAATCCAGAACTTAAGACACAAACATAAGAAATATAGCATCTTACCTGCAAGATTTATTTCTCTAACACTCTAAAGAATCACACATTAGGATCTGGGATATCTGTATCTAACAGTAAAAAGATACCCAGAAAACAGAAGTAGGGTCTAGAAATCCCTGACTGAACATATTGAATTTACAAAGGAAATTAGATTGATTTGTTTTTTCTGCCTGTGGTCACAGCTAACATTTTTAGAAGGCAAACAACTTCCTATAATGCACTTCACATACAGCTGTGCTATATACAAACAGATATAACAAAAAATATCTGTGAAGGTAAGGAAGTGCTTTACTACAGTAAAAGAGTTCACAAATCATATACATTTCTCAAATCAAATAGTTATGTCACTAAGCAAGACAGCGAAGTTTCTTATATGGTTATTTCTACATTCATATGGCAAATTCAAACAAGATCACCTTTAACTTGTTCGCTCAGGCCAAAACCATCATTCTATCATTATCACTTCCTCACATTCAGGAGTCCCAAACAATAACTTAAAAGCTTAAACAAAAGAGAAGAAAATAATAATTTAATGTGGAATTTGTTGTAAACTAGCATGACTGCAGGCACTTGTAACAATACAAGCACAGGCAGATTCAATATTTAAATTAATGAAAATATTGCACGTAACCTTCTTCCTAACAGACGCTTTAAGGGTGTGCAAATGTGTATGTACACGTACATACAAATATTCATAGATGCCTATGCATCTATTGTTCCAGTTTATTACACTGTGAGTTTCCTGTACATCTTACCTGACTCTGAAATAAACACACTTATGGGACAAGGCACAGTGCTTGAAGAATCTAGGTCTGAAACTCCACATAAAATCAAACTATATTAAAATCAATAAAGCAACCTAGAAACTGCCCATACCAAATATATTTAAAAATTTAAAGAGCCCTCAACTACCAAAAATAAATACTTACATATTTCACATTAGAGAACAAGAGATAAAAGAGAGAAGCTTATTTACTAGAACAATAACCCACACATTCTGACAAGGGCAAAAATGTCCACATTTTTGTTATATGCTTTATGAATACAGTCGCATTCTACTACTGAAAACAACGCTGTTCATTGAAAGAACTAAAGTAGACACTTAGAAGTTTTTGTGACAAAATGACTCAAAAAGAAATCTGGTCATATGGCGGCTCCTTGCTATAGACCTTTTAAAAATGTTATCTGGAAAGAAAATGAAAAGACAAAAAAGAAGGCAGCTAGATTGTCTTGCTTCTTTACAAAAAGGAAAATTTTAATATGTTTGAAATAGAATTTTCATTTAACTTGAATACTTTCAACATATTTTTCAACAAGTATTTACTTGACTATTTTCAGCATCCAGTTCTATATGATGTATGATGTAGTGTAATTCAAGAACAGTTAAACAGAAATATTCTTTCTCTTTTCCCTAACATATTCTTATTAAAAGGAGGAAAATTTTTAGAAAGAGTTACAAATTATTAGAAACCCAAATAAAATAAACATTTCTTTCTTCACATCAACATCTGAAAAGCATGAAGTAGGAAAGATTCCGAGTTACAGACAGACAAAGAATTAAAAGAAACCATCTAGAAGCACAAGAAAATGAGCCTTACTCATTAAATTATAGAGTCTGACATATCATAAAGCATAGCTGTTGGAATATATGTACCAAAAGACCTACAGAATTCCTCATAACTGCTGTGAACTAAGCACATATGTGTATAGAGCAACATCACAGTCTTCTTCCATTTTTTGACACCGGATGTCCTATGGTGTAGGTGGGTTTTGATATCATGTTTTAAAAATGTAACAAAACCCCTACACATACTTACACCATGGGAGGGAATTAATATATACAGCAAACTACTTACGGCAAATTCATCTTCTACCTCAGTAACATCCTTTTAAAATACAAAATTGATATTAGAAAGAAGTTGTAGTGGTAGTACTGATAATTTCTCCATTCTAGAAAAGCTTGTATCTTGTTTTCCAAAAATTATTTATCAGCTTTAAACAATGGTAACAGAAACCAAATCTTTCCCAATTGGCAGTTATCTGTAATTCATATATATTACATAGGTGAAATACATTTTTAGTAAGCACATAAAAATCCAGTTTTGTAACCCAGAGGTGTGATGCTCTGTGGCTATCCCCCTCGGCGCCCAGACTTGCAACTGTGTAATAAACTTAGGTATCTTTTCTATGTAATTGGTCATAAACACCCAGCTACTAATGCCATCTTGGGATAACAAAATCACTGGTGAGAGGCAACTTCTCAAATCACTCCACTGAGGTCTGCTAGAGATCTTTTGTCCATAATACTGGATGAAGAAATTATCTCAAAGACTTATATTAATTCCTGAGCAGATGAAGTAATGTTTTTGATAGTAGTTAGATCACAGTGCTTTTTGAAACATGGTGCACTGCATCTTTCAGAGCATACTCAACATACAAATAAACTTAATTACTGACTAAAAGCAATCAATAAGAAAAACCTTAGAACCTTAGCATAACCTTACTAAACCTTAGTTTAATATTTATAAATTAAGAATCTCATATACATAATCTGCTTAGTTCACCTACTCAATTCAACACAGCCTACTTCCTGTCCACATTTAAAGATATTCCAGTAACTTTATATTCACTAACAATTTACTGTGCCATAATCATTAATTATGTCTCCACACAGCCTTTTCCAAAAGGCTCCATATCTCAGTTTGGTTTCAGTTTAGAGTGGAAGAGACTATAAGGCATCTCAGGCCCAAGAGGAATTTATAGGAAATCAACATTTTATTAACCAAGAACCCCTTAGCCAGCTCTGTGAAAATTCTTAGACATTAAACTTAAGTTCAGTAGGTTCAGGAGAAATCTGACTGTCTTCTTTCAGGCTAAAACAAATTCTACAGACACTGTCAGTGAATAGTAATTAACAAAGTAACATAACTAGGACCTGAACACTAATTAAGACCATCCAAAACCACACTAGAGAGATTAGATGCAACTAAAACATAAGTCATCTCAAGCTGGTCTTGGCATCTAAGAAGGGGAAACAAAGAGATAATTCAGATGTGTTCTAGTACTATTTTTGGCATAAAAATGAGACTTATAAAGCATGAAGCCCCACAAATGTTCTTGATGCTTGTAAATTATTTCAGCAAGAACAATATCATCTATAACTTCTTCTGCATTGGGATCAAAAACAGAAATATTTTTACAGATCTAGTAAAATTTTTTATTATGAACTGTGGTATATGAGTTCTTGTGGCTTCTCCTTAAAGAACAAAAGCCATGTCAATCCATGCTTCAAATTATAACATGACAACACAGTGGAATTTTGAATAAAAACTTACTTTAATTTTTTTTATAAAACTGCAACTTTTTTCTTGGATACAGAGCAGAGTCTTGTTATCCCAGATGTTTTTATTATCAAACACTAACTCAGTAGTATTTGTCATGGTAGAATGCAGTTAAGTTAGCCCTGTCCAATTGCAAGAATTTGTTTTTTCACTAAATTCTAGCAGTAACTGCAGTGTTCTCAAATTAAACAACAGCTCCTGTTATCTTTCCATTAACAAATTTGTAAGACACACTTTATGTCTTTCAGAAGTTTGGCAACTACTGTATGTATCCTCTTTTCTTTTTAATCTTCTATTCTTCTATCTTGCTCCCAACAGGTCTTCTTTTACAAAATATAACATGATACAATCTGGAAAATGAAGCATTATTATAGAGTTTTGAAGCTTCCATATTGACACAGCATACACTTTCATAGAGTCAAAGGAGCTAAGTCGGTCTGAACAAGTGCATTAATATTGCTGATTTACAGACCAATGTCCGAAACCCTATAAAACCTGAGTGGTATATGGCACTGAAGCTTAATGCATGGAGTACATTGTTACTTGCTGGAATACCTCACTTTACATTTTCAACACGATCAACAGGCTGTTCCTTTATCTACAGGTTAGAAACACAACAAAGTTTTTACAACACTGAAAAGTCTCCAGAACACTTCTGAATATTAAACCCCCAAGGACAGTAAACCAGGCACTACAACATCGCTGACAGGCTGTTGAATTTTCTTGAATTCATTCAAGCAATGCTTGACTTCATACACAAAACATAATGGTACTCTAAAGAAATAAAATGTATAGTAAAATGGGACTTCAAGCAGGGAGACAGCCATGAGTTTTCCAGAGCATATGGTACAGAATTTACACCCAAGGTTCTTCTAAAATCGTGTGCTGTATTGGTGTTTTCTAGATCAACTGGAATAAAAAGAGACTCAATTTACATTTACTACAACCTCTGCATCAGGCACATGACAGTTATTTCAAGCAGCCTCTGGTCCCTTCTATTTTCTCAAGCCTACAGTTGTTCTGAATTTCATTCAATCCCTGTTTCAAACATGCAATTGTAGGATTCTCATGCTCTTGCACTGTGCCTTGCACTGAAACTTATCTAATTCCGGTAAGAAAATAACATTTAAAAATTAATGTATAGCATGCACTTGCTTACAGAACTGCTCTGACTCTGACATTCCATTACATTCAGTACTATTCTGTCAATAATTCCAACACAAAACACTACCACAGTAATAACCATCACCGTTTTTCAAAAACAGATGAAACTGCGTACAGTGGTCACACCTTTTATGTGTGATAAATTGTAAGAAAACTCTGTCACTATGGTAAAGGTCATAACATAGCTGTACTTTCCAATAAGTTCCACTCACAATATTTCTGTGAAGTTTTCAGATGGAAAAACTGCATGACCAGTCTATATTCACTGTGTGTACCATTGCCACAGCAAGTCAGGAATGTGCAAATCATCTCAATAGAAACACAGACTGTGACTCAGTTACATTTAGCTGCCTAAGAGAACGAATAGCAGGAAAAAATAATTTTGTTGAAAAGTACTCATTTTTACATTCCTGATGCTCTCCTCTACTCGCTTTTAAAGAACATTATAAAGAATTATTATGACTAGGATCAGATTTAAATCGGGTATCTTTGGGGACTCAGAAGAAGCTTTACTAAATCACTTTTTCTGCTCTACATTGTAAGGGAATCTTTAAACAGAAGATTTAATTTCAGACAGCCTTTAAGAAATACTACTTAGCCTTTAACATTAGGAAACATTACAAAACAACAAGTTATTGTAACGAATTGGATCCAATCCTATCCATTTCAGCCTAGCAGCTATAGGACCAATGGAGATTTAACAACCATAGGAAGAAAAGCACTTTCTTGCAATGCTGTAAAGTTATTGCAAATTTTTCTCCAGCAAGGTCAAATGAAGAAGCAGTCAGAATAAGATGGGAAATGCATCAACATATCAGGAGATAAAGGACAACACTTCTCCAAACTAGAGTCCTTGTTTGCCATTTGGGTTGTTATTCAGTTTGCTTGGTTTTAAGAAGACTGAAAACAGTGACACATCTGGAGAGCTAAGTTACAAAGGGAAATGTAAAATACATTATCTTCCGTGAATACTACATAGATGAACTTCAACTGCAACTCTTGAAACTTCTGTTTAGATGTAGGCAGTGAAATATTTTGGAAAGAGGAATTTGTGATTTAAATAGTAAGACAGTTTTTTGGCTGTTATGTGCAAATATTTAGGACCTAAATATTACTTAGCTTTAAATTTCTTAGCTTTAAATTTTGACTTCTAGCTACATGCACTGCCATCAGACCGTGGCTAGTTTCTTAATCTTCAGAAGACATTTTTTTGTCACTCAGATTTGTGGTTTTGGCTTTCTGCTTTTCAGATGAAATCCAATATTTATCTGCCAGTCTGCACTGTTCTGAAAAGCACCCTGTCACTTCAAAAAATATAATGTTGGAAAGAATCTGCTAAAATCTAGCACAGATAGCTTAGCTCAGGACTCAAAAGGATTAAGCTTTTACATTGCTTCACATGATATCAAAAATACTACCTGAACAATTTGAACTTAAGGTTTTTGTACCTTTACAGTTTGCAAATACCTTTGAAATTTTCCAGGGAGTTAACTGAAATCTGGATTGTATCACTTACCTGAAACACTTAACCACATGCTGCCCAATTCTGTAATAAAAATGTCATCAGCATAAATTCTGATGTTGATGCATCCTGATTGCTGGACTCAGGCCCACAGTCAAAGCAGTACTGTTTGGTGACTTAAGACTGCACAGTTTCACTGTGAATGACTTTAGATTCATCATCTCATGCAATTACTCTATGATTCTTCATAATTTGGGTAAGATAATATAAACCGTAAAATGGAGAAACATTTCCACAATTGCTACAAGATACCATAAAATGCCTTCAAAGTGACACTCCCTGATGTTAACAAGTCAGCTACATTTATTGCACTGAATATTTTTTGCAACAAATTAACTCCTGCAATTAATTTTGTTCTCTAAAGATACATTCTGCAAATTAATCATGGTTTGAACAAACAATGTTTTACATGCTTGTGTTATCAGGTAGGTAACTTTGCCTATGAAGTTAATATCCGAATTGTCTAATGCAATAAGACTCTTTCACAAAATAAAATGCAGACTTATCAACTAAGAAAACAACTTTAAAAAAAGTCCGTATCCTCCTAATTTTTACTATAACTAAAAATGCCTACTTACCAGACTTGTGCTTCTTATGTTTTGCTTTCTTTTTAATTAAAAACAACTTGTTCTGGATCTCAGACTTGTAAGATTTGAAAGGATGAAGATGAATCTCACGCTTTCTTTGCAAGTCATCAAGTTTTCTCTGTAGATTTTCATTTAGAATATCCTTCAACTTCTTTTTTTTCTTTTTCTTCTTTTTTGCTAGCATCTTATTTAGTTTCTTATTATTTTGCAGTAAGGTCTCTAGCACCGTTTCTTCAGCAGATTCATGGTAATTTCTGCCTTGGTTTTCATTGTAAGTGCCGTTGACACGCATTTGGCAAGCTTTCAGTGTGTTCCCCTTGAATGGACTCAGCTCAGGTCTTACTCTGGACATTTCAGTGCAGCCTTGTCCATTCTCCACATCTGTTATTTCTTCTGAGTTAGGGTGACCACCCATACCCACAATCTCTCCTGAAGTAATCAAATTCCTGAAGTTCTCTTTATAACAATCAGGTTTTTTGATGTCACAAACTCTTGAGGCTTTTATTTCACAGTCAACCTTCATTTCTTCTGTAGTGACTCTAAAGCCACCTAAACGTGGTTTTTTTTCTGGACAGATAACAATGTCCATACTTTTCTCTCCTTCTGTCTTGGAATGACACAGTAGCTCTCTCTCAGCAGAACTGATCTCCCCATTGCTTTTGCTTACATATTCATATTTTACTCTTTCTAATTTAATACGTGGCACTTTTTTAACTTTGATGGGAAGAGATGGGAATTCAGGAGCCTGAAAAGGTTTTTGTTTGTAAATTCGAACATCTGCACCACAGAACTGTGGAAAGTGAACATACGCATTTTCCAAGCAGTCATAACCAAGAATTACTTCTCTGCATTCATGGATAGGCTGACCTAGCACCGCATCCTGAACATCCTTTTGTGTTTCATATACAAAGTCACAGAGACCTTTTAGCAGCCATACTTTTTGATAGAATGGTAGCTCATGAAATGGTTTTTCCTCCAAGGGATTCACTTCTCCAAGAACTTTGAAAAACTGGGGACACAATCCAAGTTTTTCTGCAGCAGCATTAGGATTGTCAGTCTGCCCCACAACAGTATACCAGTGCTGCACTTTCTTTCTGAGTGCTGCTTCCCAAGTCCTGTAGGAAAATGTAGGCCTGCGATGTAATGTAGGTCTGCGATGAGGAGGACTTAACAAAGAAGTCATTATTTTAGATAAAAAAACATTACACTGAGGCATCAGAAGACAACGTTCCAATTCATAGAATACTATTTCAGGTAAATTTAAAATCTGTTGGGCCAAGCAAAGAAAATGACCAATAGCTGGAATCTCCCACATTGTCTCCATCCTTGTAGGTGCTGCTTGAGCTAAAAGTGATTTTTCCCATTCTTCTATTTCTTTCTGACTAGCTTCTTCTGCTTCTTTTCTTTCTTGATCTCTCTGCCTATTAAAAGAAATTTCATGAAAATTCAGATAGTAGGTAAACAAAAAGAAATGAGAGAGGAAAAAAACCAGAACTACAGTACGTCAAACATACATATCTCAAAGTTAAAAAGAGCACAGTAATACTGAAGTTTTACTTCAGTTTGTCTTACTTTGCAGTGCAGAATGCATCAACCAAAATGGGAAATTATTATTTTTTTCTATTTCCACTAGTTTTAAACAAAGTCCCAACATAACTCCCTACTCTTCTTATAATTTCCTCTGTTATTTAAGGCAGCCAATACATATCATCAGCAAATTCCTTCTTACTTGCAGCAGGAGATTTCTTGGTGGGGAGAGGAGACAATGACTAGATTTTATTTTGTTTTCGCAATTACCACATCTAACCTACTCAGGTGTTGATTCACAGGTAAAAGGTCAGACACTGGAACTCTTAATGACAAGACACAGAGAACTGTTTTAGTTAACAATGACTTATTTTTACAAACTTACTTTTAAAAATAAAAAATGAAGTTACATACAGATTAACAATATTATACATTATTCCAAAATAAGCCAAGATACTCCATATTTTTCATTGGATCTGGTTAATTCCATGCTAACACCCTCCTAAAAAGCAACATTGACTATATAAGCAAACTTTATTTCACAATTTCCTTAATTAAATTACTAACTTGCAGCCAGAATTCAATTATTTAAATGTGTTAATGAACATGTCTGAAACCTATCCAAGGATAATGTTTTCAGAGTTGAAAGACACAGAACTGCCTACATAATTTTCAACAAGCCAAACCCACATAGACCCTTAATTCCCACTGAAATCAACCAGTCAATTATCTGCCATTCACCGGTGGTTTTAAAAATTTCAGTAGGAATCTACCTTTATATTTCAGTATCTAACTAATTAGTCATAATTTCCAACTAAAAAATAATTCCACAACTATTTATTGTCAACTAATGTGTAAATTAGTTGATTTGTTACTTACCTAGCATGTAACCAAGCAGCTGACTAGAAACTCATAGAAATGTAATTCATAATTTGAAGAAGACAGTCAATATTCTGATAATTACAATTAATTTGAACAAAAGGAACCCTTACAAACAAGACTAACAATAAAAGTAAATTAGATCTTGTCATATAGGTACCTTGGTGGGGGGAAGTGCTTTTGGTGCTGTACAAAAACTGTTAGTTGCAAAACAGTGAAATGAGCTTTGCAACGATATCTTGTCGGTTTTTACCTGTTGAGTATACCATTATGAATGTGTCACTTGGGGAAAGTTACAAAACATTGCATAAAGAAAAGTAAATCTGATTGTGCAAGAAAGGGATAGATTACAAGAGAAGGAGAACTCTCAACAAAGGCTACCTATATAACAAAAGTAACTAAAACATCTGGAGTAGGATTTCCCTGAAGTTAGCTACAGAAGAGAAGATAAAAATCCCAGTTCAGAATATTCTTCCAAAATATGCAGTTGAAAAAATGGTTGCAAAATCCATTTCCAGGAATTTGTGGGAAAGAAATAATCAAAAAGTAATTTAAGGATTTAATATACACATTTAATTTGTATTTTATTTTTATTTCTATATAATATACATGATGATGTTTATTCATATGTTTGAGTATTTAAAATTTAATTTTATTTTTATTTAATTCTCATCGTAAAATGCCTATGTCTTATGACAGTATCTAAATATGTAAAGCAAAGAATTACGTATAAACTTGGACTTCAACAGGCAATTTCTTTAGATATGAGGCTAAGTTTTATAGAAAGGCCCTTGCATTTGCAGTCTTACTTTTCTGGGACTGAAAGAATGCAACTCTTAGACATTCTAAACTAAGACGAATTATGGACACAAGCATAATCACAGCTACAAGCACTTTGAGTCGCCCACTAGGTAGCCATAAACTGAGCCCTTTTTTATGTTCCTGATAACTCATTTTAAAGTTGCGTGAAGAGGAGATGCTGCCTATCCAAATACAACTCGTTCACCAGCACTGCGCTCTCCAACTAAAACACCCAAGGCTGCAGTTTTCCATACTGTTTAGAAAGTACCTCTTCTGTGCCAACCTCAGTGTATTAGATTTCTACAGAAAACAAAAAAAGTAGCAGAATAACCATTTTCTCTTCTTAATAACGTTAATATATACTTTAGCAATAAGCCAAAAGTTTAGAAACTTGCAATACATTTTCAAATAAAAATAGTGTTGAAAGTATGTGCATTTGTATGTGCACCATTTTGAAAATCTGTACATACTGTAAAATGTGATCTTCACTAGAAATGTGCAACTAACTCTACAGGCCTTCCAATTGCCAAGCCGCTTTCAGAAAGTGCTCAGAAAAGGCTTCCAGAACATTTTCGGTGAGCTGAGAAACAATTGGTACAGAGAGGTCCAAATTACTTTACAAACATGGTGTGATTAAGGAACAAAACTGAGAGAAGAAATTTGAAGCAAAATTACTTGGAAAAGTCAACAGACTCAAAGAAATATTAAACCAGCTATCTACTGACAGTTTTTTTTTTTTGCTTAAGAAGTGGTACAGTTCAAAATTTTAGGGTGTAAAGAGGCAAGCCAGTTGTGGGTTTTTTTTCTGTTATTGTGGAACATTCTGTAGAATCAACCATCTTTTGTCCAGGATCTGGGACTTTTGAGTATATCCAGATACATGGACTTAACATGTATCAAGTTTTGCAGCAATGTACTTAAAACAGGTGTATGAAAGCGTACTTTTTATTTTGTTTGGTAAACTGTTCTACAGACTCTAGCAATTAATTAAAATCCAATCAAAATATCCTTTTTCAAAACATTGTTATCAAGTTCTAGAACACAGAGTTGAGCAAAAATCAAGAGAACTTTACCAAAGAAGCAACAACCCTAGTGATCCTTGATTTTTTTTTGACAAAGTGTGATTAGAAGATTAGTGGATTAGAAGAAAGTTCTAAAGTAGTGTTTAACAGTTAAGTCAGCCATATAGCTTCAAATCTGCTGAAAATGAAGACGACCTGCAAAATTAAAAGTGAGCTGGTCACATAAGGGAAAAAGTCCACAAAGCTGTAAACTTTGAAAAAAGCTAGAAACATTTTGCTTCCTGAAGCAAATACTGTCTTATGATTGTGAGCCATGTTTAGACCCAGTCACACAAATTACTGTTAAAGTAAACAAACTTCAAAGCTTCATTTTCCTCAAAGTAAAACATATTAACATTAAACACTGCCTGGAATTATTTAGCTCTTAAATTTAAGAAGACCACAAAATCTCAGAGTTATTTACATGAACAATCTAAAATTATTACCTAACTGACAAGCTGAAATGCTACTTCAGTGAGGTAACAGTAGAGGCACTGGTAGACATGATTTGCTTCTGGTTATCAGTGAGAGAAGCAGTGACAAGATCATGGAATTAGACTGTAGTTAAGCATTCTCGTAGTTTATTGCATGAAAAACTGTCCAAGGATACATATCATAAACCATAATGCACTAGCAGAAAATTACTGTGGATGCTTTCATTTAATATTAGAAGTTTTGCTACACTAAAATAAGAGCAGCTGTAATTTAATTCAAAACTTAAATGACCTCAGCAATTTTTCAAGGAAGTGGTACTAATTTTTTGCTTTGTGGATGCACTGTATTGAAGCCATGAACTTGAGACCACAAGAGCACCACATTTATTTACCTAAAAAAGCCATAAGGAGCTAGCCTCTTCAGAAAACTAGGAAGACAACTATTTAAAACTAAAACTAAATAATTTTTCTTATTACCTCTTTTCCTCTTTTGCTCTCAGCTGCTCCTCTTGTCTTAGAACCTGAACCATCACAGACTCAAACATGCCTGTTGAAAAACCAACTAAATTGCGAGGCGTGGAACGACGTCTTGTAGAAATGCATGCTGTAGCTTTTTCATCCTCCTGCCCATAGCATCCTCTAGATGTTACAGCTAATGATGTTTTCTCTCTTAAATGCCTATAAGAAAAAAGCAAGCCAATTCACAACTATGAACTTCTGTACCAGTGGCACCTCAATGCCTAGCCTACCAACCATGGATCAAGCATGCTTACTCAGAAAAAAGCAGTTATTTTTTCACTTGCCATTTTTCCATTTTGAAAATTCCTTTATAAAATTTTAAACTTAAACCAAACACATTAATATAACCTATGTTTTCACACCAGTTAAAAACTGTATATTTACCACAAGTTACCAAATATAATTTGGAGATGGAATTCTCTATCTTAGTCCATAAGTATCTGGAAAGAAAAAACTTCCACAAGACCTAAGATAAGAAAGTATCCTTTTTAGCAGATACCTAAAAATAGGGAGCTGGGTGGTGGGGTCTATTAGGGGGAGGGTTTGGGGATCTATTCATTGGTTTAGGCTAGGGAAGCATATGTTAAACGCCCGTTTGATCCTATTTTAAACTCCAAAAACTGAAAGACAAAACATACAAATTTGTCTGCAAAGTTACATTTCTTCTTACATTGTTTCAAAAGGCTCCATTAAAACTTGTATGAGTTTTTCATAACCTGTGAAAACATTTGAGGGACAAAGGAGAAAAATCCAACCTCCATTCAAAAGTAACTTCCATTCTAAGGTAATTTTCTGTGGCTTGTAGTATTCAGGAATTATACAACCACTATTGATTGATCCCCTTGAATCACTTGAAGGGGATCGCTGACCTAAACACTACTCTGTAATAACGTAAGAGTGACTGTTGCAAGAAGCTGTTCTTCAATTTCATTTTACAAATAAAATTATGTTAAACACTTCAAACGAATTTGTCTAATTAAAAATTGTAAAATAACTTTGAGACTTCTAAGTTCCATAATCCTTTGTACTTAGAGATCCTAGAAACTTTTATTAAACTAGTGCACACAGACATAATGAAAAAATCTTTACAAATCTCTGAAGAGTTAATACAAGACAAACTCACTATATACTGAGGCAGGATTATCTTCAGACCGTTCAGTAATTCCTAATATTTATCTGAAAAAGACTGTCCATTAAATGGAAGAAAGACAAACGCAATTGAATTTATTTTTAGTAAATACCTATATTGCTATTTGACAATACAAAATCTTCTAAGTTGTATTTGGTTATTTATCTGCCAGCAACTCTATTAAGCCAGGATTTTTTTTTTAAATCAGGTTTTACTTTAGCAAATAAGGAACATTCATGCCCCACTACATTCAGCTCCTTCCTTGATACCACCAGACTGTCCCAAAACTGTCGTTACACAGAAACCTTTTCAAATATAGTGCTGCTACAGCAGCACTGAGTACATTCACTGTGTTTTCAGGTGACTTCTGCACCACTTTCCTGAAGTGTCCTTCCTACACGAACAACGTTCTTACCAGCTGGCAGTTCACGATGCATGTCACTAGCAAACATAATGCTGATGGGACACACACAGCTTTACATATTTCCCAACACTGTTCCTTCTTTACCTTCATCCTTCACTAAAAACACCTCTTGGTTTTCACATCCAGAATACTATGTCATTCAGAAGAACCGGTGGGCTTTTCACTGTAAGAGGCCACCATAGTTTTCTGACAATGACTAAACTATGACCAGTTCATGAGGAAGCATGTACTTCAATTGTGATTTAAACTGGGCTTTCTACCATATAGCTCGAGAGCTTTCTATGTTTCAGCTGCTTTGGCTGATAAGAAAGCAGTCCCTGCCCGGGACTTACATGTCAACTTACCGTGATTTCCATTTTGCCATTTAAGACTATACTATATGGCAAGCATTGTCTCTCATTTTATGATTATGATTACCATTTCAAAGCAGGTAATTTCGGTTTAGTATTTTATTCCTATGTATTTTAAGGGCGGTCAAAATTTCAGACTGTAAAAATAACAATTTCAAATAGCCAAATATTCATACAGAGTTTAGGCAGTTTCACGACAGAATAAAATAAAGAAGCATTTGACATCTTGTGTAAACAAGTGTGCCTACATGTTCACAAAAGGTTTCTTTCAGAAAGAAAATCTTAGGAAATGCTGCGCTCTATTTGGCATTTTGAGGTTTGGAATTCCAAAGCATTTTTAATTAAGATTTGAATAGTTCCCAGTAGGAAACGTTAATCTTCATGACAGTACTTAAAGTTCCAGGGTTCTTTCTGTTGTGCGGTTTTGCTCGACGCTTGTTTTCTTTTAACGGAATTTAAAGACACACAACCTCCTGTTCTATTTTTACGTAAAGAACACGCGGCACGGCCCCTATAGTTTCCTACACCTACCGGGATAGCAGCGCCAACTTCTGTTCCAGCATCATCTCCAGCTTCTGGGCCTGTTTGGAGAGCCAGTGATCCACACCGTGCAGCCGATAGCAAGTCTCCAGCATGAGCCGGAAGTCACACACGAAATCTGCTATCCCTGTGTACTGCCCACTGGAAAATTTCTCTTCCATTTTCAATAGCCATATTCCAGCGGGCATCTGCTGCAAGGACTGGCTGCTCTTACGGCCCAAGAGGGAGCCAGAGCCTTCTTCCCCGAAAAATGCCTGATCCGCGAGGGGCTTCAGGAACGGCGCCGTCAGAGGCCGGTACTTCTCCAGCAGGAACTCGCGCAGGATGCGGTACCCCTGCTGCAGCTCGGGATTCAGACTCTGCTGCCAGGCAGCGTTCCCTCCCTCATCATCTGCCTCCTTCTCAGGCTCCTCCATCCCGCTCTGAGGAGCCGAGGGCCGATCCGCCGGGAGGTCTCCGTCGGACTCCATGTCTCCCGCCCCAGGCTCGTTCTCCGACACCTGCCGGGGACCGCGGCGCTGCGCCTCGCCCGGCCGCCGCATCCGCACCGGGCTCACCTGCGCACACAGACACCGCTCAGTACCGCGGCGGCCCGGGGGGCGGGACGCGGCCGCCGGGGGGGAGGCACCGACTGGGCTGGCGCGCGGCCCCGCCCGCCCGGGGACAGCGCCCTCGCCCTCAGGGCCCGCCCCCTTCTCCCTCCCTCGCCGCCGGCAGCACCGGCGCATCCCGCCCCCCGCGTGCGCCGTTCCCGCCGTTCCCGCCGGGCCGGCCGGGACCTCCCTCCGCACCGCGCGCGCGCTTCCGACAGGCAGGCGGCGCGTGCCGGCCCCGCGCGGCGTCCGTCGGGTAACGGGCGGCGCGCGCGGCAGCGCGAGCAGAGGGGAGGGAGGGGGTGCGGGTCCCCCCCCGACCGGGAAAGGACGCGGAGCCTCTCACCCCAGCGCGCATGCGCGCCCCCGGCCGGCGGCGGGGCGCCTGCGGCAGTGCCGGGCGCCGGGTGGGATGTGACGTCATCAGAGGGCGCCCAGCTCGGAGCCGGCGGGGGCGACAGTGGGATCGCCGCCTTGCGCGCGGGGCGGGGCCTTGCGGCGGGGGCGGAGCCTCGCAGCGAACCCCCGGCGGGGCGGGGCTGCTCCTGGGGCCTCCCCGCGGCGCGGGCGGCAGCGGCGGCGCTCCCCGGTCGCGCTCCCCGGTCCCGCCGGGCTCTGCTGCTGCGGCTGAGAGGAAACTGCCACCTAACGGGTCTGTCGTCTCCCGTCAGAGGTGTGCCACAAGCGTTCAGCCGCCGAAGCGAGGCAGCAGCTCACAAAAGCACTCAGTTCTACACTCAGTTCTGCCCGACTTGCCTTAGAAGTTGGTGCGTTGTGAGGGGAGGCTTCTACTTACGACGCTGTCCTGGCCCGGGGTGCACTTAGTCCTCCCACCTGTGCCTTCACGTTTCCCCCAGTCCTTCTCACCCCTGTAAGAGATCCTAAGGGACACCAGGGAGCTCCACAGTTGTAATGGTCTCCACAGCACTGCAAACCGCTCGGAGACACACCTCTGTGCGTGGCTTTGGTTTTATCCTCTTCACATTCCGAACTGGTGAAAAAAGTATGTGAAAAGCTGAGGGCACCTTACTGAGGGGGAAGAGAGGGGAAGAGAATGAACGTAAGGGAGCAGGACTCTACTTCTCTACTTCTGCCTCTACTTCTGTAAGGGCATTCTTGTTCTTCAGAGGTCGCTCCAGAGACAGACCTTGCTCATAATGGAGTTCCCTTAATGGGAATAATTGCCTCCGCACTGCAGGAAGGTGGACCTGCTTGGAAGGATCATTGTGCATTAAGACTGTAGTGATCCATGCAATAGCTCACCCAAGTGTTGCCGCATACAGGATGGCCTTCCGGTCTGGGTTCTGCTGTGTGTATCGCATGGCCACGGGATAAATTCAAGCAGCACTCTGTTAGAGCAGCTGTGGGCAGCTGCACACTGTCCTGGCATATCTATGACCTTGCCTCTATCTAAAACTGTGGCCAGAAATCCTTATGCAAGCATTCTCTCTGACAGTAGAAAGGATTTAAAAAGTTGGGATTTTTAAAGGAAATCCTCTTATAGCTTGAATGACCACCATAGGATAGCCCTTCCACAGACAGTCTTCATGATGCACCCTCATTACAGATCCATTTGATGCTGCACTGCTTATGGTTTGTGGGATCTGAAATGCTGTAAGATAACTGTTCTCTCTTTCCTTATAATGTTAACTCTAAGAAATTGTGTTTGAAATGATACTTCGCAGAGTCTGAATCCCTTTCTTGTACTGGGACCATAAGGACTAGAATGTCCTGTTGCAAAACAGAGGGAATGCTGTGTTGTGTTTTCTTTAATAACATCTCAAGAATAGTGTTCAACTTGTCTAAGTCCCACTCCAAGCTGAAGGTGGAGAGTCATCATCTGAGGGACAGGAGTGGTGGAGGGATTCCAGCAACATGTGTGGAGGTTAAATCAACTGTAGGAAAAACATAACTGAGGAAAACAACCATTCAAGTAACAGTGGGAATTTCTAGTGTAAATTAAATAAAACTAGATGAGGCTGGCTGCTCTTTTAGAAGTTTTTTGCCTGTTGAATGTCTGGCTTGCAACACTTATGTCCTGGCTCATTTATACTCTCTGCAGCAATACCCAGTAGCTTAATAGACATTTTTGCTTCTTGCTGTGTATGTGGCCTTGCTTTGAGGATATGAGAACTTGTTGTCATCATTCTGCATAAAATTCATAGGCTGAGTAGCCACAAAATGTGTTCAGAGATTTTGGTGTGATAACACCTCAGCTATATTCAGATCTCCTGTCAAAATTTGAAATTTGATGAAAGAAATTAAGATATTGAGTCAACACTCTGAAATTAAATTTCAGTGAAGAACGGCCTGCATATGACAAAACAAGATAATATCCTTTATTAGGAGCTCTGACTTGTATCACCAAAGTATTTGAAAGAGGATATTTTTTCTAGGTATGCAATCAAAGTAGACTAAAAAATAATTTTTAAAAAGGATTATGGTGGGAAACATCATTGTATCAATCCATAAGAACTTTTTTATATTTTCTTATGTAATAAGAAAAATGCAAGGAGTTCTGTGATACATTATCTATGTACTTCCCGAGCCTTGCCACATGAGTGCACTGTTGAGTAAATGCCATGTATGATTCCTGCCTTAAATCAGAGGCCACCAATGTAACCAGGGTAGAACTGCTGAAGCAGAAGCAAACATTTTGGAAAACCTGTAACAATGGGGTTTCATTTTATATACTCTGTGTTAATAGGAGCTATGACTCACATATCATTAAAAAAAAAAAAAAAAACAAAACCCAACCAAAACCAAACAACAAACAAAAAACAAACAAAAAAACCAAAACCAACCAAACAAAAAAAAACCTAAACCCCTCCCAACCCCCCCCCCGCAACAATTTTAAAAAACCCCGAAAGTTTTCAGAATAAATAGAGCTGATAAATATTCTTACAATTTCTGTCCATACATCTGAATTGGATATACAATTTTTGCAAAATGGCATGATAGAGATTTGCATACATTTTAATCATATAAGTTTGGATATGCATGATAATTTCAAAGAATATGACACCAAGTGAGCACTTCTGCCTTGATGTTATCACAAAGACAGCAACAGATTTTGTCGTTATATTATTACACACGGTGTCTTAGGTGTGTACAGAACAGTGCAAATGTCAAGTGGATAAACATACACCATGAGAAAGAAATGTGAGATATGCTTGGGAAAGAGTAATCTTCCATATACAGTTCACAAAGGATAGGATGATCTAGCAAAGGAAAAGAGACAACTGTCAGACGTGACCAGTCCCCTTCACATCTATGTGAATTTTGAGTATCAGAGCATCAGCGTGTCATGGAGGTCACGTTCTGGGATTTTAAGTAAAGAGAGTTTCTCAGCCTGACCATGAAAGCACCCATGACTTCTACAGAGACACAATGATGATGTAAATAGTTAGTCTCTTCCTAAACTTTGATTTGGGTATAGGTTTTTATCATATGCCCTAACCAGATACTTTGTCTTTACATTTGTTTTCCATTTAAATCAGTGTTATCAAACTACAAAGAAGTTACAAATACTGTATAGACTAAGATGATGAATAGCTAAGCAAACCTCAGCTGGTTTAAATCCCAGAGTTACTTGTGGCCATTTTTAACACTTACCAAAATTTTATATGTGCATTTTTAGAGATTTATATACAACTCTCAAAAAATATGTAAAATATATACAAAAAGAATATTTTAGTCTAAAATTCTTAAATCCAAAGGCCCTCTAGTAGTTTTCTATCGTATAGACAAGAGAACTATAGCATTTTGGTAAAAGATATTACCTCAAAGAATTGTTTAGACTGGCAGAATTATAATATTCATGTTAGGGCACTGAAGGGTTGTTTTCTAACAGGTCAGAGCTGCCTGTTACAGGATTTAGAATGAAAAAAGAAGGATGGTTTCTGTAGCAGCAGGACAGAATGTTTAGGAAGATAAGTAAAATTGACTTTTTTTCTGTGAAGGCCTGAATTCCTGTACCTTGAAATCACATTCTCTGCTTCAGGAGTAGTAAAGGGGGATTAAAAATACCTTCCACCTTCAACTTGAGGTTACACTTCACAAGTCGGAAAAAAAGTCTTTAAGTCTTTTTCTATATAATACGCATTCACTCAGTATATAATTTACTTCTTCTCCTAGCAGTGACATAAATAGTGACTGAGTGGCTCCCATTTTCCTTCATCTGCTTCTTCTATTTCATACGTTAAGGCCAGGGGTCCAAAGTGCAGGTTTCTGTTCCTGATGACGTCCATGGTGACACAGAATATAGCCCACGTTAAGGGTCCTTGAACTCTTCTGTGAGGTGAGTGGGTTAACATTGCCATCAGAGCCATTCAAACTGCATGCTCAAGTAGCTACATGTTCCTTCAGCTGACATATAGTAACGGTAAATAAACACCAAACTCTAGAAAACACTAACAATGTGCTTTCCGTTTGCAGGTCTGCCACCTGAAGTTTCCTTTTATGAGATGCACAAAATTCTTGCAAAGAAACGGGCTCTGGAGTGTGAAGAAAATAATCAATCTCTGAAATGTTTCAGCTGAGTTATTCTGCTGATCTTTTTCATCCTCTCTCATGTTCCACCACCTTTAATTGCATCTTTCTCCCTTTTAGGGATACAGTGCTACTTTCTAGCACCAGAGATTTCGTCATTGACAATTAGAATACAAACAGACAGAAAACAATGAAACTGTCTTTGAATTCTGCACTTTAGAGACTTTCCTCCTTTTTTGAGTCCTCAAAGCTGTAAGCTGTTTTGCATTCAAGCTTCTGCAGCATGTAATACTGAAAAAGTACAGTTCTCCTCAAAATAAGTAATTCTCAGCAATTTCAAGCAGAATTAAAATTTTATGATGTGTTACAATGAATCAAAAATCCATTCTCCAACAAAGACCATGACTAAATATTTTTTAAATTAACATAAAATGTTATGATCCAAATTTCTGTCATGATGTCTTTTTAGAATTGGAGAAAGAATAAAGAAATTGTGCACATTCAAATTGTTTTTTTTCTTGATTCTAGATGGCATGAGAACTGTATGGAGATGAATGCCGTAGGATGCCCAGGGGCTTTGACCATTAATGCCTAACACAGCTGGCTGCTGCAGGAAGTGGCACAGCAGGAATCAACATGATTTCCTGCCCAACCATGATAGTTTTCATGCCAGATGATCAGCAGACACCTTCCTTTAAAGGGTGCAGGTTGAGAGCTGGAAATGTGATGAAGGAATGATTGTGCCAGATAATCAAATAGGGTAAAACATCTAATCTCTCGGTTCTGTAATAAACTCTGGACTTCAGATCACTTGTTGGTTGCCACTTACACATGACGTCTGGACATCCAGTACATACAGGCTGATAACTAGGTCCTTAGCCAAGCTGGAAGAATAACTGATGAGATCAGGCTGCAGTATTTCATTTAGCAATGTTTGTCAGTCTATCTGCTGCTCAGCTGCTGATGTTCGCAGAACTTTTAAAAAATGTATATTTTTTTTCAGCTAGGCTTCCAGCTTCCACACTCTTGCCAAACTTAGTCAAAATTATCCAGCAGATTAAAAAGTGGCTGGAGAGGACAGACAGACAACACAACTACATATGCCTCAGTCCCTTAGAAAACCAGTAGCAGGACTTTAGTAATCTCCAACACTGTTTATTTTCACTCTGCTCTCTGTAATTGTGCAACACAGGAAAGGCAAAAAAAAAAGCTTCATACAGACCTAACATTTATTTATGTGAAAGGTTTTGCAATTATACTTTATTGTGTCTAATTGCGTACCTGAGGCTTTTTAAAAATTTTTGTGGTATTATAGGAATGGCAATTATTTCCTCTTCGCAATGCTGGAAAGTGGAGATAAAATAGACATAATTTTCATATCTAAGAGAGGTTTTGAGAATGATTAGTGCAGAGATTAAAATGCACAGAGAGCCAATGTTTGGATGACTTAAGCATTTGTTCCATTCACTGCCCATTCAGTTCTTTTACAAAAATTAACTGTAAAGACTGTCTTATACAGTATCGGAGAAGTTAAATAGGGCCAGGGCTAAAACTGTAGTCATACAGATATGAATGTCCACTTCTGACAGGGGAAAAGAGAACTCCTCCAAATATGTTCATGATATCAACAATTCTAAAGTGTGCGTTGTATGTCACTGTTCCTGGTGGATGGTGTGAAAGAATCTGTGGCAATGTGTAGTCACCTTACATAGAGACACACCTTGCACATACAGCACACCTCCCAAGACAATTCTTATATGCTACTCTCCATCAATGAGGAATATTGTAAAGACTGGGCAATATTCAAAAAGTATAAATTAAAAGGATTGTCTGTACAAACACCGACTCTTGTTCTGAAGTGTTGTCACAAAAGTTGCGGGAATTTATCAGCAAAATTTGATTCAAATGTAACAGTCTTTTGTCACATTCAGCCACATCTCTTCTATACATCTGGTTTTATTATACATTCAAGGAGAAAATACAATTGTTTCAAAATAGGAGATTTAGAAAAGTCAGAGTAATTAATTAATCCATATAAACTCCATAATATTTTCTAATTTTTTTTCACAGAATCACAGTATAGCTGAGGTTGAAACAGATCTCTGTGTGTCCGTTGCCTCCATGCCTCCATGCTCAAAGTGGGGGCAAAGAGAACTGCTTTCTCAGGGTCTCATTCAGTTGGGTTTTCAGTACCTTCAAGGATGGAGGGTCCACAAAATATGTGCATGCAATAAAGACAAACAACTGTACTCCAAGAAGATATTCTGACAGCCCATATATTTTCTTCTATTTGCTGACTTACAGCACCTCAGGGTGTTAGAATTATAGAGCATCCTGAGTTGGAAGGTCCAAAAGCTTCATGAGTCTGTCAGGCTCGTGCTGTGACCATGTTCCTGAGGAGCCTTGTCCAATGCCTAACCACCCTCTGGGTGAAGAACCTTTTCCTGATATCCAACCTAAACCTCCCCTGACACAACTTCAGGCCATTCCCTCGGGTCCTGTAACTGGTCCTGTCACAGTGAAGAGATCAATGGTTGTCCCTCATCTTCCCCTTGTGAGGAAGTTGTAACTGCTTTGAGGTTCTTTCCTCAGTCTCCTTCAGATTTGGAAGAACAAGTGACCTCAGCCACTCCTTGTATGGCTTCAATATATTACTATCCAGTGGACCCTTTGTGCTGAACACCTTTTGTGGTCCTGTGTGTTCCCTAGCAAGTGATGGGAGGACATCTTTTGCCATCTCAAGTTCAAGAGGCATCATCCTTCTCTTATTCCAAGAAATACCAAAAATAGTGTAACCCTTAATGAGTAAAAACATTTACAGTAACATTTGGGATAAGAACTCTAGACTTAGAGAAATGTTAAAAAATAGTAATTTAGCACTGAAGCAGAAATAGTTTTCATTTATACACACCACTTTTCTCTTTTGTGTGTATCTTTTTAAGAACAAACTTCCAAAAAAGTGTCAATTTTTCAGCAGTGATCAGCATAGACCCTACTATGTCATGAGTCTCCTGCTGTAAACAGAAACACATGAAGGTTTAAATAAGTCCCCACTCTTTTCAATAGTAGAGGTCTCCACCTCTATGACAGTTTGGAAGTACTGGGAGCAATAGATAGGCTACAGTAGGCTCTGTTTAGTCCTATAAATGTCTTTAGCATGCCATGTTAACAGGATGTGAAGCAAGATTAAGTTGGAACTCAAATGCTCATTCTACAATGTTCTTAGAACATTCTAAAAACCCAACAATTTCCAAGAAAATGCATTAATAAATTACCATGTGAGTTTTGGTCAGTTAGAAAATATATCACTGCTAACTATATTTGGGTTGGTTTTTTATACCTTTAGGGGAGAAAGACTTCAGTGTGAAGTAAAACAAGGACTTCTCATTCAAATGTTAATATAAATTCTGGACTTTAGAACAGAAACCCTGTACTCTGAACTAGAGCAAGTTTTTTTGAGCTGACATCGCCATCATACCTCACACAATCTGTTTTAATGTTTTCAATTGCTTCCACTGAAAATGTTTAGAAAAGGTTTTCTTCACACTATTACTACTTCTAATCTTGAAGTACTACTTGATCTTTTCCCCAGTCTAAATCTGTCTATACCCTGGAGTCCAAATTATAGATATCTGATCTTTTTGTGTAGTACAGTCTGTTGGCTATGTTCCAGGTGTTTTTCCAGCTCGAGAGGTTTTGAATTAGATCTCCTTTAAATTGTTGGCAAATTAAATGCTGATAAAATAGCTAGTATTTACTGTATGCTCAAAATTATTCATGCAGTGGCATGTGGTACCAGGAAACTTTTCTTTCTTCTCTTTTCTGCAAATATTTACTTCTTGCAGATGAATTTCTAAAGCCAAAAAGCCACAAACCATTGTAGGCAGCTGTTTTTCTTGCTACTCCTATGCCAATAGTTATACATAAAATATTTTTTCAATAACTTCATTGATGTTTTTCTCTCTATCACTGTTTTCTAGAGGTTGTTGCCTTTCAAGATAATTTAATATGACATATTAATTTGAATTAGAAGAGAATTTTGAAAGCCTGCCCTGTAATGGACTGAACCTAATGTTGCAACTGTAGGCATAGAGTTATTAAGGGGGGGCCCATGATCAATGAAAATCATTAACTCTAATGGCAGAGCTTGGAGAATAAAAGCAAGCAAGCAAGCAAAGAAAGAAAGAGAAAGAAAATGTGAGACTGAGCAAGGGAAAGGGAGACATAGGTGCCGGGAAGTAGGGGTGGGGCAGGCAATGTTGGAAACAGACAGAGAATGCAAAATGCTTCCCAACCTAGAAGAGAAGTGTGCAGAGTTGCCCAGATGAGTGTCCTCCTCTGTTTCACTTCTAACATGGTAACTTGATAGTTTTCATCAGGGTTTGCACAAAATCATCTTTAGGTTTTTCTGCTATTGGTGCTGTTATTGCTGATGGGACCAATAAAACAATAAAGTTTAAAAGAAACTGTAAAGGTTAAGGTGGAAGGTCAGCTTGACAGTATAGCATCCCAACAACTGTATTAAAACAAATTAAAATGTCTTTGCCACATAATAAATTTCTCATTGCATTTCTCCTTATTGTGGTTTAATCCAGGAGGTAACTAAACAGCTGTGGGCCCACTTTTCACCACCACCCTTCCCTGTTTCCCTTCCAGATTCTTGTGCCCCAGATTCCTCACAGGTGTGGCAGCGGGAAGACCTGCAAATTCCTTCAGTTAGTGTCAACACTGCTTAGTAAAATCTAAAATATCAGTGTGTCATAAACATTATTCTTATCCTCAATCTGTCACTCAGTACTATACCAACTAAGGCAAAAATTAACTCTGTCCCCAATAAAACCAGAGCAATATCCACCCTTTATTCTGTATCATTTATGTCATGCCCGGGTTTCACTCTTCCCAATCTTTTGATACATATACAGAGATTTCCTTCCCTTAGTCTATGGGCCATCCCTCTAAAATGGAGTAAAATTAGTCCATAGGTTCGGGCTTCTTCTCTTATAGTAGACCTTCAAAGCTGGAGAGATGGTGCATGGTATTGGATAATGTCCATGATAAGTCCATCCCCCATTCAAAAACCCATTTGTACATTGCATCTCTCCTTCGATGGCCCAACATGTCACAGACCCACTGAGCTACCTATCTTCCTCTACCTATCTTCCCAGCTACTTTGAGATGGCCCTGCTTGGAGCAGTCCGCTTCCTGATCCCTCTTGGAGGCAGTTGCTTTAGTCCTTATTAAATGTGTCCACTTTTGTTGCTGTTGAGACAGTCACGACACACAGAAGAACACTATGTAATTTCAAAAGGCTTCTCTCTTTATGATAACAGCTGTCTTTTATACATTTCCAACAAAGTTTATACTTATTCATTGGTTACAATAAATCAACACAGTGTTCATTGTTACAGAGCAGTCTACACCACTGTTTCCAACTAACATCCGACTGCAGGTTTTTTTTGTTTATCTTTTTCTTCTTCTTAAGTTTCCATGTCAACAACCTTGGCAGAATTCCTTTCAGGGGTAAACATGACTCTTACCAGCTTCTTCTAAGTCGCTCTTCCTAGCTTACAGACCAGCTGTCAGCCCCTTCCACACACTTCTGCTTCCAGTATTTCTCCTTGCATAGAATCTCAGATAATACTGGCACAGGTTGGTTTTCTGGTTCAGCCTTGGATTCTGTCGCTTTTCTCTTAGTTCCAGAGACCTTCCCTCCTGCAGCAGGCACTGAGCTCTGCTGAAGAGATCTCAGTCCGCCTGGACCAGGCCCCAGCACATTGCAGTTATTTGCGTCTCTCTGGAATTATTGAGTGACAGCTCATCTTGCCCTAATATTTTAATAAATTTTTCTGCATTCCTCACTGTTTTAGAGGTGAAGTTCCAAAACCTTGGAGATGCCCACTGTCCTAGGCACTTGCCCATCCTATCCCACACTCCTTGCCACTCGTAACTATCCAGCCTTAGGGCAGATCCGTGGGTGATGTCCTTACCTAGTTGTGTAACTTTACAAAAGATCTGAGTCATATTGATGCATCATAGCAATGCAAAGGTGCTGGTTTGGACACCCTGGGAATACTTTCCAAGAGGTGTTGTAACTCACCTGGAGGAGAAGGGAAGGATGGCAGAGAGTGTCATTCCCACAGATGGACCCCTGGAGATGTAGTTAGGTGTCATTCCCAACAGGCAGTTCCTGCCGTGCAGGCGCAGCAGTGATGCTGGGTGTACACACTGCCTCGTCCTGCCAAGAGGCATCTTATCATATCAAAAACCCATGTTACAAAGCTCAAACACATCATAACCCCTAACCCAGAGCTGTGAAATGACACAGCAGGGAACACAGATAGCAAGAAAGGTGTTACCCAATGCAACTCTGAGAACACACAACAACATTGAGATCAAATAAATCAACATTGTGGCCAGTAACTATTAAACCAATGCAACTAATTGCTTATAGCAAATTTCTTTTAACATGTCAGAACAGTGGTTATCTTAACCCTTCACACCCATCAGTTGGGTGCCAAAATGGATGCTTGTGGTTTAACCCAGCAGGCAGCTAACACCATACCAACCACTTGCTCACTTCCCTGTCACCACCCCAGGATAAGTAAGAGAACTGGGGGAAAAAACATTAAATTCACCCGTTGAGATAAAGACAGCTTAATAGGCCAGAAACAGGAAGGGAAACAAAAATAACTATCATTAAAATTAGAGTATATAAAACAAGTAATGCACAATGTAGCTGGTAGCCACCTGCTAGCAGATACACAGCCAGTTCCCAAGCCCCAAGCCAGCTTTATCTGCAGCTGATATTACTGAGCTTTACAGCATATAGTATGGAATATCCCTCCAGTCAGTCATGGTCAGCTATATCACCTCTGTCTCCTCCCAGCTACTCATGTCTCGCAGCCTCCTCACTGACAGTGTGATGTGAGAAACAGAAAAGTCCTTGTCTTAATGCTTAACACTTCACCCATCAGTCTGCTACCAACATTATTCTCATCCTAAACCTAAGTCACAGCATTATGCCATATACCAGTATGAAAATTAACTCCATCCCACACAAAATTAGAACAATTGTGTACTAAAAGGACAATCTTACACCATGCCATTTAGAAACTTCCCTACATTTTGCAGACTGCTTGGGTAATAGACAAAGACTTGAGATTCCAAAGTATCACATTGTTTTGTCACTAAGTATGTATTTCAATAAAATCTTTCTGTTGAATATATTACCAGTGTCTGCGTAAGAGGGCTTAGAAAATGAAAAAGACTTCTAAACCAAACACAGATAAATTATGTAACCTTCTTTATATGGTAAACAAACTCCAGATAAAAGCAGTAGCTTCTTAATTTTAAGAAAGCTTTGGCCAAAAAAAGTAAATGTAATTGGTTTTAGGGGATTTTTTCTCATTTCAGTGAGATAAATAAAAATGTTACTCACTCCTGTAAAAATGCAAGGCTCACTAATTAAAAAAGGGTTAGATAATATGAATAGGAAGGACTCACCAATAGGAGTGAAGGGTTAGAAATGCAAACAGGTAGATAAGGCCAACTGAACGTGCTAAATCTGATAATGAAAACTTACATATTACCAGGGCCTCATGGGCAAAGACATGAATCACATCCACTTTTAGCAATTCACTCAAGTCCAAGTATGGGAGTTGATGTCGTGCAGGCAAAGCCCATTTGACAGCTGGGTAAATGTTTAAGCAGTAAGTTTGTTTTGAGCTCGCTGAAACAGGGGCCACGCTCCTACTTTTAATATGTCTGTATCGCTATAACCCTAGTATCTGCACGTGACCCAGCCCTGGAAGAATGACAGCTAACAAGAACAATATTAGTGACATAAAATATAGGAATAGAATACACAAAACTAGTGGCTAAAAATTTGCATGCAGTTCTAGGCAGAAAAGCTTCTGTGGCATCATACAGAAATAGGCATTTAAAAGTTTGCTCCTACAATTTCCAACCCTTTTGTAATTCCAGGAATAGTTAGAACCATTGGAATGCTGATATAAATGAGAGTGTGTAGAGATCTAGAAGATTAGATCCACGTCAGACTTTTGTTTTATTCAGAGGTTTGGCTTCCTGCCCTCTGTTCAGACAATAAATTGGCTGTAACAGAGCTGCTTCTAGCATTCTGTTCAGTAGAAGTATCCCAGCAGAGACAAAATAAGGTAAGCAAGAATGGCAGATTACAGCAGGATTAAATAAATTAAGATTATGTTATCAGACTGTTTGTTGAAATTTTATGAAAGAGTGATTGTTTCAGTTGACCTTAAAGTTTTCTTAAGAAATCTCTTTTTTATCTAGTTTATGTTCATTTTTGTGTATTGCTGTGTCTAGTTTAGATCATAGATTTTGTAAAGTCTGATTTGAAGGAGACTATAACCTCATTTTTTATTAGCTAGAGGATGCCAAAAGTTCCTTTTAATCCACTTTTAAATTGGAATAAACCTGGAGGAATTACTACCTCTGCTAGCAGGCCTGACAGCTGCAACCCAATACACTCAACTAAAATAGTTCTGACCCTGTAAGGATCTTAAGACATATCATCTTAGGAATTTGTCAACATGGTATGAGATAATATTTGGAATATACCACCATATGGATGAACTCCAAAGTTTTAAATGTTGTTTTTATGTACTGAATTTGATTTAATTTAATTTTATGATCACATGTATCTTGGGGTTAAATGAAAGAGTGAACAAACAAGATCACAACGGGAGCAAGAGAGGCTATATAAAAGGTTTTCTTTGCTGTCTTCATATCAATGAATTAATATAATCCATGTAGTGGTAAAAAACAAATTCCTTCTACTTTTAGTATGATCTTGTTGTCTTTGGCCACAAACATGCTCATTAGTTTATTAAGAGTAGTTAGACTGTTGCTAGTTTCAGCAGTTTAAAGAACTTTAATTCCTTTATACTTAGGTTTGATGCAAAATGAAACTAATTAGATCCAAGTTAATGAAAACAGTGGTTGACACATCTGCAGCCAAGAACAATATCCAAGTCTTCTTAGTCCACTTCAATGTATACCTTACAGAACAGAGAAAAGAACTGAAGAAATAGGTATGAAAGACATTAGGATAAAGAAATCAGCATAGGAAGATATACATGGCATAAAAGACTATGACAAAGAATGAAAAATATGGGCATAGGTGATGTGTATATAAGAACATGTAATGACAGGAAAGGTTTCTTGAAATGGGAACATTTATATATCACTCAGTCTTAAGGAATATATGGCAATTAAAGGTGTGAAAGCTTGTTTTATTTATTTTAGGGAGTTTTAATTGTTCTGGAGAACAACTAATTGGCTTCTGGAGAGCCAACAAAGGTGAAGTTCTACCATAGACTTTTCTATTTTCTACTTGATTAAACAAGACAAAGTAATTAAAATTAAGTACAGTCCTTCATAACATCAAGGTTACCTGTGCATAGTTCATCATAGAAAGTTTCTTCAGAATTTATCCACTTCCTAAACATGTTTCTGAAATTGTCTTTGAACTGGCCTGCCCTCTTCTGGAATTCTTCAGTCCTGACTTGTGAACATTCTCCTTTTTGTCTTATCGTTTTAAGTGATGCAGGTGCAAGACTGAACATAGATCAAAACCAGGAATTGCGATCTTCAGAACTTCTAGAGCAGCCAAACTAGAATTACACTTGTTTTTAGTAGGAAACTTGAGTAAGTGATTGTGTGTTTTTGAGCCTCGCAGACCCAGCAAAGTCTTGAGGCTTTGTTAATGAACGCCTAGAGACTTACGTCTCTCAAGGTCCACAAGGTGGCATTACTGTCTACAGACACCATAGAGCCCGAATCAGGTGGAAGTTTCCAGAGACCAGTTTCCTAGTGAAAAAAAAAAAAAAAAAAAAAAAAAAAAAAGCACAAAGAATGTTTTCTTTTGTTAAGAATGCTCAGTGATAAACAGTTTCAGCACGATGTGGGAGACCTAGCCTTTTCATTCTACCTCTGACTGCACGTTATCATTAATTATATGAGCCCTATTCACAAGGAAGAGTAATCCCATATAACAAATGTTTCACTTTTCTGTGATCTAACTGAATGTTGTTATAACTAGAGTTGAAGAGACTGAATAAGAGCCTTAGTTATCCCTTTAGCCTGGTAACAAGTGAACTGCCAGGGACAGAAGTTTCTCATTTCATGTAAAAAATTTAATACTAAGCTTTGCATGAGGGAAGTGAGCCAAACCAGAAAACAGAACTGCCCTACTCTTCCTTGGGTGAATTTACAAACCATTACACTCGTGTCAGAGCCATAATCTTTCTGGTCTGACAGATATTTAATTATTCTGTGCAAGGCTGCATGGGGCTAAAATTGTACCCATCTTCACTTGTTTCATTCACCAGGATACCAGACAGAATTGAAGCTCATTGTTTTCTTTGGTCTGCACTTGCCATAAACATTTGCCATAAACAGGTGACTTCAGGAGAGCATGTAGACTTCAGAATTTCAGCTTTCCTTTCTTTAAACCAAAGTAAGAACCTTAGCTTTCCTAAAATGCAGTGATATAACTTGCAACTTTGGAATACCTTAGTAGCTGCCTGGGTGGTTTCACATTCTTAGACATCAAGCTCTCCTTCAGGTATCTAATCTGATATTCCTTAATAATTTTAAAATATTCCTCAAGTTTCCAAATTCAAGTCCTCATTACTGAGGCAAGATTTCCTGAACCTTGGTTTAAGATTGCAATATACCTATGTATACCTCTGAGAGTCAGATCATGCTGTTTTGAAGTTAGCATCATTTTCAATCACTTATGAATACTTTGACAATTATCTTACGCTGTATCCACAAAATGAATGCGATTTTTCAATTCAGTTAGCAAAATGTAGCTAGCTTCCTATGACTGACAAACAAAAACTGAAGCCACAAACACTGGGAAAGCCTTTCAAAACATATTCGTTCAACACAACTGTGTTATCCATGTTGGCATGCATCTTAGTGAAAGTTTAGGTAGTTAACTGATTTACCATCACTGGAAACAGTTTTTTTGCTTTGCAAGACAAAGGCTTGGATCATGCAAGCAGTCAAATATTTTTTGAGTCTATCTACTTCTATTAACTGTCATTTATCAAAATTGTATTTGAAAACTTGTTTCTCAATGGAAACACAAAGACTTGTGACAAACTCTAACTCCTACTTTAGGACTCAAAAAGGAAATCAAGTGAGATCATCATCATCAGTATTTCTTCAACGCCTCAGCAATGCTGCTCCGCTCAGGCCGCAGAAAGCCGTATCAAGTGCCTGTCTGTAGAAGGCAGCCTATGAAGAAATGTCTGCTTGGAGGTATAAGAAAAGCTGCTGGAAAGTCAGGTAACTCTTCCCTGAGTGACAAATATGTTTGTAATCTGGAAAAGAATATTCCAATCCAAGGCAAAATCCAACAAAATTAAGCATGTGGAACAGCTTTTATATAATGCTGTCAAAAAGAAAAATATTTGGTGAAAAATAGACCCCCCCCCCCAAAGCTACCTTTAAAATAACCAGAACAGAAATACTCCTTAAAATACTAGCATTACATTTTTCACCCCACCATGTTCATACCAGTAATTCCTAATGTACAAATGTACCTCCCTGGAGAAGGGTGAATGATAAGCAGACCTGCCAACTATTCTAGTTTGGGCACTGTACTAGTTCTTTGGGCACTGTAATTCTAGTTAAAAGTAGAATTCTTACACTATAGCTACTTCAATATAAAATTTTTAAAAGTTTGCTGTATTGGTTATTGTAGTTGTTCTGTTGCTTTTTAGAACAACCCATCTTTTTTCTGGAAGGCTGATTGCCAGCTGCCTTTGAAGAGAAAATCTTTTTTCAACCACAAATCAGCTATGCATATAATCAAAGGTCCAACACAGAGCCTGCCACTTCTGGAGTGTGTGATTCAAGCTGTCAGGATGTGCATCATCCTTCTCTTTCTGCAGAGTTTCTGCTCAGCCTAAACAGGGTGGAGAGAAAGCTTCTTGAAAAAAATGCAATTTTTTCAAAATATTTGCCTAAATACAAATGTTTCAGAGGAGGTATTTTATTATAAAATTATTTAAAAAGTATTTTTGTGAAGTCAAGCATTCCTAAAACATTATGCTACTGCTGATGCTGTTGTTTTGTTTGGCTAATTATTCTGGCAAAGGCAGGATTTTTTACCTCGCAGCATATGCTGGAGGTCTTTGTCATTTCAGAAATGTCTTAAGTGCATTTGAAAGTATCAAATCTCTTCCAGTAACACGATGTTCAGCTGAACATAATAAAAATTGTGACTTATAGCGTTATTCTGGAGCTGTCTCATATTCAGGTGTCCGGACATACATCCTTCTGACATCCAGAACAACACAGTTGCATTTAGGAATGAAAGGCAGCAATTTCCCTCCTGGAAGCTTTTAGTTAGAAAGATCTGGGTTTGTTGGTTTGTTTTTTGGGGTTTTTTTCAGGACAAAAAACATCTGATTTTTTCATCTGATCCCCAAACTAAATGCTGCTATTTTAGTTAGCAGTCTTACCTAAAAGTCCTATTTATACCCAGATCCAATATTCAAAATGCAAAATTGGGAAACAGGCAAGTTTCCTGGTCACTGACATAACCTTCTAAGCAAAGAAATATTTATTGTCCTTCTTCACACCAATACCAAGTCCTCAAAACAGCTGCTTAAGCCCACTAGATAATTTCTAGTATGTTGGCTATACTGCTCATAGTTCAAATATACATAGATTATCAAGTAAAGATTGTTTAAAAGTGCCCTTGATCTTTTTTTAATGGAATAATGTAATTTCTTTGTTGATAGTAAAATGAATTATAACTCATTTTTATTAGGGTTTAGCCTGCGAAAAACATTGAAATGCTATATACTAACTGAAGATTCAAAAACCGTGCATTTTGATATAGATGAAGATGGTCATCATGAAATATCTACCAAGGATTCACAATCCCATGAAGGTAATGTTCTTACGTACCAAATCTCACCAATTGCATGTATAGTACTCAGGAAATTATCAAATGTACTATTATGTGTCATGTGTCCCTGGGCTCCTCTCTCCAGCAAAGACATTGAGGTGCTGGAGAATGTCCAGAGAAGGGCAGTGGAGCTGGGGAAGGGTTTGGAGCACAAGTCCTGTGAGGAGCAGTGGAGGAAGCTGGGGGTGTTTAGCCTGGAGGAAAACAGGCTCAGGAGGGACCTTATCTCTACAGCTGCCAAACAGGAAGGTGTATCCAGGTGGGGGTCTTGTTACCTTCTCCCAGGTAACAAGAGGCTGGATGAGGGGAAATGGCCTTGGGTTGTGCCAGGGGAAATTTAGATTAAATATTAGGAAAAATTGTTGCAAGTGCTGCAAGCTTCGGAACAGGCTGCTCAGGGAAGTGTTTGTGTCACCACTCCGTAGGGATTTAGGGGTTAGGATGTGGTGATTAGGAACATAGTGTACTTGGCAGTGTCAGATTATGGTTGTATTCCATGATCATAAGGGTCTTTTCCAACCTAAATGATTCTGTGATCCTGTTCTCTGTAGACATAACAATATATTGGATCTGTATGAATATTGATAATGATACAAGAATACTTTTATCCTCATTTGCAGTACGTATATTATACATTTAAATGATAAGATTGTATTGTTTACACTCATTTGACTAAGTGGGAAGTCTAGACATTTAGCTCAAAAGAGAGACAAAGGAAAGGTAATGCTCAAGAACAAATGCAAAATAGAGATTAAGGCACATTTTGGAATTTGTGGGGTTATTTTTTTAAATTGAACTCTTTTGTTTTTAACTGAACTCTTTTGTCTCAAAAGGGGCTTCAGTATTTGACACCAGAGATGTTATCATAGCTATCATCATGCAAAGACTTGTTAGAGGATATGATTTTGGTAGAGAAAAGTTAAATAATATCAAATGCAATTATTCTAGAATGAAGCAATTATTCTAGAATGGTACCATTTCCAGAGATTTGAAAGTAGGAAAAAAAAACTCAATAAAACATATTTTTAACCAAAATAGAGGAAAAAGTTGAAATCTTTTAATTGGATTAATTGATTAATTAATCTTTAATTGAATTACTAAAACTTTCATTCTATTAAATTGAGAATAATGACAGCTACACTGATAGGGTACTTAAGTGTGTTTTATATATTTTTCAGTATCTTTTCCTTGATAACTCCATCAAATTTTGGAGTCATTCAGACAAATATTATTGTTAATTCATGAACAGAACCAAAACATGTATAGGTATACAATGGAAGCATTCTGTGAACAGATACATAGTCTGACAAGCCTGATGTAGAAGATACTGATATTCCTAGAACACAAAAATGGAACCAAAACCAAACCAAACAAAAAAAAAGCCCCAAGACCCCAACAACAACAAAAAAGGAAATGTTGTGTAATATAATTGTGCACATAAGCACCAAAGACATACACTCATGACACAGTTGCAATGACATAATATTAGGAACAAGTTGTATCGAGGATGTTCGTGACATTTTTACCGGAAGTGGATAATGTTTTCCTCAGCTGACTGGCTGTGTGATTCAGGCTGATGTTAGAAAAGCCAGAAACAACCTGCTATTATTACTTGTTGCCTTCCAGTTCCATACATTTAATATTAAGGTACTCACTTTCACTGCCAAAGGACTTCAGGCTCCTCTTTAATAGCACACTAGGCTTTACAGCTGGTCACCAACTTCTTGTTTCTTAGGTGCATTCTCTGTTGCAAAATATAATTAAGCAATCAATACACTTTTTAAGCTCAGTGTTCAGACTTCAGTGTATCTGTTTACAAGTCTAACTGTGCAGCCTTACAGGGTTAAGTGAATTCAGAGACCCTCAAGAAAAGAAATCTCATGCCTGTTGCAATTACACATTTCTTCTCAGATTATGTTTCAAAACAATTCTTGAAACTGTTTCTATTATTTTTAAAACTGAGGAATGCTTAGCTCTCTAATTCCATGTATTTGTTAAATACCTTCTATTTTAGATATTGCGTGGTTAAGCATGTTCACAAGGAATGAAGCAGCAGGTAATGAAAAACCTCTTCTGGGAAAAAAAAAAAGTATTATCTCTTTGTTAGGGTCTGGTTTTGAAGATACATTAGAGTGTAGGAAAAGAAGGTAGTAGTGTTTTACACATAGACTTGCCATTAGAAGTAACATATTGTATTAGATTTTTCACTTAGCTCAGGTTACTGGACAGGTCTAAAAATAAAAGAGCCTTTCTGTGTTCCATAAGAAGAAATCTTCAAAGTTACAAAATTTGTAAATTAGGAGTAGTGACTTGGACTGAAAACAAAGGCATGCAAGGAAATATATTGTATACAAACTGAAACATACAATTTTTTTGTAGGAAATTGTGGGTGTTTCATTGCTGGCGTATGAGTCTTAAGGTGAAGACTTGTTTTAGCAGGAGAGGAAAACCAAAGAGAAACTAATATGAAGGAGGAGGAGGCTTTGGGAACTTTCATATTGTACACTTCCAAAATTATTGAGAAAATCAATGATATATTAGTTCAGGTATTACAGTGGAAGAAAAATGCTCTCTAATTCTAATCATCAAGGGCTTCTGTAACCAATAAGAACACATCTGGTCCAGTACTAGATGTATTTTGAAGAAGGGACAAATGAGGATTTCTAGGGAACAGTATAAAAATACTGATATCCTCCCAAATCCCAAAACTTTACATTTTAGGGATATCCCTAAGCAAGAAGGTTTTTTTTATTTATGTAATTTCAAGGCATTTTCTTTGCATGGATTTTAAAATTGCCTCTTAGACTCTGGTAAGGTTTTAGTGACCAGAGAGACAAGGTATGTAATTCAAAATCCATCAGAGTGGAAGTATCATTGATATACAATCACAAAAATGTTCCTTACTTTCCTTGCCATTCTGTGGCTGCTTAATGGACCACTTGTCACATCTTTTAGAGGTGATAAAGTTGGGCTCCTTTGGACTTACTCAGACTAAACAATGTATAAGCAAGTCACAATAAACTCTAGATAGAGAAAGACAAGGATAGTTAAGATATAAGTAATGTTGATGGATGTCCCTGGTGAACTGGATGGACTCCTGCATCCCTCCTTTGTTGTCACTCTTGCCTTCATGAGAGAACACTCTTGACTTTGATAAGAAACTTCTCTTGGCTGTTGATGTGTCTCTTAAATGCTACAACTAAACTGGACAATTGCCCCTGAGGCAATCTAATGTGATATCACAAAAAGTAATACAAAATACCAGAATTGTAGATCTGCTATAGTAGCCTACTATATTTATCTAAATACTCATTAAAACCAAATAAAGCACAGTCAGTTGAGTTTTTCTCTATTTTTAACAAGGATTTTTATGCTATTTTCATGCCATAGCAGTCTCAGAAAAATTCTTTCAGAGGAATAATACAAAAGCATTACAGTTAAGGAAAGTTAAGGCAACTAAAATCAGGTCCAAAAGAAGCTAAAATTAGTCAAGTGAGATGAAACACATTCTGCTAATTCTGAGTATCCTTCAAAAGTTAAAAAATGCCTTTGGTAATACATAAAAAACCTCCAAACTCCTTAACTGTAAGTGGTACTGCATAATAATCTAACGTCTTTTAAATTTGTATTCAGCTGCTGCAGTTCAACATACAGATCAACTGCCACTTTCTTTTATATTTTCTGCTTTAAATGTAACACTTGTCATACTTCTAAAAGCACAAGTGGTGTTTTTTGAAGTAAGTTTGCAAAGCAGTCAGATAAGTATAGCATCACTGAGCAGTCATTGTAATATGTAATTACAATGTATCTAATACATTTGTATTGGGTTTTGCTAGGTAATGCTCTTGTGTGCTGTGTGAGTTGGCAAAGGGTACCTTAATTTATTTACTTTTTGCTGACGTCTTGAAGTACCAGAAGGTAACAATGACCATTGTCAGTTTAGCAGGCTGAAGAATGTCCCATATTATTGATATCGTCTTACTTCCTGCAGGTGAAAAAAACAGTATTAGCTCAAAAACAGAATTCATCCAATGCACCCGCAATTATAATAGTAGAAGGATTATTATCTAGAAACATGCAGAAAGTAGAGGGGAAAAAATCCTACATTTTGCATGCTGGCATACATAGCCAAGTGTATACCATAAACATGTTTACTACACATATGAGTTGTCTACCACTACATGCCTTTGTAGTTCATATGACATGTAGTAATGTACAACTGGTATTTCATGCACTGACCATAAAAGTAGAGAAATAAACTATATATATGGCAAATTTAAAGTCCCACAAAGTCATAGACTTTAAATACTTTAGACAAGAGAATGGTATCAAGAGAGATTGTATTTATTTCTATTCCCATGCGTATAAATTATGTTTTCTCTTTGTAGAGCATATTCAGCTCATGTTTATTTTATAAAGTGATACTCATATTATTACAATATTCTCTTCTGAGTAAAACAGATTCTAAAAATTTGGTGAGCCTCACACAGAGATCAAAGCTTAATGAATTTGTCTTGTTGTGCAAGGGTAAGAAACATCTCTCTCTGAAGGTAAGTTGTTTATTTTCTTTATAACATGTGGGTACTCCTCTCTTACTGTGAGACAATTTCCCCCACAGAACTTTTCAAATTAATTTTTCTTACCACCTTCTACATAACTTCTGAGTATGTCCCCTTTTTCTTTTGTGTGAAATACTCAGAGAAGATTATTGCAAAAATTTTTGGTTTGGGTAGTTGGCTACTGCCACTAGAAGATAGTCAGGGATGTTGGGGTCCAGTCTCTGTTGAGGAAGAGGGAGCTTCTTAAACAGAAAACATGCAGGAAAATAAGAGGAGAGTAAAAAGCAGAAATCTTGCCTTGGAAAGAGATGAGTTTAAGATGGAAATTATTTTCTTCCAGTGAAGAGAAAACACAGCTGAACATTCAGTTTCAAACATTTGCCATCTGGTGTCTAAGCATTCCCATTTTCTCCAATCTTATGAAGGTTCACTTCTGATTGGAAGGGAAGGCAAGGCTAGTCTTCCCCAGAGAGGGATTATAACCCTTGATAAAATCTGTCTGAGGAAGGATACTATGTTGCAATTTACTGTCTAAAGCAGAGCAAAAGTCCAAGAAGCTCTGTTTATACAGGGATGTTGAGATAAAGAATAACCCTCTGTCTAATGTCAGCCATGCATGATGGTGGAAATCACCCAATGCTTTCTCAAATAGTCTTGAGAGTTTTTAATTTGTTTTTAACTCACAAATGACTCTTCACAAAATCTATTTCCTGAATTTTTCTAGGGACATGTATATTGTAAGACACATAAATCATATTTTACCCTATTACTCACAGAAAGGGAATTTCCTTTCTGTCCTTGAAACAGCAACTATTTTTAAAGGATTTTTCTGGTTCAGAGGTTGCCTTCCTGTAAATCAATTGCTTGAAGGGCATTCCACCAAATCAAGCGAAGAACTGAGTGTTTACCTTAATGGATTTTATCGTAGCATGGGTCCCCGTTCGGGTGATAATTAGCATTGACTCCATGATTCCAGAAGGCTGATAAATTGCTATATTATACTGTACTATACTGTACTGTACTATACTATACTGTATTACTTCTAAGAAACTCATCACCCTTGCAGACAGTCCGACACAGCTTTGACCAGATTGGTCAATTGAATCCAAGCACCATCACCAGTGGCCAATTAAGAAACCACCCTTTGGTAAACAAATTTCCATATTGTGCACATTCCACATGTGCACAACAACAGGTGCACCAAGTGAAATAAGACTTGTTTATCATTCTTGTCTCGGATCTTTTCACAGCCTTCCCCAGGAGAATGCCTGGGAAAGTTGTGCCTGCTCCTCTCTGTGGAGAGAGCTGTGGCCACAGGATTTTGTTTTCCAATGAACAATTTTAAAATTCCAGGTCATACCAGATTATTTCTTGACACAATTGAAGGCAGTTCTTATCTGAAGATGAAGACATACTTAGCATTTAGCAAATGTGTAAAAACCTTGGAAAGATCACAAACCTTTCTTTTTCCAGCACAATACAAATAATTTCCTTAGTCTCAACAGGGATTCTGGTATGGAACAGGACAAGGCTTCTTATCTGGAAAAAGTTTTGGTATCCTGGTACAATATGGTTCAATCAGGGCTGCATTTTTAAATAGTACCTGGGTATTACATAGTTTGAAGGACTGTCTTGAGCATTTGCTTTCAACCCAATTCATTTTGCATTGCAAATTGTGAAAGGGGAATATATTAATGAAATTTTTTCAACAATTTATCAATTCATTAATCGGGGATTATTTGAATGTAATAATTAATGAACTTTTTTTAAAAATAGGGGGTTTTTTTAGAACTAATGCCACATTTGATGGGTTTGAAAAGCAAAATATGATGAAAAAATTACCAAATTAAATTAAAAAATTAACACATCTGTTTGTTGTAAACACAGGTCTTAAAAGCATCCTGTTCAGAGCCAGATTGTCCTTCTGTGAAGAGTTGTGATAGGAACACTTGCAGACGTGAAGATCCTGACTTTAAACAGGTATACAATCATGATCAAACAAATAAAAATCTGTGTGTGAGACTGTGTATGCAAATACAGGTGTGTAAAAAGGGCATCTAAATTCATCCTGTTACTCATTAAGTGACAGGTTGCTTACTTTTCTCTCAGCTATTTTTTTTTTTTCTCAGAAAAGGGAAAATACGAAATTTTCACTTGACTTGTATTTATGACTACATCCTTCAATCTCCAGGCAAAATATCTGACTTTCAATTAAAACATGAAAGGTGGATATGTCTCCTGTATTATTGTGCTTACACAGAATGGAGGGAGACACAAAGTAGACTTTATCTGGTACAAATTCTTCGGCAAGATACAGAAAATCTGGGTGAATATATTAGCAGATGGGATCTAGAAGGATCAGATTACAAAAGTTATGTTTTAAGAACTAATGAATTCATCAGTCATAAACTTCTGGGAAGTAATAAAACCCTGTCATTTTCAGGGATTTTTCAGATGAATCAGAAATTCATCTGATGGATTTCATGTCATCAGATGATTGTAAATCAGGAATAATGTGTTGTGGCCAGAAATACAGATAACTGGGTGGTTTCTTCACATGTTTTTGTGACAAAAGCTTGGTTTTGTTGACTCTTCTCTATATAGAAATGATAAAACATAGTAGGCACATGAAGGAAATTAGTTGCTCTTTGGGATACCTAAACTTTAGAATAGTAGATGTTATAACCTAGAGAAAATGCAAAACTAAGGAAACGTAACTAATAATACTTTTTATTAGGATTGTAGCCCTGTGGCTTTATCATTCAACTGAAAAGCTAATCTTTCCAATTTCATTAGGCAAAATTAGAACTATCTGGACCCAGATAGTTTCAGAACTTCATAAGAGGGACTGTGAAACCCTGAAAACCTGAAATTCCCAGCCTAAAATTTCTAAAATGCTGACCTTTCTCCTAAATCAGAAAGCATTGAATTTCCAATTCTGGTAAATTGACATCTATCTGAAATGGTTTTCAACAGTATGAGCTGAACTACTAATAATTAATTAACAAATCTGCTACATTCTGGGCCTGGAAAATCTAGGTGGGTCCTTCCGTTCAAGTTCTGCTGAGTTACTCTTCTCCCACTAATATTCTTTGGCTCCCCACAGAAGGAGAAAGCAGCAAAGCTTAGGAAAATTTTAATGCAACTTTTAGTTCCCCCCCCCCTTTATGTTATAAACGATCACAGTCATATTGACCTTTGCAAATTATATTTAATACACTTTTTTATTTCATACAGTTTTTAAACTGGAGCTGTTCACAGAGGTTTAGTGTCCTTAGGCCAGCTAGTTTTGGGAGACATCTGGAAAGAGCTGTAACAATTGCCTGGAGAGATCTATATATCACTTTGGGTTTTTAAACATAGTTAAAACGAAAAATTCTTTCTGGGAACCCATTCATTATGTAGTAAGACAGATAGATAGTGATCTGCTCATCGTGGTTTCTTACTGATATCCTGAAACAGAAGAAAAGCAGTCACTCATTTGTATGAGGAGAAATCAGAAGCCTGCACTTGAACCACATCCACTTGGGTAAAGAGGCAAAATCATAGGCAACTCTGAATCATGAGATTCTTCATAAACCTTCTAAAATGAATGTACCAATCAGTAAATAATTCCTGGTCTGATGAATAATGCCTGCATTGTCCTTAGGATGAGGAAGTGTGGGAGTAGTGCACTGAGATGGAGAAATACTTCTCATGGATAATGATAAAGCTATTCAGGGCTGCAATGTGATATTCAATCCGCTAGCTTTGAATAGGTAATCTTAAAGACAGGCATTTTCTTTTTTTCTGTTTGAAGACTGTCAGTAGAATTAGCAGAAATATAAGAATCTGTGGACCCTATCGTTATACCAGGAAGAGTTGTATAGAGTGTTGTAAACATTCATTTCTGTAACCAAGGCAATTGAAACATTAAGACATGGTTCACAATCAATATTAATTGAAACATCTTTTATTAAATTAAATTTTAATATATTAATTAGGTTGTAATAACAAAAAATTATTTAAAATTACAGCAAGTAATAGTTTACAATAACATCTGATTCTGATTGGGGATTAAGTCAGAAAGGCAACACCAATATTTATTGCAATGCTGTTATGGTAGGAGTGGAAAACTGCACAACTATGGCCTCACACAGTTCACACAGTGGCAATTTCCCAGCCAGAGCAGTAGTGGGGAAGCCAACCCCAACAGTTCACTCAGGAGCATTTGCTTATAACTGTGATTTTTCTAACACTATAATAGACCATGCTTATCATAATTAATAATATCATAGAAAAAATGCAGTTAACTACACAACAGAATGATCTCAGAGCTACAGAACAGTATTTCACTTTAGATTCTCCACTTAAAAGGTTTTCGCAGTTCCCCCACCCATTGCTCATAATTCTCCCAGTAGGTAAGACAGCTCTCATTTTATCATTTGCATTAATTATGTGTGAATTTTTTACTATTTCTCTTTTTTTACTCTTCTAGAAGTGCAAAAATTAGTGAGCATACAATGGTTATCAAAGAAGTACACATCTTCAGTACATATACACCACTGCATCTGTAGTATCTCACTTTAGTGTAACTTCTGTTCTGGTTCAACCATAATATTTAATGTATTCTTGACCCATTGCTACACTCAGACTTTTGATGATGTATTCATGACTTTCTCATCTTTTCTTAAGTACCAGTAGCACTTAATTTTCCCTCTGTTTCAAATCTTCAATTAATTAACGCATATGCGTAAAAGAATACTAAAGGATAGAATTCAATTGCTGGATCAGGCTGTTTTTCTTCAAATTGTTGTTCCTTGCTGGATAATGCAAGGTTATTAGATCATTGTGTCTGGTCAGCATTTGCCAAAGTTTTGACTGGAATATTCCAGCATGGGTGGAGTGGGACCTGAAGTACTGCAGCTGTGAAAGTTTTGTTAAGAGCTTTAACAGTTTTTATTCCACAGTCCTCTCTATTTTACTGAGTAGTTTGATGAAGACAAGAAGGAAGGAGATTATACCAGAGGCTGTGCAGTCATGAAAGACTTTATTAGAAGACTTATTCTTTACTCCAGTAGGCCAAAATAAACTCCAAACATGTAAAATCTGGCGAGGCCCACTAAGATACCTTGATCCTGAAGTCTTTACCTTGTAAGCCATGACAATGCCATGTTTACTGTGCTTGGCAGCAAGCTGACAGAGACACAGCCCTTTTTGGCACCCAGCATGCAGCCTGAGGTTTTTGGGTTTTTTGCTCCAAAAGTTGATTCATCTATTGAAAAGCCAAGGAGTGATCTGCAAGCCTCACTCACTCTTCAGTGGTCACACATGGCCAATGTAGAAGTCTGACAGATGTTGAAAGTGGACTGTTCTGGGCTGAACATTCCTGTCATTCAGGGCCACTGTATCAGAGATCCTGCACCTTCAGTATGAATGGAATCAAAGGCGGCAGAGAATGCCACAGCTGATATTGCCAAAGCATTTTTATTGATCACTTTGGCAGCAGTGTACAGGGCAAAGTTACTTTCAGTGGAGGGATGTCCAATACACCTGGAGCTGACTGACCCAGGGCTGGAAGCACAGCCCAACTATTTGTCAGGAAGGACCAGCTGTGGTAAAAAATTAGACTGAGGTGTGTTGCTCCAGCCAGCATCCAAGCCCCTGCCCCAGATATTCATGCAGACCCACTCCCTGCCAGTGGACAGGGGAGAGAATATGTGAGAAATGACACCTCACTTCTTAACATATAAAAAGGCTTATTGAACCACAACAAGGGACTGAATAAGGAAAAAGGGATAGTGCTGGGTGCTTAGCTGCAGCCAGCCACACACAGCCCACACCTGCAGTAATCCTTATATATGCTATTGACAAGCCAGCCCCTTGGTAAACCAGCCCTCCCCACACTCGTCCATATGTCACTCTTCCAAGCCAGCTCCTACTTTGTCCCACCTTTTGGAGTCTGTGCACTCCCTCTTGCTTCAACTTTCCCAATGGTCAGAGATCAACTTTCAATATTACAAAACTTATATGAAAAGACACCAGATCTTAACTTCTTCTAACCATATAACATACATTTAACATTTGCGAGAGCCAAAACCACACTATCGGTTTATTACAGAATAGCAAGAGCAAAAGTAAGGAAATTTTTGAATTAAGAAAAAAACCTCAAGAGTAAAACATATGAAGGTCAGAAAAAACCACAAGTGATGCAAAAGCACTTACTCATCTCCTCCCCTGACCAATGCTCAGCCAGTCTCTGAGTAGTAGTCTTCTCAGAAGCAAAAACCCATCCTCCCAACCCCTCATTTCCCATCCTTTATGACTGGCCATGACATCACATGACATAGAGTATCCCTCTGGCCCCTCTGACACAGCTGTCTTCCCAGCTGTGTTCCATCTCAACCTCTTGCCCATCCCAGCTTATGCACTGAGGCTGAATGGGAAGAAAGAGAAGCTTGTGATGTTGTGCATGCACTGCAAAGCAGCCAAAATTGTCAGTGGTGTGTCATCAATCCTGTTTTAGCCTCAAACCACATAACTAATTTGTAATGCCTTCCAATGCCCATAACTTCTGTGACACAATTGAGGTGGCAGCTCAGTTTTACTAGTTTGCATATCATCATTGCATGACTCATGTCTCTTTGATTACATGCTCTTTGATTCCTTTGACTCTCTTTGATCTGAGGCAAAATGTAGATTGCAGTGTGCCCTACACTCCTTTGTGTAACACATCATAACACCACAATATGTTCTGTTTCAGCTGGCCTTCAAATCCATTCCTTTTTATCTTCTAGTTTCTTCCTAGGTTACAGTGCAGGATTTGAACCTAGCTTGGAGTAATGCTCTTTGTGCCATACTTGATCTGCCTTTATATAATTTTGAGTCTATTCATTTTAAAACTTGTATACTACTCTCTCACATCTTTTTCTGCAGTTACCATCACTGACATGTTTTTCTTTAGCCTGTGAAGACAATATTTCTGGCATTTTTCTGACATGAGCATATGTGTTCTATTTCAAATGCATTGTGAGCCACCTATGGGACATGAATAAAGGTGAATTTTTTGTCATTAAATGTGAAACCTAAGCTGTAAATTGGTTCTTCATTTAATGCAACGGAAAGCAAAATATCATATTGTAACTAAAAATCGTTAGCTTCTTTTTTGGAACTTGCAAATTGTCTTGAGTCCTACTGCAGAAACTGTCCTCAGGAGGAACATTATCTGGCAGTAGTCCACCACATTCTCCAGGTTTTCTCATCATCTTCCTTTACAGGTCATAATAGAAAATCACCTCTGCCATGATTTCTTGCAAAACATTTTGCTCTTTCCAATGACCTGCTGCACATCCCAGCCCTGATAGTATTTAATTATACTTCTATTTTGAGTTCTTCTTCCTTCTCCCAGCCATACAGCGTCATTCTCCAAATCATTTTCCTCTTACAGTTTTCCATCTAATTTTCCATCATTTCATGCAGGTACAGTAGGTATTTTTAAATTTCTGAATCTCAATTTGCCTTTGCGAGCATGTAAATTTTGCTTTACAAAACCCCTTTGGAATCACCCTTGCTCTAGCATGAATTTCTGCATTTTACATATGAATCTCTCTCCTTGCTTCAACTGGTTTTCTTTCACCAAACATTCTTATTCCTTTTATGTTTACTTTTTACCATTCTGAGTCCCTAGAAGGTATTTGTTTCCCAAAGATAAATTTTCTTCAACTTCCTTAATAGTATTTTTTAAAACTTTAAATTTTTTGATTGAAGCTGCAGACACTGTTGTTACATTGAATTGATCAGGACAGAATGTTCTAGCTGCTCCCATTATAGCTTTGCTGATAACAGAAGGTGTATTCCCCAAGTTTCCTTGAGGTACTCTACAGTAACTGCAGGAGAATTTCTTTCCATCTCCTGTTGTCATCCGGGCTAAAAGGACACATTGCCCCTTCTGTCAAAAGGTGGTTATTGCCAACACTGTAATCTCCAGCAAGCTGGTACCCTTAAATGTGCTCCTGCTTTTCCTCAAGGATTCTGTTTCCTTTTAGAGGTCCCCTTAAGCAATGATAATACACCAGAATAGTCAGAGTTATAGAACTGGGCAGAACATGGGCAGACTTATAGAACATGGGCAGAGCAAGAGTGTTGAACGAGGTCACTCATAAGGAAAGTTAAAATAATTTGATTTTGATATGTTCAGTCTTTCCCAACAGATACTCTGAATTTCCTGCTCTCTGGCAGGAAGCTGAGTTGGGGGAGACAGAAATCTCAACCTTCTATTAATTAATGTCCCACTATTAGCATCAGGTAACTACTCACACAGTATTCACAGTTACTCCTTTGCTCAGTGCACAGAGGCAAGAGCAGGGGCTCACACCCCCAGCCCAGCAAGTTCCAGGCAGCTGTGCACAGTCACACCCAGGGCTGCTGGTTCGAGCAGCTGCGCTCACACACGCCGCCCTGTAATCTCTGTCCAGCTACAGCAGCTGCTTGGATGTGGTGTGGATTACACAACCTGTGGTAGGCCCTGGAGGAGTGCTGGAGACCACGGGCAGGTTCAGCGGCCCTTTGGAGCCCCAAGCTTAGCAGTTTCTGCAGATTTCAGGACATACTCTTCCTCTTTCCGGCGTGATGTTTTTTTGTAACTATTTTTCCATCTCCGCCCTGAGATGCCCAATCAGCCCAAACACATACACCCACACACCACATAGAGTAGTAGCTCTTTAGACAATAGCTATTGGTCCAGAGATGGATCTTTTTAAAAAGTGCACTGGAAAGTGGAGATATACAGAAAAGCCACAGGTAATAGAGCTTAAGTTGTTTAAAAGTAGTTTCTATTGTAACATTCTAATTTTACTTCAGAAGCAAGAAAAACTGTGGATTGATATTTTACTGCTCGTGGTAATTGATAGGGTAGGCCTAAGGTGAGAAAATAACCAGATGAAAAACCTAATTTATCGTAAATACACTGAGGAAACTGTGCTGGTGTTTTGTGAAGCAAAGGAATGCATCTATTAGTCTGGTATTACTCAGTCCTTTGAGGGACATGGGTATTATTTTTATTCATAGTTATCACACAATCTGTCCCAAAATTATTAGTTGTTGCCTAAGGTTTGTTTAAAAATTGGTAAATATGGGTCACTGGAGAAAAGTATAACAAGCATAAAATATAACAAACCAACAGCATACATGAATTTTTGTTACTTTGACGTTATAGAATGGCATTAGAAACACAATGTGTTTTTACTTTGTGTATTTTCATAGCTGAGTGAAGATAATAACTTTTTCATCATGCATTACCAAGGAGATTCAGTGCAGTTCCAATGCTATGAAGACAGAAGTTACTATCTGTGTGTGAACGATGACTCACTTGACATTCGCAAGCTGGAAAACAAAGAGCCCAATGAGGACAAAAATTTTTACTTCAGGGTGTCATATTTACAGGAAAAGTAACTTGTCTACCTTTTGGTGGCCTAAGTGCCCATGCAGCTCCTAGGAAAATGAGGAAGTTTGAGATCAATTAATTTCTGTTTGGGCTAAATTTTTACATTTTCATAATTTCTAAGTCACCAACATCCTTTATTTCTGGACATTCAATAGCAAAAGAGGAAGGCCAAGTTTGAAAAACATACTAACTGATCAGTCTCTGTGTCCTACCTTCCAAGGAAACAAAATATTCTGGTGTGGGAAAATATACAGGGGATATTTCAAAGATGGCAACAATAAGGAACATATATGAATATGATCATAAAATATGCCATTAGTTTTCCATGCAATAAACATTTTACTTTTTAAAAACTATCTCTTATAAGCTCACCTGAATGTGACAAGAAAACTTTCAGAAGTTGTTAAATGCATATGTGCATATCCTGACTGACTTGGAGAAAGAGTCAGAAAAGGCATCTCAACTCTATCTGAGAATAGGGAAGATGCTGGAAGCTAGAAGATGTCTCTGCACCTGTAGCTCCATATAGTCCACTATGCAATTTCAGCATCTCTCCAGCATGGCAGCTCTCTAAAAAAATGTGCACAGAATATCAGATGCACAATGTGCAGGCAGAGGGAGGGAGGCGCATTGAACTGATGGGCTGTAACAGATGCCTGCAAACACAGCAGAAAATTGCTCTGACATATTGGCTTCTACTTCTGAGTCATAGAGGTAAATACAATCACATGTTCAATTGCAAAACAGAGTGCAGAACAACATCAGAGAAACAATAATGTTCAAAATTACTGAATAAAATAAACATTAAGTGTTTATGTGGGGTACACTGGAGGAGACATAAGAGTACTTACCTTTGAGCTACAGGGTCTGTCAGTGTCAAATGGAAGATGTTGACACTTAAATGTCCATAGACCATGCCCGGCAAACCATAACCTATTTGAAATATGTGAGAAAACAACCTGAAAGTTATCAGGATCACTAAGGGTTAAACATCTGGTTCTTCATTGCTGTACATGGACTTCCACTCTGATTTAGTGGCAATTTTCTGTGATGCAAGTAATTTGAGACTGCATGTGCATAAATGATAGGCATGGTACACCTACACGAAGAGACTGCTGCTTAGTTGCAGCAAACAGCCTACAATATAACACACTTGCAGGAATAATCCTGTATAAGTATAATAAACAATGCACACCTGAAATAAGAATCCTAGCATCAGTCAGTCGATCACACCAATGCGCATTGCAATAATGCAATTTTCTGTTGTAAACTCAACTCCAAAGGTCTGTGAGACCTTAAAAGATTTCACAGCTTGCTTGTTGTATTCTTCAAATAGCAAAAATCTTTATGTTAGTTATCATGCTCATTGAAGAGAGCTTTTAAATATTTTCTAAGTAATAGTTACAAGCTCTGGACCTGCCAAGAGTTCAATAAACTGTCAAGAGTTAGCATCAAGAAAAAACCCAAAATGCTAGATATTAATTTCAGCATTTATTACACTATAATCAAGTTAACTTAAACTACTTAAGATGTTGCACAAGAAATAGATTCAGTCATAGTAAGTACATTAATTTCACTATCTGATACACTAACACTTCATAGTCATACATTTATTATTGGTAGTGTAGTCACCTCACTAAATTACAGAATGTGCTAGGTGGGAAGTTGATGAAAAGACGACAAAGCTTGTAAAAAGCATAATAATGAAATCAGCATTGCTGATATCACCACAAAAGTAACATTTACCTCAGTTAAATTTGAATCTGTTTTATAGTGAAAATTTAAATTATGGTTATATGCAGAATTTTGTACTTTTACCATGTGCCATCTTTTTAACAACTCAAGGGAAAATAAGCCCTTATGGAATACAGCAGTCACAATTTTGTAAAATTTTGGATTTGATATCTAAGACAGTAATATAATTTGACTTCTTTTCTCATAAAACACAGTAAAATCAGACAACTTCGTAATTCTTAATGTACAAAGTAAAGCAAGTTTAAAAATTCTCTATCCTAATCTTTGCTGGAGTCTTATTTTGATCATAAAATCCCTTCAAACTGACATTTCCCAGTTCCCACTAATCTAAGTGTCTTGTAGGTGGCAGAAAAATTTTAATATGTGAGGTGAAAATCATATAGAAATTTTATTTTAAAACAGAAAATGAAAGCCATTTCAGAATGGCTTTCATTTTTGGCCTTTCAGAAAAATATAGTTTCAAACACTTTACAATAAAATCCAATGTGTCTAACATTTGAATATGAAATATAATTAGTATTTTCCTGTTTAAAACAATTATATTCTTTAACTTTCATTTAACAGATGTGATAATTATTATAATAATGTATATACATGTTGCTCTTGTATTTCTACCCTTATAAAGCTGTGCCTTAAATAAAGTACTGCATTTTGTTTGCTTAGACCATTGCAATGCAAGTATTCTTCATATATTACTTGTAGTATTTTGACCATATTTGTGACTTCCTACAATAAAACCTGTGAGAAGAACTACAATAACTGTAAAGTAAGTGATCTTTCTCTGTGTTACATATGCTTCCTTCAATATAGGGAACCAAAAGAGCTAGAAAATGAAATTAGAAATTGTCATTTTTCTTGCCTCTATTTGGCATTTTTTCAAGGCTATGTCTGCATGTGGTGGTGTGTTCCCACTTCCCCCATTTCTGCTCGAGTAATGGCCACCAGTGATTGTGAGGCATCTGACTGACAGATAACATAGTTCAGAGCCATAACTGTTGCTCAGCAGCCAAGGGCCATAATCCTAGTTCAACATTCAGGAGACACTGAATGTCTCTACAGTCTAAACAAATTATCACAATCTCGCATAGGTGCAATTATAATGCTGCTGAAACTTGTAAACAATCCAAATTATGCAGTTTCAGTTAAGGATCTTCAGTAACACAACATCTCAGTAGAAGGACTCATTTATGCCTCTTCCCTGCTGTTAAATGCTCACCTTGCACTCACAATCTGATGTCAAGGGTTCTTTTTTCTTAGATAGGATGATGTGGTCAGGGTGCCATCCCAGCAAATACAATACATGTGTATCTTGTAATTCCCAGCCGATTCAAACAGAAGAATACTCTCCCTCGAGTGTTGCTACTTCTACATTTACATGGTACGAATTTTGAAGATGCATATAAACAGACATTATTTTAGTGTCATTTTGGTTTTGATTCTGCTTGTCCATAATTTCTCTAACCAAAGAAATCAGTTTGTGTGCTTTAAGTGTGACTCCCCATATTCCCTGTTTATACAAAGAGACTGCAGAAAAGAAGATTCTCTACCAGCGCCTCCCTTCATTGCCTCTTGCCAATCACATGGGGTGACTGGCTCCCAGAAACAAGACACAGTGGCTGCTACTGTACAGCTCCTTGAAGTCGTCCATCTCTAGCACCATCTTGTGGTCTCTTGTAAACTGCTATCCACATTTCATTACATCATCAAGCTTTAAAAAGTTCTCATTTAGCTGAAAGCAAAAAATATATTTCTTTTTCCAAACTTCGATAATAATTTCCAGTTTACACAGAGCCTAGATCTCCTGGATCTAGCCTAGTCTGGAATGACTAAAAGGTGCAGACTAACAGGTCAAGGAAAAAACTTTTCCCCTCTATTTGGCATTTTCAAGGCTACGTCTGCATGTGATGGTGTGTCCCCACTTCCCCCACTTCTGCTTGAGCAATGATGTTCGAGGTGCATCTGACTGATAGATAAAATAGTTCAGGGCCATAAGTCTTGCTCAGCAGCCAAGGGCCATAATTCTTGTTCAACAAGGCAAGGGCTAGTTGAGCACGTGCCAAGCCCAAGTAGAGCTGGTGTAAGTCAGCCATCCTCCCCCACAAACAAAGGACAGCCCAGGGCCCATTGATCTCCCCCATGGGACAGAAGGCTGCAGCCAGGACCTCCCCTTGAGCAGGGACACCTCTCAAGATTACTCCTCAAGGCTGAGAGATTCCTTGTTGTAACAGATCCTTAGTAAGTGATCAATAGGATCCTAAACTTTGAACTCCTGCCTAAGTGATCTAAAGGATTGATTGTGCCCATGTCATCATTCAGTCAAGGACCAAGTCTGGGACTAAGTCTGGCTGCAGCTGCATGTGAGCTCCCTCATGAAAGAAGTTTAGAAAGCAACAGGTCCTTTCTGAATCTCTGAGTCAGCAGCAGGGTCTCTGATAATTTTGCCTGACCCTGTCCTTTATGCCATAAACATGCCATCACTTCTGATTTAACAACTCTCACATTTGCTATGAAACTTTGGTAAATCACTGGTTTAGACCAAAAAACACATTGTTACATCTCTGTTACAAGTGCAGCACATCAATCCATCCATGACACAGCAGTACTGCGTTCAGTTTTGGGCTTTCCAACACATACTGGAGCAAGGCTGAGCAGAGGCAAGAGAAAGTAAGGAGGATGGAGCACCTAAGGAGGAAGAGCTTGGATAGCAGTTTTTGTTTACACTGGGGATTAGAAGGAAACTCTTCAGCTACCTGCAGGGGGATCACAGAGAAGATGGAACCAAACTTTCCTTAGAGGTGCACATCAGAACAACAATAGGCAGAAGTAACAAGTTATGAATTTTCACTGCCTGTAAAGAAAAAGAAAAACACAGATGATACAAGAATTGGAGCAGAATACAAAGTATCCATCTTCTAAATGAATACTTCTAAAAGAATACTCAAATCAAAACACGTAGGCTATTTCAAAGCAGAAAATTGTATAAGGAGAGTAAGAGGTCATTTGGAAGATAAAAAGTAATTGCAATATGATTAACAGTAATTTTAAAATTAGTTTCATTTTACCTGGTTATTTCTGACATAGTTCTTGCAATAATTATCTTCCCAAAATTTGAATGATCTCAGTAAGAGCATTTCACTAGAGTGAACTCAAGTCTTTTGTGTAAGGATCTATTCCATTCTCCACTGCAACAGTGAAAATAATGAATAAATTATGATTTTGTTAAAGAAATCAGAATATACATTAAGTATTGTAACACAGAGATCAGATAGACCTAGCTGCAAGTGTTGCCTAAATTTCACAAGCTGCAAAAACTACTATCAGAAAAATTAATTTCCTGCAATTAATATATTTTTCTTTTATATATATTGAAGTTGGGACCAAATATAGGCATGATCTTTTCTTGAACATTAAGATGACCTTTTTGGGCACTATAACAGCAAACCTGACATTTTCACTGCTTTTGTCATAAAAATATTTACAAAGAAAAAGCCACAAGATTTTCAATATTCTGGTGAAGTTGTTTGCATCAAGCCTGGTGTCAAGGCAGGTGATAGAAGCAATTAGTAGACATTGATAGAAGAAACAAAATTGTTGGTTAATCCAAGTTTCCTGCCACTTTATTGACAAAGGGACATGTTTTACAGAGACTACATATAAGTACACAAATAATGGGGCAATGAAGTCTAGCAGAAGGACTGACATTTGAGAGAAAAAACACTAAAGAATTTTTTTCCTGATTTCTAATTGAAACCTACTGATTTTCAATTTGAAGCTATTGCCCTTTGTCCTGTCACTGTATGTTCTTACAAAAAAAAATCTCTCCATGTTTCTTGTAGGCTCCCTTAAGGTATTAGAAGGCTGCAATTAGGTCTCCCTGAAGGTTCATCCTTTCTTGGGTGAACAAACTCAATTCTCTCCACTTCCTCCTGGGAGAGGTGCTCCAGCCTCCTGATCATCTTGGTGGCCTCTCTGGACTCACTCCAACAGTTCCTGTGCTGGGAGCCCAGAGCTGATGCAGTGCTGCAAGTGGAGTCTCACCAGAGCAGAGCAGAGCAGAGGGGCAGAATCCCCTCCCTGGCCCTGCTGCCCACACTGCTCTGGATGCAGCCCAGGACACGTGTGGCTCTCTGGGCTGTGAGTGCATCTTTCTGGGACATGTCCAACCTCTCATGCCCCAGCACACCCATATCCTTTTCAGCAGGGCTACTCTGATCTGCTCATCCCAGCCTGTGCTTGTAGCAGGGGTTGCCCCAATCCAGATGCAGCACCTTGCAATGTCATAGTTCTTAAATAGATCTTCTTCATAGATCCCAAACAGCAGCCAAACCCCAACAGCCTCTCACTCACTCTCATCAGTGGTGCTGGGGAGAGAATCAGAAGGGTAAAAGCTGAAGAGCTCAGGAGTTGAGATAAGAACAGTTTAAAAGGGAGAGCAGAACACACACACAAGGACGCAAACATGGGATTAATTCAGTGTTTCCCATGGACAGGCAGGTATTCAGCCAGCTCCAGGAGAGCAGGGCTCCATCACACATAACAGTCCCTTGGGAATAAAAACACTATTGCTCCAAAAGCACCCCCCCTGCCCCCTCTCTCCCACCCCCTTTCTCCTTCTTCCTCTCACTTTATACACTGAGCATGGTGTCACAGGGTCTGGATTATCCCTTTGGTCAGTTTGGGTCACCTGTCCTGGCTGCATCTTCTCCTGACCTCCTGAGCACCCCCAGTCTCCTCCCCAGTGTGGCAGTGCCAAAAGCAGAAAAGGCCTTGGCTCTGTACAAGCCCTTCTCAGCAGTAACAAAATTATCTCTGTATTATCAACTCAGTGTTCAGCACAAATCCAAAACACAGCCCCATACCAGCCACTGTGGAGGTTTACTCTGTACCCGCCAAAACCAGTATTCTTTGCTAACCTTGTGAGATTCCTAAGGATCCACTTCTCAAGCTTTTCCAGAGCCTTCTGGATGACATCCCAGGTTTCAGGTGTGCCAACTGTATCACTCAGCTTGGTGTCATCTGCAAATTTCCTGACGGTGCATTCAATCCATTTGTCTATGTCATAATGAAAATATTAAATAGCACTGGTCCCCATATGGACCTCTGAGGCACACCACTTGTCACATTGACCACAACACTCTGGATGCCACCATCCAAACAATTTCTCATCCACCTAAGAATCCACTCAACAAATTCATCTCCTTCCATTCTAGAAAGAGGATATTGTGGGGGCTGAGGGAATCCATAAAATTAGAGGGTTTTGGGAAAGCTGCAAAAGGCAGGCCTCAGATACAGCAGAATTGTGAGTAGAGCTAAAGCAACAGTCATGAGATAGGTCAGCAGAAAAATTATTTAAACGGTAGAAAAAGCAAGGGCAAATCGAACAATAAGCCTGTGTATTAATGCTTGTCTGAATAGCTCTCTAAGCTGCAGAAAGTTTATCTAGCAAGATATTAGGAAGGTTAAAGCTTAATAATGGAGCTCTGCGCTTTGAGGCTTACAAGTGAGTATTGTATTCGAAATAAGCAAGCATTGTATTAACCAAAGGTACGTGTGCCTATGGTGATTGGTTAGAACTACTGTCAATATGCTTTTGCTTTGTGTGATTGGTCAAGAAGCTTACAAAGTATGTTGTAACATTAAGTTTTTTGGCCTACAGCCTGGATTGTGAGCTGCTAGCATCTTCCCATTATCATAGTCATGTAATGAGACTGATGCTGAAAAATAAACTGCTCAAGGCACTTTCCATAGCAGCCCCATCTCGTTCGTGGTCTGTAAATAACCCCCCTTGCCGGCGTCAGGGGCCTGTGTCAAAAAGGCTTTACAGAAGTCCAGATATATGACATTTTTTGCCCTTCCCTTGCCCACCAACACAGTCACCCCATCACAGAAGGTCACTGGCTTGGTGTGGGAGGACCTGGCCTTGGTGCAGCTGTTCTGGCTCTCCCAAATCACCTCCCTGTCCTATGTGTGCCTTACCATGGCTTTTGGGAGGGTCTGTTCCATGATCATCCCAGACACGGAGGTGAGGCTGACAGGCTGGTACTTCCCAGAGTCCTCCTTTCTACATTTTTGAAGATGGGTCACCGTCAAACCGTTACAATGTTTTCCTCTTTCCTATTACCCAGGATTTCACCTGACTTCCAAGACATTTACAAATATCATGGAGAACAGCATGGTAAATACATCAGCTATTCCCTCAGGACTCTGGCTTGCATCTCATTGGGCCCAACAGACCTCTCTACACTCATGTTCCTTAAGTGGGCATGAATCTAATCTTTATTTGCAGTGGGAAGGACTTTGTTCCCTCAGTTCCTGTCCTACTGTCTATCCTCTCAGGAGATGTGGGAAGAAATGTGGCCCTTGGAGACTGAAGCAAAATGATGTTGAGTGACTCAGCCTTCTCCTTATTCATTGTTACCAGTTTCCACCCTTATTTATCTGAGGGATCACCTTCTTTGGCCTTCCTTTTGTGGTTAGTGTGCCTGTAGAAGCCCTCCCTGTTATTCTTTGTGTCCTTTGCCAAGATCAACTCCAGATCAATTTCAGGTCTCTTCAAGCTCTTCCAGGGCCACCCATCCTACCTTCAACTCCCTGTCCATTTGCTTCTTTCCCTTCAGTCTGACCAGCAGTTCCCTACTCAGCCCCGCTGTTCCTTTGCCTTCCTTGCCCAGTTTCTTGCTCCTGGGGATTGCCAGCTCTGCCAGCTCTGTTCCACTCCCTTGTCCCCGAGGGAAGTCTCCCAGTGGATCTCACTGGCTCTCTGCTTGAAGAGCTGGAAGTCTGCCTTCCTGAACTTCAGGAGCCTAACTTTGTTCCTCACCTGTCCCATGCCTCTCTGGACTGCAAACCCCAGCAATGTGTGATCACTGCAGCCCAGACTCTTTCCAACCCTGATGTTCAAGATCAGCTCACTTCCATTGGTGCCCATCAGATCCGAGATTGTATCCCCTCTGGAAGGGCTGCTGTCTACTCCTTTGCTCCAGAAAGTATCCCTCATGCTTTCCAGGAGTCTCCTGGCTTCCCTGCAGCTTGCTGTGCTGCTTTCCCAGTAGATTTTGGGATGGTTGAAGTGCCTCACCCAGCAGGACAAGAGCCTGTGAGCATGATGCCTCCTGTAGCTGGAGCAAGAAAGCTTCATCAATAGGGTCCCTTTGATCGGGGGTCTGTACTTAAAACCATCCACAAGGTTCCCTTTGTTGCTTTGGTCCCTCATCCTTACCCACAGGCATTTGCCCTGCTCATGGCTGCTCTTCAGAGACAGCTCTTCACACTCAGTCTACCTCCTGATGTAGAGGACCACCCCTCTGCCCCTTTCCTCACCTGTCTCTTCTGGAGAGCCTGTAGCCATCAGTAGTTAGATGGCAGCCATAGGATTTGTCCCACCAAGTTTTAGTCTGGCACTTATCACATGAAAAGGGAGATTTTCTCAAACCCTTAATGTTTGATTAGTCTGTCCATGCCCCAGGAAAGCTGAGACCCTTGTGCCTGAGCAGTCTGTCAGTGTCTCATTATAGGGACCCTTCACTGAGCCATTCACCAGATTGCAGGGTGGTTCAACTGACTTGTTTAGGGTCACACAACAGAGACACCCTGTCCTGGGCCTTCTTACCTTTACCCATTGCAAGTGACTGCCAGTGCCCTTGAAGGACTCATATTACCCATTTACAGAACAACTCTGTTTATTTATATAGTTGTGACAGGTTCAAGGGTTGCTGGTGGTAGCATCTGACTGCAAAAACATAATCAAAGCAATTTAGTAATTCAAAGCAGTATACTAACAAACTTTAATCCCTAAAAATAGCTAACTTGAGATGATGATTCAGCACGCATTAGAGTACAGCTCTTACCCAATTAGCATCCCTAAGGGGTAGACCAGGGGTTCAGCCTATCAACTCAATTTGCAATGGAATCTTCCCTAACTTCTTATTCTTGACTCACTTTTATACTATTTCTTTAATTTTACATGAAGAGTGACTTTAATCATGTCTTACTCAGTGACAGGTGTAGCCTCATCCCGCAGCCCCAGGAGCTGACGTGTGCCTGCTGGCCGCTCCCGGAGTGGCTGGAAGAGACCACGAGTTCTGCCACTCCCGGGTTCTTCACAAGAACCCCGGGTAGCGGTGCCGTCTGCAGCGTGGGTGGCACAGGCGAGAGCGGGACTACGAAGTTCTGAGGCGAAGGAAGGAGAGAGCGGACACTCGCGTGGGTGTCATGGCGCTTTACAGTCCCAGGCCGAACCAGTGACAGCATCAGAGAAGGACCATTGAAAAGGCACTGATAAAGGGGATGGGCGTGACAGGAGGAGACACCAGGGACCAATAAACGAAGCCCAGGGGAGGAGTGAGGGACACAACTGAACCAATAGGTATTGCGTAGGGGAGGGAAAAGGCTCAGGAGGCAAATCATATCCTAAGTAAGGGATAACTGACGTAGAAGGTTCTTGAAATAAAGGGGGGGGGGGGGGGATGGTTACAATGATGGACAGGGAAACTGGGCAGCACCAGGAGGGAGGAGATAAACTAATAAGGACATAAAGGGAAGGACTAGGGGATCGGTCACCTTGACGGGCAGGCCACTGGCCGGAAAACAAGGGACAAACAACTCAGGGGCAAACCATTGTGAGGGAGGAACATGGGGGGAACCGGGGATCAAACCATAATTTCAATTTATAAAAAGTAACCAACTTTACAACAAAGCTTGTATAAATATCTTAAAACACACATTGCTACGTCTGCCCCTTTTTTGTTTAAAAAAGGAGAGGGGCACTGTAAAAAAGAACAAAGTCCAGTCCAAAGGAGAGGGTGCTGTAAAAAGGAACAAAAGTCCAGTCCTTCACACTTCGGTGCTCTCTACCTTTTGGTTCTCCCACCATCCATCATTTTTTGTAATGGCAGCGGCAAAGGTGATCTTGGATGCTGAGGAAGACTTTGAGGTTGTTATAAATGATCAAATCGAGAGCCAAATTTATAAGAAAAATTTAGCAATGATTTATTAAATTGTCAGTGAAACAGAATTTCGATTTGGCAAAAACCACCACAGCCAAGGGCAGCGCCGAGCCTGGGATCGATGCTGGGTGAACACATGGATCTGACCCCTGAATGTTAGAGTCTCCCCCTGTTCACTCCAGCTGCTTTGCGCAGCGAGTTTTTATACAGTTTATTCCACCTGAGGCAGAGATGACCAAATGTTCCTTTGTGTCCCTTCACATGCAGAACCGGGGCCATACATATGCAGGGTTAAACAAAAGTCCAATCCAGGTGTCTAGATGTTGTCAGAGCACTCATCACCGTAGTAGATGCAATCTTCGAGGGGTGAAATCACTCTTGAGTGGTCCTGGCATTCCAGGGAAGTTAGTGATCATCACTTAGGAAGGTTCCATTCTTACATTAAAGGACTTGATATTATCTTAATGTCGTCTGGGAACTGGATGAATAAGAATAGGACTCTGCTCCCGGCTGGGGTAACCAAAAGGCATAGCTTGGATCTTACAATATTTTATACATTAATAGCATGAATTATCTCTACCATATACTACAAGGTGGAGGCAGTGATGACCCGCTTCAGGACACCAAAGCACAAGGACAGCAGGAAGAGGATGAAAATAAAATAACTTATGTCCTTGATGAGGGACAGCATCCACAATTGTGAGGAGCACTGTGGATGCCTGAAATGAAATGAGAACAGAACATGTAATGAATACTAAGACAAACATAACAGCTGAGTTTCTCTGAGGAAGAGGCAAAACGAATAATAATAATAAATGTCTCTTCCCCTCCTGCGTTGTTTTCTATTCTGCGCAAACACGTGGTCATTGGGGTCTTCCTGTCTGTGGGGGGTTACAGCTTGAGGCACATGGGCAGACTCCATTGGTGTATAGGGCTTGACTGACTTCTTAGGGACCCATCTGACATCTGAGGGCGTTGACACGCAGGCGTATCCATGGTCCCAAGTGATGAGCTGGACTGGATCCTGGATTTCTCCAGAGTCTGGGTCCCTAATAAGGACAGGTGGCTTTTCCTTAAACCCGGTGTGTTGTTGTTGAAAGTGTCTCAGGACTGACGGCTCCAGCCTGTCAAAAGAACAATTCAAGAAATTGATGGTAAAGAGCACTTTGCAGAGCCTGAGATGTGGGGACAGAGCTTGGACATCTCCCCACTGGCGGATGAGGACTTGCTTTAAGGTCTGGTGAGTGCATTCTATTACAGCCTGACCGGTGGGGGAGTGTGGAATTCCCATCTGGTGTTGTATCCCCCATTTCTGCAAAAACTCACCAAATGCCTTGGAGGTATAAGCTGGGCCATTATCTGTTTTGATAGTAGATGGGATCCCCAAAACTGCAAAGGCGTGAATTTTTGTGCTTCTGCCACTTTTTCCCCTGTGTGGGCTGAGGCAAAGACTGCTCCCAAGAAGGTGTCCACAGATATGTGGACGTACTTGAACCACCCAAATTCGGACACGTTGGTGACGTCAGTTTGCCAAACTTCGCAACTGCAGAGTCCGCTAGGGTTTGCCCCGGAACCCAGTGACGGTAGAGCAGGGCCCACAATCCTGTCCTTGTGCTTAGGTGTCCTGATGTGTGGGCAGGTGGCCACAATCACATTGGCTTGGTCTCGCCGCAGGTGAAATTGGCGGAGCAGCCCTGGAGCATTCTGATGGAATTGCTGATGGCTTAGCTTGGCCTGCTGGTAGATGCTAGGTAGGCCAGCCAGCTGCAGTAGAGCGGCTAGGGCATCTGCCCTGCGCTTTGCCTCAGCAATAAACCCAGGGAGGTCGGTGTGTCATCTTACATGCATTACAAAAAAGGTTTGCTCCCAGTGGGAAACCAGGTGTATTAAATGCGAGAGCAAGCAATAGATGGCAGGATTGGAAGCTTCTTTGAGCACAGCATGTTCTGCCTGGGACATTACGCCTGCTACATCGGCCGAATTAGTCACTAGATTAAAGGCTGTGGAAACTTCTCAAAAGCCTTGACGATTGCATCTAACTCAGCAACTTGTGGAGAACCCTCCACAATCTGCACATCGGCTTCCACCTGCTGAGTCTGAGGGTCCTTCCAAGCAATGACCAACTTGTGGGATCCTCCAGATGCATCTGTAAAAACTGACAGAGCTTTGAGTGGACAGCGACTCTGAACCTCTTTTGGAATCAAATTGAATTCAACACTGAACAATTTGTGGCCCAGATGGTCAATTGAAATTTGGCCAGTGTAGCTGTCTAAGGAGAATTGCAAACTCTCATTTAGCTAGTGTAAATTTTCCACAGTGTCCAATGATGTCCTCCCCGTGGATGTTTGGATAGGGAGGCGAATGCATGCAAAATCGCACCCCGCCAACACACGCAGGCGAGCCCTAGCCCTCGTGATCAGCTGGGCCATCAGCTCTTGTGGCTTGGTATGCTCTTGGACAACTGGTGACCAAGGAACACCCACTCTATGATTAAGAGGGGGTCATTTTGGTCCATGTCCCATTGAAAAATCAACCCATATAGATGCGGTAGCCTACCCAGGATTATGAAGCTGAAGGGCAGATCCTCACGACACTGGTGGGTGTGCTGGCTTGCAATGGTGGACTGGACCTTCTCGAGTGCTGCCCTGGCCTCCAGAGTCAGGGCTCTCGGGGAATCCAGGGTCTCCCCCTCTTTTAACAAGTTGAAGAGAAGGGATAGATCTCTCATGGTGAGCCCCAGCCAGGGCCTGATCCAGTTTAACGATCCACAGAGCTGATGCAGGTCTCTTAGGGTTGTAGGGTTAGTATGAATTAGAATCGTTTGGGATGTAATGGTGCGGTGGGTGATTTCAAGGCCCAGGTGGTCTTACCTTGGGGGTGGATATCTCAGTATAGTAACTGAAGCAATTTTGGGATGGGACACATGTCAGTCCTAGGAGAGTGATTTCACCACAGCTGCTGATTCAATAGCAGGCCGTCTCACTTTACCTCACCCACCACCATGCCTGACTATCTTTGGAGGCTTCCCTGTCCTAGTGGGGCTCTGGGATGCTGTTGGTGTCTGTGAGCTTGATAAGCCCCTTATAGAGCCCAATTTGTCCCTCACACCTGAACTGACCTTGTGTGCCACTGCTACTGCTCACCGACTAACTAGAGAAACTGAACAGATGAGACCCAAAAGAAGAAGTATAGAGAAGAAATACACACAAGAAAAGGGAAAAAGGATAGCTAAAAGGAATAAAATACGGGGGAGCAAAAAGAAGTACATTCTTGTTACTAATAAAATTAGAGCAGGATAATGATAAGTAAAATAAGTGCCTTAAAAAAGCCTTCCCCCCACCCCTTGCTCCTTCCTAGCTCTACCTCCTACCCCAGCAGTGCGAGGAGACAGGGAATGGGGGTTATGGTCAGTCCATGAGCCATGGCTTCTCCCACTGCTCAGGGAGAGGAGTCCTCCCCCTGCTGCACTGTGGAGTCCAGTGCAGATCTCCATGAACTTCTCCAATGTGAGTTCATCCCACAGGCAGACAGTCCTCCCCATGCTGCTGTGCTGTGGTCACTCTTCCACGGGTGCAGTCCTCCAGGGGCAGGCTGCTCCAGCCTGGGTGCAGGGCCCCTCTCTCCATGGGTTTCCCATAGGACTGCAGCCTCCTCCCAGGTATCCATCCACTGCAGCATGGGCTCCTCCACAAGCTGCAGGTGGATCCCCATGGATCTCCATGGGCTGCAGGGGCAGGGCTCTCTCACAAGGGTCTGCACCATGGCCTGCAGAGGAATCTCAGCCCTGGTACTTGGAGCACCTCCTCCCTCTCCTTCTTCACTGATCTCAGTGTCTGTAGAGTTGCTCTCACATGTTCCACTCTGCTCTTCTCTGGCCTATATTAAAACTGTGCAACACCTTTTTGTCTCCATTTCTTCTTAAATCTGTTATCACAGAGGCATTACCACCATTTCCACTTGGCCCAGCCTTGGCCAGGTACAAGTCAGTCTTTGGAGCCACCAGGGACTGGCTCGGCTGGGCATGGAAGAAGCTGCCAGCAGCTTCTCACAGAAGCAAGACCTGCAGTCCACACATACACACACACATCCCCCCTGCTACCAAAACCAGGCCATGAAAACCCAACACAGTTGCTGAAACTGGAGTTTACAAAGTGTAACCTCACAAACCTCAGTTCTTGCATTAGATGAAGGACTCTAAGATTTACTGATGGTCCGATGGATCTCCAAGTCAGCTGTGAATTAGCCAAAAAGTGATGGTTTTCATAACAAGCAAAAAATTGTGTAAAATTTTTTGAGTAAAATTTCTGTTCAGCCTGCCTTGGACAACAGAGCTGACTGTGTGAATTCTGGAGGTCTCTTCCCACCTCAGTTACTCTATGGTAATTGCTGATAGACCTATTCTGTAAGAAGATTTTATGCCAGGGAAAAATACTTTTAGGAGGAGCCTCAAGGACATGGAAATGGGATATAAACACTTTGGATGACAATAGAACATTTTTTCTTATGAAATTTTCCTTTCAGAAGGACACTGAGATAAATCCTCAAATATCAACCATCAGCGATCTCTTTGTTGGTAGATTATATTACTGTAAGAGTTCTACAATGTCTTCTTCATTCTGTGTCCAGTGTTTTCAGTATTATCTACCCTTTTTAGAGGCAACTGAAAAATTAATTCTGGCAACAGTCAGAATCTGTGCAAATCAGTGATGACAGCATCATTGTCTCTACTAAAACCATAAATTCAGCTCCTTAACTCTCATTATATTCATACATATACGCCATTCCAAGATACAAAATTGAGTATGTATTGTGCTCCAAACATACTGATTTGGTGAAAATACATACCTACTCCTCATGCTAGAATTGTAAAAAAGCAGGATGGTTGAAGGTCTGGTATTGTAAACAGTGACATTACCTGCATTGGTATAGCTTGCGATAACACAGTCTGTTCTGAATCAGTTTCATAAAAGTAGATACAAAGTTCATTGTGTATATTTTAAATAAAATACAGACAGAAAAATTACTTAGCAAATACCAGGCAAATCCATAATTCTAACTTATGATTCCCAGATTCCTACACACATTCCTCTGGTCTTTTTCTAAGGCAGAATTGAAGCTCCATGATATGTCTGACATCCATGTGCATTCTCACAGCTAAACAGTAAGATTCTAACAGGTTTTCCATATCTATCAGGGAATAAATACTTTAGTGGATGCATTCCAAAGGAAAGCAAAGCAAAGCATCTTGTGAACGTGCCAGTCAGGATTGATTTTGATATTTTAGTTGACTTTTCAAAACTTAAATAAAGTAATTTTGTATGTTTTGTGTTCTAATGAAACATAACAAGTCACTCGCAAAAAGCCAGAAAGAACTTCAACCTCAAATATTTTTTGGAACTTAGTTTTAATAGATGAGGTGATTGGCAACGTTTAGATATGTGTGTACTATATAAAACTGAATTCATTTAGGTTTTAACTGTGGATGCATATCAAATGTTTGCCAGCATTGTGTTACAAAGTTTCATATATGATCCTAATTGTAAAAAAAAAGAAGTTTAAAATTAGAAACTTTATCTGCCTTTACTGTAATGCAGAAATTATTATTGATAGAAATTCAGACCCCAAAGAATTGGTGAATTTAACAGCAGGATCATGCATGCTAGAAGGCAACTGAAATTTGCTATCAAATTAGTAGTTGTCAGTCTTCTAATTGTATTGTACTTAGGAAAACTCTACTGCAGTAAACCTGATCTTCCCTTTCTACATGCAGCTTTTTTTTCTTTCAGAGAAACAGAAAAAAATTATCTACTGCAAACCTTTGTCATGAGTCTTCTTTAAGCTCTTTGTTATATTTAAGAAAATTTGTTCCATTTAATTTAGTATGACTGTGAAATATACATAAGAAATGCAGAGAATTTGCATTTTTTTAATCTAAAAGATGAGATACATTTTTGAGGGACTCATTGCAGACATTTGGAGTAACAAGTCACAAACTAACATGTCAGTGAGGAGCAAGGGTTGCATTTTTGGCAAAGGAAAGTGATTGAGCCTTAAATAAAAGCAGTCAACAACTCAATGAGGGGAAGAGTTCACACAAGACGCATACAGAGAAAGAGTTACAGGCTTCTCATGGCAATTAGAACTTGCTGATGTGCTCAAGGCCATGATGCAATTTTCCTTAAAGAAACATTTAAAAAAAATTGGTTTGTTGTAAACAACTAGCAGATTAATGTGTTTTGTCCTATTACACATATTTAACTGTGATTTTGCTTTAATTTTAGTATTTAAGCTACATATAATTGTCTTAAGTCTGTTACAGTAATTTCTGATATGTGGCAAATATCAGGAAAATGAGCTCAACTTTACACAGCTTTCGTCTTGATTACTCAAAACACATTTAAGGCTTTGATGGCTTTGAATTGACAATTTAGAAATGCAGTTAGCCTTTATTCTTATTATAAACTTTCTGCAAACCTAAGTGACTGAAGTGTGCAAAGCATTTCTCAGGCTTCAGTCCGGTAGTCTTGATGGCAGGGCGTGGTATTCTTATGGGCAAACTGGTGCTATAATTGTGTTCTATTTTGTCTTTTCATCCTGTTCAATTTTTTAATTCATGATGATGAACTCTTTTTATTTAAAAAGATTAATCTATATCTTTGTCAAAATTTTTCAGCTTCCATTTGGCAATACCCTAAACTAGTAGTATGACTTGAAGTTGACTTTCAAACTGAATTTCATAGGGCCAGGAATTTACCATGCTGGATTGCTGAAATTTATGAACTACTCGTGTAAATAAATAACAACCACGAGAATGGAAGGAATCAGCTGAGCAATAGATCCTGGTTATGAAATTAGAGACGTAATAGACACTCCGTTTCTAGTAATTTAACCCAGAAGAACTTTTACTCTTTATGCTTCCCCTTAAAACTTAAAATGTACTAAAATCCGCAAAAAAGTATAATGCTCCACAGGAGAGAACATGCCAGACAAAGAAATGCACTATAAGCCCCATTCTTTCTTGCCTGAAATCCTAGTTTCTCTATCCTTTGTTGTACTTTCCTATAATGTCTGACCTTAAACAAATATCTAAACAAACTCTGTTGGAATAACATTTCAGTGAGGTCCAAGTTCTGACTACAGAACCTTAATCATTCAATAAACACAAGGGAAGGTGTTTACTCTTTTAACAGCTCTAATAATTATGTGCTTATTAACAATAAGGATAAGGTAGTCTGCTGACAAGTGATTCTCCCACTCCTACCCAAACTAGCTAATCTGTGGGCAGTTTTGTGGCATCATCACCAACAAACAGGGGACCTGCTGTTTATCTAATGCTGGTAGGAGACCAGCAATTATACTAGTATAATTATATATACCAGCATACTTGCATCACACATACTAGTATAATTGCACTGTTATACCCAGTCATACACCTTATCAGAGTGGGATATGCCTTTGGAAAGCAAAGGAGGTTGTCGGCTGTACACTGAATTGTTAGTTTATAAATGGTCCATATTTTATTACATAAACCTACTATATGAGTTACTTAACTGTCATTGAGAGCAGAAGGCTTTCTGATGAAGGTATTTTTGGGGGGATTAAGACAGAGAGATTGCAATATCAGTTATAACCTGAGTTATAATAGTGACGCTTATTATGCTTTTTAGCCAGTCCCCTCCTCCTTGGGGGATATAGCACCATCCTTTTCTGTGGTTAGGAAGAATGACCTTATTTAGTCTGTTTTTGTCTTGCACAAAGAAAATAACGATATTAACAAGGTGACTTCTATTAAAAATGTGGTGGTAATGAACTCTTATTGTTCTTAATGGAAGACCTGCCTCACAATCCTCTACAATTTACTTCTGAACTGTAAATTTCAGCTACATTTAAAACAGGTAAGTTTAGCTACTGCTTAAGGCAGTGGTATTGCCACTATCAGTTTCCTTGGGTTTGAATGTTGTGCTTCCACATGCATTAGAACACAAATATTTTAAATTCTGCTCTTACTTTGGTCATAAATAGGGCAAATCACGAATCACTTTTACCAAGGTGATGCACACTAGTAATGCCTGACACAATTGAAAAATAAGGACAGTCCTTTTCTTGGCCAGATCAACCAGCGTGGGATAACACAGCTAAGAAGTTGGCATTTGGAAAACAGTGGCTCTGAGGTTTTTCATTTGGAACCTGCTAGTGTTGGCAGAGGCAGACTCAGAAAGGCTTTAGGGCTACTGTGAATTACTGTTTCTCAGATCTCCTAGTTACAGTTCTGCTTCTTGATCCCTTGCCACTTCAGCTACACAATGAAGACTGTAGTTGAATTCACTTCTGTTTGAATGGGTTTAATATAAGAGAATGACCAAAACATGAAAATATGGCACTAAAGCCTTGTAGATGCAGGTCAGATGCAATTGTAAAACCTGAAAGAATTTTACCTTATGCTTTGAAAACAATTTACTTTGAAAGTAGGTAGTTAACTGGAATGTGATTTCATAGGCTGAAAATTTAATCTCAAAAATAAAGTGTCTCTTTCTCAGGGTACACTTTGAAAATGTTTTGTATTGGCCAGTAACTGATTAGTTCAGCAAACATGAGGCAAATATAGTTTGGTGCTGTCTCATAACCAGAAGTCCAAGAATCAGACTATTTGGCTTCATTTTTAGCAGGAGAATGGGAAGATGATAAGAACACTGAAACCTGAGATGGAAAGACCCTTTTTACTGTAGATGCTGGAAGAAGGAACTGCTTGATATTCTCATCTAGCAGTTTATATAGTTTTCTCATCTACATTCTCATCTAGTCTAGTTTATATAGTGTAGCTGTTCAAACAGTAGCTGTGAATCATATAACATTCTGGTGTATTTCTAGCAGTAAAAATATATTAATGATACCTTGTCTATGTCAGAACAGTCATTTTAGTTTGTTTATCAGTTTCAGTACCTTATGTTCTTAAATGCCATTTTAAAACTGTTACTACATTTTAAAGACAGACTTCATCACCTCCCCCAGACCTTTGCAAAGAGATGCAGGAAGAATATGCTTTGGACTACTTGCTTCCTCTCAGTTCTCTTGGGAATCAATACAGAAGGTCTATTTGTTGATCTTTCCTCCCTCAACATACAAAACAGCCCAGCACTGGCAAGGAACTGTATTCCTGTAGCCAAAGCTACTCTCCCCAGCCCGCCTCCCACCCCTATACACCACCAACCCCACTCAAAAAAACCCAAAAACAAACAAACAAACAAAACCCCAACAAAAACAACAACAACAATAACAAAAAACAACAACAACAACAAAAAAAAACCAACAAAAAAATAAACAAAACAAACTACAACAAAAAAAAGAAACAGAAAACTAGAAAAGAATGAGGTTAAGGAATAAAATCACCATGAAAAAAGAGAAACCATTCTGCATCTGTTTTGAATTATCAGAAAATGTGTCATGCAGAATATATACTATAACCTGCCTGAAAACCTTTTTTCAAACAGCAGCATGCATTGTAGTGGTCATGTAAAGAATGGGAGACAAACTGCATTTAAGAACAGCACCCGTTCACTTTGCAAGTCAGTAAAAAGCTTAAAAAGGAGGATTTCTCCTGAAATACATTATTTTCAGCTGCTTTATTCTCAATGTAAATTAATTATTAGTACTAGCGTAACTATACAGGGAATTCTCTAATCCACTCTTTCTTTCTCTCTGAAATATAAAATAACTATATTTTGAATACAACAAGCAGAAAATACATTTTCATAAAATAGGGGAGTTCTTACAAAATAGTCCAACAATCAACTGCAACAGTAAAAAAACATGATTGCAACAGTTTTACAGAAAAACAAATTTTACCAGGGCTTTTATTAGTCCGACAGGCAAATTTGCATAGACCTATATGGCAAAATTTACAAGAGGAAATTGTTGACAAAAGTTAAGTAAGGCTTTGCAATGCTATGTTAATCAGAGGCATCCTTTGTATACTACAGCATTAAGAAATTATATCCTGAGCTACTGGAGCTTCTGCATATGTAGTTCCCAAATTTGTATGTGCATTTTTTTCAGGCTTGAAAGAAACTTATGGGCTTTCAGACACAATAGTAGAAGAAATAAACAAAATTAAAAGAGTGATTAAAACATCCTGAAAGACCTCAAATTTTGTACCAGATAGATAGTGAAGTAACAAGTAGTATAATCTATATTTCATATTGTATTCATAACACAAGAATATGACATTTTTTGAATATGATTGCAATCTATTTTTTACTCATTGTGGAACTACATTGATTATTTGACATTCTAATGTAGCTAAACTCAGCAGGTTTTGCATACATACCTACACTACTTATTAAGATAATCCAACATTTTATTTGCTTATCATTTATGAAAATGTGAATAAAAACTCTCAATGTTCTTGGAATTGCCTGAGATAAAAAAGTTAAGAACAGGGCTACTTAATAAACTATATTTGCAGTTATGTCAGATGAACTTCAGCAAAAGATTCTGTGCTAAATGACAGACTTGAGTGGTAATCAGAAGAGAAGCAACCCTCAGAAATTATACCATACTATTATACTATTATACCACACAGGGAGAAAGAAAAATTTGAAATCCGTTTCTGGTATTGTGCGTTCTTCTTACTTTTTCAATTGATATTTGCTCAGCTGCTTCTTTTTTTGTGATTATATCTCACCTTGCAACTACTTAAGACATTCTTTGTTAAGGAACAAAGTCAAGCATTTTTACTGAAGATTGATCACTGATCAATTTTGGATGAGTAAAATTTTTAGGAAAAAATTTCTGCTAGATTATTTGCAATAAAGACAAAAATTAATCTTCCTTTTAATTAATACTTTCTCCAAGCTTAGAAAGGAGGGGTGATTTCTGCTTATTCCTTGATCTATAATGTAAATTTTTCTGGATTGTAGACCTTCAGCTGCTGTAAGCACTAGAAGTCATAATTTTCATTACTTTTTAGTTTCTTCTGGTAAGTGAGCATATCATAGAAAAATCGTCCATAAATGAGCTGTAAGAATCTTTTAAAAGAATCTGAAGAAATCTTTAATAAGAATCTGGAAACATTTTAAATTCAGTTAAAATATCATCAAAACCATTAGGATTAAACTGTGTTTCAAATAGGTAGCAAAGGATTAATTAAATGTCTTCCAACCTTATTCATTATTATATGGAAGATTTCCCTTTCTATTATATAAACTGAATAATACCCCAGAGCTTGGTGTTTAAAGCTTAATTAGAGTATTTAGAATGAGTATTTAGAAAGTGCAGATCCATACCTGATCTTCAGAGATTTTTACATTTCAAGGAAAATTAGTTATCCACAACAAAGACAAAAAGTAAGACAGAAACTCCCCGGTGATCAGCCAATTTTAATCTCTCATGACTGTGTGTCTCACTAGAGCCCACTGGATGGCTCCCTTACCACTGTCAGGGTGTGTACTTTGAGCACTGTGTATTCCCACATTTCAACTGCATTTGGTGACTCCCACTGCCTCCGGAAGCTGCTCACAGTAAATAAAAACATCTCCACTTACAGTCTGTGCGTTTGCAGCTGCAAGGCATCCCCTAAAACATCAAAGAGCAAATTCCTGTAGAAAAGAGTGGCTTCTAATATGTGAGTGTAAAAGATGGTTGAAATATTATAAAAAATGGCCGAAAAAACCCCCAAATCAACCCAAGCCAAAGAAAACCCCAAACCCAGACAACGTACTAGGAAAAATATTAAAATAAATGAATAAACAAATAAAAAATGAAAAGAAAACCAAAATTTGATTGAATTCTTTCATCCTCTTATAATGCACCACAGTAAGAGCTAGACATAGTCATCCTAACACTGAGTAATCCATCCTCCTCAGAAACCTTGTAAAGACAACCGGACAAAAAAACCTAAGAGCAGAGGAGTGTTGAAAATGCTCAGCTTAGCGGAGTCAAGGATAACAAAAAGGAGAGGTGTCGTAAGAGTACACTCTGGTTCCTGCAGCAGTTTGAGTTTACAGTTGAGGATTTACATTACTTTTATCAGCAAGTTGATCCTACAACAAATGGTGCTTTCTTTAATTAGATTTAGATATATGCAAGATGTGATATATAAGAGAGCTGATTACACTGAATTTTTCTGATGTGATTTAAAGCAGATGGTGACATTTGCAACTGTATGATCTCCACAAGTTAACACATGGCAGGGCCTTCAGTTATTAAGGATAACTCATAACTCAGGTCTGCATCTTGTGTTGAAAAGCTAAAGCCCTATTTATTTTTGTTTTGCCATTTATATAGTAAACTACTACCATTTAGTTAGCAATATTCCTAGAGAGATTTTATTGCAAAGCCTTTTATGTGAAAAAACCAACAATCTGAATTAAAAGATTCCTGAATTTTTCTAATAAAATTCTACAAATGTTTTCAATTTCTAGTCTATATCCCATACAGCAGTATGAAATTACTTAATTCTTCCTTTTTTATTCTCTGCTAATCCCCTTAAATGCAGATAACTAAAAAACCATTTTAAAATAAAGGCATCATGAAAACAATGGAAATAATGGACCAATTCTGTCACCAGATACAGATTCATTCTCTAGAGAAAGAAATTGTCTTAATCCCTTACTCATATGAAATTCCACTGATATCCAAGAATGTTTTTACTCAATATTGTAAGGTCATATAGTATTCAGCCTTAATTTTTCAGTCTTAACTTTTTTCTTACATTATTGTTTCTATCTGATATGTAGAATATGTCATTCTGTGTATGTTGAATGTAACACATATGTAAGTGTGTAGAGATATAAACTATTTTTTTCCCAGAAATTAAGGTTGACTGTCATGGTGTATAGAAGGCTGATAGTTTTATAACACACTGGACATTTAGATGCTCAGAATGCCAAGACAGCAAGCCAAAATCACACTCGCTTATACCAAGTCAGTTAAGCAGCTGGAAGAACTGACTTACATTACCTTTAGGAGGCAATACCTACCTGTATGTATGGAATACTTCAAACACATATGTTAGTTAAAGAAAATTCCAACCTATTTATTGCAAACTGACTAAATGGTTATCTAGAACTAGCTATTTTGAGCTGCTGGTATCAGCTGCAAAACAGAATTTAAGACTTTCCTTCCTTCTAAATCAAGACAGACACAAATTGTCCATACTGAATTTAAATAGCCCCCTACTCATCATGTTGTCAGTTTCGGATGTACTTCTTGGGTATCTCATTTTAGCACATGATGTGCAATTAGCTTAAATGTTTCACTCATAGGTCTACACCTGACACCAGAAGTGCTAGGTGTTAAATTTCTATGACATTACTCCCACTTACCCTACCCATCATTGTAAAAGTCTAGCTGTTTAACCAGAAAATTTTGTGCTGTTCAGTGATTCCAGCACAACTCTTGGCAGAAGAAAGCCCTTTTTCTCACAGGCCCCTAGGATAACCTGGGACAAGAATGTTCTGCATTTTCTGTGTAATGAGGAGCAAATATGAAATTTAGAAATGTCTTGTTCGCTGCTGCTTTGGGTTGCACACAGTCATTAATCTCTTCTCTGATAGATATTCAGGAATAGAAATATTTCTAAAAAGAAAAATCCTCTTGCCTCCAAAAAGTACTTAAATTATAATATGGCTTTCTAGGGTTAAAATTGTTATCTCCTTTACAACTTTATAAAATGTAAATGTTTAGATAAGCAGTATTTGTAGCTACAGCTAAGAAAGACCCAGCCCTGAGCTTGGCAAGTTATTTAAAGTATAATAAGTAATTCTGAAGGCAAGTCAACCAGAAGCAGAAGAGAAGGAAAAAGTAAAGTGTTACCCCCCACCCCCTAATGAGCAAACTGATAAAAACACATGCGGAGAAGGCTCAACAAATTTAAATGCTCAACTAATTTTTTGCCTCAGTTCTCTCTGGCAATCTCTCTTTACACACATTGAGTGGATGGACCACAAGGGAGGGAATGGGGAAGAAAACCCTCTCTCACCATAAGAGAATATCAGCTGCTTGTGACCACCTGACAAACCCGAATGTGCATAGCTATATGGGGCCAAATAAGATGCATCCCACAGACCTGAAGAAACTGGCTGATGCAGCAGCCAAACCACTCTTTGTGACACTCGAACAGTCATGGCGACTGGGAAAAAGGAGACATTGTATCCATTTTTAAAAGGGTTGAAAAGAGCATACTGGGAAGTACCAGCCCGCCAGCCACAGCTCTGTGCCTGGGAAGATTGTGGAACAGATCTTCATAGAAACTGTGCTAAGGCACATGGAGGACAGGGACGTAATTTGAGAAAATCAGCACTGCTTCAACAAGTACAAGCCTTGACAGAACAATGTATTGGTCTCTTACAATGGAGTGTCTCTATCAGTGGAAAGGGAAGAGCTATGGATGAAATGTGTCTGAGTTTCTGTAAGGTCTTTTAATTGGTGCCCCTAGAACAGCCTTCCATCTAAAGTGCAAATATATGGTTTGATGGATGGATGGTTCATTCTATAAGGAACTGACTGGGGGATCTCATCCAGAGAATAGTGGTCAATGTCCAAATGGACATCAGTAAGAAGTGGTGCCCTCAGGGGTCCTTACTGGGATCACTACTGTTTCATACCTTTATCTCTGTCATAGACAAAGGGATTGAATGCAGTTTCAGCAAGTTTATTGACAGCACCAAGCTGAGTGGTACAGTTGACAAACCTGAGAGAGGATGCCATACAGACAGACTTTGACAGACTTAAGAAATGGGCCCACAAAAACATCATGATACTCAACAAATTCAAACACAAAGTTGTATATCTGAGTTGGGGCAATCTCCAGTATCAACACAGGCTGGGTTAGATGAAGGAAGTGAGAGCAGCCCTGCTGAGAAGGACTCACAGAAGCTGGGAAATGAGATGGGACCCAGCCATGGGCACTCACAGCCCAGTAAGCCAAATGTGTCCTGGGCTGCATCCAGAGCAGTGTGGCCAGCAGGGACAGGGAGGGGATTCTGCCCCTCTGCTCTGCTCTGCTGAGACCCCACCTGCAGGGCTGCATCAGCTCTGGGCTCCCAGCACAGGAAGGACATGGAACTGTTGGAGCAAGTCCCAGAGGAGGCGACCAAGATGATCAGAGGGTTGGAGCATTTCTCTCATGAAGATGGATGGAGAGAGTAAGCATTGCTCAACCTGGGGAAAAGAAGGCTCCAGGGAGACCTTATGGGGGCCTTATATACTTAAAGGGGGCCTATAAGAAAAATGGGCACAAACTTTATAGGAATGGTTTAAAGGAGGATAGATTCAGACTGTATATAAGGAAGAAATTTTTCATTGTCAGGATGGTGAGACAGGAACAGGTTGCCCAGAGAAGCTGTAGATGCCCCATCCTTGGAAGTGCTCAAGACTAGGCTGGATGAGACCCTGAGCAACCTGGTCTAGTGGAAGATGTCCCTGCCCATTACAAGTGGAGGAGCAAGATTAAAATCACCTATAAATGTTCCTTCCAACTAAACCATTCTATGGTTTTAAGAATCTGCAAAAACATATTAAGAATAGGTATAGTGTAATTTCAACTGACCTTATATTAATTACGTATTTGTGACAGCTAATCATTTTTAGTATGCATCATCTTGGTTTCTATTATAATTTATTTTCTCATACTTATTTTTCTGGATTTAAGCAAAATACAGTAGTGACCATTTGATTATGAATTGTATTCTTCCTCCTTTGCTTGTATTTTCTGGAACTTATGATGTTGAGAAGAAAAAAAAATCTGCCTTTGGTACACACAGTTTCAGCTTTGAAGTACTTTTCTAGCTGGCATTTAATTAATAATCTGATCACTATATAAGAAAAGATACACCCTTACAGATGAATACATTTTCAGCAGATCAATCTTCATATATTATGCAAATAAAACCCAGTAAAGTTTGGCACGCATGTGTTCCTTAATTGATGACTCATTGTTTCAGCCTTCATAAGTAAATATTTTTGTAATTAAGAAATAATTACTGGAAATATTTCTCCTACTTGTTCCTTTCATATTTTCAAGCAAATATTGAAAAGCTTGTTTGAGAAGTACCAACTTTATGCTTGGTTTTTAATGGTGTCAAGCAGATAGAGGGGGTTTTTACTAATTTTCAGAGGTCAGCTTATGTACTAACACAATTGCAAACCCAGAACCTTTACTCCTAAGTTAACAGACACAAAAGAAGCAACTGTCTTTAATTAGACAGTAAAATGAGGTTAGTATTTCAGTTTGGAAGGGTAGCAAAGGATGTTGTTATACAGTAAAGGCTAGATCTTCTATGAGTGGAAGGCTAGATCAGGCTGGAAGATGGCTCTGCTGAGCTAGCGTTTCAGGGAGAATTAGCTGGCATTGTTGAGTCAGTGAAAGACCTAGACTGCTGTAACCCACACTAGTACTTATAAACTATGGAGAAGTCATTGCATCGAGGTTTAGACTTGAAACTAGTGTCCTGACATGGGCTATTTCTAGTCTTTATACTTGCAGATTTTGATGTAATAGGATTATAGTTTTATTAATCTGGGCATAATCTCTTACTGCTGTTTTACCGGGAGTTGTTCTAAGAATTAGAATTAATATTGTTGCTTTTGCTGATGAGACACTGTTAACCTACAGTCATACCTGGATCCACAAGAAATTGCTGTGTTTGGTCAAACATGATGCGATGCATCTTACCGAGTTTGGAGAAGAACTGGAACTTCAAATGACTTCAGTTGATGAGGTAAGTTTACAGAATCGTTTAGGTTGGAAAGGACCTGTAAAATTATTGAGTGCAACTATTAACCTAGCCCTTGTATGTTCACCACTAAACAATGTCCCTAATTGTCACATCCACACATTCCCTAATAGCCAATCTAATAATAGCCTGGTGCAACCTGAGGCTGTTTTCTTTTATCCTGTCACTTATTACCTGGGAGAAGAAAGTGATCCCCACCTCCCTTTCAGGAAGTTGTAGAAAGTGGTAACATTCCCCCTCAGCCTCCTATTCTTCATGTTTCACAACTCTGGCTCTTTCAGCCACTCCTCATAGGAATTACCCTCCAGATGCCTCACCAGCTTTGTTGTCCTTCTCTGGAAACACTTCAGCACCCCAATGCCTTTGTAGTAGGGAGGGGACAAAAACTGGACAGAGGACTTGGGGTGTGGCCTCACCAGTGCTGAGTGCAGAGGGAAGATGACTGCCCTGGCTCTGCTGGCCACCAGCCAGGATGCCACTGGCCTTCTTGGCCACCTGGGCACAGTGCTGGCTCATGTGGTGAGGTCATGGGACAGTTTCAGTCCAGTGATGACTTGTGTCTTGGCTTAGAGAGAAAAAATGTTTTTTCTCTAAAGAGAAGGGCTCCAATAATCCCCTTTTACCAATGAGAATAATAAATATTAGTGTGAAAGTGGGGGAAAAAAGTTTAAAAAAATTGAACTTTATATCCCACCCCCACCTCACTGTGTGATCAGGAGGCAGAAATGGTGGCTGGCGTCCTTTGTCTTAGGGGAAGGGAAAGAAAAGATGTTCACTCAGCAGCTGGGAACCTGTTGGATTTCTGGCATTGGTCTTCTCCTCACAGCAGGTGAAATTGGTAGATTTTAGTGTTATTTCTCGTGTTGGTTCAGCTTCTACGAAGTCTTGGGTTCGGTGTGGCCCCCCACCAGTTCCCTGGATGGACTGATAAAAAAAGCCAACAAAGCAAAAGCCGAAACACGTCAAGCTAAAAAACCAAATACAGCGGAGGGGATTCCTGGTAGAGCTTCCAGGCTAGGGGGAAGGGAGAAAAACCCAACTTTTTGCTTCAATCCAGCAAAATCTAATCCAACAAAAGCAACAATGTAGCATCCCAGTCCACACCCAGTGCGCTCAGGAGAGCAAGAGCTTGAACAAAACTGAGCAGGAGCCCAAGGCTCCCCACCCCAGACCAGGACCCATCTTAAAGCTGCAGCAGCCATTTCTGGGATAATGCAGATGATTAGGGCATAAAGTATTATCATAAAATCACCCCAAGACAACTTGGTAAAGAAATGGTGGTATCTTACGTAGTAAGGCTCCAAACTATCTGGAGATTTTCTGGAGATTTTTAAAGGGAATTGGTTTGTACTCCTGATTAAGAAAAATTTTGAGGACTGAATACAGCTCTATGTTAAGACTGTGATTACACCATTCTGTGTTTTACACAGAAACACCCACATGCATAAAAGCCAATGGTACTGTGGAAAGGTCTGAATGGCCTCATATATATATAATCCTTTCATATAATTTCCAGAATAACAGAGGCTCATATTTACAGAGACTACCATTTGTGAGTCAGAGAAAAATGGACAACACATAGAGTAGATATGCCCCCTTCCTTTTGCATAACAGTGTGAGAAATAATAACCAGTTTTACTCTCAATTTTCTAACTTCTATGCTTACATGATTAGTTGTGTGTTCATTCCATAATACCTCAAAATGCCAGTTGACCAACTAAGCATTAATAGCACTCCTTGCCACTTAAATTTCTCAAGTAGTTATTAAATACTTTAACATTCGTCTGCCTTGCTAGAGAAGACTGGTTTTATGATACACATAAAATATTTATTTTTATTAAAACTATAAACTATGTAACTATGAACACTATACTCAGCACAATCGTTTTGCTCTTTAGCATCTTTTTAGAAAGATGAATGTAGAGAATGCAATATGATTAGATGTGGCAAAAACATCACAGAATTAATAAACAGAAACTTGAAAGAAAATGCAATGTCTCAGCCATTTCAATGATCTCAAAATTGAAACACAATTAAGAACCATAATTCTTTTAAAAATCACTACATTTCCATTAAAAATGAAATATTCCAATATGCTGCAATATATCAAATTGATACCTAAACTGACAAGAACAATCCAAACCAAGAAGAAGGTTCTAAATCATATACAGAGCAGAGATTACCATCTCATGAAATGTTAGTTTTCACTGCAAAGATCAGTGACATCTGAAATAATTAAGTTCAACAACTTCACTATCAGGAATTAACAAGCTTTTAACAGACAAAAGCATATACTGAGTTAAATTCTTAAAGCAAGTTTGCTGGAAACAGCAGAGATATGTAAAGAAGAATGTGAAATTTTGAATCAGTTCTGGAAGGGACTTATTAGAATTATGTATTCTCCTTACTTCTTTTTACCTTTTTCACCATTTCAGAAAAAATGTTATGCAAATATATAAAAGCAGATTGTAGAAAGACTTCCCTGAACTTTAAGTACACCACTCCATGAACAGATACAATGGTCCCCAGCACAGGGACTCTTCTCAATGTAAATAAAGAGAACTTTTATTACTTCTAATCAAGGCAAAACACTCACTGCTCTGTTGCCTTTAACTATTAGGCTGCTTAGTGTAAACTTCTCATTCCAGTTGTCACAGAGCCCACACTAATGCTAACAGTTTTTGCCTCAACCCTTCTGGCAGAAGAATCATTTCTACAGTTATCATTTTTAATGAGGCAGAGTTGTTAGCAGTTCTGTTCCCATTATAATCAAAAAGAAATATTTATGTTATGAACTCTGTCACAATTTTTCTGAATTTCATAACTTCCCTGATGGAAAGCACAGTCAACCCTACATAAAGAATACCATGCTTATGCACTCTGCATTATTTGTAACAATTATTCTTCATTTGCTTTTGTTCTTTTCATCAAGTTTAAATTAGGTTAATGAAGTCAGCCATCCTGAGGTTTTCTCTCCTCTTTCCATGCTGAAAGAGTCGCATTGACTTCATGGGAGTTAAGTAACACATTTCTGTTCAGCTCAGTAGAAGGATAGTTTCAATTTCCTTATTCTTTTCCTCTTTCCCAGAAGACACATCTGATAAAAGTGAAATACCCACACAGATTATTACATTGCCTGCAAGTCATTACAAGACTGTCCAGAAAAATAAGTCCTTAAAAAAAACTCCTTTCTTTTCCTTCTTCTGCTCCCCTTGCATAGCTCCTTCTTAAAACTATGGCTCACATCTCCCTCTTCCAGTGGCTTCTTTCTCCTTTCTTTACTTGGCATGATGCTTCCATTTTTCCACCCCTCCTCACACGTCCTGCACGTTTGTCTCTTTGTCAAGTTAATTGCTCGCTTCTTCTGCCACCACCATTACTCTATCCACATTAAGGTCATTACAGAGGTCTCCAACTGGAGAAGATAAAGTCTGCAAAATGATCTACAGTATTCTTAAGAATTTAGGCAGCATTTCAAATACCAGTACAAACATAATCTCAAGTGACCAATTATCTTTATTTTCATGCTAAAACAACCTACCCATGGAAAACTATGAAAACACCTACATATGCAAAGGTCCCTTTCTAATAGTTCCCACTTTTCTACTCTTATTTTTAAGCTTTGATATTTTATCTCAAAAAACAAACAAAAAAACCATAATGGTTTTATCTTGAATACTCCATCATAAAAAGAACTCAATTTTAAAATAAAACAATGCTTATCATTGTGTCATTCCCAATTTATTTGTTTCATTTTGTTTCACTCCTGTTCTATAGATTTTTCTAAGAAAACTACCTTTGTCCTTTCTCATAAAATACCATGTCAATTTTTTCTTTTCTATTCAACTCTATGCTTTTTTGTCACTAATTTTTTGAGTTTGCCTCCAATTAGATCTTAGCACTTTTCTCACTTTCCCCATGTTTTACTTTCTTATTCTTGACTCCTTTCCTCACTGTAATAATTCTAATAATTTTTGAGCTACTGTCACCCCCATCCCTCCTACACGCCGTGCTACTCACTCAGTTTGCCCTTTAGCATTACCTACTTTTCTCATCAGTACCACCATTGACCAAAGAGGACATTATTGCTTTCTAAATAATTTGCTCTTTTTTTTCCTCCTGTAGCTATCTGGGTTATATTCTGGAAAGTGTAAAATGGGATGAGATACGTTGGTGCCATGTATTGAGGAGGAAAACCAGCAAGTATAATGTGGACGGGAGGAACTGAAACATGTGTGAGCATTAGTTTCCTCCTTTCCACCACATATAACATTGGGGCTGGGATGGATAAAGAGGATATATATCAAAATAAAAAGTATATGAGAGGTAGTGCGGATTTTAGTCCTACTGTGGACCAGACTTGGGTCAGACGCACTCCCAGCCAGTGAAACAGTCACCTTGCAATCAAGCAATGGAAGCAGAGGGTCTGCCAGTCTCCCACACATGTCCCTTTTAATACTTCAGATTGTTGAACTGCAAATGATCATTGGTTTCTACCAAGAGCATCTTGGAGGAAGTTTTTGGAAATTATGGCACTGATCTAAAACTCCAATGAAAGGGATATGTAAGCTATATTGAATACCTCTTTACTGTGGAAAAAACCAGAATCGTATTAGAAAAAGTGAAACAGGAGCTGGGATAAGCCTGAAAGAGGCTTATTTGCCTTGCCTTTGCCCTAAATCCTTGCAGTATTTATAGGCAGGATGGGTTAATCAGAAGACGTAGTTATTGTGATATTGGAGGATTTTTTGACAATGAGTAAAGATGACCAGGGGAAAATACCTAGGCATCTCCAGCAGATATGTTAGTTCCAGTAAAACCAGGGAATTAAACAAGAGATATTTGATTTATAGAGGGCTCTCATGTTTAGTAATAACTATCTATAAGGGTCTGCCAAGCAAAGTTAAAATAGCAATTGCTGGGACAATGGAAGAAGAGCTTTTCAGTCATTCCTATAACTCATAAAGTGTACAATTGGAGATACTAAACTGACTAATTAGTTTCTATACATGCTAGAATATCCTCTTCCTTTGTTAGGATGAGATTTACTAATGCAAGTTAAATGTTCAAAGGATTTTTTTTTGAAAACTCTCTATAGCTATTTAATCCATAAGAAAAGTCATGGAAGGCTTGAACCTGTTTACTAATGACTCAGACCTCAGACGAGTCTGAGAATGACACCCATGAGGCAATATTTAATGTGGTAATCCTTCCTTTATGAGATTCAAGGAAACCAGCTAAAGCAAACACCATGGCTCCACTTAAAAGTAGAATTTAAACCAGGAGCAGACCTGGTGACAATAAAACAATACCAATCAAACTGGAAGCACATGACGATCTGAGCCCTTTACAGAATCAGAGAATGGGTGAGGTTGGAAGGGAGCACAGAGGGACATCTGATCCAACCTCCCTGTTGAAGCAGACTATCCTAGAGCACACAGGAGTGTGTCCAGAAGGTTCTTGAATATTGCCAGTGAGGGAGACTCCAAAACCTTTCTTGGCAATCTTCTATAGTGAGTGGTCAAACACACAGTACAGAAGATCTTCTTTGTATTCAGATGGAATTTTCTGTGTATCAGTTCCTGCGCATTTTCTTTTGTTCTGTTCCTTGGCATCACTGAGAAAAGCCTGGCTCCATCTCCTTGGCACCTCCCTTCCACCTCAGATACTTACAGGCATTGATGGTGTCTCCTCTTGGTTGTCTCTTTTCCAGGCTAAATATACCCAGCTCTTTTAACCTTTCATCATAAAAGAGTTGCATCAGTCCCTGAATTATCTTAGTCACCCTCCACTGGACCTGCTCCTGGAGCCCCACGTCTCTACTGCACTGAGTAGCTCAGAACTGGACACAGCAATCCAGATGCAGCTTTGTCAGGGCAGGAGAATCAGGATTTGTAGAGAAGCAGGATCATCTCCCTCAACCTGCTGGCAATGCTCTTCTTCCTAATGCACCCCAGGAGAGCATTGTCTTTCTTGTCTTTCTTTCTTCAACACTGCTTGCTCATGGACAGAAACTCAGAAACTTTTGACTCATGGACAGGATGATGTGTTGACAGATGAAAAATCATTTGCACCTAGTGGGTTATACAGGACATTTTTTCACAAGGCATTGGCTCAAAACCGCTGCTCACTTGGCTGAGTATTGTAATAATTGGTGGTTGAAGTATACTTTAGCAGTTTGTAAAGAAAGGGGGCACTGGAAAAGGGAGTGGTTCCAGGCCAGGGGAAATCAGACAGGAAACCTAAACCTAGCTCTTCAAATCATGAAGCTCATAACTATAAATGAAGAATTCCCCCGAAGGGGACCAGGGGAATCATCCTCAGCTGAGGCCCTGGTTACATTATTCCTGGAGAATGAACAGGTAATTTAAGAAAAATTATATTGGAGCACCTTATTTGGTAGTGAATACATGCAGAGGAAAACTTAGCTTGGAACCAGTAAGTGTTGTGGGTGTGGGAGAGAGGAAAGAGAAAAGGCCTTTTTTTTCTACAACAGTTACCATTTAAATCAGGAAAACAGTGGGGGACACATCAGTTTTTGTATAAGCCTGAATGCCCAATTCCCTTGTTGAGGAAAGATTTTTTGGGAAAATTGAATAATCATATAACTTTCCTGGATGAGGAAATATAAATTCAAATACCTGAATGAAAAACCATTGAGACAAAGATTTTTATGTTACAGGAATCCCATGAGGTAGAAGAAATCCCAGAGGAGGTAGAGAGTGCTGTAACCCCATTGGTACAGGTAACTGAGATGCCTGGATGATTAAAGCTGGAGAGTTGTTCAATTTTGAATGGGAGAATTCAAACCTTGGGTGGAAGGTTCAGCTAACATGGACTCTGCTATCCCAGGGCTTCAAAACAGCCCCACTGTGTCTGCTAAAGCTGGCAAAAGAAAGCAGAAAGTTGGGAAAATCTGAACAGAGTTTTACTACAACACATAGATTATATTCTGCCAGCAATCAATGAAGGAAGTGCCTCAGTGCTACTAGATGTCTGTTAAATTTCTTACACAATCTGGATACAGGATATCAAAGAAAATGGCACAAACAGGAAAAAAAGTGAAGCAGTAATAGGACTTGGTTTTGTTATGTTGCAAGGAAAAAGCAGCCAAAAAGCCTTGGGAAGCAGCCAAAAGGAAGCCATTTGTCAGACTCTGGAGCCAAAAACTGTACAAGATCTGTGAGCTTTCTTAGCAGGATGCTAAAATACCGAGTTGCCTTACTGGAGCAGGGAAATGTTGAACTTAAGACTTCACCTCAATAGAGATTCTATCCAGGACCCAGAACTGGAACTATATGCTGGTGGGAGCAGCATGGTATGAAATGGAAGATGTGCAGCTGGGTATGCAACGGTAACCTTGACCCAGGTAACAGAAGTCTAGACTTTACTTAAGAACTCATCAGCACAAAAAGCAGAATTAATGGCTTTAACACTTAGTACCGGCAAAGGGTAAACATGTGGACTGATTTAAAAAACTATTTTGGGATAATACATGCCCACAAAATCATATGAGAGGAAAGTGGATTGTTACAAGAGTCTCCTAGGAAGTATAAAAAAGAAATTAGTTAACTACTACAGAGTGTGTAAAAGCCAAAACAAGTGGCTGCAATGCACTTGTGAAGCCCATCAACTGTCGCAGTCAATCTTACTGCAAATCCTAGTCCGGCTCAGCCAGGGGGAGCATGGCACAAAATAGAGGAATGGGTGTGATGAACTTGCCCCAAAATAAAGATCTTTAATAGCAAAATAACAAACACAGAAACCACACAGTCTGAGGAGCAAGATTAAAAGACGTGGAGAGTGGTGATATAGGGGTATTCTGAGGGTAAGGTTCCAATCATGAACGTAAACTCAAAACGTGACCTTACATGTGACAGGTTCCAAACCTACTGAGAACAAGAACCAGAAACATGACTTAATATAGAATAGTTCCATTAACATATTGACCCATGACCACACTCTTCTTGCCATGACCTGACTAGATATTTCCCTTCCCCTGCTTCCCATGGGCTTTAGGTTGATGCCTCCTGTATATGCTACTGAGGCAAAACCACTATTTATCCTGGCTGGCTGTGTTCCCACAATCAACCAGTTTGGAAACTCCCCAGTTAATGCGAGGAATCGATTAGCTGATAAAAAAGCCAAAGAAGTAGCTGAAAAAATACCTAGCAAAAAGCTGAAAAGAGCTAGAACAAAAACCAAATGATAAAAATCAGAACAGGCAGTTAGCCCAATCCTTAAAAGTTATGAAAAATTCCCAGCAGCTGATTGGTAACCTCGTGTGGGCAGATAATTGTACCTCCACAATTTAAGTATAAGATAAAATGTCAGGAAACACTTCGGGAAATTGAGAAATAGAAAGGAAAAGTTTAATTGCCTCAAATATCTATGTGCATCAATAGGAATCATGAGGTAAAGCAGCTCATATCTGTGGCCAGGTTCTAAGGTTGGGATGTGTTTGTAGAAATTATTTTGCCTTTCTAAGTGACACCTGGTCTTGGCCAAACAAACAATGAGACTTGGAGAGATATAGACTGTCAGCAGGACATCGTAAAATCCTTAGGGCCCACAGCACAGGTAGGAAGTAATGGAATTTGAACCACACATTAACCATCAAGAGAATCAAGACAACAGTGGACATTAGGAGTACTAATGTTCTCTGCCTTGTGGAAGGAGTCACCACTGGGAGCCCAGCTATGGGGAGAAGTTAAACATGACAAAACTTGGAAAATATCCCAATATGCAGACTATAGTGAGATGGCCTTCAGAGTCTATCTTAATCCTCATTATCTATCTTTAGGAATAGACCAGCCACACAAAATTTGACTCTACAAATGGAAACTTTAGTAAATGCAACTCTTTTGGGGTTTGCTGAAATAAATGAAAAGTTGCGAGCCATAGCTAAAACAACCCTACAAAACAGATTGGCTTTAGATCTATCACTCTTACATGAAGTATGTGCTTGCTTGAATTTAAACAATAGTTGTGTGCACATTCCAAATGTGACTGCTTAACTGGATGATCAGATAGAGAGGATAGTATTGCTGCATCTCAAAGAGTATTAAAGGCAGGATTAGAAAGTAACTGGTTAAATAGCCTATTTAAAAGACTTGGATTTTCTCTGATTGGTTGGGCCTTGCTTTTGCAAAGTATAACTGTTATCATATTAATAATTGTGATTATGATGCTTGCTTTGAGCTGCTGAAAAAATTCAACACAAGGAAGTTACAGGGTGTTAGTAAAAAAGCAAGGTGGGGCTTATGTAGGCTCAAGGAGAAGACAAGTTTCACAAGCCTCAAAGGGTGGGAAGGTTGCCAGAAGAAAAATCGTTTGTACCTGGTGGGTAAATACAATGCTTATTCTTCAAAAACCACTGGCCTATGGCACTGCACAATACTTATCCTGTAGGAAGAAGAACTGGAATGCAACCAGCCCAGTTGTGCCAACTTTTTACTAGTTCACCAGGTGGCCAGGTATGACTTAGGGGCCAGTGACCACCAAAAAGACCCCCAGGACAGAAGAACACAAGTGCAAAGGTGTGTGGTGGGGGGGGGGGGGGGGGGACGGGGACGACATATATTAATGATTTTAGGGAAATTATTATCATATGCATGTTTATTCTGGGAAAATCAATGAATATTATTGGAGCTTTTTCTGTACTCAGCTTGCCCAGTGTTTCAGAGGAAACAACCCTTTGTGCATCTGGCTGAATAAAGAATGCCTGTTTCTAAATGCTACAGTGGTGTTAAGGACTTTTAATTTTGCAAATTTTTGGTAAAAATTGTTCAGCATGATCCCAGCTCCTCCTGAGAGATACCTTCCAAAAGGTCAGCCCCCAGCAATGGTGCATAGTGTTATTTCTTCCTGGGTGCAGGACCCTGCATTTGCCTTTATTGAGTTTCAGAAGGTTTTTTCTGCCAAACTCTCCAGCTAAGTTGAGAATTAAAGGAACTTTCCCAGCAGCAGGGATGAAAGTGAAGGGATCTTTCCCAGCGGAGAGATGTGTAAGGTCTGTAAATTGCATGAACAGCTATAAACACCTTGCCAGCTTCCTGGTGCTCTGTAGTATAAAAGAAGAGGTCAGATCTGCAAAGGCACATGTGGCTCTCTACCCTTCAGATGGTTTTTGATATGTGACCACAGAGCTTATCTGTACATCTTGGCAAATGTCACAAGCAACCCATGCATTTATGCCATCAAAGGCTGATTTTGGTGAAGAATTTAAAAAGGAACTGTCTAGAGAGAGATAGATCTGAACTGTGACCTGGAAGTTGTTCTTTTTAGCCTGCAGACCTGAATGCAGTGCCCTTTTTGATCACAGCAGCAGGGGTGGCAATCAGTTACTACACTCTAAGTGAGTCACATGTAATATGGTAAAAAGCATAGTTACCAAATAAAGGATAGCTGAAACAATTGTGTTGATTATTTGTCCTTTTACTAGTGGTACTTACTGTTTTTTGTGTCGTAAGCGTATGCATATAAATATGGAATATAAAAAGTACATGTAAAAATGTACTTTTTAGAACATACTCAATAATGATGATGGCTAGTACCAACGCTAAATGATTCTCAAATTTCATTAATACAAAGAACAGTAAGAGGGGTGCTAACATAATTACAAGAGAAAAGATACAGTGGGACTTGCTGGTGTGAGGAAATCCCTTGGAATTTGAGAGAAAACAAGAGGAGATATTTTTTGATAAAACAAATGAGGCTCAAATGGTCTCATATTCAGATTGAGAAATTTAGGTCTCAAAGGGGAGAATCATGAATGGTGAATGATTTAAGGAAAAGATTTTGCAGAGTGAGTAACTGAGAACAACAGATAAGTAGGAAACTGTCTGGCAGTATATAATAAATTTTACTCAAGTTAGCAAAATCAGCTACACCTGTGTCCTTTAGATTAACTTAGCTCATCATTGCATGAAAACCACACCTCTAAAGTTTAGGCTACCCACCTCCAGCTGAAGTCCCTCACACACTGAACATGAGCAATAAATTTAAAATATATCCTGCCTTTACATCAAAATGGGCAAAGGATCACAGAATCATTAAATGGTTTGGTTTGGAAGGGACTTTAAAAACCATCTAGTTTCAGTCTCCTTGTGATGGGCAAGGGCACCTCCACTAGCCCAGGTTCCTCAATGCCCCATCCAAACTGGCTTTGAACGCTTCCAGGGATGGAGTATCCACAAATTCTCTGGGCAACCTGTATTTCTGTATTATCACCCCCACAGTAAAGAATTTCTTCTGTAAATCTAACCTAAATTTCCTTTAATTGGGTTCAATGGCTATTAAATAGGCATGTAAATAGAAATTAGGTATGCTTGTACTTCTGTGTTATGAAAGTAGAAATTTTTAGCCTGACTGTAGCTGGTTTTGTGCGTTCACCTCTGCAGAAACGTGAAAGAAACAAGTATCTCATATGGGTCAGCTTTTTACACAACAGACAGAAGAACCTGTATTTGGGACAACAGACAACACTGCCAGTGAGTAGGCTGGAGGAGTTCACCAGGAAGGGACCTGTAGCCCCACATTTCTCTTCACAGAGAAAAGCAAGGCACAATTCTTGCCAAGAATATTTCTGGGATTCACGTTCTCTGAACCTCAGAGAAAGAAAACACAATTCTTATCATTTGCTGTGCCTGTGTTTGTGCAAAAGTAAAATGCAATATGGAGATTTTTTTACCCACCCAAAGTCGTGGTGTTTTGTTTCCTTGGCCTGTCAGGGCCAAGAGTGTGTGTGTGTCAGGACTGTTGGCTGACAGTCATGAGATTCTGTGCAGCTGGAGTGCAGTGTGTGCAGGGTTGAGTGCTTGGCAGATTCAGTTTTAGATGTATAGAATAATAAAGTATAATAATGTAGTTAATTAGCCTTCTGATATCAATGGAGTCAGATGCATCGTTTCTCTCTTCCCTTGTCAGAGTTCCCTGAAAATGCAATAGGGACCCGGTGGGGAAGGCTGGTGACACCACAGACCACTTTGTGTCACACTCAGCAATGCGAGCTGGGATAAGAAGGAGAAAGAGCAGGGTAGTAGGAGTTAAGGTGCTTGTCTTCCTAAGCAACGTTTAAACATGACAAAGCTCTGATTTTGTATAAATTAATAAATGCACAGCTGCCTGTCAATTTTATGTATTCAAATATTTCCTCATTTTGCTTTGTGTGCACAACTTTTGGTTATAACTAAATTTTAACAGTTTTAATTAAATTGTTGCTATTTAGATGCCCATTTTCTCAATTTCAACCTTCTTTCTTTGTTCTCCACCTCCCTGTGACAGAGTGACCAAAGGAATGTGTGGTGCCCAGCTGCCCAACAGGGCTAGCCCACAACAGCTCTGTAACTCCAGATTTGCCTAGTTTAGTTTAATTCGCAGATTTACCCGACGCAGAAAAATACAGAGATCCAAAGTACACCAGATTCCCGGAGTAAACGAAGCTTCTTCTCTCCTTCCCTAGTCTCGCCCCGTATTTGTATCGACCGCCAGTATTAATCTGTATCTTTGGGGCAGGGTTACATGTAGGTCTGCCAGTGTAGGGTTACATGTAGCTTTATGCCGTGGGAAGCGCTGTTCCCGGTTTCCCATGGATGCCGGGGGATGCCCGGCCGCCAGCTCCGGGCGCAGGGCCCTCACAGCCCTCGGCGCGGCGCGTGCCGCCATGGAGACGCCAACGGCCGCCTCCCCTCCCCCCGCGGGCCTCGCGCCGCCCGGGCACAGCGCGCGGGGCGGAGCGGGCGGGACCGGGGCGCGCGGCGGGAGGGGGCGTGGTGGTGCCGCGCGCCCGCCTCGCTACCCCCACCCCCGCTCCCGCCCCGCCGTGTTGTCTGCACGGCCGCGGCCGGGCGCTCTCGCGAGATCGGCGTTGGCGCCGTGACCTCCATGTGAGCGCGGCGGCGCTCCCCGGTAAACAGTGCCCGGGCCGGGCGATGGCTTCCGGCGCATCTCCGTAGCCCTGCCCGCCGCCGGCCCGCCGGGACCCGCCGCGATCTGCGCTGCCTCGGCGGGATCGGGGAGCGCCGTGGGATCTGCTCGGCTCCCCTTCCTTCTCCCGCACCCCGCCGAGCGGGACGGGCGGCCCGGATTGCGGGCAGGAGGGTCGCGCCCGCTGCGCGGGGTTTGAAATTCCTGCCCCGTCGGGCCAAACAAAGAGCGGGGTAGCGTCCAGACCGCTTCCCGACACCTCCCACGCCGTGGGCGCTCACCCGCCCAGCGGACCTCGTTCCCACCCCCTGCCTGTGTCTCCCATCCTTCCCCCGCGGCCGGCCGAGCGGGCGGCAGGGCGCGCACCATGTGGATCCAGGTCCGCACCATCGACGGCACGGAGACCCAGACCATCGACGACCTGAGCCGCCTCACCAAGATCGAGTGCCTGCGGGAGAAAATCGAGGAGACCTTCCGCGTGAGCCCCGACCGCCAGCGGCTCTTCTACCGGGGCAAGCAGGTGAGGCAGGAGCTTTCCTATGCAGGCGGACCCTCGGGGGCCTCCTCTAATCCCGGGCCCGACTCTTTGTGCGGCTCAGGGGTCCCCGTCTCCGCCCATGTGCTGTTCTGTGAGCTCTCGCTTTTGTTTACTCCTGGGTCTGGGAGGAAAGGAGGGCAGCGGGGAGCCCACCCTGACAGAATGCTCCAGGACCCCCCGTTTTCCCGATGAAGTAAAAACCGCAGTAAAACCCCTCAGAGGGTCCTGGTGAGACCCCTTTGTGTGTTTGTTTTCCCACCTGAGCGGCGAGAGGCTCCTCCCTCGGCTCCCGCCTTCATCCTGCCCAAGTGACAGAGTAGCCGGAGGGATGCGGGGGGATGGAGGGAGCTCCCGTCTCTCCTCCGCCCCGCCGCATCCAGGCCGGGCAGGGCGGGAAGCGGGCCGACCGCGAGCGGTTTCCAGGGAAAACGCCGCCCCGGGTCCGCACGTGGCGGGGCCGGGAGAGGCGACGGCGCGGGATTAATTGGCTCGGGCAGAAGTTGTGATGCCACGGTGTCCTCGACTTGTGAGTCCCGGCATGTCCCGGGCGGGATAAGGGCGATTGCTGGTAGTCCATTGAGGCGCTTCGTCCCCAGCACGGGAAGCCGCTATGGCAGAGGTGGCTGGAAGTGTTCCTTGAGGTGGAACCTCCCCTCCCCTGGGGTGATGGAAAGCATTTGTTCCGAATAGGTCGCCTCAGGCTGTAACTTCGCTGATGGGTGTAACCTTTGAAGCGGCGTTGCGTAAACTACGAGGTGTGCGCAGTGCTCGAGTAGGGAAAGTGAAGCATAGCTATCACCTGTCGCGGAAGGCACCGAATGTGTGGTACAGTTCAGGGAAAGTGACTCTGAAGATGCATCTTCTTACAGCGCATGAGTGTTGAGTAATGCACAGCAGTGAGATTTCTGCCTCAAAAGAGATAAAATGTGTATCTTTACAAACACGTAGAGAAAACTTAAAAAAGAGAAATTTAATTGTTAACCAGGAGGCAAGCATTAGTGGCTAGGATTTTGAACCAATAGCAAATGACTAGATTTTTGTGTTCTACAGATTAGTGACACTCAGCACTTGTGAGGGCTGGTCTCTAAGGAACATTATGTACAAATATGTGTTTTTCTGAAGGAGCCAAATCAAGGAACATGAGTCTTGGGGTTGTATAACTTAGCTTTGTACTGTGCTAGCACACTTCTTTGGGTACAGATGTTTATGTGGGGCAAACCCGAGGTTTTTACCCTAAATTCTTTATCTGAGAAGCAGGGAAGATGAGCCTGTAATGAGTTGTGCTTTCCCGTGTAATCCGACAAGGGCCAGACCAATTAATGTTGAATATTTTAGTTAACAAATGTCTTGTTTGAGAAAATGGGACAGTGAAATATTATAGCTGAAGTTGCCTGCATGAGCAGCATGTGTGAGTTTGGTACTTAGTATATCCAGTTTAAGGCACAGCTGGGATCATGTTAGTGAAGAGTTAGGGAACTGGGTTTTTATAGATTAACTCCCCATTAATGTTAATTTTCTTGTAATTACCGTGTTTAATTCAGAAGTGTCCTTCTTTATTATGGGTTGCTTTTCTGTTTCCATGGTGCTCATAAGAAAAAAGATCAGAAAGGTTGCTCTTGCACAAGTAAAACTGGATGTTGAGAACATGAAGCTAAATGACTTAATTTTTAGGGCTGTGATAAAATAAAACAATATTAATTTTATTATTAAGAATAAAAAAAGGTCACTTTAGTTAAATGTGAGATGAACAGAAAGGAGTATACTGAGGTGAAAACTTAAATACCCCCTGAAGATTACTGTGTGTTGTTAAAAATATTATCTTGCTGAAATCCTTTTCTTATCTGGTTAGTGCTCAGTATGGTTAAATCTGTACAGTCTGCTAGTAGAACCATGATCCTGCTACTGAATGCTGCTTACTGTAGTCTACTGGGAACTTCTAGAAATCCTTGGATCTTACAAGTGATGGGAAGCCTGGCTAAGTAATGTCCTCCTAAAAATGGGAGGTATATGAGGTTATATGGATGTAGCAACCTAAGTGAGTCATTGTTTGTGGGCTGAATTTCAACAGCATCTTGTTCTTAGCTTGCAGTAGAGAACAATTTCAACTAAGATTTTGAGCTGGAGCCATAATTTTGCAGAAGTCTCTCTGTCCAGTTAATATGCTATTCTGTAGTTTGCTGTTGTCTGATCTGCAAAGACAAATACAAGAACTTAAGTGGTCAGTACTTCTCGTGTCTGTTTTTAAGGGTTAAAATACCCTAGAACTATTGGAGGAAACCTAGTGTTGTCATTAGTGTAGTACTTTGTATTTCTGTTGTGTTGTGGTTTTTTTTCTTGTAACTGCCAGGAATAGCACTACTTTGCTGAATAGGTTGGCATCTGTTACTGTCAGAAGGAGCTACCATTCACATGACCAAGATAGTATTACTCTCTAACATGTACGGGACATCCTGTGCTCTCTGGGGCTCCACATTCCTGCCAAGCTGAATGACTACTAGCCACAGAAGTCAAGGCATATTCTAGATTGAGGTAGAACTTTGTCTGTTTTTTTTTATTCTTAAGTCTGCAGTTAGCCAGAGAAGTCTACTGAACATAAAAACCTGCAGTGATGTCTCTTGCTTTCCCTCTTGAAGATGGTGGTTCATTATCTGGAAGGATTTTCCTATAGGGCCACAAATATTTCCTTATGCTAGAATAAAACATATTTTAACCTTGCCCCACTACAGACTATTCAGATCAAATATTTTTCTGTGTTATGTGTTAACTTTGAGTAAACTTGTTCTTAGAGAAATTCAGAAAAGCAAGACGACAATCTGATTTCCAGCAGCATATTCTTCCTCCTAATTAGAAAGCATGTGAAGCTGTTCTTGAGAATAGAAATTCTTAGTTTACTCATAAAAGTGAAGGAGATACCTTTCTATTTTGACCTATGAGAGCAGATTTTCTGTAGAGCCAAGTTACATTCATTGTGAGATTTCTAGTTTCTTTCAGTTACAATACTGGAAAAATAGAGCAGTAAAAGTACATGGAAGTTTAAATTTGAAAATGCACCAGAGAGCTTGAGGTTTTCTGTAATACTGTAAGAATATTAATACCTACTTATGTTTTGCATATAACTAAACATGCCCACTCTTGTATTTCAGCAATATCTACTGTTTGTGGAAGATAAGAACTATTGTCTTTTGTTGGCTTCTCTCATCATCCCATCCCACCCTGTTGGAATTTGAATTTGGTGAAAATTTGTAAATTACTACTGTTAAAAAACTCCATTATCTCAGTATCTTTTACATAGTGCTTATCAAAATAGGGGGAAAAAGACATTGGAGCCCAAAGGCTTCTTTGCGGCTATTTGTAGGAGTCAGTGACTGAAACAACTTTTGAAGTCATTAATCTTGTTGGTGAGGATACCACTCCTGAGCTGTTTCATGGGAGACTGAAGTCAGCAGGAGGAGGTGAGAATATTGAATACTTGAGGTGAAAATTGCTGCAAATCAGGCCTACTTCACTAGAAGAAATTCAGCTCTGCTTTTTTGCACAAAAAAGTATGGTAATATGCATTGTGTTACTTAGCCATGCAAGTTGAATATTTAGTCTAGTTTGTCAGACTAGTTTGTCCAAGTATTTGGGTTTTGTTTCTGTAAAATTTAACTGAAACAATAGAGGGGTAAGAGGAGTGGAGGAGCTTTAGCTTTGCATGAGAACATGCTTGTGGTAAAGTAGCTTCAGTAAAACACACAGTTAAAATCTGGCAATAGGGCATGCCTTTGTTATACGAGAGCTCTAGCTTCTGGGTAACCTGGGCTAGCGCATGAATAGTGGGTGGAATCTCATGTGAGCTGATGCTTCCAAACTTCAGGTTTGTATACTGTATGTTTAAGTTTTTCTTAATACTTAAAACTTGGGTGAATTTCCCAAAAGCTTGAAAAGCAATACTTGTGAAGTCTTTCCCTCAGGAATGGGAGTGCTAAGCCTATTCATAGAACAATTGAGTTTCTTAGCACAGACTCTTCCCAGCTTTATTTTGCTTGGAAAATTGTAAATATTTTCAGCTGAAGCTGTCCAAACCCCATCTGCTTCAGGCAGAAATCTGGGGTGAGAAATCTTCAGCTGGAGCAGTTAAGTTTTTTGGTTTAGAGAAACAGTTTGAAGAAACCTTAGAAGGGAAGTAATTGCCATTCTTTGATGAAGCTGGTAACAAGTAGCTCTGTGAGGAGAATCATCTGGAGTCTTCAGGTCAGATATGATTAGACTGCATGCCAAAATTCCCAGCATAGTGAATTAATGGTGTATACTCAAAACTTACCTGATAGTAGGTTTGTTGGGCCTGTGAGTGAGTTTTTATGATATGATTGCAGAAGTTTACTAAAATTATCTTTTTGTTAAAGTTACTAATGCAATTTACCATTCTTGGATCTGATTGTCTTTGTTATTTAAATTGAAGGCAAAGCAAAGAAACATCGGTGAAAACTAAATATTTTATACTGTTTTGTATGTATTATTTGAGTATTAGGAACTGTAAAGAGCATTATGTAGCCTCTAAGAAATTGCAGCCGACTTTAGGGCGGTATTTTATGGCATGTATACTTACTCCCAGAATCACAGAATACACTGAGTTGGAATGGACACGCAGGTGTTGAATCCAACTCTTCATCCTGTGCAGGACATCCCCAAAAGTCACACTACACACTTGAGTCACACATTCATGTAATTAAGTTAGGATAGTTTAGTACATGTACTTTTTAAAATTAGTCTGGAAGTGCTTAGAAAATTTTTTTTTTTATATTATAAGGAACTCCACAAACCCTTAGATGCAGAACACAAGGCCTACACTGACACTAGATTATTATGATTTTCCATGATAATATGTAATCAAATGTTGATATCAGTAACACAGATAGTTATGAGAGGATTCTATTCTTTAAAAGCTATTAATTAAATCTCTGTTCTTAATGATTTCACTGTAAAATTATGTAAAAATGTACTTGGTTATTGGGGTTTTTTTGGTGTGGTTTTTAGGTTTTTGTTGTTAATTATGGAAGCTTGAGATAATAACCAGTTCTTCATTACAGGTGTCCTCACAAGCTGCAGATAGCCATTTGCTCTCACTGGCACCAGTGTTGCTGAACTTCAGTTGCCTTTGCTATAGAAGCCCATACCATCATACAGGAGGTACTTGACCCTTCTCATCTAATCAGCACAGGGATGGATGATTCTTTCCATGCTGCTGAGGATCTCTATGCAGCTATATATTTTGACATGCTTGCTTTGTTTTTTTTTTTTTATTTTTTAAGGACAGTATCAAATAACATCAAAGAGCGTCCAGAAGACACGGTGAACTTCTATTGACTTAATATTTAGAAGGCTCCTTAGAATGGTAAAAGAAGAGAGGCCTTGCTGCTCTAACTTCCAGCTAGAAGTTAATGAGCAAGTGTTCCTTTAATGGGACTTAGAGTTTCATCCAAGAAGAAACTACCATATCTAAATTGACCTTTTTTTTTCTGTATCTCAGTAACAAAGGAATAAATAATCTTCAACACATAATCTGCCTTATAAAAAAATTAATTTGGAAGATGTGCAGACTTGAACCCTCTGAAAGGATTAGTTGAGACTGAACATGGCTGCATTTACTGTGATTTTCTAAAAAAAGTCAAGAAGTCTTTCAGCTCTTGACTTTCAGCTGTTTTTGTTGGTACTAATCTTGTACACTGGAATCTGTTTTGGATTGTATTTATTTCAGACCAAAAGGTAAAATACCTTGGTACCACCTATACACTCTGCAAATAGTTTTGTAGAAAAGGTGTAAAACCCTCTCGTTTATTGGAGAATGTAGGCCTTTGTTCTTACTTTTAGGTACAGAGCTTCAGGAAAAGTGTCAAATGTCTTCTCAGAGAAAGTTAGTCTTGTTAATTGAGTATGAAGATGACTAATGTACATTTATCATTCTGTTTATACCGAGATTGATGTGTAAATGCAGACCATATCAGATTCTGTAATTTGTATCTATGTTGTGTGGCTTTTTATAGCATGCCAGACTTCCTCTTTGTGGGGAGACTTGAACAAACACAGCATATTTACACTGTGGTACGATCAAACTCTTTGGTTGTAGCTGCAGTTGTAGAAAAGCCTTTGTTAGATTATGAAAGCTTCCATATTCTTCTTACCTAGGAATTATTTTCACTGTATGCTTTCTGTTGAGACTGTGGGAATCTCTCAGAGATTGATACCTACTTAAGATACGGTTAATTGATAGAAAGTCATTTGATACTATCCAGTGTTATGACTGTCATTTTCCTTGTGTCCAGGGCAGGTCCTTAGCTGTTGTATAACACACATAAGCAGTCAAAAGGGAGCATATTCTCTGATATAAAAGCTAGTTTGTGTTGCCTACTTGGGGTTTTCACTGACATCACATATTCAAACATTCTTGTAGGCTGATTTGAAATGTGAGTCTTGTGGCAAAAAAATTGACAGAACTGAGTCTAAATTAGACCATATTCTCCAGATACTAATAACTTCTTTGGTTACTATGTTATGAAATGTTGTGGTCTGTCTGTATTCTGATTTGGAGGAATATGGATCTAAAGCCTGTCAGAGGCTTGGTTCTCAAGATAATTCAACTGCTTGTGTGTTTCTCTAAAAGAGAGAGCAAAGGCACAGCAATGATTTTATCTTTTTTTTTTTTAATATTTTTAATTGATGAGTAAATTCTCCTTCTTGAAATTAGGGAATGATCTGCCATTTGCATTTATTTTTTAACAGCAAGCCATGAAATCCAAATCAGGACAAAAAGTGCTAGTAAGTCTAACCTGAGATTTCTTTTTTTATTTCTGAGAGTGACATGGTTTCTTTGGTATATCTTTTCAAGCACAATAGAAGTTATTTCCTATTTAGAAAAGTAAATCTGTATTGTGTAAGATTAGTAGGTATAGCTATTTGGTTTGTATTATGATCTCTGCTAAAAATAGGAGGGGAGAGTTAGGAGAAAACTTGCAGGAGTACCAGAGAAAAACCAGTATGAACAGAGTGTGTTTGTCTTGCAGAGTATATATGTAAAAACCTCAGTTAAATGTGGAGAAAGTATAGTGAAGCTCAAGCCCACACTTCAGAAGTGGTCTGCTGTAGACATGTGAGAAAGAGCCTGTAAACCTTGTAGATGTGCATTCTCTGCTTAAAGATGTTTGCCGCCTTATCCTCTTGATATAATGGATTGTTTGAGGAGTTGCATTTTTCAGTGCTGGAAATACCTTGGGCATTCAACAGTTACTGATACATGTCTAAAACACTTCACTGATGGCATCAAAACTGCCCCACGTGACAGAAGAATGTGGGATGTTTTAGTAGAATGATCATCAGACAAAATATTTTTTGACAGAGCAGACTGTATGGAACTGTAACAAATATTGTTAAAACTACAGTTGCTTGAGGAGGAAGATGTCTTGGAGTTCCGTACACTTGAAGTCAGCCTATATTAAATCTGTAAAGACATTAACTTTCTTAGATGGTTGGCTTTATTTTGCTTTTGTCTCTGTTGTAGCTGAGACAACTGTACTTGCATGTGAAACAGTGTCACTACGCAGTTACTGTAAAAACCTGACTAAGTGCCTACTACTCTGAATCTGGTTAATACAGGTATTTAAAGATACCAGAGCCCTTAAGCATTCTTTTGAATAGAATCCAGGCGGAGGTACAGTTTTTTCATGTGAAATTTAAAACACTGGTCAGGTTCTCTTTCAGCTTTGAAGATGTAAGCAAACTGAGCACTAATAACTGAAGTTACTAGTATCTGGAGAATATGGTCTAATTTAGACTCAGTTCTGTCATTTTTTTTGCCACAAGACTCACTCCTAACTCTGAGAATGGCTGAAGTCCATAAACTGAGCGTCCAGTGTTGGATAGTAAAGGTTATCGCATTGTTTTTCTCCTGAGCCTATCCCATTGCCCAGAATTCACTGTTACATGCTGACAAGCTGATTCTGAGTTTTCTGTTACTAGGTGCTGGTTAGAGGTATGTTAGAATGTTTCTGTGGAATTTATTTCCAACAGCCTACTTCAGGCCGGAAAAGTTAGGTTTGTACACCAATCTTAAGATGGAAAATACGTGAAGTTCTGGGAGGTCCACTTTGCTTGCTTCCAGTAAGTATCCAGCTGGAAGTTACAGATTCTTGATTTCTTCAGACTAATACCCTCTGGATAACTTCTAACAAACTCCTAACCTAGTTTTTTACTGAACTTGAAGATCTTTACTCTTACACATTTCCTGTTAAATTTGCCAGGTGCGTGTAATGCCTGTGCAGAATAAGATTGATGTAACTTATTTTTTCATCCTACTTTGTTAATTAAAGAGCTCATCTGCATTAGTAATTTATTTCATCTGTATTGCTAGATACAGGCACATTTCTTGAAAAAGAAAACCTCAGAAGATGCTTAAAGGCACACTTTCATAGGTGATTAAAGATCTCGATTGTCAAGTGCAATGGCTGTATTAAAGTGTGATCCAGGAGCGGGATGACCTTAAGATATAACAATTACTATGTTCTTTCTTGGGAGGTCTCTGTACCTGCTGTAGAAGCCATAATGAGCTGTCCTTCTGTGGGGACTTGTAGTTAGTGTGATAGTAATTGGTAAATTACTTGTCAGGCAATTTTTTTTTACCCAAGTAATGCAGTATCATACCACATCCTGCATGATTATTCATGCTCATGTAAGTGCAGCTTCTACATGCTTTTAAAGTAATTTGTGGCTTGATATTTCAGGACAGTTCTTCTAACAGTGATAGTAGGTAGGTATTAATTCCAGTATTGCATTTCTGTGGCTGCTCTTGCATAGTAGTGTAAGCACAGTGCTGTGTTACCTTTAAGTATTTATAAAAACTTTCTCTAGGACTCTTTTGAAGTTGATAGTGTCTGTAACACATTATGATGAAAATACATTTGGAAGATGTAATCTTTTTATCAACTTACATGTATTTAGAATAGTAATAGAGTGCTAGATGCAGTAAAGTTAGTTGCTCTTTAGTGTTGTTTTATTCAGAATATGTTAATGAAGCCATAAAGGCTTTTGAAGCATGCTAGTCTTTAAGAGGAATTAAAAATGAAAGTGAAATCTACTGCTAAGGAAAAAAACCCATCTTTTTCTTATGGCAGTAGGATCAGAAGGGCTAGTAAAATTTCATAAATGAAATTGCCTGTTTAGTTATTTTTGCTCTTGGACATGTTCTAATCACCCATTAAGAAATTATAGCTGAGTTGAAGGAGATTGATTATCTGATACTTGTGTGATTCCTTTTGTTTCTCATTTGCATATATGAACCTGTGATTGACAAGTGACCCTAAATGCTTATTAAACATGTAATGTTTCTTTCTTTTCTTTTAATGTGCTGTCCGGGCAAACATATTTTTAGGGAATCTTCTTAGTGTCCTTATGCAGCAGAATGGGATAAAATTGTCTACTGTAATTCAAGAAAAACCATCAGAAAATCATCAGAAAAACCATCTGCTCTCCTGTGTGAAATTTCTCTAAACACTGTTTTCCAAATTTGTTAATCCAAGGATTTCAGTTGTCAGTGATGAAGTAATGGCTAAGCATAGGTATATGTGCAGATTCACATATCAGTTCTTGCAAGTCAAAAAGCATGTGATTAATTCTGCTGGTTGAGTTTCTGTGATGCTCTGCTTTGTTTCTAGGAGCAGACGCTATTGCAGTGTATCAACTTGTTCTAAAGTTACACAGTTGCTCATACTCAGGAACATACTTCTTGCTCATACAGGAGCTGTTTCCCTATTGCAGTAGGAGACGTGTGAAGTGTGCTTATAGTAATCTTATGTCTGTTACTGTGCTTTGAGACTTAAGTATGACCTCACTAGTCATAGAATAATCTGGTGTCATAAAATATTCCTGCAGAGAGTATAAGTGACAAAAACAGAGGGGAAAAAACAAGCCACAATCACTTTGGCAGATCATAGAATCATAGAATGGTTTGGGTTCGAACGGACTCTAAAGATCTTCTTGTTCCAAATGCACTGCTGTGGGCAGGGACATCTTATACAGACCAGATTGCTTAGGGCCCCATCCAGTCTCTCCCTGAACACTTTGAGGAATGGGGCATCCACAGATTCTTCAGGCAACCTGTTTCAGTGTTGTACCATGGTCTGTAAAGAATTTCTTCCTAGTATCTAATCTGAACCAGTTCTCTTTCATGTTTGAAGCTGTTGCCTCTTGTTCTGTTACTATGTGCCCTTATTAAAGATTCCTCTCCATCTTGTAGGCTCCTTTTGGGAACTGGAAGTTTGCAATTAGGTGACCCTTAAGCCTTCTCTTCTCCAGGCTGAAAAAAAATCTTAGTTTCCTTGTAGGAGAGATGCTCCATCTCTGTCCTTCCAATCATGCTTTTGGCCTCCTCTAGACTCACTCCAACAGTTCCATGTCCTTCCTGTGCTGGGGATGCAGCCCTGCAGGTGGGGTCTCAGCAGAGCAGAGGGGCAGAATCCCCTCCCTGGCCCACGCTGCTCTGGATGCAGCCCAGGACACCTTTGGCTCTCTGGGCTGAGTGCCCATGGCTGGGTCAGGTCCAGCCTCTCACCCACCAGCACCCCCAAGCTCTTTTGGCAGGGCTGCTGGGATCTGTTCATCCCCAGCCTGTGCTGGTACCAGGGGATTGCTCTGACCCAGATGCAGCACCTTGCACTTGATCTTATTAAACCTCATGAGATTACCATGGACACACTTCTCCAGCGTGTCCAGGTCTCTCTGGATATCCCATCCTTCAAGTATGTTAACAGCACCACTCAGCCTGGTGTCATCTGCAAACTTGCTGAGAGTGCACTCAATTCCATCGTCCGTGTCATTAATGAAGATGAATTAAATAAGATTTGGACTTTGAGCCATTGACCACTACCCTCTGGATGCCACCATTCAAGCACTTTCTCAACCATTTAATAGTTCTAATTTTTTATACATTTATTCTGTAAATTAGATGACTTTGCAGTCATCAGTTTGTTTGGCTGACCATTTAGTTCATGTTCATCAAAGCTGACTAGACCAAATAACAGATTATTTAGGGTTGGAAGGGACCTTTGGAGGTCATTTAGTGCAACCCACACCCACCAAGGCAGGGCAACTTCGAACAGGTCAGTAGGAGCATTTCCAGGTGGCTCTTGAATGCCTACAAAGAGGAGATTGTCTTACTGTTGTGCAGGAATAGGTAGTTTGGCTATGGTGGTGTGTGTGTGTGCCTGCTGTTAGAGAAGGCAGCTTCTTACTCAAGGCCTAGCCTTGTTAAGTCTTTGTTTCTGTGTATGTTAAATATAACCATTCCTGGACAGACCCTTTTTTCCCCCTCATTTTTCTTGAAGTTGGGATTTCTTTTGCCTTTCATGCTAACAGGGAGGACTTACTTGTGGATTAGTTATATAACTTAGTCTGCAATCATGACTGAAGAATAGATTGCGAAGACTAGACACAAGACATTTACCTAGCTATTTTAGATAATTCAGGTTGTTCAGATTTACATCTTTACTGAATTAACTTTAAATTTTAAACTGCTGTACCCCAAAATATTTTTCTGTCAGCCTGCACAGGACCTGTCCTGAGAGAGCAGGAACAAAGGCAGAGGAGCAAAGCTCTCATCTGCATGCTGCTTTCATACTTTTGGTCTACCAGGAGCAAAGTTATCATTTTTTCTCCAGTGCACTAGCTTTCAGAAGATTTCCTTATTCTTTCCTCATATACCGGATTCTAGTAACTACACTGTAATCTCTGCCTCAGTGCAATCCAGATGAAACAGAAAAATGGAGCAGTTCTGTGTCTCCAGTAGCATCCAATTTATTCATTATTTCAGAATTGGTCTCGTTTGCAGATGTACTGCTGAACTTTTTAACCACTTTGCAACCAAGAAAAATCACTTGTGAGGGGATTAATCTTAAATGTGGCCTGGAGTAGTGATCAGAAGCTGTAGCAAGGTGGATATCCCCTCCAGTGCAGTTTTGCAATATCATTATTTGTCTTTGTTTTGGGTTTATTTTTACTTTGAATATAAGAATAATGCTTTAAAGTTTAACAGTGAAAATAGTTGTGGTATGAAAAGCCCACAAATCCTGGTTTATAGTACGACTGCAAGAACACTTCTATGCCCTTTGTGAAAGAGTTGTCAAAAATGTAGGCAGTTATGACATGGTGGGATGGAGAAGTTTACTTAAGCACTTTACTTCTCAGTATGAAGAAGGCCCAGGCATATGACGTGGTGTTGGTTGTTACCTGAACAATCACAGCTACTGGAGATTTCTGCTTTAAGACTTGCATTCCTTTAATAGTTATAGCATAAAAATCTTCAGTATGGTTTTATGTGCTGTGTGTTGAACTGGTTTTAAAATGGGTATCTGACTGAGATTCTTTCCTGTACCTGTTGATCAGACAGCTGTGTCAGCTTCAACTCAAACTATGAATACTCCTGTTTACAGGTCCCAGCTGTGGGTACAGTAATGGGTAAGTCATCAGCAGTAAGGAAAGTTAACTTTTTTGCAAGATTTTAAGTTCATGGAAGAACTGGTTCATTGATTGACTGTCAGCTTCTGTTCATAACAGTCCCCTGCCATTTAGAGTTGTTTTGAAAAAGCAGAGGGGATGGGGAAAGAAATACGGATTCCAGTTTTGTCTATCCTGAGATTGTTTGAATGTTAGAGAAAACTATTAGTGAGAAACTGGAGAGGTGCTCCTTTTTTTTCTTTCCTGTTCTTTCTTCCCCCCTTTTTCTTGTTGTATGGATATTGCCCACAAGCTGATGAAACCTGTTCTGCTTGAAAAAATTTATGAAATGTTAATTGGTGTTGAAAATAACACCTGTTCTTGAGAAAAGGGGTAGATAACTTTAACTTTTTTGTTAAAATAGTTTGGAAAGATATCAGTTTTTTGTGCATGTTTTTCAGTCATGCGTGTTTTTTTCCCACTGCAGTGTGAAGTAAAGTGTAGCTAATACTAATTTTGCTGTCTCAAGGCAATGCATTACAGTTTCAGGTGAATCAAATCTCTGCTTCAAAGATCCCTAAGTCATTAACGGTATTTAACTGAGCATAGCAGCAGTACTGGTTCCTGTATTTCCTAACTTGTAATTTTTTGTGTTTCTTAGCTTAATTGTAGGTAGGTGACATCAGTCTGTAGAGATGTCTGTTCCTAGTTTTAAGTCTTCCAGTGATTTTTAGTCAATGAAATTATGGTTGCAGTTAGCTTGAGGAGTTTGTATTTTCATATACTCAAGACATAGGTTTTCATTTATCAGTAAGATACGGCTTCCCTCTTCTGGTCTGCACAATTATTGTCTATAAAAAGAACATTTAAAAACTACTAGGTACCTTAAGGTAGAGCTTACAAGTACGCATTTCTTTTGACAGCTTGAAGATGGACACACTTTATTTGACTACAATGTTGGACTAAATGACATAGTTCAGCTTTTGATACGTTCTGATTCTGAAGCTCCTACCGCTGCATCTGTGACAGATCAGGATGGAGAAGTCAATCCCTGTGCTGCTTCCAACTGCAAGAACAAAGTCAAAAAAACAAACAGTGGATCACCGAGTCAGCCGTCTACATCGTCTCGCTCGTTTCTCATTGATCCTGGCATTGGATTGTACAAGGTATGAACAAACTTCACTCCTGCGGATCTAATTTTATTTTTAGAAAAGTATTGTTTTATTGTTTCAAAGAGTGTATCCTCATTGCTTTCTTTTATTATTTAGTTCCCCAGTTTGGCTTAAATGAAATTCACATAATTTAAACTGACTCTTGGAGAATCATGAGCATGTCCCTTGGACCAATCTCACTTTTCAGGAGAGTTCTCAAACTCTGACACACTGTGTTCTTCAAAACAGATAATTGAAAAACTTAAGAGTAGCTGTGAAACAAATACTTTCTTGTGAACAAAAGAAGCTAATAAAGAAAATGTGTTAAAGTGTAGCTTTTACTCTTCTTTTTTCTTCAAGCTTCCCAAATAACTGTTTTAGTACTAATGTTTCTTTGCTGCATTAGAACTAGACAAATTGTGGAAATACACAATTTCTTTAAGCTATGTGTTATGTAGTGATACCTTTTTTAATGTAGATTTTTTAGGAATTGCATACCTAGTATTCATTTAGTTTTGTACCTTGTTGAATTTGTCAGTTTTGTCAGAAGGATTACATCAGAGTACCAAAAAGTTGAATTTAAACAGAAAAGGCACAGTTTCCAGATTGCTAGCTTATTAAAAATTTAGAAGAATGTGTATATATGAATATATCTATGTATATCTATCTGTAAGGAATTATAGCATTTCACCTCCTCTTTGGATGTTTCTCAGATAAGACATATCCATAACAGTAATTATTTTACTAGAAAATGTCCACAATTACAGAGAAGGAAAAGGAAGTTGCCATAAATTCAGCTTGCTGCAGTATTGCCTTAAGTCTTCGAAGAATTAACAAATCTGGCTGAGAAAACCATGAGCTGGGCCACTCTCTGGCTGATCTTGCGCCTGGCTCAAGCAAGGTCTGAGGATGGAGCAGTGTCTGGAGTGAAGGAGAGGGGTCATGGCCCTGTGTTATTTCAGTGAGGTACAGAGGAACAGCTGCACCAGGCATTGGCCTCACTCTTCCTTCACCATGTATGACAAGCCTTGCTAAAAGTGTATTTTCTTTATGGAGATAAGGATGTGCACAAGGACTATCAGGCAGAGAGGTCAGAGAGCCTTTACTACTACCTCAGCAGATGGACTAAAATGTTTATTTTACCTTTTGTATCAATTGTAAATTCTCACCAAAAGTTATTAAGATCTTCATTATGTCCAATTTGCATAGTAATTTTCATGCACCTAGGAATCCAGATGAAAAAAGAACATGTCTATGCAAGACTACAGTCACCACAACCCCACCTGTAACATGAAATTGTTCCTTTTGGGTAGGACCAAAAATTATAATATAGAAGGGGTATTTCTGGGACAAAAGACAGAGGGGGAAGACACCTCTGCTTGCTTGGTATAGGCTGACAATGTCTCTCCTCCTTCTCTGAAGGGACACATTTAGGTGGGTTTTGTAGCTCCCAGTTGCATTGGAGCAGACCCAGGAATATTTATTCACACACATATGAATATTTATTTCTGTTTGGGAATATTTATTATTATAGCTGAATGTATATATACACATATATATAAACAATTATTAGTATACATGCATATTAACATATAGGTGTTTATAGTGCTAACAGATCTCTGTTATGGTTACCTTCTGTCATGACACATATTAACACTCTGTGGTTAGTGCATTGCTCACTGGCAATCCTGAACCTACCACCTGATGCTTCAATGAGATGCGTTATTGATGAATCTGGATTGTGCATGTTACTGAACATAACCAGACATAGTGCTGAATTAATCAGGAATCAAGCCCAGTGGCACCCAGCCCTCTGATCTCTGAAGTCCAGCTGGAACATCAGGGGGGTTCATTCTCTGCCAAATTTCTGTAGCCTTAATGCAACAGAGTCTGCCGCACGTATACAAGGTAATTTCAGTTAGACTCCTGTTCGTTCTCTGAGGAATCAGGAAATCACAAAATCAGTAGCTTAAATATGGAGACTCAAGCTTGTGTGCTTCCTTTTTCTTTTATATCCATTTATTACAATGGGAAGAGCTCCAGTTCTTCAGTTCTTAAGCTTTACAATTAATCAAGGAATGTAAAAAGTAATATGAGAAAGACTGATCTGAGGAAAAGAGTACTAAAATGTTTATTTTTCAAGAATGTTACTTTTCAATGTGTTAAATATCAAGTAGTCTCTTAGCTGCTTTGTTCAGGATTAAATCAGAAAATATAACAGAGAATAGTGATATCAGCAAGTGTACTCAAGGAAACCTATTTTGTCAAGTCAGCTGAAATTTTTGGGATGTCTCATTCCAGAGAGCTAACACTTTCTCCTTCATTACTTGTGAAGTATTACTTTTTCAGTCAACAATGTGTTTCAATACATCTAGAGAAAATTAAAGGTATAGTAATTTCACTGTTTGCTATTTATAGATAACAGTGTGAATGGATACAAATTTCTAATTAGAGTATTTGAAAACTTTGAAGAATGCATTTTTACCCAGTATTGCAGTTCAAAGGTTGCAAGCTTACTTAATACAAGTCAGTAGAAAAGGCATAGAGCCTAATAAACTGAGGTACGTTAGGTGGCTAAGTAGGTGGATATATTTAGTGATTTTTGCATTACATTGTCAAACAATAAGGAGTAGTTTAGTTACTTGAAGAAATGTTTTAACTTACTCTGTCTGAGCAAAGTCCTGTGTCTCACTGGATCTTCATCCAGAGCTAGACTTAATAAGATACCTATTACTTAATCTGTGCTGTGGATATTCCAAACCTCTGTGCTCTGCTCTCTCTTTCTGATTTCAGCTACCAGAAGGAAAGTTAGTTAGTATGGAACCTGCAAATCAAAAACTATAAAAAATAATGGTAGAGCTGGTATTGGAACTAAAAGTTAATAATAAATTATTGTTAGATGGTTAAAATAGTGATTTAAACAGAGTTTCTCTGTGCGGTCATTGTATATTATATAAATCATAATATTGTCGCTTGTTTTATAGTCCAGTTATATCTGACATCTGATACAGTTCTGTGGGCTCTGAAGGACTAGTAGTGGATAGATTTATGTGCAACTCTTTTTCCTTGTTAATAAGAATTGTTAGTGGTATCTGGTCTAAGAACTGGGAGACCATCCCAAGATGGACCTGATGTTACTGAACAACGCTACCTTGGCTTAATGGCCAAAAAGAGGAATAACAGAATGAGTTGCAAGAGAGCAGTTACAGTAACAGTGACTTGGGCATGCAGGAATCATGTTAGAAAAAACAAAGCTCTTTCAGAAGCATATGTATGTTTCATTTTCTGATTCTAACATGATCAATTTTTCTTTCAAAAAACACTGACTGCAGTAAAAACATTTTAGCCAGGAACACTAGCTTGGAATAAAAACCACACAAATGGAATCTGTAAATAAAATCAGTGTTTGTTTAGTACTGTTCACAAGTAGCTACTAATAAAACAGTTCTTAAACCAAACTCCACTTGCACAAAATAATTGTATTATGCTCCTCAGGAGTCTGTGGTAATAATTATTTGCTCTTACTCTTTGCAAGCGTGGGAAGTATGTTGTGTAATTATTCACATGTAATTACATATGCATGTATTTTAAAGGAATGATTAAGGGAGTTTACATTGATGCATTGTTTTATTATTATTTTTCCATTTTTTGTTGTTCTGGATCTCAATATGAGGGATTTTAATTTGGCTTCTTTGTCACTTGCATAACTGGTTGCATGAAGTAGCAGCAGATGGGAAATCCTTAATAGTGTGTATCTCATTCAGCTGTATTTTGGAGAAGAGGAAGTAAAGCACCCCTGAGCTGCAACTAGTTCAAACATGTAAGATTACATGGGGATGCCTACATGAAGGTTCCTTTTAGAAGTGTCAGAATTCACTGTTCATATTTAAAATAGATTGATTTAAAATAAGGCTCTCCTTCTCTGATTTGTTTGTCATGTGGCTGAAATTGTCATCCTGGTAATAAGCTGTATTTTGAATACTGTAAATTCTAAGAAAGTAAAAATAAAAATACGTGTTGGTATTTTACATATGCAGAAGAACAAAACATTAGGTTTGGGCAGTTATCTGAAGAAGAGGAATGGTAAAGAGTAAATCAGGAATTCCTTTAATGGGATAAACTTGTTACCTCAAACTGCTGTCAGTTGTGCTTTCAGATAATGAAGGATTGCTTTATTCTAAATATTAAAGCTTATTGAATTTTGCTCCTGTGAAAGTACAGTAAGATTATTCATATCTTAGCAATTAGCCTTCAGAGTGTGTGAGAGTAGGTATGTCTGGCACAATGTTGGTACCTAAGACTGTAGCTTAAAGCATATGTGTATTTATGTATATGCGTATCTGCATGTGTCTTATATTGATAATTAACGATTTTTAATCTGCAGTAATTCTGTTGTAATAATTTTTTATAGTTGATGAACTGTTGAAGTGTTTTTAATATATTTTATTTCAGTGTTCTCAGTATTATTAAAGGAACATCTGTTTATTATTTGAAGACTTGAGAAAATGCAACAAGATTTAGAATAGTAAAATGGTTCGGTTGCTTAATACCAGTAGTAATACTATGGGTACAGAAGAGAGAAATTCTGGACATGAGTTCCATTTCTTACAGTCATAACATTCTGGCTGACTCTGGTGGCAATCTAGTTAGATTTTTTTCTATTTATCCTTGACTCTTTAATGATTAAATAAATCTTACAGGACAGAAAGGTAGAAAGCTAAATAATAATTCCAGGTTGGAGGCTCAGGAAGGTCTGTAAACTCTTTGGTTTTGAGTTAGTATTTTCATACTGTGTGTGCTTATCATAGCCAGTTTCTTGGGTGAAACAAGAGAAAAGGACAATGGAAGAGTTTAGGCAAATTTTTGGATTTGAAGGGAAAAAAAAGTTAGCATTGCTTTTTAAAATGACATGTAATTTATATTTATACTAGATTTTAATGAAGGAAGAATAATAAAATACTAGAAGTGCAAATAAAAGTATTTATGACTTCATATTACTTGAACTTGCAAGTAGTTATAGTTGAGTGTTTTACTGATAACAAAGTTAAGCAGTAGCACAGTAAGTTGTCTGATTTAATTTTTTCTTAATCGGTGTTTTATAAAATAAGCATAAACTCATTATTGAATTTTCCTTTTAGATAAATGAATTGGTGGATGCCCGTGATATCAACATTGGAGCCTGGTTTGAAGCTCATATAGAAAATGTTACCCGAGCAACAAAGGGACATAAGAATGGTAAAGCTCAAGGGAAGAGTGGTAGCACTTGCAAAAGGACTAATGGAAACTTAAATCAAGATCATTCTAGAGAAAATGCAAATAGTTTGGACAGTACGCCTTCCACATCTTATTCAGACTGTATGGACACTGATGAAGAAGCTATTTATCATATCAAGTATGATGAGTAAGTGCTCCTGATACTATTTTGAGGACATCACATATTGTTATTTGGTTTGTATAAACCAAGAATTTCTTGAAGAAGCTTGGAATCAAAGAAAGCAAGTTCAATATTGCAACCAAGAAAAGAAATACTAAAAAAAGTTTATAACACTTTTCAGTTGGATATAGCAAATCCATTGGCAGCAATGATGTCTTTCATGCCTAAATATTTGTGAAGTATTATTATCTTCTCCTTATAAGAATATCTTTCTGTGTAAGAATATACATCCTTTCTACATAAGAACTATATAACCAAATTTTTACAGTTGGTTTTTTCAAGTAAGGTTTTTAAAAATTTTTTTAAAAATATTTCTGGTGTATATGGAATTCCTCTAAATAGAGCTGAAGGAGAGCTCCCACCGAAGAAAATTTGTGTTACTTAATTTGGGTTTATTTTATTCCAAATAGAGTAATAATTGTGCGCAAAATTTCAGATCTTATAGTAGAGATTTGTTATTGAGAACTTTGTGACTGAGGGCTTGAAACCAATCCCGAACTGGAGGAAGAGGGCATTAAGGGTAGAGTTTTTTCAAGTTAGTTTAGGGTTTTTTTGTCCCTTCTCTAGTCATAAAAAATTCTAGAGCCTGCAATGTGTGGGTGGGAAACCTTGAGTTTGAAAGGATTTTGTATTTATGAGCAGGCTTTGCACTGCTTAATTTGCTTGGGAAAGTGTTCTGAAAGTTTTTTGGTAGTAATGTGTTAAAGCAGTAAGTTAAGCTTCGAAACAAATAAAATTTTTAATGAGTTGAGTATTTTAAATTTCTGATATTGAGATTAGTAAAAATACTATAGTCTGTGAAATGGAAGGAGGTAGAAGGACGCAAAGTATATTAAATATTAACTAAATGTAGATTTCCACAATTTTTTACAGTAGCTATTTCTACTCTACGTATTTTAGTACGTAACTGCATCTGAGTTACAGAGAGGACTTTTTGTTTGTTGTACTAGTAATAGATACAACTTAATGCACTTGTTTGGATTCCATATCTGTGACTCAAAGCATTTTGCTTAAAATTTTAGAGAATTAAAAATTTGAAAATTACATAGTCAACTACTATGATCAAAACAAAAATATTTTTCTGTGCAATTACTGTCCTTGGTGATGTGATTTCAAAGACTTGTCTTTAATATTATCTGATTTTACATTACTGTGGATATCTGTCAGTTAGCAATTGGTATACATTTCTGAGAAAGTGTGTGTAACTGTTGCTGTGAAATTATGGTGGGGTTTTTTTTAGATGTGTTATTTTTTTGTGTGTGTTTTTTTAGATGTGTGTTATTTTTTATGAGTTGGAAGTACAGAAGTAGAAAAAGTTCCACAACAGTTCTGATTTTTCTTTGGTATAGTCTTACTAAACTAAAAGATTGACCTCTATTTGTGTGTACTTACCTTTCTGCAAATGAAGACAGTCTTTTTACTCCTACAAGGTGCTTACGCATAGCAGCTCTATACACTTAGCCAACAAAATTAAGTAAGGCACAGAAGCATAATGTGGCAAGATGGTCGCAGTTAAACTGATCAGTCTTAAGATATTGGAAGTTAGAGCTTTTGGAAAGAAACATTATTGGAAAGTGCAACTTGTACATTTATGAGTGAAAGTTCTTGATGGATGTTCCTGATACAATTCTTTTGGGGACTCACTTTTTTTCTTTTAGCGTTACCCAACATGCACATTCCTATTGTAACTACATTTGTACTTCTACCACTTTGTTTTCATACATTAGTGTTTACCTCTGATGTCTGTAGACAACACTTTTATTCTGCCATCTCTTTGCTTGATGTGGATAAGTAGGAAGATCATGGTGTGCTTTGACACACGGTTGTTCTCTGCTACAGAAATATATTAATTTATCTCTTCACTCCTATTCTTCAAGCTTCATATCTTACTGTGAGTACTGTGCCCTGCACAGTTACTTGTGTGTGGGCGTTTTGTTTATCAGGTTTGAATTAAGCGTTTTGCTGCCAGATGTACTTGGCATTTTCTAGTCTGTTGTTATGTGCTGTTTTGGAGAAGCTTTTTTACTTTTTATCTCTGATAGATGGCGACTCTCATGGGTGACATAGTTTTAGCTCCATCTTTCCTACAACAGGTGTTCTTACATGACACAAACATGACACACTCTTCATTATCCGAAATGGAGTAAAAGTTACTTACAAATGAAAGACAAGCCTGGTGCCAGTAAAGCCATCAAAATTATTTTAATACTTTGGAAGAACTGTATGTCAGAGATGGGCACAAGTGCACAACTTCTCAAATCATAACTGATGCTTTTCTGTCTGTTATGTCCTTCCAATTAAAAAAAAAATCACCACAAAGATTTGGTAGGATTCCAGGGATAGGTCAGGTCACCTGTAATGCATTGAACTGGTCTACTCTTACTCCCTAGATCAGTACATTCTCCTATAGCAGTTTTTCTTAAGGGGTGAAGCAGGACTTGTCCTTTTCTTAAGTGAGAAAGCTGGCTTTAGCAGCAAGTGCTGCTAGATTTACATATCACAAGTCCTGTACAAAACCTAAATGCTTTAATATGCAGTTTTAGATTTCATAAAAGTGTTCCTCCTCAGAGGGGTTCAGTGTTCATTTGTTCCTCTTTGTTTCTTGTTTAAGTAGTGTAGTTAGAGTGAATGTGAAAGGAAAAAATATGAGAGGGCTCTTTTTGCAAAGAGTATAGTTAAGGGAAATTGCCCTTTCTGGGCAAGAATTAATTATAGTAATCTCAAAGGGATAACTACCTTTTGACTAAACAGAGCTCTCCTACCAACTGTGACTGCCGCAGATAGGAGGTGCTACACATTCCTCCATGATTCCGTAGATAACAGCGCTGGTGAGTTGTTTCTTTAATGGTTTTCTCCCACCTCTTCCACCACCATGCCTCACCCCAGCTATGTGTCTAGTTTTTAACTAAATTGCTACAATAGTTATAAGGCCCACTTATTTCTGCAGAGAGAAAACCTAGGGCCATTGGGAGGAAAAGAACTCTGTTTCAGATTGCACTTATCAAGAATTTTGACTCCAGTTCAAAGATTTATACTTGTTTGAGAGCCCTAATTTCACCAGTGAGCAAGAGAACAAAATATCAGTTTTATTACCAATGCTGACCTTCAGGCAGTATCGAATTTCTTGACATCCCTTTCTGGCTATGTAACTTCTGCATGACAGTCGATCTTCCGCTTTCAGTTTCTGAATGCAGATTTTCCCTGATGTCAGCAGTTTGAAGGTGTGTTCCTGTTTTTGTCAATGTATCTTCCTCCCCTTAGACTTTATTCCCTGTGTTTCCATTTCACATTTGCGTTTGTGGGTATCACAAGGAGCCATTAAACACTTTGAAGTCAAGGATGTGCTATCAGGGTTCATACAAAACTATCATCCATTTCTTTCTTCTGCTCCCAGCAACTGATTTTAAATACAAAAGAAATTAACCTGTCTTGAACGTAAAAAAGCTGAATCCTGATTTAAAAGGACTTGTGAAGAAGCCAGCACATGCTGAGGTCCTAAAATTAGCTGAGATAACTGTAGGTGATCTCCGCCACATTTTTAAGCTTGCTTAAGAATCACTTCCAAATCAGAAACAGGACATTTCAGTAGCAGAGTGGCACCATAAGGACGTGACTACAATGCTGTGTTATATCAGCATTTGCCCTTTCCTCTTTCCTTATTGTATTTCATATTTGTTACTGGTGTAGCACTGGTTATAGTGTACTTAGTTGCAGGGAGACAGTTCTCATTCTGCAAGTATTGGCTTCTTGATCATTATCTCCCCAAAGCAGCAGGAAAACTTAGGGTTTACCCTAAGTATTTGGATTACAATCAAGTAATGTCTTCTCGTTTTTTTTCTTGTTTCAGTCATTTGTAATAGTCTTTCCATTTAAGAAGGCCCTCAGCAGAAGCCACAGGGAGGCTGGATGTTTCTGCAGCATGAGAAATTTCAGTATGACAATTTACATGCAAGTACAGATTAAGTATGACTCAAGTATAGGTAACTTCTTACAAGGCCATTGTTCTGGCTGATGATATTCCCCTCAGGTTTTATAACAATCAGAGAATTTTATTTTAAACCATGAGGTAATATCAGCATCATATGCCATACAAAGTCTGCTGTAGTTATTTCTTCTAAGGAACTAATTGCTTCTCTTTACTTCATGGTTAATGTAAGCTGTGGAGTAATGTTCTTGGATTTTAAAGATGTACACACGTGCACATATTAAGAAAATTAGGATTTCACTGTGTTGCCACAGAGGTGAAAAAAGTGTAGTCATCCTGTCTGGCTGTTAAAGCGATATGCAAGACACAGTTTTATAGCTGGAGAGCACAGATTATACTGAGGCAATGAGGAGAAAAGTTCTAAGTACTGCCTGCTCAAAAAAACCCACTTTCTACTTGAAAGTGTAATCCATAGCTGAAAAGATTGTCAAGAGAATAATAGTATTAAGCTTGCTATTATTTTCACAAGGAATGGTTTGAAGACTAGAGTTGCTTAGTGGGTCCATTTTCTGAATGCTTTTAATACGAAATTTTCACATACAGGTAGTAGGCTGGGATTTAATCTGAGAATTCACATAGATCACACTTCTGATAAATTGATTTTTGGACACCAAAAGACATTATGGGCCATTCTCAGATGAGGTAGCCCCTACTTCTTTCTTACACTTTGCTTTCCAGCTGTGTACCTCTGGTAGTGAAGTTGCATTGAATTTTGTGGTTATGTGACTGTACAATGAAGTGCTCTTGTTTCCTAATATATCTAAAAACTAGGTTTACTTGGTGAATGTAACTGGATTTTTCATTCATCAGTCAAATAAATTAATCCTATATCCAGTTGGGCCTCATATAGGAAAGATTCCCCTCTTCTTGAGAGGTAGCTGCTTTGCGCAGCATTAGTGAGAGTGCATGATGCAAACTGCTCTGTTTTGTCTTCCGTGAAGAAATGTCAAAATACATTCCTTTGCATGCTATGTGTTTCTCAAATAACCTTTGTAAATGTTTAGCTGAGTTATCTGGCTTTTTTCTTTATATACATCAAACACAGAAAAGAGTGCAAATCAGGAGGACGCATGTTATGAGATTCCTGACTCTAGTCTGAGACACTGAAGGGTGGAAAGGGGTTCCTTTTGAAGGACATGAAGTTAATGGCTAGAGACATGACAAAGTTATGGGAGTTATGGACTGTAGTTTTTTTATAGCACTTAAATCCTTTTGTTTATGTTGGAGAGTTTAGAATTTCAGAAGAGAAAGAGAAATGAAAGCTATATTGTCTGCTAAGTAGAATGTTAAGACAATCTGTTCCTAAGGGTACCACATGTTCTTTCTGACCTTACGTCAGTCATGTAATGTATATAATTATCAGTAGTCTGAGTGACTACTTGGAGCACCTCTCCTAGCAATGTAATTTTGTTTTCCAGTTCCTAGTATCAGTGATTAGTTTGTTTACGCATTCAAAATTTTTACCTCATATAGATTATTAGACAACGCTAAAGTAATCAAAGAGCTGATATGTCAGATGTCTTTTTTTCCATATATCCTCACTAGAAAGCATGCCACCAGAATCATTCATACTTGAAAGTATTTTATGGGAGTAGCTACACACTGCTGCTCTTCATTTCCAGAAGTTAGTTCCTTGTAAGGTTATTTGGCCCATTTGCAGTGGGTTTCTGACTGTTTATTCTGTGTTTTATAACGTCTGAGTATTTGTATTGTAGTCAGGGTTTTGGCAACAGGCATTAACTGTAAGACACTGATTTCTGACGTTGTAGGCACCTTGTGCAAACTAAATAGGAAACAATTGAGGAATCAATCTGGGTGTCTCTTATGTCTCTTTAGAAAGGATTTGAGCTAAGGGAGGGAAGCATTGCTGTCCTAGCAGATGTTTGAGAGAGCAACTAAAATAATAATAGTTAAAGTTGGTTTTTTTTTTTGTTTGTTTGAATCTGAGTCTTGGCTTAAAAATTGTGTAAACAGTGAGAATAAGATCAAATGTTACCGCACATTCATTTATCTTGAATTAGCTGTAAGTGTTCTGCTTGCATTTCTGAGGAAAGTTTTTTGAAAAAATGCATTACTTGTCTGCTATCCAGGGAAGTAAATATGTTTTTCACGATATTCACATTACTTAAACTTGTAATACAAAGTTACTGTATTAAAAATGAAACGTTCTGTGTATTTCTTACACTTCTGAACTTCTGTTTTGATACTTGTTATTTCCAGGTTGTCTCTTTCAGAGTATCCATGTTGTCCATACAGCGCAGTCGTGTAAGACTAGAAGTTACTTGTTTTGGAAACTCAGAATTAAAGTAATTGGGAAACTAAGATGGTTCTCTTTAGGCTATTGATACAGTTTCTCAGTGTTTAAGCTGCTTAATTCTGTAATTATTAGTTGTTAGGTAAAGTTGTCAAAATCTTGTTTATGTTCCATGTGACTGATTTTTATCTTTATTGATAAAAAATATCAATATCCCTTCAAGTGTGTCTTTTGAAATATATTACTTGTTTTTCTTGTAATAACACATTATCAGATCTACTGTTTTTTGGAAGTGCACAGCTTGACTACCCCAGTGATTTTTTTTTTTTCCATTCATAATTGTGGCTTACAGTGTAGTGCTTTTTGTAACAGTGTTGGCTTTCTCAAACAGTACAGCAAAACTGGGCTGATTATTTCCTCAGATTAGAAGGGAGTGGGGTGGTAGCAACCTAGTTTTTAACCAGTTCTACCTTCTTAGTCAGATTTACCTCTTTCAAGAGTTCATTCCTTTCTGTTTCTTTTTTTGGTTTTGCCCTTCTATTCCTTCATTCTGGTGTTGGAATGACTCATTTCTGAATTTTATGATTGAGAAAAAAAATTATACTTTCATTTTATTAGTATTGGAAAATAATTTTTAAAATTGTGCATCCACACTAACGTTCCTCGCTGTACTAGTGTGGAGAGTAGTTGGGGAGGTCTTTATTTTGTTTTTATTTTTCCAGTTCTGGTTGTTCTAGTAACAGCTGGGAAAAGTCTTAGAGAGTATGTTGCAAGGTCTCAGTAAACTGAGCAGGCTTGGGTTTATTCTGACATGGAACTACTATGTGTCCTAGCATTTGAGCATTTTAGGAACCACTGCCAACCATCTGGCCATAACTAAGAAATGCTGGAATTTTTGCTTGATGAATAATTCTTTGCTATGGAGACAGTCTACAAAGATAGGAAATCTCAAGAAGTCTTTGCTATGCTGTGTTAGAAATGCTACAGGGAAGAATTAAATAAGAGGTAAATAGAGACATCTTATGGGCAATATTCATTAAATTCTTATGATTATGCTTGCTGGTATAGCTTCTTTTTTCAGTATTAGTTGCCAGATGTCCTAAAAACATGGAAAACCAAGAAACTGTCCACAGCTGGTTTAAATTTAAAGGTTTAATCGTGTCATATAATCTTCATTTCAACTGTACAAATTCCTGCTAGGCTTAAATTAAAATTAAAACATTGCTGTGAAAATGTTTGTTTTCTCTTGAGTGTGATCTTAGGATTTTAAAAGTAACTCAATAAATGAGAAAACACTTTCAGCATGTGTTCATATCTCACAGTAGTCCTTTATTAAAGCTTCCCAGAATGGGCAAGAATTATTTTTCAGGTAATTCTTGAGGTTACAATGCCATATTTATTCTCTTTATATTTTGGTTTATCTACATCTGTATCTTGTGATCTATGCTAAATATTATTCTTGCATATTTTAGAGATTAGATTTTAAATTAATGTGTGATTTTTACAAATGGCACATTAAACTTAAGGAAAATGAATGTGAGGTAGTAGAATTTTCTAATGTGACCATCATTTGTTTTCTTATTTAAATAAATTGTGGCATTAGACACACTTGAGGGCACAAGTTTACTGTGAAAGTACTCTTTACTTATAAGTGTAATAATGAATAGTGGTACTGAGCTTAACATACAGAGTTTAACACTGCAATTTTTAGCCTAACTCAAAAACTTGTGTCAAGTACTGCTTCTGCTGTTTTGCCTGAGGTATCAGTTATGGACCAATATGAAGGATTAAATAGCTAGTAGCATTCACATCCAACCATGAAAGCGTTTCTCTGTGTGCACAGCAGTAAAAACATTCAATATCTGTAACCCTTTGCAAAAGAAGGGTAAATTGTGGCAAAAGACATCTCATTTGTTTTTTGCTAAAGTTTGTTCGTTTGTGTTTTTCACCAGCTGATTAGAGGAAAAATGCACTCAGTGCAAAGGAGGGTCAGCCTTCCTTTTCTTCCTTTGGAAAACAGTTTCTGTTTAGAAAAGGGGATTTGGTGAGGGGGAGTGTCTTTTGATAACTGATAGACAATAGTTTTGCTTGGGTTTTTTCATTAACTACTTCCAAGAACAAAGGTGGAGACATTGTTAATGATGACAGTCATTGAAATTCCTCACAGTATGATAGGAAGGATCTGTTCTGAGTTGTATAGAGATGAGAAAGACAATATGAATCTGAATTTAGGGAAAAACCTTTGCCCAAAGCTCACCCAGGAGAAACTGAAGCTGAAGACATTTTACTTTCAGAAGAGAATAGATTTTTCAGATCAAGGTTAAGTTTTTATGAATGTCAACTCTTGTAAGTGAAGTATTGTAATTTTTTTTAATAGTGACATAGGAACTTCTAAAATGTTTATTTGTTATTTTTATGATTCCATATGTATTTCTTACTTGATTATTTCACTGTATACATAAATGGTGTCTGGTTTTCATCTATCTTTTCTAGTTTCCTGATGTTTAGGCAATATTTTGGTTTCAGAGTTCAAGTAAACTGAGTCTTTATTTGCTGTGTTCTACTTGCTGTCTTCTACAACCTTTAGGAAGGGTTTACAGTAAAACTTTTGCAACTGACTAGTAGGTCAAACATAGCTGTCTTAAGATTTCAGTAGCCTGTTGTACAATAATGTGATGTTATTTAGGCATTCGATAAAGTAGGCGTGATCTCTATAGTTGTTTTTTTGCTTTTTCTTATTGCGTGTAGGTGAATAGATCATAGTTTTTGTGGAAATAACAGTTAAAATATTAATAATTAATATGGCAGAACAATATGGTAATTCTTTAGGTGAAAGTTGCATGGCATAAAGGCAGAACCTCAAATGTTAGCTTTTCAGTATGCACTGAATTTGGAAACAATATGGGCAAAAAAACCTTAGGAAATGTGGAGAGTTATATTGTATGAAACTGTTGTTTTGATAATGACTTGATCACAGGCACCTGTCTTTGTATGATGTGACTTCTGTTGTGCAGAATTTTATAATTAGGGTCTAAAAATGTTGGTGCAAAATCAGGCTTTGTATTTAACTTTCTAAGTAGTTAGAGATATGTTCTCTTCCTTAGCCATTAGTTTACTGGAAGGTACACCAACTCTTAAACTGTTGCGGTTCATGCTTCTTTAAACAAAACTATCAGTAGATCTCCCCTGTTCCCCCAGCTCCCCACATCAGTAGTAGCAAACTGGTGTGTTAGATTCAATAGAAGGCATAAAACAAAGCAAAATGAACCAGTTTAAAATGTGTCCAGTTTCATTGGTGGGCTTTCAGTCAACTGTTCAGGAGTAGACGTCCAGATTTCAAGCTATAGTCTGTCGTTCTCATGCTCTTAATGACAGTTGTTTCAGTACTACTTACTACTAGTACAACTTATTACTAGTAAGTTGCAATGTGCAATCTTCCAAGACCTTGAAATATTCTTGTTTACTATAGGGGGAAGCATGGTGTAAAGTGGTAGAGCCAGACTTTTATTAGTAAGAGTAGGATGTTGCCATTCATATTTAACAATGTGTGTTGATAAAGGTATATTAATTTAACTGTGAGTGCTTTTGTTAAGGTGCCAGTAATTGCATGATGAAAATATAATTTTAGATACATCATCCTCAGCATTGTTTATTAAGAAGGAATAATTTTAATTGCACCTCTTTATTTGAAATAGATTAATTTCATTTTCCATGTTGAATTTTTTCTGTGAACTCATGTAGTACTAGCTAAGTGGTGGGAGATTATCTGCCTACACATGGTATGAAAAAGGAACTTCACTTTAGCATCTTTTAACTTTTTGTTACAGGCTATCTTTTTTTTTTTTTTGGCAATTAGTATTTTGATCCTATCTATATTCTGCTATTTTTCCAGCACATGTGCAAATACAGGCTCTACTATCAAGTAATAGTTGCCTTATTCAGAGGAATATAAGAAAACTATAGTTTTCATGAAAAGTTGTAATGAAAACTATTAACTGTAGCTAAAATGAAAAACATCTCAAATTTGAAAAGCATCTCAAATTTTCTTCCTGCATGGGAATTTTAGAATGCTGTCAAATAACACTAAAGTACTGAGAAGTGCATATAGATTTACTGAATTTTTTTTTAAACTCATGGAGGCTATTTTTCCCATCTGAGATGAAACAAATTCTTAGTCTGTATTTATAGGAAAGCCATATTTTTAAAAGGATAATAGGTTCGATTTTATGGTTTTTTTGTGTGCCCAAAGAACATTTAAAAACTTGTACTTCTGAATAAAGTTGTCTGTGACTTTCTTTATACTGTTGCCATAGCCATAATCATTGGTGTTGTTGGTTTTGCTTTTCAAGGTACCCAGAAAATGGCATCATAGAAATGGACACAGTTAATCTTCGACCCCGAGCAAGAACCATTCTGAAGTGGAGTGAACTAAAAGTGGGTGATGTGGTGATGGTTAACTACAATGTTGAGACACCAGAAGAAAGAGGATTTTGGTTTGATGCAGAAATTACCTCTTTGAGAGAAATCTCAAGGACTAACAAAGAGGTTCATGCTAAAATTCTGCTGGGGTAAGATTTGCTTGACCAACTCAGAAAATCTCTACATATCATATGAAGTGTATTTGGTTTAGTTTTTTATCTGCTCGTCACCACTAGATTAATTTTAATGTCGTACTTTGATTCCACAGCTGTGTGAATTACAGAATTACAGTGCATGGTTTTTACAATGTGCAGACTTAACTGTAATAGAACTGTCAGAATTTTTATTTTTTCAGGAGATTGCCAGAGGCAACCATAAGGGTTTTTATGTATTATGTGTGATTCAGATTGATCAGAGCATGTTCCAGTAATTTTTTAGATAAGTGGGAACCCCTAGGTCTCACTGAGTATGAGTCATCTCTGACAGTTTGAATAAGACTGTGAACTGGCTAAATAAATTTTTAAAGAATAAAGTATTTATGTTGTATTATAACCCCTGATAAGTAAAGTGTGGAGCTGCTGTTATGTTTTCGTGGTGATTGAGATTACCTGAATATCTTTGCTTTGTTTTGCTATTTAATTTTAAAACTTCTATACAGTTCTTTAGGAATAGTGTTTCCTGCACATATCCTTAAGATATTGCTGTCAGTAAGCTGTGTTGTTGCCTTCTTAGGGATGAACAGATGACCAGTGGTTGATTTAATGTTGGCACATCCCACATTTACTCATTAATGTTATCATTGTTTTGGAAATGTAATCCTGAAAATGAATTGGACTACTAGCGTACCTTGTAGTTTTCTTTACAAGAAAACAGGATGCTGTATCTGTAGGAAGACTTACTGTGAGACATGGTTACCTGGGAGAGACACACAGAAGTCACTGTGAATCTGGTCTAATTCAGTATTTTGTGTAAAAGTGCAATCTTATCTAGTACTGGGAAATAGCAAAGACATTGGCTCAGTAAAGCATGCAAGTAAATGAAAGTCTGTTTTGAGGGTGGGTTTTAATTTTAGAATTATAGTAGTTTCCTAGACAATCTCAGTGCTTTATAGTCATCTTTTATTAAGTACAGCAGGCACATGGACTTGTATTGTAGGCAAAGCGAAAAAACCACTTGACTTGAAATACAAACCTAGAAAAAAAATTAGAAGATATTTTGAATTATTAAGTTGAAAGGGAGAAGAGATTAAGAAATGGAGGACAGGATCAATGGAGAGATGCAGATTTTCATTGTAGTACATTTAGTGCTAGTGGCATTTGGTGACTCAGGGATGGGTTTCATGCCCTTCTAAAAATAGAACTGCCCTGAGCAGAGTTTATATGAAGTTCAAGGGTCTGTTGGTAACATTATTTAAAACTGTTGCCTACATGGATTCTTTCAGAGTTTTCCCCATCTCTTAAAAATAGGATAATCAAAATATGTTTTTGTCTTGATTTGACAAGACAGGTGTCTGCTAAGGAAGGCAGGAGCCACCCCTGAAATGGAAAATGTAAACCTCCTCCCTCCGAATTACTGTAGTTTGAAATGAAAAGGCTCTCAGGCAAAGATAAGGGACTAGGAATAAAAGTTCTTTACTAGGAAAACTAAAAATGCAAATGTAATAGTACAAACAAAAAAACCCAAAACAACTGACAGAGTAAGCATACAACCTGACACCCAGGTCAGGATGTTGGTTACAGTCTGATTAAATGGTGGCTGCAGTCCTCCTGCAGTGACAGGTGTGGTTCTGTAGAAGCAGTGATCCTCTAAAAGGGTGCAGTTTTCCTCTGAAGGTCCAGTGGTGGTGTCGATGGGCCTGGTCTTCCTCTGGGAATCCAGTGGAGAAGACAGCCACTCCTCTGGGAATCCGGTGGGAGGAGGTTGCCTGTGGTGTTCCAAGTCTCAGATTATATCCAGCTAGGAATGCTTGGCTCCTCCCCCTGGGTAGAGCATCTCACAATGGGATGATGCAATTTTATCAGTCATGCAGTGACACTCAATGGCCCATTAACGAAAGATTTCTCCTTGAGGGAGGATTGGTTGTGGAAGCGATGAAGAAAGCTGCCCAATTAACAGAAGATAACTGCCCCACCTCTAACAGGAATAGAATACCCCTATTTCCAACCTAAGACAGTTTTATATTGGCAAAAGGAAGCACCTGGTGGCTAATAAAAAATTCTGCTTTGAACTCTATAGGGTAGTCTTTTCTATATCTATTTCTAGTCTATAATATTCATATGTGATTATGAGTTCTTTACATTATGTTAGCATTAACTATTTGTCTCAAATAAAGGTGAAATTTATTTTCAATTTTTTATTATTATCTGTTAATGACTAATTGATTGTATGCTAATGACTAGTTTTTGTGTACTAGTTAAGAACAACCTTAGCAGGCAGTAAAGGGAAGTAGGGGGGAGACCCTAAGGGTCTTAGGGTTGCATCAGATATAATAATTGCTTGGACTTTTTCCTTTGTGGTGTTATATCAAAGAGACTTTGTATAAAACAATTTTGTATGCCATATTTGAAGGTGTAATTTATTGATCTTGCTGTTTTTGACAAAGATTTCCTGAAGCTGTTGGTATAATCACAGGAAGTAACAAGATAGTTCTGTTGGTGGTCATGCTTTGAAGCTAGTAGAACATACGATGAATACTGTTTTTTGGTGCACCTTTTGACATGTGTATTTGTTTGGTGTTACTGTTACTCATATCTTAGTCATAACCAAAAGGAAAATTCCTGTGCAGTTTGTCATCATTAGCTCATCTTTTGGAAAATATATATATGAAATAGCAAATTTTACCAAATAGAGGATGAGACTGAATAGGGGAGGCAAACATCATTATGCAGAATAATTGACCACTTACTATTAATTTTCATTTCTATAGTATTCACATTGCAGCTGAAATTGTAATTTTAGGATGTCTAAAACATATAGAACAGGATTTTCTGTGTCTCAGATGCAAATATTAGGGAAATAGCAGTGCTTTGGCAATGGAATAGGACTTAAGGTTTCTGATGACTCTGTGTGCATGCTTGCAGTTCAGGATCTCTGAATGTGAGTTTCTTATTTTGGAGTATCTGTGAATTTATTTTAACTGGCAAGGTGTTCCATCTCTGGTTTTAGATATCCTCTGTTTTTCCCTTTGGGGAGAGTGTTTTATTTCCTAACGACAACACTTGTTTGTAGTCCAGAATAATATGACATGTTGTCTTTGAGGCTAACTGTTCAGAATTTAGCCTTGGAGCCAGCAGATATATTTAAATTCACCATACCAAATCAAACCAAAGTAGATCAAATGATGCTCTGCATTCGCTCCTTCCTAGAACTGAAGATAGAGACGAAATTAGATCTTAGTTTTCCTCAGTAAACACTTGAAAGTCTGAGGACAAGAAAGGACTTTGTCAATACCAAGACTCTTGCTTAAGCCTTTGGAGGTGTGTAAGAATGTAGATATAAATTATACAGAGTGAACGTAATTTTCTTCTTTAGGTAAGTGAATAATGAATTTCATGTCTTCACCTATGCAGCTGTAAAGAAATGTACTAGAATGGTCTTAAATTTTCATGTTCATATTTGTCATCTTTAGTTCTGCAAGGTTTTGTATGAGCATTCCTGCTGCTCCCAAAAAGGAATTTTTTTTGCAGATTACTTTCTCTTGATTTTTAAATATTTTTGTTGTATTTTTCTTGTGCCATGCCAGATCTGCTGTTTGTCTTCCTCTTTTTTTTTCATGGTATGCTTTCATATTTATCATCCTACTATTCCTTTTATGCTTATCTAGCATGTTTTATTCTCAGAATGCAGTATGATATTTTAAAATTATCTTTATGCTACCTGTACAGATTTTACTTTTAACTTCTCCATTTACTTCTTTTGGACAAGATTTTGCATTTATATTTAACTTTTGATTTTTAAAAAAATCATACATGTATTTGTTTTTACAGCTTTGCAAAGGCACAGAAATTAAATGTTTTACTGAATAGTGAGGTATTCTGTAATAATGAGTGAAACAAGCTGTGCACGGGGTTGTTTTGTTTATAATTTCAAGAGTTCCTGTGCCTCTGTCAATTTCTACCTAGTTAAAAATAAAGTTATTGGTAGTTGTATCTTGTTTTGACACTTTGGAAAATAACAGTACCATATTTCCTATCACTCGCAGTATATATTGTGATAATCATCATGACAGAGTTGTTGTCATGATTTGGTAGATGCCCAATAGTACAGTTCTCACAGTGCTTCTTCTTTAGGTCTGGAATTTTCATTAATGTGGTTTATATCTTACTAATGCTTCCATAATTTTCTACCCAAAGTAACATCCTTGTTTATTTATTTTATTGTAGTGTCTTTGGCTGTTGCTGGTTGATGTGGGAGGACATTGTTTTGATGCCATGTGAAATAATAACAGTATTTACTTGGACCCATTTTCTCAAATAACTTTCCTGCTGTGTCAGCAGGTATCCTAGGAATAAGAATTTTAATTGCTGAAGACCTTACCTACAGTTTTTTTGCACAGATGTAAAAGTGGCATATTTCTTCTAAGCAAAAAACTAGTAAAAAGGTGAATTTATATCTCTCACTTTCCTCTTCTTGTGACCTCAGTGGAGCTGGTCACCTCCTTTGAAGAAGAGAACACCTCTTGAATCAACAAGACTGTTTCAAATCAAGATAGATTCTGAGTGGCAAAGAAGCCTGCTGGGATTTTTGATGATGAATCTGTAGAGGTGATGCCTAGAACTTTTTGAGCATTTCTTTGTACTGCTTTTACTAATCTTTATGGCTAGAGATTGCTCTTTTTGTGATACACAGCCTTAGGGAATAATCTCACAACTCATAACAGGAATGACTCTTGACAACCAGAATGTTTTGCGTACTACTTAATTACCTTGCTGGACAAAAGAAATCATGTTAGCTGAAGTGGTGTGTGAGTGTAATTCTCTATTTGAACTTGGAGGTGAAGTTTACTGTACATTAAACTGTTCACTTTTAAATTCCAGATTAGATTTTTAACCTTTCTTCAGTTGTGCTTTCAGTTTTGAGGAAAAGTCAGGAATTAAAAGATTCAATGGACCTAAGGACAGAATATTGTTAAGGAGACTTCTGAGTAGTGGGAAGTGCCTTTTGTTAGTGATTCAGGTGTACAGGACAAATATCCCAGGACATCCTGGGTTCTAGAGGACTCAGAGGATAGTGGTTAGTAAGTTACATGCTACTTGGGAAGTGATGACAGGCAAGGAACTGCAAGGATGTGTCCTGAAGACCTGTACTGTTCAGTATCATGTGGCAATACAGTGGACTCTTGCCATGTTTGCAGACATGGTAAATTGATGGAAATGCAGTGGTAGTACTGCCAAGCAGAGAGACCTGAACAAGCAGAGGAGGAATGGGTGGCAGGAGACTCAAGAAAGTCAAGATGGATAAATACAGAGATTTCTTCCACCTGGGAAGGCACCACCCAGGTTGAAGCAGGTTGAACTTTAAGCAGTACTCACTGGGAAGGAGCTCTGATGAGAGGGATCTGTGGGTCTTGGTAGAAAGCCAGGTGAATATGAACCAGCAGTGTGTAATGAAGATTAGCAGCATTTGGGCTGTATAAAAAGAAGAATAAGTAGAAGACTGGGGAAAGGCATTTACTCAGCTTTACTAAGCACTAATTAAACTGCATCAAGACTATTCCACCTACTATTCCACTCAGCTCTAATCACACACCCTCTCATCTAAATGGACAAAAGAGTGGTGGATTTTAGCAGAGGGGCAGAAAATGGGTTCTTTGGATTCCATTTAAAAGCTAACATTTCAATTAATTATGTGTTGAAATATTAATTGCTTTAACAACAACAGAAAAAAGCATAAGCAAAAAGTGTTAAAATATCAAATGTTTTGGGTGTCCTAACCATAACTGTAAAATTATATTTTGAAGGTGAAGAATGGATTGACTTGGATCTTGAGGGTTTTGTTTGGTTTTCCAGAACATAAACTATATCTTCAGTATTTGTAAGTGTCCTTTCTCTAATAAACATGCAGACTTGGAACTACAGAGTCTTTTGACTTGCTTTTTAGGGGGTGATATTTAGAAGTATTATGAAGTTTAATTTCTTCCTACTGAGGAAAGTAAGTCCAAACGGAAGAGGAAGAACAGAAGAAAACAAATTTAAGTGCAAAAAGGCAAGCAGTTGGGTGAGTGTAGTGGTGGAAAGTGGGTGGGAAGTAGTGATGAGCAATATTGGGCAAAGCATTATGAAAATAAAAAGAATAAAGGAGTGGTGTTGAAACATATGTATATATTTAAGAGAAACTTCAAGGGTGGAAAGGAACTCTTGATATTGTTCAAGCAGGATCAGACAGAGCGGTTTGTCTAGGACTAAGTGTAGTTGGGGTTTTAATAATGTTATGGGTGGTTACTCAAAAAGCTTTCTGAACAATCCACTGTAAAAAGAAAATTCACACTTGCCACATAAATTGCGTTTTTTGTGTATTTGTGTATTTTACCTCTTATCTTGAGAGAGGACTACTTAGAGCAGTCTGGCTCCCTGTTTATACACATAGGTAAGAAACATCCTCACATAACCCTTCTGTTCTCTAGACTAAACACTTCTGTATTAAGGATGTTCTGTATCAAGCCTATTAGTCATTTTTGTATCCCTTTTCTGGAACCACTCCTGTAAACCCATGTCTGTGTTCTCTGGGGAGCCTAAGCTGGCCTAACTAACGCTGAGTCATGATTGGCATTTGCTTTCTCTCTGCCTGCTGGCAATGCTGCTCTTAATGTAGTCCAAGAAGGATCTTGTTTGCTTGCAAGGGCACATAACTGGTTTATGGTCAGCTTGTTTCTTTATGTTCCTCAAGGTCTGTCTCTATCAACCTTCTCTCCAGTCAGGTGGAGACACTTGGCAGGTACTGGTATTCACTCTGTGCAGGACTTGAATTTTTCTTTGTTTAACATGATGAAATTCCTTTCTGTCCAAATCTAAATGGTGGCAGGGGCAACTAATATTCACTTTCCCAAGGAGTGAGTTGAAGCTGATCAGTTTGTCATCAGTCTTCCTTCTGGAAGATAGGCATGATATTTGCTCTCATTTAACAGGAAGGTGTAATCACTTTTTAATAACGGGGCTAAGAGTACACATATCCAAACATCAGGCAGCTCCCTCAGAGCTCATACGTGTGACCTGTTAGAGCCAATGGACTTCTATATGTCCTTTGTAAATGCTCCATAACCTAATTTTCACTGAGGCTAAGTCTTCCTTGCTTCAGCCAGTCCTTCTACTCTTGGGGACCTCAGATTCCTAAACACTGGTCTTAGCAGTAAATACTTGAGGCAAAAGAAATTTCTGAGTACCTTGAGTTTTCTGTGTTTATTGTTATAAACGATATATTTAGCAGTGGCCCCACATTTTCTCTAGTTTTCCTTTCCTGTCCTAGAATTTTACTCCCCAGATTCAAATCAGTAACAGTAACCTTGGCTTTCCCAACCCTTCGCCTACGCAATAAGATACCTCTTCCTGCCCCAGATCAGCCATCCCAGCTTCTACCTCTTACACATTTCCTTTATATATCTTAGCTCTTTAATAATTCCTGCCAGCTTCCTGTTGCCTTTGATGTCCTGCACATGCCGATAGACATTTTTGAGTTTGGGATGATGCTTAAATATCAATTAGCTTTACTGGGTCCATCTCTACAGGGTATCTTGTAGAATTTTTCAAGTAGATCTCTTCACGGATTATATTCTACTGTCCGGAAATCCAAGGTTGTCTTTTACTTTATCCTTCCTCCAAGGATTCTGAACTCCGTCATCTCATCATCATTGCAAACAAATCTAATGTCCCATGACAAGTTCTTCACAGTTGGTATGTATCAGTCTAGCAAGTTGCTTCCCCATGATCAGGAAGTTGTTACCACTGCATTCCAGAAATTCCCTCTATTGTTTGTGTTCTGCTTTGTTGACCTTTCAGCAGATGCCATGGTGCTTCAATTTCCCTGTGAGAACAGGGCCTATAAACATTTTCCAGTTGAGAAAATAGCCCTGTGAGAAAAGGGCCTGGAAACTTTTTCCAGTTGTCTGAAGGAGTCTTTGTATATTTACTCTCTATATCAGGCACCCATTACAGCATCACTAATGTTCTGTCTGCTAATCTTGATCTGTAAGCTCTTAACTGGTTCCTCATCTGCCTTCATATAAGGGACAGCTGCTCTTAGTCTTCCTAGCCTCTTCTTCCTGTAGAGCCCTTACTGAGTAGTCACAGCATTCCAGTCGTGTGAGCTATCCCATTAAGTCTCCATGATCTCAGTGTGGTCATGGAGTTGCATTAATTACACAGACCTCTGTAATCGCCTTTGTTCATTGCCCATACATTGGTGTATAGGTGTTTCAGGGAGGCACAAAAGTGTGCTTTTCTCACTTGTTTGTTGGGGAATCTCTCCGACAGTGAAACCCACAAGTATATGGGCATTTGGATTTATCAACATAAAAATTAATAATTACAGGATTGTCAGAGATTCCAGACAAACAGAAGACTGGAAAGGCTGTATTACCATTATGTAATGGCCGTTGGACACTTAAATGGAGGATTTAATATCATGCACTAATGAAATTGGAAATCATGGTGGAAGCATTTGCTGTGATTTTCCTGAAGAGAGTTGGGCAGTATAAGGAATGAAGACATTCCAAAATAAGCAGCTGCCCTCTAAATGCTAAATTAGTTAGGACGTCTTTTTCTCACTCGGATTTTCTGACTTTCGGGAGTTCTTATTGAATCACATTTGTCATGTTCTGAGCAGGAGAATCCCTGCATTCCAAGCTTTTTCATTACAGTAATGCTGTCATATACATTCAAGCCATGATAATAAATTCATTACAAACTTTCTAGGCTAGAAATGTGGGTTTCTTCTTCTTTGCAAGCAGTTCTTGCTTTTGGTTTGACATGACCATTCTTTGGAAACATCTTTTTGCATGATTGGTTGGGTTTGTTTGATTTTGGTTGGTTGGTTTTAAAGCACCTTACATTTTGGGGGTTTGTTGTTTTTGTTGATTTATTCACTTAGGTTTTGGGGATATTTGGGGAGTTTGGTTTTTTTGGTGTTTGTGGTTTGTTGGTTAGTTGGTTTTGGTTTTTGCTTTGTATTTTGTTAGTTTTTTTTGGGTTTTTTTTTCTAGAATGCCTAATGTGTTTCTGTGCTTTCAAGACTCTTCTATTCTTTGTTTTTTGGAAGGTCTTCTCATCCTGGCAGTATCTTTGTGAGTTTTTTATGAAGGAAAGTGCTTCTTCTCATGTCTTTTAATTTTTTGAGTTGAGGCTCTCATTCAGTCTGGCAGGGTTCACAGATTGGTCTCTTGTAACTTTATCGTAGCTCATGATGAGTGTGTGCTGCATATACTCACTGAATTGCAATATAATTTAAAATCTGGATAGGAGTATTTAACCTCTTATAGTAAGAATCACCTGTTTGTATCTTTGCTTCTTCCTAGCATGAAGGAACTTGTAGACTAGCCCAGAGCCTTGGAATGATGTCTTGAACAGCCCCTAAGTATTGTTTATGGGCACTGCAGTTCAGTCTGCAAACACATAAAATCAACTGAGCTTAGACTGTCTCCTGTGATGCCAAGTACAACTCTTGTATCTTTGTTTTTCACATATGAGGTCTTTTGTGTATTACCTTTATGGGTCATTGATCTACTTTTTTACCTGTTTTTTCATGTGTTAACATTTGTGTGTTTGTACTTGGATTTGAAAGTTGTAGATGCCTTCTGAGCATTTGTGATAGTGCCAATTACAGACTTAGTCCTGGCTACGGGAAGGGAACAGCTGGGGTGGTGGCAGCAGATGCCTCTCCCCATCAGGGGTGTTCCTGCAGCACCATGGACAGGGCCAGGTTTGGGGCAGGATCAGGACCTTCTGCAGGCTCCACTCCTTGGTGTGGTCTGTGTCGTGGGGCAGGGATGTGCGCAGAGTTGTGAACCTCTGACATTGTGGCTGGCTGTTGTCTCAGGCCAGTTCTTTCCCCAGGTACTCTAATGTCCACCTGCCTACAGCTCCCTGGCTGAGGAGGAGAGTGAATCTTTTTTCCAAGTCTCTGCTCTCAGAATCTGGCATCATGAGCCATAATACATTGCTTTGTAAATGCATCAAGCACCTCACCTTTGACTGACATTAAAAAAAGTAATATCCTGCCTGACTTGTATGTGCATCTGCAGTATGAATTTGTGGGTTTGCGAGTATACGTGTTTTGTTTTCAAAGGCATTAAAGATTCATATTAGAATATGGTCTTCAACATAGCCTAGAAAATGTTAATTTAATTTTTTTACAGTTGTTTAAATAGTTGTTAAATAGTTGTTAAATGTTAGTGTTATAGAAAGAGAGTAATAAAATATTTGCTTAATGTGGAAGTTGCCACATGTCTTTATAATACTTGTGTAATAAATGAAAAGTTGAATTAAAAGCAAAGCTAATACTGTCCCATTTTCTAACTCTGTATTTTTATTTTAATGATTAAACAAATATGTGTATAATATTCTGAAAAAATCTTGTAAACGCTCTCTGCTTTTTTGCTTGTGTGCAATAAAAACCAAATTTTACATAGAACCCCTATGTAATTCAGTACAACCTAGCAGAATTTGGTGAGATTATCAATGTAAAATGCTGTCTAAATGTGGGAAGATTTTAAAGTCACCTTTGAAACAAGTCTGTTTAAAATCTCCAGTCAACTGCTTCTAAGGAGATTATATTAAAAGTTCTAATAAGCATTTTGAATTGTAACTTTGAAAGATTGTGTGTTTTTCAAGAAGTTGTTTAACTATGATTTGTTGATGCAGAACAGAAAGAGTTCTGTCTGAAAACTTTACAAAAGCAGAATAAAGGCTGATTGAAGTAAGGCATGTAAACAAAGGGTTGCATATGAAAAAATAGATACAGAAAGTGGTAGTAAATCTCATTTTGTTTTGTTTTGTATATTGTTTGTTAAGAGAATTTGTGTATATAGAGAGCATAGCCAACATTATATTCTGTTAGGTTTTATTCTGATTGTGGCTGTTTCTCTACTGACCTGGACAGTACCTTTTGACATTAGCCATAGAGGCTGACTGTGAATTAGTGGTTTGTGGTAAGCATGACAGTGTGAGCTCTTAGGGGGCTTAAATATAAATCATCATTAGAAACTTTTCATTATTTTTTTAGTATAAATATGAAGTCTGTGTGTATTTTTCTAGTAGTTTTCCCCCCATTTTTATTCAGCATTGTATTTTGACTTTAGTGTGTGTTAAAATACTATACTTTTGATTTTAGTGTGGTAAAGTGATAAACCAAGAAATTTCCAGACAGAGATCTGACAATTGTCACTGAATATCTCAGATTGTAAGAAGTTAAAAAGTTCTCTAAGCATGGTAGCTGTCCAGCAGTTTTTATTTTCTGTGAAGCTGACTTTTGAAATATTCAGGATAATGCCCACTTGTCACATGTCTAGTCAACTGTGATTTTGAGTGTCTTAAGTGTTTTGCTACCTGAAGGTTAAAAAAAAAAAGGAAATATGCAGGGGGAAACTGCAGATAAAAGAAGGCTCAGCTGAAGGTTTCTCTCTCGCTTTAGCTAACCTATCTCAAAGGAAGGCATTAGGAATTCTGCTGTGTTTAAGGATCCGGCTTTGCTTTGGGATTTAATTCTTTCAGAAGATTTAGAGTTCTTGCTTGAAATACAAACATCCTGTTTATATTGCATAATCTCATTTTTGGTATGGTAGGGTGAAGAATGAAGGAAATTTATACACTTGACAGCATAATATAGCCACAATTTTGTTAGATAACCATAATTTAAAAATCACATGATCATTATTAAAGCACTGAATGTGTACAGTGGCAGAGGAATTACTCTTTTATGAGCAAATAGCTGAGCAGATTTTTTTAGCTTTGGCAAGGCTTAACATTTAATATTAGCCATCATTTTCACAATGTTAGTTGATCTTCCTTTGTAGTTCCAGATATACAGCCATGACATTAGTTGGAACATACCAGCTTTGTAATGTTCTTTGATAGTATTTGCTTACTTCTTATGCAACTCATAGCAGTAAATAAAATGTTTTCTCTGGTTAAAATACTGAATAGACTTTAGGAAAAACTTAGCCTGGAAGTTGCTTTCTGAGTGTTCTTATCTCAAAGGAAAAATACAGGGCAAAAAGAGAAGGAATGTCTACTATGATCTAGTGTGTGTGATAGAGAAACTATGAATTCCATCAGTGTAATAAGTACTGCCTAGATATAGGGATAATACTGCTAGTCAGTAGGATTGCAGTGCTATGAAAGAAAAACATGCCATGCGGCTGTACTAATTTTTTATTATTATTTCAAGAGTTTTGTTTTACAGTATTAATTAGAGGAGTTTTTCATTTAGCTAGCTGAACTAAGAAGTTTGTTGCACATCAACACTTTGACGTGGAAATAACATTTTTTGAGATGATACTTTGTAATAAAGTTGATGATAAAAGTTGTGCTTCTGCATACTTCGCCAAAGCTTTGCTGTTACTGTTTGGAATGCTTACATAAGTGAACCAACTTATATATCTTTTCATGGTATCTTTTAAGGAAACAATGTGATAATCATTGTAGTTATAAGTAATTTTATAGTTCAAATTGGCACCAGTGGAATTTACTCCTAATTAATAGTCTACTGAACTCAAGTTTGGCTTGTTTCCCAAAGATACAAAAAGCAAGTGTCTAGATTTCTGGGTAAAGCTGCATGGTGTTTTACCACCTTCCTTCTTGACCATAGACTGTATGCAGAGAATACAGATGATAAAAAGCTATTTTTTTAACAGCTGCTTTTTAGTTTTCTGGGGAAAATGTAGGGGTGGGCAGAAAGGTAAGTTAAATAACTCTAAACCATAACACACTGTTGAGAGGAGAGAGGGGAGGGGAGAGCCAAAAATCAGTGTATGCTTAAATTTGTCCGAAATTTACTAGAAATTTACTAGAATCAGTCATTATGTATAAAATTTCACTTTAACTATGTGAAGAAAGGTAATAGTTCTGTATTTTTTGTTTTAAATTAGATTCACAACTTTGAGTTCTGTAAGAAATAAGTCCTAGAGGAATAACACTGCATAGGCAGTCAAGCAGTGCTAAAAGTAAGAAAGATTCTAACATAGATTTATGGCATTAAAGAATGTCAGCAGGTGTGTTTTGTTTTGTTTTTAACTTTAAATAATCTAGGAAAAACAAGACATATAGGACAGTTAATAAAAGACTCTCCAAAGTCCACAAAATAACCTGAGAAATATTGGTGCTTGTAAGAGTTGGTTGATTCAGTTTTCCTGCCAAAGAGTATGTTTACATCTTGTCATTTCTATATTTGAATATATTGTGCCATTGTGATTGTGAATTGCTCAGTATTGTGGATTATTCAAAACATCTTTTCATGCTAAACCTGAGGTGTTACTCACAATGGCCAGAACTGCTTTAAAGTATGATCCTATTAGGGTGCATATATAGTTAACTCTAAATACATTCTTTTCCTGATCAGGAAATCAAAGAGTTATTTTTCTGATGAATGTATTTGCATTGATGCAGCATTTGCATATTCTATTCAAATAGCCCAAATATTTGAAAATTGGTAGCATTTACTGTTTATGCATGTGACTAACAATGGGGAATGTTTTTCCTCCAAAGACTGCTGGGAAAGAAAAAGGTCAAAATAAATACAGGCGCCTAAGTAAACAGCTGTTAGTACACTTAAAAGGATATTAGAGTCAAACAAGACACTGATGGAGTCCTCTCAACCCGAGTTCCATGGAGACCTAAATACTGCAGTGTTTGGGGCCATGAAAAAGTGATTTGTCACCTGTGGTTTTTCCCTGGCTTAGTTTTTTTCTGCCTTAGTTAGATCATCATGTGTTAGAGTTCAAGAACTGGTAGTCAGCACAAAGGAAGTGGTGAGAACAGGCTGAGAGGTAGGGCAGAGAACCACAGATTTCAGACTGAAGCCTGATATTTCTGGAGACTTTCTGTTGTTGCAGTTATCCTTACTGAATATTAATCTAATATCTTGTTTCCCTGGCTGTCTATAGTCTAATTACATTTTGCAGGCTAGATCTTTTTATAGGGATCTCCTACCTGGCTGGCTTTCTTCAAATGTGTTTTCAAGTCAACTGAGGTTCTCACAGATATGCCTCAGTATTTTATTATACTGAAAATTCCTGCTTACTTCTAGATCAGGTAGTAAATTGACTGTGGTTAGAGAACAGGCAGTTGAAGAGAGCACAGTATTATCCTAAGGAGGAAGGAAAGGGAGTGCTTTACAACTGTTGGTGTTATTATGGCCATTTCTTCCTAGATATGTTTCCTTTTGAATTACAATCTGTGTAGATACAAATATATTTTAATAAGAGTAGGTGAAAACCCTTACATTTAATATTTTCTAATTCTTTTCTAGAAGTCTTGTGGGATTATTGTTGTGGAGTGTTGGATTATTTGTTACTACTAATCACTAAGAATTTGCACTGAAACCTGACATAGCAGGACTGTTTTTAATTCAGCATTGTATGTGGCTTTCCAGAGTTGAGAAACAGTTAAAACTCATAGAAGGGGTTTTGAAATTTTCTGCTGCTTTTCTTGCTCTAGAGGTTCCAACTATTTTTCTGTCTTTCAGGTCACATTTCTGGTTTGTTTGTGGTACTATACTTCTATAATAATGTTTGAGATGCTGTATTTCAGAAGATATAGTTTTGCTGGTGAGCTGTGTTCAGCCAATAAAAACATTTTGAGGTTTTAGAAGGAAATTAAGCCTTGTTGGATAACTGTCAATATAGACATACTGAAGTGCTAGACAATTTGAGGGTAATGGAGTAGTCTTTTCTTTAAGCGAGCCCTAAATATGTGTTTTATTTTTTTCTTAGAAGTTACTGCAATAGACTGATCTTTGTAGGTGAATTGAAATAAAGTATCCTATCAGGGATAAAAAAAGGCTACTTTATCTTATTGCTTAGGATTCAAAAAGTACAGAATCTAGGTCTGAGGAACTAAGTTTAATGTACTTTTTATTCTCTTTGTTTTTCAGAGGTCCAGAAGACACAATAAATGATTGTAAAATCCTTTTTATAGAGGAAATGTACAAGATTGAAAAGCCAGGAGCCTATCCATTGACATTTGGGGATGGAGATTTCAAAAGTATGCGCTTTTTAAATTACTTGAATATAAGTACAAATTTAGTGATGTTTCTTTAGAAAATATCAGCATGCAGAGGTAGTAGTAATAATTGGTTTGTGTTCAAGAAAGTAATTACATTGCAAAATTTTTAGATTTCTGTTCTGATAAGTGTAGTTATTGTGAGATGGCTATATTACTTTATATATTCGGAAACTAGTAACAGCTTAGTGCTATCAGTCATAAATGGTGAAAAAAAGGAAGCAGTTGGTAATGCTCTAAATGAACAATGAAGAATGGATTTGCAGTCTCATTTAAGTTCCTAGAGAGGTGTTCAGGCCACCAAAACTGCTGTTGCAATTGACATGTAATTTAAGCTTTTAATAAATTATGAAATGCCAAAAATAGAATTAGATGGTAATGGTACACTTTAACTCTGTCATTCTGTCAAGGAAAAAAAAAGGGTAAGGAACTTTGCACTAAAGCTGCTTGTAGCATTAAAAAAAGGGGATGATTCATGTTTGGATTAGTTGACCCTGCATGACCTTCTAAAAAAGTTACTATGTCAGACCTCCTTAACCTCCCCACATCCAAAATAAGGAGTTAGTGGCAGTTTATCTAAAAAGTAGTGTGGCATTTTATCCTAAGTTTGAAAATATATTAAAAGTTATGAGTGCTAAGTGTTTGTGATAGCAACACTGCATATTGAACCGCAGGTCTACAATTAGGTATTATATATAATTACATATTACATTCCTGACTCAATGCAGTTTTTCAGAACCTTTGTAGGTGGTTCTCAGTGCACAACGAGTGTGATTAATGTTTATTTGTTGTCTAAAAAATAATCACTGTTTTTCAGAGGAACAAATACCATTCTCTCTGGTATTCTTAAAAGTAAAAATGTCAATTTCTCAACTCATTATTCATTTTCATTATTTGAGAATTACTTCCCTTAGATTACTAAAAAAAGAAAATTATCCACTCTATTTTGTTTTTTCTTGTTCACATTAAAAGATTTTTGCAATATCTTAAAGCATGTTTTGATTTAAAAAGATTACAGTGTGAGAAAATTGAAAGTCTACAAATACTGGTTTGTATTTACATAGTGTTTATGTTGCAAGTATGCAACATTTTAAATGGCATAAAAGTGATTGCAGTTCATTTAGTTCTTCCCTGCAGCTACTGTGTAATGAATTAACTTTTTAAATTATGTGTCAAGGAAATGAGTGATTACTGTATTGCTGACTCTACAAAATTGGCTACAATGGTGCTATTTGATCTCCAATGAGTATTTACTTATCAGAGAATCATTTAGATGGCAAAAGACCCTTAAGGGCATCAAGTCCACCACTAAACCATGTCCCTAAGTGCCCCATCTGCGTGTTTTTTGAACACTTCCAGGGGTGGTACTTCCATCACTTCTCTGGGCAACATCTTCCAGTGCTTGACCATTCTTTCTGTGAAGCAGTTTTCCTAATAACCAATCTAAATCTTCCCTAGCCCAGCTTCAGGCCATTTCCTTTTGACTGACCCTCACCCGACTACAAACTCAGGTAGTTGCAGAGAGCAATAAGGTCTCATGCCACCTGAGCCTTCTTTTTTCCAGGGTAAACAACCCCAGCTCCCTGAGCTGCTCCTCACAGGATGTGTACTCCAGGGCCTTCATGAGCTTCACTGGCCTACTCTGGGCATACTTCAGCACCTCAATGTCCTTCTTGGAATGAGGGATCCAAAGCTGAACACAGGATTTGAGGGGTGGCCTCACCAGTCTACACTTTGTACACTGATTGCCACTCTAATTGTTTCAGAGACAATACCTTCATTGTCTGTTACAGCTCCTTCCCTCCAATGTTGATAGTTGTTTCTTTATTTGTAACCGCTTTGCATAAACTACCCAAATATTGACATCTGTGTAGAGATTTGCACCTCTCTGTATGTCTTATTTCATTTTGTTCCTGGTCCTAATCTTATTAATTTCAGCATATTGTTTATAATCTTCATAAATAAATATAATTTATAAATACAATCTTTTAAAGTGTAATCATGACAAATAGATTGATGTGGAAATTCAGCCTTATTTCTTGAACTGCTCTTTTTAATTGAGAGCAGTTAATGAAATGCAGTCTTTTTCATTAAGACAACACTCACCACACAACTCTGTTCATGTGATTCTGGTTTTCTAGCCAGGTCAGCTGTTTTGCCTTTGTTCAGGTGTGCACAGTGCACATCAGTTGAGCTGTATGCTATCACCACCAGTGTAGCCTTTCCTTCTGGACTGTACTTACAACCCCATTTGTACTGTGTACTAAAAAATGTTTCATATATATACACCTATCTATAAACACACAGCTCCCTTAGCTTATGTACTATGGAGAGATGCAGAATTTTATTACTTTTATTATTATTATTTAAATGTAGTATTATTATTTTGTTTAATTTTAATTTCATATTAAATTAAAATAATTATTTGGCCTTAAATATTCTAAGAGATTGTTGTAAGCACAATCAGCAAATGCACTGATTATATTTTTGTCCATATTAAGCTACTCTCCATGCCCATGTCAAAAGATAGAATGCTTCTATGGAAGTAATCTTTATCAGATAAACTGTGTAGGTTGTCTCTGCAGAAAAACTCTTTATTTCTTGAGCATGATCACATAATAATTAGGTTTTGTATGTCTAAAGTGATGTTAATATACATTTAGCAATTACAATTAAAAAGTAGTCATATTCTAATTAATTAAAGGAAGTAAAATTCTACAGCTGAGGAAAGGAGAAAGGCTAAGCCTTTTAGAAAATTATATTAGAAATAAAAAAATCTAAGAAGCAACATATTTGTAAGTATGTTACATTTATATGGAAGATGCAAATAACATCGGTATCAACACACATTGCTTCCATCAGAATCCAAATTTGTGCTAACCCCTTCTGCAAAAAAAAAGTTAATTATTTATGCAACTAAATTCTGCATGGTTGGTTGAGGTGAACTGACGTGTCTTCATGTGACCAATAGTGCAGCTATAGTTAGTGCATATGACTTACAACGTGGTTAAAACAGAAATGTGAAAAGTGAGTCATATCATGAAAATGACAGTTTGTAGTTTGTCTGTATGTTGAAGAAAGTAGAGAACTTCACCTATTGTTTAACTGAACTAAAATATGTAGGTATTTTTGTGCTTTTACTATTAAAAAATTACTAACCTTTTACCTAAGAAACTGATTTTGTAACTGAAACCAGTTAATTACATAGGCCTAAACAATGTGTCTCAGAGCTACAGAAAAATATGTCATTTCATTTTGTCTATTATCAGCTAGATGAAATAGACTATAGGGTTTCCTGAGGGAATTCTCAGTCATCACTTATAAAATTTTTCAAAGGAGTTAAGAAATCTGGGATTTCTTAGCCTGACTTGAATTGGTGTTTCCACCTTGCACAGATTGTGAGTTTAATGTAGCTATGCTGGAAAACCTTCAGATTTGTTCATCAGCACACATGAAATTTATCCTTTTCTTCTAATGAACCTTTGGAGAGAAGTCTGAAACTAATAGATTAGCTCCATTTGGAAAGCATGATGTCTTCTAGGCTAAATTTTACTAGAAGCAAGATTCTAATAGATTTTGGAGGGTTTTTTAAGATGTATATATTTAAGTGTACTTTTGCCTTTAAGACTTTGAAAATAGTCACTGCTGGTAGCTTTACATATTTATTTCTCAGGTTTTTGAGTCAGTACATCTCACTAAACCTTCTATCTGCAGCTGGTAATCTTCCCTCCTCAGTGATTCTTTTATACTTTTAATTTTTAAAGTTTGTTGTCTTAAAAACAATGAATTCAAACAGCATTGTTTTAGCACTTCCTATCATGGAATGGTTTTAGTTGGAAGGGACCTTTAAAGATATTTTAGTCCAACCCCCCTGCCATGGGCAGGGGTATTTTTCATTAAACCAGGTTGCTCATTCAGCCCCATTCAACCTGACTTTGAAAGGCTCCAGGAATGGGGCATCCATACCTTCTCAGGATAACATGTGCCAGTGTCTCATCACCCTCACAATAAAAGAAATGTCTCCTTGTATCCAGTCTAAATCACATTTCTTTCATTTTAAAATTGCTCCTAGTTTTCATTATTGTTGCTCCCTTTCATTACTGATCTTTGTAAATAATCTTTCCTATCTTTCTGATAAACTTCCTTTAAGTATTGAAAGGCCACACAAAGGTATCCCTAATGCTTTCTCTTGCCCAGGCTGTACAAATCCATCTCTCTAAGTCTTTCTTCACAGGAGAGGTGTTCCAGCCCTCTGATCATTTTCATGGCTCTCCTCTGGACCTGTCCTAACAGTGGTTGGAAGGAGTATTCAGGGCCCTACAGGCCTGTCAGCCTGACCTCAGTGCTGGGGAATGTCATGGAGCAGATCATCCAGAGTGTCCTCACACATCGTGTGCAGGACAGCCAGGGGGTCAGGCCCAGCCAGCAGGGGTTTGTGAAAGGCTGGTTCAGCTTAAGCAACCTGATCTCCTCCTAGACAGTGACCCACCCAGTGGTTGAGCAAAAGGCTGTGGCTGTAGTCCAGTCTACCTGGACTTCAGTAAAGCCTTTGATACTGTTTCCCTTTGTGGGAAAAACATTCTTCTGGAAAAACTCTCCTCATTGCTCAGACAGGCACCCTGTTCACAGGGTAAAAACTTGCCTGTATGCCTGGGCCCAGAGATTAGTGGGGAATGGAGATACATCCAGGCTGGTGGCCAGTGACCAGTGGTGTTCCCCAGGGCTCTATACTGGGGGCAGTTCTGTTTTATGTTCTTCATGGATGATCTGGACAAGGGGGTTGAGTGCACCCTCAGTCAGTTTGCAGATCACACCAAGCTGGGTGGGAGTGTTGATCTGCTGGAGGGCAGGAAGGCTCTGCAGAGGGATCTGGACAGGCTGGATCATGGGCCCAGCCCAGTGGTGTGAGGTTCAACAAGACAAAGTCCAGGTCCTGCCCCTGGGTCACAGCAACCCCAGGCAGTGCCACAGGCTGGGGCAGAGTGGCTGCAAAGCTGCCACAGGAAAAGGCCCTGGGGGTGCTGGTGACAGCAGCTGAGCATGAGCCAGCAGCACCCAGGTGGCCAAGAAGGCCAATGGCATCCTGGCCTGTGCCAGCCACAGTGTGGCCAGCAGGAGCAGGACAGGGATTGACCCCCTGTATTTGGCATTGGGGAAGCCACACCCGAATCCTTTGTTCAGCTCTTCACCCCTCACTCCAAGAAGGATGTTGAGGTTCTGAAGCGAGTCATACCATGTGCCTAAGAGTATTGATTAGATACTAGGAAAAATTTCTGTATGGAAGGGGTGGTTAAGCATTAGACCAAGTTCTCTAATGAAGTGGTGACATCACCATCCCTGGTAGTGTTCTAAAGGTGAATGGATATGGCACTTGAGGACATGGTTTACTGCTGAACATGATGGTGGTGCTAGGTTGGTAGTTAGACTTGATGATCTTAAAGGTATTTTCAAACTTTAATGGTTCTTTGTTTCTGTGGTGAACTGAACTGCTTAGTTTGGTGTCATCTACAACCTTGTTGAGGGTGCACTCAATTCCAGTGGGTATATCATTGATGTGGATAGAAAACAATAGTGTTGCCAGTATGACCTATGAAGAACACCACTCCTTAATGGTTTTCACTTTTATGTTGAACCATTGGATATGGACCATTCACTCTTTGAATGTGGCCATCCAGTTAAGTCCTTGTCCCTTTAATATTTCATTCATCAAACCCATCTCTCTTCAGTTTAGCAGCAAGAATATAAAACAGCTATAAAGCTAGAGAGTGTCACAAAGGAAGGTCACAAAGAAGGGAAGGGCCTTGAAGGGAAGCCTCATAAGGACAACAGCTGAAGCTGCCTGGTTGTTTAGCCTGGAGAAGAAGAGACTGGGGGCAGTCATCACAGTCTACAACTTCCTCATGAGTGGAAGTGGAGGGGCAGAGAAGACCAATGTTTTATTTATGTGACCAGTGACAGGAGCTGAGGGAATAGCCTAAAGATGTGTCAGGGGAGGTTTAGGTTTGGATATCAGGGGAGGTTTAGGTTTGGATATCAAGAAAAGGTTCTTCACCTAGAGGGTGCATGAGCACTTGAACAGGCTTCCCAGGGAAATGGTCACAGCACTAAGCCTGGCAAGGATTCAAGGAGCTTCTGGACAATGTTCTTGTACACAGAGGGATTTTTGGGATGTCTTCTGCAGAGCCAAGAATTGGATGTGAGTAATTCTTGTGGGTCCCTACCCCCCTCGTGATACTCTATAAATCCATGATTTTTTGTTAAGAATACTGTGAGGGTCCAAATCAAAGGCCTTACAGACAGATAAATGACATCTATAGTTCTCCTTTGACAATTGATGCATTCTGTCCATGGTGGAGGGCCACTGTGCCAAGCAGGCACTATTTGCCTTTGGTGAAGCCATTTTGGCAGTCTTTAACCTGTCCTCTGTCTTCCACATCTTGACATGTCTTCCAGAAGTCTCTTCTCTGTGATCTTTCTGGGCACTGAGATGATGCTGACTAATCAGTAATTCCTGGGTGAAGCTTTTAAAAAAAAGCTTCTTTAAATAAGCTTTTTAAAAAAGCTTTCCTGCTTTTTACTCTTTTTAAAAAAGGTTGAAATAGCTTTTTCTCTAGTCACTGAGATCTTACCCTGACTGCCGTGAATTTTCAGATATGATGTGACTGCTGTGATTTTTTATATATGATTAAGAGTGGCTTAACCACTACATTAAACAATTCTCTCAGGACCCTGGGATGCATCTTCTTGGATCCCATTGTCTTGTCTATGTTCGGATTCTCAGATGATCTTGAACCTGATCTGCTCTTACACCAGGAGTGACTTCAATTCCCCAGTTCCTGTCTTGTGGGAACTTGAGAGATTTGGGAAGGGTGATTACTAATGAACACTGAGGCAAACAAAATTGCTGCATACCTCAACCTGTTCCATGTCAATTGTGATTAGTTCTGTTCCACTTTGAGGGACAGAGCAGAGGAGGGGGTTGTGTGCATATATTTCCTTTAATCTTCCATTTCTGAGAAACATGCCTATAAGAAGCCCTTTTTACTATTCTTTGTATCCCTTGCCAAATTCAGCTCCAGCTATACCGTAGCTTTCCTAATTCTTAATTGTCCCTCCACAACCAGGCAGAACTTCTCTTTTCTTCCCAGGATGCCTGTCCTTGATTCCATGTCCAGTGCTTTTCCTTCTTGTATTTTTCACTTTGTCCAGGAAGTCTTTACTGAGCTGTGCTGGTCTCCTGCCTTCCCTGCCTGAATGCTCACTGGTGGAAATGGAGAGATCTCGGGCTCTAAGAAAAATGTCCTTAAAGATCTGACAGTTCTGTTCTGCTCCTTTTTCCCTAAGTGCAGTTTTCCCGAGGGTCCCATCCACTAATTCCTAAAATAACTAAAAGTTCAGGCTTCTAAAATTCAGAGCAGTGGCTTTAACCATTCTTTGGCCCATAATCCTTGAGATCATGAATTCCACCAGGGCATGACCACTTGAGCCCAGGCTGCCACTGATCCTGACCTCTCCAGTTAGTTAATCTGTGTCAGTAAGTAGCAGGTGCACTTCTCTGTCACCTGGGGTAAGAAATTATCCTTGATGCTGTCCAGGAGTCTCTTGGACTGCTTCCATCTTGCCGAGCTGCTTTTCCAGCAGATGTCAGGGACTGTCCTGACAAGTCCCTGCAGCTGGATCAGAACCTGCCAGAGTGATGCTTCATGCAGGTGAAGTAGGAAAGTTTTGTCAACAAGGTTCCCTCAAATGAGTGATGGGCAATAAACACAAACCATGAGATTTTATTTATTGGCTTGGCCTCTGATTTTCAACCACAAGCTCTTGACCTGTTCATCACTGTTTTTCAAAGATGAGTTTGTGCAATCAAGTCCATGGAGAGGGCAAATTGTCTGCCCCCCCCTTCCTTGCCTGTCCCTTCTGAACAGTTTGTAGTTGTCAATTGGAATGCTCCAGTCATGTGATTTGTCTCACCAAGTTTCAGCATTTGTGATTACATCATAGCTTTCCATTTGCACAGTCACTTCCAATTCTTCTGATGCATCCATGCTGCATATGCTAGTGTACAGGCACTTTAGCTGGTCTAACAACTGTGTAAGCATTTTAGATTTAAAAACTCTAGTTCTTTCAAGGCATTTCACAGGAATTCCCCTGTCAGTTTTTAATTCATCAGCAACCCCTGACTATTCTTTGTTAATCAAAATTCCATCCTCTTCCCACTCTAAGTCTACTTGGTTCCGCCTTTGAAGAGAAAAGTTCAAGGTCCTCCAGAAAGACTGCAGATGCAGCACAATGCTTTGCATTCCAGTCCCCCTTTCTTATAAAACTTTCAGTCTGGACTTTTTCTCCACAGAGATTTACACTGATAACCTACAACTGCATGGATCAATTTCTCTGTAAAGTCTATTCAGTTGGGAGGGCATGCTCTTCTGCAGTAGAAAGGGACTTGGATTTCTGCAAATTCTTAGTCATTAATTTCCTTCTCAGTATATTTAGGAAAAGCATTAAAGCATCCAGAACTCCTCTGGATACATCAAGGATCTACCTCATATTTCTATTGAAGAATAAACTCCTGAAAGAAATATTTATTTTTATTGCTGATGTTATCCATACTAACTTACAAGGAACTGATAAGCTGTACATCTTCAAAAGACAGTTAAGCTTCATCTTTAGGGAGAATGTGCAGGCACATCTTGGGAGCAGGAGAAAAAGAGAAGCTGATGATTAGTCCTGTTTTTTATGTCTTGTTTATACAGCAGAAGAAATCTTATTAAGCCTATATAAATACCTCATTGTAAGAAAAAAAAGCATTTTCAAGAAACCAGTGTTCATGTTCAGAAATAATTATTCCTTTAGATAGAGTAATTCACTTTGCAGAGATACATGGCATTTGACATTTCTTTGTTATTTGACAGGAAAAAGTGGCCCTGAATGCAAGCACTGTAGGGCTGATCCAGATAAGGAGTGCCGGTTTTGTTCGTGTTACTTGTGTGGTGGCAAACAGGATGCTCACATGCAACTCCTGTGTGATGAATGTAATATGGCTTATCATATATACTGCCTGAACCCTCCTTTAAGCAAGATACCAGAAGATGAAGACTGGTAAATATACAAGGATGATTTACTTACCTATATTGACATTCCATACCTGGTACCTTTTTGATATTTGCACCTCATGAAAGAAAATACTGAAGATGTTTTTAAATTCTGAGGTGTTTCCATCCATCTACTTAATATAAGGCTTATGTTTTCTGTCAAGATAATTCTTTTAAATAATTCACAATGGATTAGTAGTAAGCTTGAAGGCCATTATGAAAATTCAAGACTGTTATGTTCATTTTATTCATTACGGTCATTATGATCTTCTGGGACATTACCTGATCTGATTGTATTTATCGACAGTTGTTGTTCCTCAGCTTTTTAATTTTTTAAAAGCTTCACTGCTTGAGCAATTCTTTTATGCTCATGCTTCTCTGTCCCTTCATCCTCTGTCCCTGCTGCTGCCCCTGTGCTCTACTGCATTCATTTTTCATGCTATGGAAGGACCACCACATTGCTACTCTTCATTTCTTATGTAATTACTCTTATGTCTTTATTAGCTGTCTACAATTTACACTGTTCATATTTATCACCTGCCTATGACTTATTTGAGATGCTAATCCTTTATAAATGAGTAATAAATAGAACTTTATTCTAATAAGGTTTTCCATAGACTTCATTAAATGTCTAAGATGTCTATGAATACATTACATGGAATCTCTTTGAACCTTGTGATCATATTTTTTGTAAAAATCTGTGTAAATCTTTTGGAAGTTTTAACATTCTCTGTAAATTAATAACTCAATTTCCTACACCTTATTGGCTTCCATAATGTTTATTTATGATGCCTGATGGTCTGCCTTTTTTTTGGGGCAACTATCCTCACAGGAAAGAATTTCTTACTAAAATCTAAACTAGCTAGAAGGTGCCTGAAACCTTTTCTCCAGACTGAACAGCCCCAGTTCTCTCGGCCTGTCTTCACAGCAGAGGTGCTCCAGCACTCTGATTAACTTGGTGGCCCTTCTCTGGGCTCTTGGCAACAGGTCCATATCTTTCTTGTGTTGGGTGCCTCAGAGCCGGATGCAGCACTGCAGGTGGGGTCTCACAAGACAGAGTAGAGAGGTGGAATCACCATCTGCCTTGACCTGCTGCCCACCCTGCTTTGGATGCAGCCCAGGATGAGGGTTGCCTTTCTGGGCTGTGAGTGCCCATGGCTGGATCATGGCAAGCCCTTTTGATCACAAGCACCTCCTTCACTCTGGAGCTACTCATGGTCCATTCTCCAAATTATGAATTTCCAGAAGTTCAATTAGTATAATTAAAATTCATTGGAAAATTACTGTTTTTAGCTTGGTTTTGTTTGCTGTGTAACTAAGAATAGGAGCCTTAAAATTTATATATGTAAGTAGATAGCTGCATCTGTGAATGAAGTCACAGGGTGGTAGAGGTACAGTTGTGGGCCTGACTTACGTGAGCTAGTTTTGAGGTGCTTAGTGTCACCAGCCCTGTACTGTGTTATGCTTGTCATTATGTAGAAGTGCATTTGCACCAGGCAGAGCAGCATCTCCTACCAAAGAAGTTTGTACCCTCCCTTCTTCCTGCATATGAGCAAAGAGTCACGGTTGTCTGATTCTTATTTTAGGAGCAATTTGCTTTAGAATTGGGAATACTTCAATTTTGTGTTTTTAGAGCGTAAAATCTGGCAAACTCTATTCAGGGGTTAAGTCCTCAGTTTGGGAAATGAAGACACTCTGTATGTGAAACAGTATTTAATAGTCTCTACAAGATTCAGTTTAAAAGATATTAAGGTAATATTGTTATACTATCATGAAACACAGAATTCACCATGTTAATTCACCTTGTGAATTTGCATTGTCATATTTGTTGTTTTAATTGGTTTTACATGCTTTTTCTTTAAGCAGTTTTAATACTTGTCAAAGTCATAGTATCATAACTTCAGCATCTTACATTATTATTTTTTAATTTACATGGCTTCATTGTTTTCATGGTCCAACACCTTTATTGAGATAGTGAAATCTATTCCTGTGGACTTTAATCATTAATTCTTCTATTCATGTCCACATGAATATAAAAAACTTAATAAATCCAAACCAGCAGCAATAGTAGTAGTAGTAGTAGTAGTAGTAGTAGTAGTAGTAGTAGTAGTAGTAGTAGTAGTAGTAGTTTTTGTTTCCTGAATGAGGTTATCGACATTAATGTAGATCAGGCTACCTCTTCTAATTGTGTATGGACCAAATACAGCCTATAGGAGCCAGAAACAAGGACATGTCTGTATATTGTTATTCCTGGACTGGGATAAGAATGTTGTTGGAAACAGCAGAATGACCACTGTGCTCCTTTGCCCTCTCTGCTGTGGTCAGCGTATACTGGTATATCTCTGCTTTCTGACCAGAATGGATTTGTGTTAGTGTGAGTGAGCCCCAACATTATATTCCAAATGGCTTCAGTGTTGTGGAGTTAAATGAGTGTGTGTTTGTGTGTTTCTATATACATTATGTCATACCTTGGCTCTGTTTGATGTTCAGCAATCTGCAGTGAAATTTCTTGTACAACGGGCAAATATAAGTGTAGACTGGGCAGGAGACAGAAACAGACCATGAGTACTGGTTACCAGCATATTTTAATATCAGCTATCTTCTCCTTTACATGATGTAAATGAAGGAGGACTAAATGAAGAGAAAATGCAGGAGCCATGGGCACCTCTCATATATCATGTGAGAAACAATAGTTATATGTTTTGCAGCTACCACTCTACCTTTAAAGATACTGAAAAGCCCTTTTTAAAAAAAGTTGACAGTATTTGTTCATGTTGAGTTCCTCTTTTAAGCTGTAGGCTTCAGCTGCTTAAGCCTGGTATATGCTTGCTAGCTTGAAACATTCAGTCAAAATAAACAAATAGACACTATTTTGGCTACCAGAAATGTATTGCCATTATTATGAAGTTAATTGAGAATTTACTAAAACCTTTTTTTAGGTATTGTCCTTCCTGCAAAAATGATTCTAATGAAGTTGTAAAGGCTGGAGAAAAGCTCAAACAGAGTAAAAAGAAAGCAAAGATGCCATCTGCCAGTACTGAAAGCCAGAGAGACTGGGGAAAGGTAGAGTGTGTTTTAGAAATAGCTGTTACTCTGATTGTTCATGTATGTGCTACATCTATAATTTTGCTTACATATGCACTACACAAAATTCAGTACTGGGTTGCACAAACAACAAGACAATGTTTAATCCTGCCTGCTGTCTACTGGCAGTTAAAGCAGTGGAAGGATTATTAAGGTGACTAGAGGTAAAAACAACAACAACAAAAAAGAAAACTCCCAACTTTCTCCCAAACCCATAACCACATATTACTTAATTTAACATTCCTTTTAATAATTGTTAACATTTTTTGAAATACGTGTTTGTTATAATAGACAGATTTCATGATCTCTGCATTGAATTTACAAATATCCTTCAATATTGCAATTTATTTGTCTGATTACTTTTGTCTGATGTATTTTTAGGGCATGGCCTGTGTTGGTCGCACTAAAGAATGCACTATTGTTCCTTCAAATCATTATGGGCCTATACCTGGTGTTCCTGTTGGGACAACCTGGAAATTCAGAGTTCAGGTATGTTGTTTCAGTATTAGCTGTAGTTGAAGGAAGTAGGAATAATAATGAATGGGTTGGGCACTAAAATAAATTCCAATTGAAAATTGCCATTTTCACCAGGACTAAGTTAAGCAAATACATTATGATTCCAATATTGGAAGTGATGCCGATAGTGGTGAAGGTTGATACTGATTTTATCATACAACTTTTTAAATACAATTTTTTCAATACAACTTTGTAAAAAGTGTGTCGGAATTATGATAAACATATTTTATGTGTTAAAATCTTAAGTCAGATATTTAGTGAATAGAGTTAAGTAATTTCTGAAGAGTTTTCTTCACATGAACTGATTATCCCATGAACGGGGTGTAGACTGCATATTTTGAGAATGTTATGTGTTATCACTGTGAATTGACTGTAGGTCAATTTGGTTTTGGTCATATGTAATAGATGTCCAAATCTGCTTTTAGGCTGATGAACAGCTTAAACCTGAAGTGCTACTGAAATTCACTATATATTCAGCTTTTGGTGTTTTTTTGAACTGTCTCATTTTGTGTTTCAAATATTCCTTAGACTTTGTGTAACCTAGGTTTATAAAAAAATGGCAGAAAAATAATCCTATCTGGAGTAGACTGGGGGATAATTATTCTAGTCAATTTCACATTTTGGTTATGTAAGCACAGTGCCAAAACTCAACGAGGCAGGAAAAAACAATGCAGGGAGGATGGGACAGCTGCATTTGGGCCAGTACTGATTTTTTCTCCTGGTTTTGTAGTGTCCGGCAAGCTACAAACTTTCTCCCTTTTGCTCCAACCTGATCCAACTGAAATGGTTTTTGAGTTATCTTTCATTTTTTCGTTGTTGTTTCTACTCATGAAAATACATACTTCTTTGTTTTCTAAATCAGTTAGTTCTTTGTCTCTTGCATGTGTAAATGATTGGAACTGAATGCTTTCTGTCATATTTGGAAGAATAAAACCAAGGGGTTTTAAACTGCTTGAGGAGGGGCAAGCCAAAAATCAAGCACTTCTTCTGCTTTGTTTTATGAACTTTTCATCACTTGCTTTCTTTTTGTTGGGTGCCAGATTATGTAAAGTCTAATAAGTAAGGGAGCTTTCTAAAATCACTTGGGTAAACTCAAAGTATCAAAATCAATTTTTATTTTCAGTGCTTCAATAGTAATTGGAATTACTAGTTTACCTTTTTGTGATGAATCCTATTGGTAAGACAAAAGCTAATGCTTTTCAAGTATTTCTAGTACTGGTAGGACAAACCAGCAGAATTAGAGTCCTGCTTTCATCATAAAATCCAGCAAAAATATTTCTTATATTTATTATATATATATGTGTACATATGTGTGCACATATATATATATATACTAAATATAAAAAGACAATTACCATTTATGCATAATTAATTTATTTTGAGTACAAATTAAACACCTTGTCATTAAAAAAAATTGAAATTCTTTCTACGTAAAAAGTTAAATTACACTTTTGTTTCTTATATGAACTAGTTTTTTTTTTAATGACAAAATGAGATTGTCTCAGCAAATCTATGAGAATTTAGTGACTGTATGAAAATTTAAAGACTTCTTTATTTCTGATTTGCACAGGATTTTTTTGTGACACAAACTCTCTTTTCCCGAGAAGGAAATTGATTAAACATTACTTCTGAGAGAGCATCTAAAGAGCATCTTTGGCATGAATTATTTGTCAGTGTTCATCTTTGGGGTGAATCACCTCCCAGAAACCTAAATTTAATTGATGAAACCTGAAAATGAAAAGAAGGGAGGGAGGAATGAATTAAAGAATGCTTGATACAACAGGAAAGAGGAACGCAATAATGGGCCTTTTTTATTCAGCATACTCATAAATGGTCTGGAAGAATTGTCAAAAAGCTGATAAAGTTAAGTGAGAGTGCTAAGTTGTGGATAGCAAACATGGGCCAGGGAAGAGTTCTAAGTGTGTAATTTGTAATTGGCTTTCAGCTATTTATACTTCTTGTTATTTAGCAAAGGGATATTCTAATAGCTAAATTTGAAAAATATGTCATTTTAATACTGATCAGAAAAATAAATCAAATACTAAATTATCATGAAATGAAGAGTCAGGAAAAGAAAGTACATTATTATGAACAGCAACCAGGAAGTATTGTGCAAGGAAGTATTATTGTGTCCTTGCATGGTTTTCATACTGTGCACAGCTCATCTGATGTTAAAAAGTGCACTTTTGACTAGCTGGATCTTTGATGTATTGTGTTACAAAATTTCAAGACTATAGCAGAAGAATATAGACTCCCATGAAAGTTGCTTAGAACTGTAGGTTGGGAAAAGGAGATCAGGGGTGCAAGAAGCCAAACAAGAAAAAGATGCAAAATCAAGGTCTGGAAGAAGATACAAAGGTAGAAAGAAGTAGTGTGATTGGTTTTATGCTGGAAGCCTTCATTCTACCAACACTATTTTTATCATAACATACTGAAAAAATGCATAATTTAATATATAATCTCATTTTATTTGTAAAGGTTGTTTGTGGGGCTTTTCTATTAATCAGTAGTTAGAAACCATTCTTAAATAAATGTTTGTGGAAGAGATGCTCCAGCAGACTCTAATGATGTTGCCAGATTAGGCTACAGCTGCAGCTTTCAGGTGGTCAGGCTGCACATAACTTGAACATTTATTACCAGAGAGTTATCCTGGTTGGAGAACTAGTCTATGATCCATGTGGTGTTGCAATGGCTTCTTCTGTTTTCTTGGACAGTCTGATAATATTCCTCTCCACTGCTTACATTTACAGAGTGTTACCTTACAAGTCCCTGACAAAGTGATCTTTACATTGGGATCTTCCTAGATGCTACCAAACTGGTAGATCTCCTTCTCCTTTGAATTGTTCTAAATGACTGTGCAAGTGGAGTATAGCACTGAGTACAGTCTTATGTACTGCTTATGGAAAAAATCTTGGAGATTTTCCCCAAAGAAGAAAGAGTCCATTACCTCTTCCAGTGTCATCACTGTCCTACATTGTCTGCTGGTTTTCTGGGTGTTCTTTCTTTTAGCTTTTCTTCCTGAAGAAACAGTGGTATTCTCACCTTTAATAGCAGTCTTGCATTAACTGTTGACACAAAAACCTCTGTACAATATTTTGAGCAGAAAATTGATTGTTGAAAGTGGTTGTAGGTGGCTGAGTCTTTAAAAAAAATTGCTATAAACTGACTATTTTTCTGTTTCCAGGTGAGTGAAGCAGGTGTTCACAGGCCCCATGTTGGTGGAATCCATGGACGCAGTAATGACGGAGCTTATTCACTCGTACTGGCTGGGGGATTTGAAGATGAAGTGGTATGTCATTCATGCAAGCAATGGTCTTGCTGTTGTAATGCATCAAATGTCTGTACATATAGAGTTGTATTTGATGTTTAATCTAAAACTAATGTTTGGGCAGATATGACCATGGGAAAAAAATATCTACCACTGATAAATTAAGTAGTTCTTAGTATTTTGGAGAGAAAAAATCTTAACAAATCTTAAAGAATGCTTATGCTCAGATCTACATTAAAGCAAAATGTCAGTTACTGGATTTGACATTGTTTAGGGTAGCTCCGTTTCAGTATACTTTTGGAGTCTGAATTGAGTGTAATATAAAATCTGATAGTGCAATTGTGTGCAAATAATCTTTTATGTGTTCTGCTTTTGTCACAATTTAATTACATTCTAAACAGTATTTCTAATTACGTGATAAATTTAATTTAATGAAGCAAGAATAAAAGATACGTGTTAATTGATACTATGAAGTTCTGAAGTTTCTTGGCTCATGCTAATAAGCACTTTCAGAACTTCTTAGCTTCCTCAGATTCTTTCTCAGAATCTTGTACTATGATCCCTAAAGGTGCTAGGAAAAAATTCTACTTTGCTGTTAACATTTAAGTAGAGCAACAAAAGCCGTTATGCTGCTAAACAGAAGAGTGAGTGCTTTCAGTTTTTATCTTGTGGTGCTGTCCAACATTTATTTATGAAGAGATTACAATTTTCTTCAATTAAATAATATTTACACAAGGTACATCCCTTCCTGCAGTTCCAGTCCATCAGGTGGAATTTTGAATCTTGGATGAGGTGAAGGATAATGCAGTAAGCAGCCTGTTTTTTTTTAAATGCCCATAGCTGTCAACCACAAGGAAAAGAGCACTGAAGAAAAAAAAAGAGCATATGAATGAAATAGCATCAGAATGTACTATATTCTTTGCCAACAGCATCTACCAGGTGCTGCTGCTGCTGCAGAGTATTGCCTCTGAAGGAATGTGTGTCTCTACTTGAACAAGTGGCATAAGGAGGTACTTGGAGTTTGGATATGGTGTCCTTAGTGTCTATCCCAGCCCAGGCTCTCAGACCCTAAGAACACTTTCACAGGAGTTGTATCTGCTATGCTGGGATGCTGCAGACTCCTCTTTTTATTCTTCTTGGTGATACTGATGTCCCCTTATTTCTGAGGTGGTAATTATTTAATTCAAAATATTTGGTAAATTTTATTGGATCCTTTGCATGCCTTTTCAATTCATCTAAGTGATGTTGTGACTATGTGGTTTTGTAGACACCTAAGCACTGTCATAGTGTGAAAGACATGAATACTTTTGAAAAGGCATAGTAGAAGAGAAATGTTGCAGATAATACTCTAAAAACAGGTTTTTTCTGTTCTCTAAACCAATAGTATAATGTTGTTTCTTTTTTCCCAGTTACATTACTGAGGTTAGGTTTTTCTTCTTTCATGTGCCAGGTTTGTCTTCCAATTACTTCCATTTTCCCTGTTTTTTTTTGAAAAATGTTGAGATTAAACTCCTGTAAGAACATACACAGAAAAATTGAGTCCTGTACTTATAAGTGTCCTAAGTACAGTATCTAATTAATTTGAGATGTGAAATTTGAGATTTATTTATTTGAAATAAAATATACACATAGAAACCTCTGCTCACATCTATTCATTTTACTGTATGAGTACCAAAAAAGAGAGGTGACTCTTAATTGAATTTCAGTGGTGCAACAAAGATGCTTGTGTGTAAACTTTTATAAAATTAAGAAATAAATTCATTTTGGAGGCATATTACACTGTTGATAAACTTTATGTGGTATTTAGACACATTGATAATGTGTGCCATCTTAATGCACTTCCTATTGCTTTAAATCAACAAAGCCACACTGGGATAAAGTAGTTATAATATACATTGCAGGAAACTGAGTTAATTGACTAGCTTTCAGATCATGACATTTTTATGCCATGCCTGTAGAAATTTATAATCCTAGAGACCCAGAATTTTCTCCAGTTTTACTGAAGTTGGGGCATTCTGGATGTATTAGAGTGCTCATTAATAACAAGTTTTATCAGTTCTGTCAGATCTACCCTCAAGATTGAGGACAGGTACAGTCATAGCTTATAAAATGAGCATTGGGTGAAATTGTTTTGTACATGATGTTTTATCTTCATTTCTAACTACATGCACATAAAATATCTGCACGTTAATCTCTCTCCTGAAAATGGGTAACTTTGAATTCTAGTGACAAGTTACAAGTTAGCTTTTATTTCGAATATGTTAATGTTGCTAATCTCTTTGATAGTATTCCTTTGTTAGTAACCATAATAGGAGCATTACCTGAAGAAATTGAGAAGTCTTTCAGTAATTTACACTCTAAGAACAAATTAACATTTACACACTAGATACTGGAAATTAGCACTGATTGTGCAGTCACAGTGTTCATGATCAATGTATTCTGATTTGTCTGTTCATCAGATCAAGCAACTGAAGAAGTTTAACTTTTGTGTTGAACACTTGCACTCTTATTTTGTGTCATTGTTTTTATGTATCAAGTTGAAACTGCTTTTTATTGTCAAAAGTCTCAAGATTCATATTTCTGCTGGGTTGAGGTAGTGTTGTAAAGATGGTAAATTAATTGTGTGGTGTGCTCTAGTTTCAGCCAAGCAAAAATTGTTTCTTCTGTAAGCGTGGTTCTGCATAGGATCATATGGGAAATCTCTGAACTGAGATTCAGAATCTCTTGGAGAATAATACCTGGTGTAAGCAGTCGCATCTTCTTGTAAAAGATTCTGAGACTACAAAAGATAATTACTGTAATGACTCAAAAGGGACCCCAGGCAATATACTAATTGTTTAGGTTTGTTGATATTTTATACCAAACCTTTTCATTGCCTGGAATGCAGCATTCATAAACCACTTAATGAAACGAATGTCTCATATGAAATGCATGTCTTTTAGACTTTAAATGTGTTGCTTTAACTAGAATTATAGTAGGCTAATTAAATTAGTCATACAGATTGCAGGATTTTTTTCCCTCAAAAAACAAATGAATTTTGGATCTCCAGCTGATAGCCAAAGATAACCATAATTTAAAAATGCTGTCTCTGAAAGCTATTATATCTTCTAAGTAAACTCCCTCTACAGGAAAGTGTCTTTGACCTGAAAAGACTGTCTTTGGTGAACCTGGTTCCAAGTCAGAACGGAGTTTTAGTGAAACAAAAGATAATGAATTCTCACTGGGTAGCCTGAATTGTTTACATATTAATGTTCAGTTTAAAAGCCTGGTAATCCACCATTTTGGACACTGTATGGAAAGGAGTAAGAAAAACCTCAGAAAGGAATTCATATACATGTATATGAATCAAAGTCTAGTTAACTCAGACTTTGATCTTTTAAATTGCCCTACTTCCATCACCAGTTAGCCACCTTCTGCTGTTTCCTGCTTTGAAGCTGTTTTTCCTTCTGTTCAGATGTGTAGATTAGTGAACACTAAAATGGTGACATGTTTTCTTTGTGGTGGAATGTGCTGTGAAACTGCCAGGTTCTTGCTATCAGGGGCAATTGTGGGGAAGACTCAGCAAGAACAATTACAATGTATTCAGGCTCTGCACTTATTGCAAGGGATTCTTAGTGATTTACAAATTAAATTTGTACTTTAGCCTTTCCTTTGCAATTGGCACCTTTTACTGCAGTGTTAAACCATGAAATTATCAAAAATAAATCATACAATGGGCAGATAGGCCAATTCTGTCAGCATTTTATGGATATAGAGTTTAATGAAGATGAATGATGACATGATTCACTTTCAGATATCCCTGCTACTGGGGAAAGAAAATGCTCTCAAATGTAATTGCTTGATAGTTAATAATTGACTTGGATTTAAAAACCTCATTTAAAAAGGCTTAGTGAACTTTTATTTTACTTAATCATATAATCAAACTCACCTTTTATTCATTATACTTTACTGAGGTCAGACTGATAAGGGATTGATGAATTGATGATATTTGGGAATTTCTTGTACCAAGAAAGCCAATAAACATTTTGTTGTTATTCAAACTGAAGGTTGGAACTCATCTAGAAAATCTGATTGTGTTTGTAATAGCGTATTACTGATAAATACAATTTTTGCATTATCTGTTGGAACTAAACTTTGAAATCTGAGTGTAAAAGCTCAGATTTAACAGAGATGTTAATGGAGAGAGAAGATAATTGAGAGCTCTGTTGAGATAGTTAATATTCTAGTAACTTGAAGTAGCTAATGTCCCTGTCAGCTGGTGCATAAAAGTAATCCACAGAAATAATGTGGTCAAATGATTCAATGGAATTCAAAATCTTACTTTCTTCATTCTACATTATTTCTCTGTTAGACTTACAACTGATTATATAACAATGTTGAACAGTGGAGTATGCTTTAAGACTGTTTGCTTGTACTGGCTGTCTGAGGCTGACTGGCTTGTGGTGCTAGAGCTTCAGGCTTGTCTTCCACTCACGTGCCTCATTATGAGATGCTGGGTCAGTGCTACTGTGGCTGAAATTCACTTGCTCTATAATGTCATCAAACTTTACAAACAGGACGGTTAAGAAATAACTTTATGGACACAACATAAGAAAAAGGGACATACAGAAGGTATTAAGAGAAGACAGAGTAACAAATTACTTACTAGCTGTTGAAAGACAGTTTTGGTGCAAGAAAGTGGAATTAAGCTGTGGAAAACAGAAGAGAAGTGGCAGAATTATGTATCTTAAGGTAAGAAAATGGGAAGAATGTAGGAAGAAGGGAAGGGAAAAGATAAGACTGTTTTGATGGGCTTTTTGACAACTATTTTTTTTTGTTCAAGACATAAATAACTCCTTTTGCCATACATTTTCTTTAACTGTTGACCCATTGTCTTCAGTTCTGCTTTCTGATCCTCTTCAGACAAAAATAGCTTTAGCAATCTCTTACTGGCTCTCAGTTAAAAGTTGCTGTAGGTAGTTGGGAGAACCTGTGTTATCTATAGATAGAACTCAAAGCTGTTGAGAGATTGTTTTGATGAGTCATTACTCTCTAATATTCCCAAATAATAAGCTGTGAATATTCCTGTTATACTTCACTTCAAAAGTAAAACACCATAAGCCAAATGAAAGTAGGTAGTGTAGGTGTCCAAGTATGTCTCCGGAGTACCAGTGTCCCTATTTCACTGATGCTTGTCATAGGCACATTCATATCCACATTTATTCCATGCTTTAGACACTGGGTCTGTGCATCACTTACTTTTGCCATTTTTGATTTTCATTCTCTACAAGCAGTTATGAGTTCTTCTGAGCTTTCTTCCTCTCTTGTTTGAGAGTTGCTGCTATATCAGAGGTTCAAATGTCCTCCAATTTCTCTTCATCCAGCCCAGATCAATGGCAAGATCTCTGACATTTTCCTTCAATTCTAGAAACTGTCTTTATTCCCTGAATCCTTTTTTGTTTTTTGCTTTTTTCCTAATATATGTGATACGAAAAAAAGGAGTATAGTTTATCTAGAACATAATACATAAGGCAGCAGTGACTCTTCCTTACACTGGAGGACGTTGAAAGATCCTTGTACCTTGACCTGTAACATTTATGCTACATAATTGTTCCTTTTATCCTCCATTTTCCTTCCTCTGGAGTTCCAGTTGTTTGTTTATGCACCGAGCACTTTGATAATTAAAGAGAAGCAAATGTAACCCATGAAGTGTGGTGCTCAGGAGGTGAGCAAGTATGCATAGACCTTCTATCCATAGTATCTCTTCAAGCACAATGTTTTCAGTTTGCCTGTGGTTAGACTACCACTAGAGAACCACTTAGTCTTTCTTTGAAGATGCTGGAAGTTTGTTTGGTTTAGGCCATTTGCATTTAACCCATTTTCCATAGAAGTGTGTGTAAGAAGGAATACTCTTGCGTTTCTGCATTGTCTCTTAAAGTTTTTTTGGCTAAAATCTCTAGCAATTTGTCTTTGAAAATTTATGTTTTCCTGTTATGCCAGAAGTACGTCTATTCCATAATTTCTTCTCATGAAGATTTGTCAACAACCTAGTAGTTGATAAACAAAAGTTTGTCAGGAACCTGTCCTGTCTTATAAATAATTTTCCCCATCTTGCTTTCATATGAACTGTTTCTGTCTTTCATATATTTTACATTCTTACATATATGTTATACCAGTATTTATCTCAAAATTATGTTTTAAGTAGAGAGAAAAGAAATCACCTTCTGGTTTCAGTTTAGTTCTGATTGTATATCAAAAACTGCCTTAACAGTCCTCCCACCCTGCCACATCATGAAGATTGAAGATGTCAATGTTTCTTTCATTGTTACAAAATCCAGGCCATACTGGATTAGTGACATTCCAAGATATGTTTTCCCATTTTTCTGAACTTGTCACAGGCTTCTTATTCATTGTCAAAATGCAATTTGCTTGAATGATTGTGATACATGAACCAAATCCATTGTTTTTTATATTATTATCAGGATCATCCTTGTGTGATCTGTGCATTGTGTTTGCCTTGACAATCACAGAAAAATGAAACATACTCTGTGATTAATTCCAATCCTCTGATATTTTGTTTTATACCATTTATTTTACATCCTTTCTTAGGAAATGGTTCTTGTCTGGTTGGTCTTTTAAAGTTGTTTCATATACTGCCCTTAATAGAACTACATACTGTTTCTGTTGGTTTTTAAAGATTTATTCAGTAGACTAAGTGGCCTGTTTCAAGAAAGCATATACCAGAATTTATACATGTCTTTGCTAGGTTTTGAGTATAGTTTTTAACTTCATAGCACTTGTATTTTATTATGTACAGATAACAGCAGCTGAATTTCTGCTAGGTTTTCCCTACACAAAATAAAATGAACCTAATTTCTATAATTTATCTATGGCCTTGTTCAACCAGTGTTTCTCTTTCTAACCTTCTCTTTTTCTGCTATTGTCAGTCATGAAATATGTGTAACAGTCTTGCACTGGATCCTAAATAATGTCAGACTTTTAATAGTGGTAAGAAATTGACTGAATTTTATTACTGCATAGATGTTTGGAATTTTGCTATCAAAATTCATTTAAACATTGTTTTTTGTATTAAATTGCTATATGGTTTATACCAAATATACATCTCCAAAGAAATAACATATTAACTATATATGTAGTCTGTATATTTATGTATTTCTGTAAATACATTCATTTCCCAGGAGTAATATGAAATTCTGTGAAAAACTTTGTACAGAAAATAGAAATACAGGCTTTTCTTGAGAATATTTAGATTCTGACAGTTTTCATAGCTCATGGTAAAAGATTTTATCAACCTTCCTTCAATTTCATGAAAATTCTACATCAGAACTATAGTACAGAATTATTTTAGCTTACAAAATATGGATCTAAATTATTTTAAACTCTTATTGAGTCAGAAGAACTGGGATTACTATTTCATTAAAGCACCTGCTTTGTACATAAGGCAGCACTCTATGTACTCACTAGCACTGAGCTCCTTGCACAAGCTGAAATTACTGCCATGATCCATCCAAGGTAATTATTCTGTATTTTACAAACATGATACTCTTGTAAACACAATGAAAGCTCAAGAGCAAGTAGAATATGTTCTTCAGATTTTTTTTCTCAAAATAGCTTTATAAAAAATGCCAAAGTAGCATTTTTTAACACAGGCATTTTTTTAGTCAGAATTTTTTGGTGAAGAGGTTACATCTAGACTGGGAGTTTTGTGCTGGTGCAGCTGCTGTAGGATGGCAATAATGAAATTGAAAACATGTCTTTTGTGCCCTTGATTACAGTTTTTCTCTGAGTAGATAGAACAAATGAAGTTGCTTTTTTTTTTTTTCTTTTAATTGAGTTACTTTACTTTAGACCGTTAAATCAAAGGATAATCTTCTTGCACAGGATCGAGGAGATGAGTTCACTTACACTGGGAGTGGAGGTAGAGATCTTTCTGGCAATAAAAGAATTGGAGAACATTCATTTGATCAGACATTAACACACATGAATAGGTAAGTTTTGAAAATAAAATTTAAAGGTGTTCCAATAGAAAGAGTTGGGTTATAGGGCTTTAATTTAAAACTAACATTTTGCTGTATTTTTTCTCTTCCTTACATGCTGTGTTCATAAACAGCAATGCCTTTTAAGAGGTGTTTTATCAAGCATTATGATTTGTTGCTTTAAAGGAACACTCAGTGAAATACATTGCTTGCAGCTTGCAGTCATGCCTCTGGTTGAAATCGTTTGATAGTCACACTGAGAGGACTCCGTGTTAATTAAACGAGAAGTTAGTCAAAACTCTCGAGCAAAAGTTTTCTAATTCTGGATGTTTCTTTTTTAAAGTTTCTTCTCTTGTGGGTAAATCAGTTATAAATTTATGAAGAAAGAAAGTATGTTCCTTTTCCCATGATAAAAGAAATATTTTCTATTTTGCTAGCCCTTGCTTTCATCATATTTTTCTATGAAAAGCAAGGAATTAGGGTGCAGCTTTATCAAAACAGGTACTTGAAAGAGAACATATATCCAGTGGAAGAATTAGACATCTGCCTGAAGTGTTTTTCCATCCTCCAAAAGCTGGCCTGAACAAAGAGTACTCCATCCTTTTCTGTTTCTAAGAGCTTACTCTGTTACACAACTGACCTCTGAATGCCTGTGAGATGCTGAGAGTCACTGAGAACTTTTGTTTGCCAGGTCTGTTTAGATATGTTCTGCTGCTCTCAGACAGGCTGGAGAGGGATTTTTTTTCAAGCTGTCTAGAGGAGAAAGAGGAAAAGCCTAACTTGGCTCCCTTGAGAAAGGAGGGAGGAGGGGACACATGATGTGAAAATGAACCAAGATCAAGGAGGGAAGCAAGATGGAAGTAGGTTTAAGCAATAGCTTTACAAGCATATTTAGTGAATCTGGTTGTTTTGGGGCACAGAATTAAAGCTGGACCCTTTAATGTCAGCATCTCTCTCAGGAAATGAAAAATCCACAGGCAAAACTACTTGGCTGTGAAGGCACTAGTGCATATGGAGTAACAATGTGCTGCTCTCATTTACTAAGCTTGATAGAAGTTTTCAAGCACTTTGATACAGAAGATTATGATGATTCTATGTAGTTGAATTTGTGTGGGTTTTGCTTGTCCCCCCAGATAGTTTTACAAGTTTTGGTTTTATATGGAAAAAATTTTTAACGTTGGCATAGTCTGCCTGTCTCTTACTGTTCTCTACAATGTGGGTTCCATACTTGTACCATGTCTGTTTATAACCCATATTATTTCTTCTGTTTTGAGATCCATCATTTGTGTTGTGGCTGATTCTGAAGGGTTTTCAATCCCTTCAAGTCAGGCCGTGGTAATAGAAATACTGTTTCTTATAGTAGCTTGATCGTACTCTCTTGCTCCAGGTTCGAGAAGAGGGTCTCTATGGGTAAATTAAAGCTTTTAATTAAAAAGTTAATTAAAGGTCTAATTAGCTACTATGATTCTTAGTTCTTCTCTGAAGTATTTTATGTATCATGTGAGAGAAGTATGGTATTTAGAGCTTTTTTGAATGGTTATTATGTACTTTTTGCTCTATATGTTTTTCATCATATTCATTACTTTTGTGTACACAGTTAAAGAGCGTTAAAATCTGTTGAATAGGAATAGCAGCACAGAAAGCTTACCTCTTATTATAATTTTAATTTCATCAATTCTGTTTAGGAAGGGATTAATTTTTATTTAAAGAATATTAAGTCTGAAAGGATTGGTTTGTTTCCTAGCAATTTCACATGAGTTTTCATCTGGAACCTAGACAGCATATTTAGTGTGCCCATCTTTTTTTCTTATCATTCATTTCAGTGTGGATCTCATTTTTTTCATCAATTCTTCTGAAAAACATACTGAAAGGTCTATGCAGCTTGATAAAGCAAAATTAGACAAGGGAAACACATATGAATTATGTTAACTCTCAAAACTCTTCTGGGTGAAACAATCTAGTTTATGAAGAATTTAAATGTCTTTCTAGGGCATTGGCCCTTAACTGTGATGCCCCACTGGATGATAAAAATGGAGCAGAGTCAAAGAATTGGAGAGCTGGTAAGCCAGTTAGGGTAGTGCGCAGTTCAAAAGGACGGCGGATCAGCAAATACGCCCCAGAGGAAGGCAACAGATATGATGGCATTTACAAGGTATTCTGATCTCTACAACATAAAATTTCTTGTAATCTGTTTTTAAAAGCCTCATATGTGTTAGTCTGCCAATTTTTCATTATTACTTGAAAGAAACAATTCCTTTTTTCTTTACTAGAGCTTTTTAGCTTTAGTTCTGCAAAGTGAACCAAAATTAAATTATTCAAAACAGTGATAATAGAACATAATCTGTAATAGGATACCTAAGATTGAATATGTAACTTGCTTTGTGTGTGCTTATTGAGTTAAATTCATCCCTGAAATCAGATTATTTCATTTTTTTCTCAGTCCTTCCAGCTGTATCCTAGCCTTTTGTTTATTTAAAGACTTCTTAGTTTCTGAAACAAAGGAGTGTGCCTTTTAAGACCACTGTATTTATAAGAAATACAAAAATTTCACAGCTGAAGAAAGAACTCTTTTATATAATAATAATGTATAAATCAGTCTTGTCATTTCTTCTTGAACAATTAATGTATGACCATGTGCATGTGTTTGACTAGTGATAAAAATAATGTCAGTAATTTTGTACCATTCTTTAGGTGGTGAAATACTGGCCAGAAATTGGAAAATGTGGATTTTTAGTTTGGCGCTATCTTCTGAGGAGAGATGATGTTGAGCCTGCACCTTGGACTTCAGAAGGAATGGAGCGGTCAAAAAAGCTCGGTCTAAGCGTACAGGTTGGCATCAGGACTTGATAGTTGTTTTTATTCTTAGTTCTAGTAAACAAAATCCTGAGAAAGAAATTGGTTAAATTAAAGCTCCCTTTTTTCCTTGTGCTTCACTGTGGCAGCTTTTGATACTAAAAACCAATACAGATTATAAGGAAATTGACAGAATCCTGCAATAGTGACACAGCAGATGGAACTGCAAAAGAAGCTTTCTCCTCTAGCAGTAAATTGGTTTGTCTATATGGATTGGAAAATCAGAATTTCTGTCCAGTTTTGTGATTCTTAGGCTGGAACAAATTTTTCTACAGGTGACTAGAGTCTGTCTGAGAAACCAAAAAAAATGGTGCATTTTAAAGTATTTTTTTGTCGTGTGACTGAGTAGTTTGTATAAATAATGCATTTTAAGCACAGATATAGGCTGATCCATGAAAAATGTTGCATTGCAGAACCCATGAAAGATGGAAAAAAGGAAACAATTAATATATATTCTTGGCAATGCAATGATACATTGCATTTTACAGCATACCATCATCTCCCCAGTTTATTTAGTTTGTAAACATACAGGTACAAATATACTGTTTAATACAGCTGAGTATGGATTAGGTTCTTTGACTGTGCTTTCTTAATGATGGGGACTAATTTAACTGTTCTCTCTATCATATAGGATTTTAAAATTATTGTGTAATTATTTTACTATGTAGTCATAGGGATCTAATATCTGTTAGAAGTTATTCTTTTTGGTATTTGGTTATTCCTGTATGTCTGTGATTCTTGTTTTAAATCTGTACTTTTTAATTTTAGTATCCAGAAGGTTATTTGGAAGCCATGGCTAGTAAGGAGAAGAAAGATAAGGTTAAAAAGCAAACTGTGAAACAAGAGCCAAGCAGCCAAAGTAATGGAAACCAGAAAAGGACAATTGATGATGGTATTTCTTTTTTACTTCTTTAGCATTCGTCAGCAAAATCTGTCATGTTACAGTTGCTGTGAACTAAGCCATGAAATCTTTGTGGAAGTGTGAAGCTGTTTGTGGTGGTTTTATATTGGAGGCACTCGCGGAAGGGACTTTCTGAGAGAAGCTGCTAGCAGTTTCCTCCGTCTCTGGCAAAAAAGACCAATCAGTAATTAGCTTTGAAAATTAACAGTCTGTTGAACCACTAAGAAAACTGTACTCGCCGCTGTGAAGACACATATTAGAATAAGACTAAAAAGCCCAGGAGGGTCTCTCTCCCTTCCGGCAAACAAGTAACAGCCGGTCCGGCCCTGTCTCGGCCGGGCCGGGCAGGGCGGCCCCTGCCGGGGAGCAGGGGAGCCGCGGGCCCGAGCAGCCCCGGGCCCCGTCAGCCGCCGGGCACGGGAGGGGAGGCCGCGGGGCCGGGCCGGGCCGCGGCTGCTGGCTTCTTGCCTCTGCTAAACCCTGCCCCCGCCGCCAGCCCGGGCCGAGCCGGCCCAGATTCTACCACCATTATAGTTCGTCCACAACCACCAGGCAGGGGGACGGGAAGCCATCGGCCCCCAGCTAGCCTGGCTGCTGAAATCCTAGCCGCTCCCCCAGCAAGTACGGCCGCCGAAGAAAGCCTCTACCACAAATAACTCCAGCACCGCCCAGCAGAAATCGCACAGCCATCTGCAGGCCCTGAGCAAGTTATTAACCGGTTTTAGTACACAAATAAAACCTACAACCATCAATTCTCTCTGTCGAGTGAAAGGAAAGATTGAAGAGACAACAACATGAAACATGAAAGTCAGTAAAAAGAAGTCAAGTCCCAGATGGGAGGGATTTAAAGAGATGCCTTAATTCTAGGCTAAAATCCTCTTCTAAGGCTATAAAGAAGATATAATTGATACATCAAACTCTTTGTCCCCTATAACCCATTAAAAAATATGAGGAGATGGATTGTTCAAATTGTAGCAATATCTAACAAAAGCCTCCGTGCTAAAGTAAGCAGATGTTGAAATAGCTGTAGTCCCATGAGAAGTGTAAAGAAAAAGAAAGAGAAGAGTGATAATGACCCTATGCTCCTAGGGAGAGAAGAAGAAGACCTCTGTTCCCAGAAATTAAGATAATTTCAAACATAGATAAAGAAAACCTTTGTTCTTACACAGCTCATCTTTAAAATAATACCTCATGAATTAACATGGCCCATAAACGTAGTTTTGGGAAAAGCTGTAAAAATGAGAGGGACTTAATGATTACAGATTTTCCAGGCAACTGCTATTTGTAAAAATTAAAAGCCAGAAGAGAACAGTTTTCTTCTAAAGAAGTCTCTGTAAATTAACAAGAAGAGCTCCTCTCCCAACGTAGACAAAAAAAGACTCTTCTAGAATAATAAACTGACTGATTTATTTCTGTAGGTTGTGAGTAAGAAAAAAAAGTTGTAGGGAGAGAAGAAGTGTTCTAAAGGTTTTATTCTAATTCCTATTATTCTTTCTTTTAGTTACTGTTAATAAACTTTTCTTCATACCCTTCTCAAGTTTGGAGCCTGATTTGCCTTCCTCCTAATCCTGTCTCACAGCAAGAAATAAATAAGTATATTCTAGTGGGTGCACTGGCATTTGGCCTACACTAAAGTCACCATGCTGTTTGGAATACTTATGGAAATTCATAAGCACATGCTCTTTAATTAAATGGTAATGTAGGGGTCTTAATTCTTTTTACTGCTCCTACTGCGTTTTTTGCTCTCAAGCTCTGCAAAAAAATGAAAATTCTTCTGTGCAGCTGTGTGCTGCAATCCAAAACAATGATGTATAGTATGAGTTGGAGTAGGAATTTGCTTGCTGCATTTCATGCATGTAATCCATATTAATCCATGTTTCCTTCTAGAAATAGTTTTGTCTTTCCCTTCTATTAGTTCAGACTAACACTGCTGTTACTGGGTCTGATGGTCACCATCTTAAGCAGGTACAGAGGAGCCTACAAATACACCCAAAGCCATGAGGATGGGAGATGGAGGGAAAGGAGAAGCTTTCCAGCTGACCCAAGAGCAGCAATGGCTGATCAGAGAAGACTGCATGAACCAGAAGCTGTGGGATGAAGTACTTGCTTCTCTTAAGGAAGGACCAGTATGTTTGTTGCATGCATAGTTTTTATTCTTTGCATTTTCTTTATATTATTAGGAGAAATCTTGAGTCCCTCTTAAAACCTCCTTTGTTTGTTGAACTTTTGCTAAATATAGACTGTCTAGCATTAGTTTTATTTGTAAGACTTCTGTTTCAAGAAAATGTCTAGCTTGTGCAATTTGCTCTTGAGGGGTGGGTTAATGCCTCCACAATAGAGACCTTTTGTTGCTCAAAAACCATCCTGAAGTTAAAAGTGCATTTTTACTTATTTTCATTCTTGAAGTGAGCATGTTTTTTCTCTGATATAATAAATGTATTTTTATGCTGTGCTAATGTCAGAAATCAGACATGAAGAAAGATGGTTTTAGTCACTAGGTTTTGTTTTGACAAAAAATTATTTTATGACACGTTCTCCAGAAACATATGCCCCATCCCTCAAAGTGTTCAAGGCCAGGCTGGATGGGGCCATGAGCAACCTGGTCTAGTGGAATATTCCCTGCCCATGGCATGGGGGTTGAAATAGGTGTCGTTTAAGGTCCCTTCCAATCCAAACCATTCTCTGATTATATGGTTCTGCATTTGTAGAAAAGCACAGAAATAAAACCATTAAAGACCTGCTTCCTGATAACTTCTAGAAAGCTGTGCTCAGAGATATGACTTAAAAACTTCTGGAAGTACATTATCTTTATGTAATAAGTGGCATTTGTGAAAACTGTAACAGAGTTTGTCTCTTTTATTCCTGTGCCCTACATTAGAATTTTCTGAAGAAACTGGAACAATCCTTTATGTGTGTCTGCTGCCAGGAGTTGGTTTACCAGCCAGTGACAACAGAGTGCCTCCACAACGTCTGTAAAGTAAGAATGAACTGCCTTGCTCTGGGCTGTTTTCTTGACTCTGAGACACCAGTCACCAAAGCCATATGCATTTTAGAGAGACAATAATAATTGCATAACATTCTGAGCGAAAACAGGCAACAAGTTTCCATTCAGAGTTTGCTGTGTAGCAAACCTTAATTTTGTGTAATAAGGAGTAGAAAAACATTCCATATAGTTTCTGGTAGACATAATGAGTGAGGTTTACCATTGCTGTAATACCTTTGTGGTCAGTGGAGGTGTGCTAGGGATTGGTTAGGTCCACAGGTTAGATTTTGGCACAATAACAATGATTTAATTTTACATAATTTTACAAGAAATAAAACCAGATTTTATAACGCTTTATTAAAAGTTGTGAAAGAGTGGAGGATAAATACCGTAGAAACTTATTTGGGCTAATTCAGAGAAAGTTATGTTATCCTGTTAATCTTGGCATTGCTCATGTTTGGTAGGAGACTATGAATGTCAGTGCATTACTTATGTGTCTGAAAATCATGATCAGTTGGAGATAATCTAAGAAGCGTGGAATCAAATCTGGACTAGAGTTAATTTTGTAGCGCTGGTATGTACAGAATCATGCACTGAATTGTGTATATTTCAATGGTGCCTGCCATACCTAGTACTTCTGCTTGAAGCGCTAAAAGGACTCAAACTATTATCATCCTAGTACAGTATTTGGTAATGCAAGGTTGCTGTTTAAGATACCACTCCAGTAAAAATCGGGTTGTTGTTATGTGTGGCCTGCATACATGGAACAATTATGTCTCTTTGAAAAACATAAGAAATGTTGTGGAGTTAAAATTTAGAATTGTAGAAATTGAAAAACCGTAAAAAAAGAAAGAAGAGAAAGCTGAATGGCAACAAACTCAGAAAGCACAGTATGTGAAGATATCAGTACATATTTGAGAATACAGTATAATATCCAGTTAAAGATATAAGGAAGTTTGATAGTAAGCTGCTCTTGCTGTTTAGACAGAGATCTGCCCTGCCCCAAAAAAATTTTAATCAATCTGCAGTAATGTAGTATGGGTGACAGCACAAATGCTAATGTGTTACAGATTATATTATCCTACATGTATCTGTAAGGCTAAACTGGGTCTGTTCTGATGTGTTAGATGGAGATTGCTACATAAACAGTATACGTGGTATAGTCATCTTCCTCTGGATATGAAGGTCTGGAAAAGTGTAGCAATCTGTGAAGCTGTAAAGAAGCTAAGGATTGGCTGTGACTTACAGGAAGGTATTAGTGGAAATGAAGGGGAAACCTCAGTAGTGATTTAGTTCCTGCCAAGCAGGGAGAAGAGTTCCTTGGCTAGGACATTTTAGTCAGGGGCAGAGTCAGGCACCAGAGGCCTTGGCAAAGACTTTTTTTTTCTGGTAGTGCAGCAGATTGTACGCAGATCTTATAAGCAGATCTTAGAGTGATTCCTTACTTTTCGCTGGTTAAGCTGTCAGTCTACAAGGAAGTTGTCACAATTTACTTCTCTGTCTTTGTATGTCCTAGAGTTGTTTACAGCGCTCCTTCAGAGCCGAAGTGTTCACCTGCCCTGCCTGCCGCTATGACTTGGGGAAGGGCTACACCATGGCTCCCAACAAGATCCTGCAGGCACTACTGGACCAGTTCTTTCCGGGTTACAGTAAAGGACGATGATGTGCTCAGTCCCTTCTGTACTTTCCCAGTGACTTTATAGACAGTAAAGGGGAATAAACATGGGAAATTCAGCAGTGGACCAGCCACCTTGATGGGACTCAATATATTGTCACTTTTTGAAGCACCTAACCCTCTTCCCCTCATAGCCATTTCTTGGTGTTGTGACAACTCTAATTCTCAGCTGTCTTTTAACATCAAGGGTAGTTTTGGCCAGTTAACTAACAGTTTTTAAAGAAGGAAAAAAATAAAAAAAAAAAAAGAAAAAAAAAAGAAAAGCCTCAGCTTTTACTGGCCTAGCTGATGCTTAATTTATGATTTGTTTTTTTGTGACTACCTCAGGACAGAGGAAAGTAAATTGTGTTAAACAATGAAACAATGTTGGGGATAAAAAAATAGTTAGTGATGTTTTTAGCTACACACTGCCTCCTGAATATTAGTTGTGCCTGGTCCATGTGGTTTGATTTACAAAAAAAAACAAAAACCCAATAATGAAACCCAAGAAAAACCAAACCAAAAGAAAAACCCACAAAAAACCAGGAAAAATAAATAGATTCAGCACTTAAGCCATTTGGATTAAACAGTAAATTCTGTGGTGTGCATAATCCCTTTTTTGTCTTTTTCTTCTATTATGCTGTATTTTTTTGCAAGAACGGGCTGATTTTTAGTCTATTTTTGTGAGCTTCATTGTGCTTTTCTTGTATCTTATGCAAGTTGACTACTAATGACTAATGAGAACAATATGAATGCATTGTTGCTGCATTAGTGTAAAGTGATCTGTGTTTTTTGCACTTAAAGAGGGTATTCAAGACACTCTAATTGTGTAAAAAATAGTTCATATTAAAAAAAAGCCACTTCTGTATTAGTTAAACTGTATGCTTTTAGTAGGTCTTGTATCAGTGGCAATACATCTACACAGCATTAAAGGCAGTGCTAGCTTGGAGAAGGTTCAAATCGCTTCATATTGTGTTCTGAAATTTTATATACAATATATTCCCCCCCCCCCCCCAAAATATACCTTATTAAATATTTTATGATTCAGAAAATTTGCTAATTTTGTTTTTACTATTATCCACTTAATTAAGTAATGAGATTTTTACAGAATTTATTTTTCAGATTACTAAATGCTTTCCTTAGGTGGCCTTATTTTACAGGTGTGAGGCTTTATATTTTTTAACTTATTTCTCAATGAAAAGAATACTTAATTTTAAAAAAGGCTGAACTCCAAACCAAGATCCAGGTGACATTGATACCCATGGACTCACGCAGAGCCTGTAGCAGTGCTCTGTCCATGTCCCAGAGTGGGAGGGAGCCCTGCCTGTCAGCAGGGCTGTTGGCACAGCTGCTAGCTGTGGGATTCCTGCACAGTGGTGGGTCAGGTGGATGAGTCAGATTCCCTCTGTAGGCACTGAGGTTGCAGTGGCAGCCTGTGGCCCACAGTGCTACAGGTAGCTCAGAATTTCTGGAGAGAACGATGTGATTTCGTAACAGCCATTGCATCTCATGAGCGGTAGCTCATAAGACTTGTGGCCTCCAACTTGACTACTGTAAAATATTTTAATGCTTTGTTTTCCACTGGATAGATTTTACCAATTAATTCACAAGCTAAATTTTGTCAGTTTGAGATCAACAGTGGGAAGTTATCTGCTTTATACAAAAATTTGTAAACCAATTTTTAATATATTTTTTCAGTGACATAATCAAACATGAAACTGCTTTTAGCAAACATTAAAGTAGCTTGTCAAGACTGGGGAATTAGACTGGCAACAGAGAAAGACTGTCCTTTCCTCACATTATAAATTTGCAGTGGCTTTTCATGGTATTTTGCATCCTTAATACTGTATCAATAGCTTCCAAAAGATACTGTTTCCAATAGTTAGTGAATTCTAGAGTAAAAAAAATCTGATTTTTTTCACTATGTATTAAGGTGATTTAGCATGTAGGTGCAGCTTTTCATGTAAACACTGGTATCTGGCCTGACTTTCCTTCAATGAAAGCCATTCCTGTCTCCTATAGTCTGTAGTCTCTTTGTGTAAAGCCACCTATGAAGTCATAAAGTAGGTAATGAAAAAGTTGCAGTCCCAAAACTATCACTGTAAAAGACACAAAATCTACAGTATGTAAAATATTGCTGTAAACAGCAGCCTCATTTGTGTCACTTCAGAGTTCCCAGGCTCAGTGTGCATGTAGATCTTCAAATAGTTGAGCAGTGGGTGGTTTTAAGGTGCAGAACTGTGTGGTCCTTTTCTGTGGTCCCAGTGTTGCTGAGTGCCTGTTTCCTAACTCCCCAAAATTGTGCTTTGAGTGGCTGAATTAGTTGATCCCTTCAGGGGTGCTCATGTACATCAAACAGACAGCTCTGCATGGACCTGGGCAGGTTCCTTTCAAATGTGCTCACAGCACAGAGATCTGACTGTGCAACTAGTGAGGGGATTAGTTTTATGTAAATTTGATCTAGAACATGCTGGAAAAGGCTCCTATTTAAGGTGTAAGCTTTGGTTACTGAGTGATTTAATGTGGCACTGTGTGTTGCAGGAGAGCTCTGGTCTCCTTTATCTCTTGGAGCTTAAGCTGTGAATCAGTTTTTACACAAGCTGTAGATAAAGTAGGGCAAACTGTATAAAAAAACACCAGAGAGTGACTTGAGAAACTGTGGAAAGAGAACACTTTTTTACCCAAGATTCAAGTAAGACTAAGCAGTTCATAGTCTTTTATGCCTTCACGGGCTTTTATACTTTCTCCAGAATAAGAGAGAATTAGATGGAACTACTAAGAAAAAATGATGTGATACAGAACAAGATTAAGTTTGTTACTGCTTGGTAAAATGGATCATTTTGGCTCATTAAAAAAAACCCAGATATTTATTTAAATACTAATCTCTGACAGTATTTTCTTTTGTATAAGTTTATTGCTGCTGTGGCAGTTGTCACAAACCAGAGCTTAAGTTCCATAATTTCATACTGCTCTGTTGGACAAATACAGCTGAAAAGTTTAAATCCAAAACATGACAACAGTTAAAATTCTGACCAATTTTATTAGACTACTAACACTGATAGGTAAAAAAATCAGTATGAAATATTAACACTAGCAATGCTAGTTAGTGGTAATATGTGAAGTAAATTAAAAAATCTACTTCATATTTTTTTACAAAATGTAAACAATTAATCCTGCAGTTGATATTTATCAGTATTGCCTTATGTATCTGCATCTTTTCTGCTTTTTTAACGGTAGCTCCCATGCCACCTTGCAAGCTGGGTGTTAATTGTTAAAACTTTAGCGCGAAACGGACAAAATTATAAATCAAGGCAACTTCTAACATCAACTGCTGTGGAACAATCACACTTTGTTTATGCCTAACATACTGATTGTATTTACATTTTAACTGAGTGGTGTTCAATGAACAAACGCGGTGATTATTCAAAATATACATAATATAAATATCCCCAGGAAATGGCCATTCTGATGGAGTCAAAAATGCAGGCAGCTGGAAGCAATCTTAGGAAGATGCTCTCTTCTGTTCAGAAAATGGAGATTCATAGGCTTCCATTGGTGGGCAGGTACAAACCAGATGTTGATCTCCATATATGTCATCAATGCGAGCAATTGTGGGCCAAAACTTGCTTTCAGGCTTCACAAATGGCTAAGAGAGACAAAAGAACCCAACCATCTTAATTTTTCCACCAAATAAAGCTAGAAAATTATAATAGACATTAGGAGCTTGAAGAATTACAAGTGCTATGAAAGTGGATTTTTTGGGTGAAGTCATCTTTCAAGTCTATTTGCAATCCCTGAAAGTTAACAAGCACGTATAATATAAGTGACAGTTGAAAGAATACTTGGATTTTAAAAAAGTCTGGTCATGTCCTCTAACACATGCTTGCAAAGAAGCAGTTTTCATGAGATGAAAGAAAACTTTATTATCCTTTGAACAACTGACTTTCACACAGGAATGAAGGAAAAGCAGAGGACACTGCTGTGCTGTTCAATCTAGTTACAGTATAATACTTAAAGGAAAGTGGAATGGTGGTGTAGTTGAATTCTTACTCTTTGAAACAGTGCATATCACTAAAATACTTGCAATTAAGTTTCCAAGCAGAAAGGTTGGTCACAATACATTTAGCTGCTATGACTGTGAAAGCAATTAAGAAGTTTGGTATCAGAGTCCAGCTCCAATCTGACCTTTATTTGTAGCAGGTCCACATTGGTGTTGTTTTCCCCATGCTGACCTTGGGGAACCTAGTCACACCTTATGCAAGTTCTTTTGAGCAAAGTTTTGACTGTCAGCATGTGGGACTCTGTTTTGGGAGCCCTTAGTGCAGTTTATCAGAACTAAACAGGCTGTTTTCAATAGGAATGAATATTTAGTGTTGAAGTGCTAGGATTCAGAAATCCAGGTCTGCACCAATGTGTATAGACTTTTTGTTTTCTTTTGAGCACTTCTTTCCTTGTCTTTAAAAGCTACACTAATGAAACTGTGGTAGAGAGAGCTCACACACTTAAAAATTGAGCGATATAATGGCTCTGATGTTTTCATTCTTACCACATTACTTCCTCTCCAACTGACTAAGAAACTACAGAGCACAAAGCATATTTATATATTACCACACCACAAAGTTCCCATTATGTACTCACCAGTGGGAATGCTGCCACTTCTCTGGAGTAGGGACGATCCCACTTGGAAGAAGTGACACAGTTCAGAGTATGTGGTGACATCTACAAGAAACAAAACATGTTGAGAACAAGAAATTACTGATTTCTGTTGAACATATCAGTGTGAAGCCTTCTTCAAGTTCCCATTACCACATATAAATAATTACTGTTTTTCTGAGGGGGAAAAAGGCAGATTTAAACCAGGAGGCAAGTCAGTATTTGGATTTTTTTTCAGTTTGCCTAAAGATGCTACCCAAGGCTTGAATATGCTTTTGGCTTTTCACTAAACTTAAAAGTCAGTATAGCATTAAAAGAGTTGAATAGAACTTGAACTGATACTGGTTCTGTGCTGCATTGCTAAAATAATTAAATCTTTATTTTATTATTAATGTTAAGGTCATTCCACTTTCCATCTTCAGCCAGTGAAATAAGCATCTCTCCTTTGTTACTTTGAGATGGCCTTGAAAGGTAAATTAAGTGCTTGTGGAAATAACTTTCTCTGCTCTGTCAGCAAGACTTCTTGCTTGAAAAAGTCAAAATTCAAATTTTGAAAAAGTTGAAAGTTTCTCCAGAAAGTCTTGTGCTCACTGTTAACCCCCATTACTTTTGAGAGTACTGAAAGACCAGGAATGGGCATCTGCAGACTCAAGGGTTAGGCTGATGCTGGTATCTTGCTCTACATGCCATCTTACCTTTAGTGGGTTAATTTGGGAGTCCATCCTGCCCTCCTCTATTTCAGCAATTTCCTGCCGAATACTGATCATGGCATCACAAAATCTGTCAAGCTCTGCTTTGTCTTCAGACTCTGTAGGTTCAATCATAAGTGTCCCTGCCACTGGCCAGGACATGGTTGGAGCATGAAAACCTGGTGACAATAGCAGAAATCAGTCACAGATAATAGAGTATGAGATAATACATGCATTAGCTATCAGCAGATCCACAAATTCAGTCCTTTCTCTACAAAAATCTATAGAGATTGAATTCACTGGTAGTGTTGGCTCTCTACTTTAGAGGCAAGATAAACTTTTCAAGTATCTTCATGTTCAGCACTGAAAGGTAACACCACTGTATTATTTACAATGGAGCTACACACAAATTTAGTGAAACAGTTTATTGAAAAGGAACTTTAATATACTTATCTAACTCACCTCTATACATACTGAAAAGTCGGTTCAAAGTGATGCACAATATTTAAGGCTCACTTACAAAGAGCAGGAAGGGTGGGTTTTTAGTATCACAATTAGCTTTGGGTTATTTCACTGAGGAGGTATTACTGGTTAGGGTTTTAACAGCTTTCATGCATATTCATTAGAAGCACAGTTCTATAGGATCAAGTAGTTCAATGGATCCTCTTGTATGGCAGCCAAAAAGCATACACAATCAGATCCTTAAGAGCATGTGTACAAAACTGCATAAACTGTATCAGGATAGAGCTGTTCAAATCTTATTATCCTACTTTAAAAGTATTTTTTTTCTTCCTATTTCATTTTGTTTTGCTCTGTTGGAGTCTTATTAAGCTTTTGGCTCCAACCCACTTGCTCCAAACAGTTGAGAGTCATGTAATCAGTAATTTGATGGGACAGTTTACAAATCTGTGAAGTAGCAGCAGAGTCAGAAGTACCTACAACAACTCAGTATATGCAAATATTTCTCCAAGCTCCATAAAGAAAATGAGGAAGCCTGAAATAATTGTGACATATTCACCATCCATAAGCACAGAACTCGAATGTTTGTATCTCCCTTTAGAAGAGATATGGAAAATTTTCACTTGCACTGCTATTTTAAAGAATAGACATTTGACTTACCATAATCCTGAAGCCTTTTAGCAAGATCTACAGCTTCAATGTTTGCTGTTTTTTTGAAAGGTCTTGTATCCAAAATGAATTCATGGGCTACATAACCTGTAAATCAAAAGTGACATCTCCTATTAAGTAAGGCTAGTGAGAACACTAGTCTTAACAGGAGAAAAATGCAATTTACCAAGCTTTCTATTCTGATTGGTTTTGTGGAGAACATGGCAAAAAGATAAACTCAAAAATATCCTCTTGGGCAAAACCTCAAATCTGAAAAATTATCAGGTAAGAGATAAACAACTCAGTTTTTGAAGACTGACCCTTTGAGTTCCACATCACATTAAGAAGACACCTCATTTACAAGATCAGAACTAGGAATGAGTGGTCAAAGTAGCTCCTACAATTTACAAGTTTTCTGAAAAAATGACTAGATTTGTCAATGGCCTAACACCATTTGGGTCTTAGGCTATCTTAAATTAATAAAGATAATCAGTTTTATCTTATGCCAGAGCAAAGTTCAAATCTTCTGTTATAGAGAGGCTAAAGACAAAAGTTGTCTGTATTTATATCCATGATTCTTGAGAACCTTCCATTACATTATTAAATCCTTCAAAATTTGCAATTTTTATTCACTTCTAATAAAGTACAACTTGCAGGTTTTACCAAGGTGTACATCATTAAATTTAAGATATATATTTTAGAGATAATATATATTGTACTCAAATGTTCTTTGACACTGTTCAGCTTAGAGTAGCAAAATAAGTTCTCTGATTGTTACACTACTCCCACAATTATTTTTTCATCTCTTCTTCATTACTTCTGTCCTGTTGCAAGACTGGAGAGCCAGAACAGGGAACCAGAATGTAGATGAAATATCATGCATTGCCAAAGTAATTCTACCTCATCTCACAAAAGTGAACAAGGAGCAGAAATGAGGGAAACTTGGTGGGATTTTTTTTTCAGAGGAAGTGTGCAAGGGGGAAGTAGAGATCCAAAAATTACTTTCAGTTCTTAAATTATTGCATCATTGGTTATGGAGATTTGGAAGTCTCAACTTGGTTGCTTTTTCTAATGTTCATCAATCTGCCATTAAATTTCAAGGAGAACTTTTATCTTTTGCTTTATCTTTTGGCATCATCTTTTTCTAATTACAAACATATATTACTTCTCTTCTACTTCAAAGTATCTCAGTTTCATTGGGCTACATCCACAGAAGTGTGGCCAGTTATTTCTCTCCTTGTGAACAACATTGAGAGAAGTTTGAAATCAGCAGTCACATAGCATTAAAAAAAACAAAAACCAAACAACTGTGTTGCAAGCCAACTTCTACATGAGGCAAAAAAAGAAGCCTGGTAGAAGAAAAAAATTGTCCAATACTTGCCTTTTGCTCCTCTGAAAAGGATTTTGTAGTGCTTCTCTAGCCTTTTTGCCATGTAATTTGCATTTAGTATAGCAATCTCAGAAGCATGCTTCAGACCCTTTGCTCCCATTGTCTGAAAGAAAAATAACATGAAGAAACAGATCTAAAACAGGTCCAAAACAAGCAAAGTATGCTCCTGCATGACGGAGAGCAGCACCTCAGTGCACCTGGCCAGTTCTGACAGTCACTCCGCTGTTACACTTTTCCACACAACACTCACAGAGAAGCACTGGGTATTGATTGAGGCCTCCTTTGGTGAATGTCGTTTATGAGACTGTCTACTGTTTTAGAGGTTTATCTTGAAGTTCACAAGTGAATGACCTGAACCTTTGCTCAAACTGAGAAGCTCTAAACTGAATAGAAAAAAGTGAGAACACAAATAATGTCAAAAGGCACAGGCTGCCTGTCTCCATCCCACAGCAAGACTGTCTAGGGAACTTTAGGTGGGACAATGTAAATAGATGGCATTTTGCTCTGTGAGGAAAGAGCTCCCCTTAAAATTTTCTAATGGATTAAATATTCTGTAATGGGAACCAGCTTAGAGTCACAAGTGATTTTTACCCACAGCTGTAAATGGAAATGGTAACAGTTCATATTTGCTCATTTGGAATTCCTGGAGAGCTGGTTTCCCCAGTGGAGGAAATTTCCATGGTTAGAGTATCATACTGGCAACAGAGTACTCTGAATGACACTGCCCCTAGGTTCACTCTTCCCCAGCTCTGTCACTGGAAGCATTAAATGTAGCTCAAGAGTCCCAGCACATCCTTCTATCAATTAGAATTTGAATTTACAATCATCTCTGTTGGCTAAATATTGCCATACATGTAGCCAAATATTTGCTGGCTTATCACTAAATTACAAAGGATTAACAAATTACATAGATCATGATCAAGCTGTCTAACACGTGAAACCAAAACTAAGTTCAGTTTTCATAGGTTTCATCATAAACACTAAGAAATCCTCTGGAATTCAGGATATTGTAAAATTTGATGATCTGTAGATGTCAAGTATAACAATACTGAATCATATGATTCAAAATACTCTTGGCAGAACAGTAACTTAAACATTAACATCTCAGCATCAGAAAGTGGAAGCCTGACTGCAGTTTTCTGCCTGTTGTCCACTTATCTCAAGACCTATTACAAACAAAAGGTAGAAGAGTTAAGATACAGCCATTGTCCTGCTGTACTTTCTTGTGGCAACCTTGTCTTACTATAAATCAAGTAGGCTTGGATGGATGCAAATAACATGTGACTGGATTGTCATCACTTCAGTGCATTTCAGTCTGTACAAACATTAAAAAAATTAGTTGCTCTTAAACCTCTTCATGTGGTTCCAGTGGTCACTGGACTTGAAAGAGAAGGAGAACCTCAGCTGATACTCCTTATAGAAGTCTACACACCTTGATATACACCCAGGAAATTGGCAATATAGCACTGGAACCCCAAGGTGCAGCACTGACAGTACCCAAAGGACATGCATCCTTATCCGTCTGTATTTTGATCACAGGGTGGGTAGGCAAGTAGGGAGCCAAATGCTTCTTCCTAAAATAAAAACATTGATTTTAGAGATTAGATCCGTGTTGCTGTGTTACCATATCTGGACAGTTTCAGCAGTAGTTTCTCTTCAGCTTGCTTCCAGTCACAGTCCTCTAGGAAGTCTGATCTGTGCCTTCTTCAAAAGAAAGTTTAGTAACACAACTGGTGCCAGTGAAGGATAGCACTCAGTTTTTCAACCTATCACAAGACATTAATGGAGCTATCCAAATAAAAATGACTTTTTAAACAAGTATCTTCCTTTGAGGAAATAAGAATGCTCCATAGGATAGATTCACACAGCTTGTGTAGCAGTTCTGTGTTCTGGACTACATGTAGTTTTATCAGCCCTCAAACTCCATTTCTTACTCAGGAAACAGATTGCTGAGCGAGGTTTACCATACACACTAGAAGGCCAACATGGAAGCCAGGGTTTGGGGATACAGGTGAACACACCACCACTGAGCACATGACTGTGCTGGAGAAGGACAGATGCTTGCAACCAACATAACGCCTCTCCCAGCCACGGCTCTGTACTGAAGTGAGCACCCAACCAAGATTCACTAAGGTGTGTATATATGTATATATTTAATTTATTTTTTTTTTAAGAAAAGGCTAATATAGAGATACCCACACTCCAATTGGTCCCATTCCAGGTCCTCCTCCTCCATGGGGAATGCAAAAGGTTTTGTGAAGATTTAAGTGAGAGACATCAGAGCCATAATCTCCAGGACGACACAGACCAACCTGTAAAGGGAATACTCTGTTTCAAAACATTCTTCATATACTATTTAGGATCTATTTCTGAATGCAAGGAGAACAGGTTGAAAAAGATGGTGTATGTTTTTATGTTTTTCTTAATCATGATGCATCATAAACGAGAACTTGATGCAAATAATATTTTGTTTTATGAATTCTTAATTACATCTGTAAAGAATGTCTTTGATAAAGGGTAGGCAGACTAAGCGAATTTCAGTGAACAACTCATAAATCTTATGACACATTTCAGGGGAAAATCAAGTAAAGGAGAATTACTTTCACCATCTAATTTTAATTACTGTTCTTGGAAATCCCACATCCTCCCCCAAACACTGTGGCATCTTGCATGGAAGCTGGGTTACACTCTGAACTGAGTACTGTTGTGCTATTTTTATTCCTAGAACTCCCAGTAGTAAAAAATCTGCCCAGTTTTTGTACCTGAGCATTCATATTTGCTCCATCTAAGTAAACTTGGCCTCCATGTTTGTGAATGAGGTCACACACATCTCCAATCTCCTCTTCAAACACACCGTTGGTGGAAGGGTATGTGATCATGATGGCTGCCAAGTTCTCCTTGTGCTTGTCCACCTGGTGGCAGGGAGGGGAGAAGAAAAAAGGTCACTGAGGCTCCTAAAGCTTCTCAAAGATTTTATAAAAAAAATACAAGTAAAGTCAGAGTGTTTTACAGATGGGAAGCAGGCCTATCAGCAGATAGTCAAAGTTATTTATAGTCAGCAAAGGATACTGGGCTCCCTTCGTCAGCCATGCCAACTGAAAAAGAGTGATTTCTGAATAAATTAGAATTTTAAATCAGGGAAAAAGGCAGGTATTAAAAGGTGCATATACACACACACACACATACATTTACATACACACATACATACGCATATATACATGTGTACATACATATACGTACATATACATATATATGTGTAAAACAATTTCTTCTGGGACCTTCAGACAACCAAATGAAAATCTGGTCTTCAGGTTAATGTGAATTAATGACCATTCCCCCTACTTTCAGCAACAGAGTTCTATGACTGCCATAAAAGTTTGTCCAAATGTGGAAATGTGTCCTGTTAATCCCTTGCATTCCAAGATTCACCTGCAGTCAATACACTTAAAAAAGAGAAAAAAGTAGTTGCCTAGCAACAATTCCCCAGCAGAGATGGACTTGAACTTTGCTGAAAGAAGGCTGAAGTGCAGTTTCAAATGCTTCACATTCATGAACATGGCTTGTTCATTTCCAGTACTAGCTGTGGAGCAAAAGGGTCTGCTATAAAAGAGTCTACTGTGTACAAAGACTCTTTGAGCAAATCCTGCACTAAAGATCCTCAAATTAAAAGGAATCTTACAATTGTCACATAGTTAGTGTCTGACTGAGGGAAGAAAATTACTTAATCCTTTCAAAGCGTGTATTCAGTATTATTGCTTTATTTTTTTATTGTAGAAAAATGTGATTCAGCTGCCAACACTATTACCTTCAGAGAAGAAGTGTTCCTTGAAAATCAAAGATAATTAAATACTCACCATTGCTTTTAAATGAGAAATATCAATGCTCCCATTTTTATCCACTTCAATGGGCTGAATCTTCATCCCTGCCATTTGTGCACTTGCTGGATTAGTACCATGAGCAGATTTAGGAATAAGGCAAACCTTGGAAGGGAAAGAAAAAAAGAGCCTGAAGTATAATTAGTTTAAAAAATCTTAATGTTTTATGATCTACACTCAGCTACAATTCATTATCAAAGTTTTGAAAAGAAATCCTGATGGTACCAGCAAATTGCCTCTTTTGTGGAACAATGCAACTAGATTTTTTAAGAAAATCCATTCAGGTATCAGCATTTAAATACTCACTACCAAAGTTTCATTTGCTGCATAATCATATTTAGGGATGCAATTCCAGAATATTATTTCAGATACTTATATTTAATTTTTTTTGCCTCACCCCACCTTTTTTTAAAACACTAATTTTTTTTACAGTTATCAGTCTCCATATATGCAATTATTTGAAAGGAAAAACTGCCTGATTCCAAATTTCCACTACAACTTCTTCTGCCTTCCAAAGCATTTTCTTCTGTATTATATTCAAAACAAAAATTTAGACCAAAATATTTTAGCTATAAATGAGAAACTCAGAGCTACTTGCACGCTTTGTACAGTTAGCTTCAAAAGGAAAAAAAGACAAGCACTTCTATTTAATTAAAGGTAGGCTCATGTTAGTCATAGGAAAATTGGGCATGTTTCAGGGTATTTCCAGATATTTTTCAGGAATTCCACTCATTCTAAAGACAATAAATATTTCTCAAAAAACCGCAAACAAACAAAAACCACAAAAAAAAAAAAAAAAAAAAAAAAAAAACCACCAAAATCATTTTCTTCTACTTTATTTTCCTAAGAAACTGCATGATGGCTCATGTAACTCTATCCTCCACAGTGATACTGAGGCAAAGGTAAATACTTAGAAACCCCAGAAACACAGGGATCCCAGTGCCAGTGCCAGGAAGAACTGTGCCACATCTGTAGCCATTTATCCGCACAGCTGAAATGTAAAGTGGCTCCACATGGCCACCAAGGCCTGCTGGGTACAGACATCATTGCTCACACAAAAAAGCAGGGAAGTGAGCTGTCAGTTCCGTGTCCATCCTTTTTTCCCACCAGAGGGCACCAAATCCAAACACGGCCAACTAAGAGAACCTTCAGCTGTGTGACTGCGGTCACAGGGTTTTCAGGATGAAGGAGAGATGGGAATGTTGACTCTATGATCAGATGGCTTGATTTATTATTTTAGGAGATATATATTACATTATAAGTATACTAAAAAGAAATAGAAGGAAAAGTTCTCAGAAGGCTAGCTAAGAATAGAATAGAATAATAACAAAGGCAGCTGGCTAAAACAGAGAGCGAGAGCCAGCTCTGCCTTGACTGGTCGGTAAATCTAAACATCTACAGGAGACCAATCACGGATCCACCTGTTGCATTCCACAGCAGCAGACAACCATTGTTTACATTTGGTTGCTGAAACTGCCGCTTCTCAGAAGGAAAAATCCTAAGAGAGGATTTTTCATAAAAGATGTCTGCGACACAGCTGCTGGTGTAATTGCTTTATCCAGCTTAGGAGAAAAAAAACACTGCAGCTGAAAGGCCAGCATTTTGTGGGCTTTCTTATTTTCTTATTCCTTTTTACTCTTTCCCAAGAGTACCATGGTTTTCCTGTAACATTTGAAATCTATAAAGTATGAGTAAAGTGCAAGCAGCCTCAGGGTCTCCCGTGCACTTCACCTCTGGGTATTTTCAGACCACAGAAGTACCCACAGACACTCACAGAAGCCTAAGGGTCTTGCACAGAAAAAGAAAAATGGCAGATGACACATAGACAATCAGAAGACAAGTCTCCAAGGAATAAAATTTTAACTTCCCACTGAGTAAAACTTCCCACAAAACAAAGTTTGTAACTGTAAAGAGTGGTTGCCTCCTATTGTGTTTGACGTGATCTGGATGCAACAAAGAAACAGAGAGAGAAGAAAACAACACTCATATTCAGTTTTAGATGGTTTCCTCATACAGAGGCTATAGTTCCCAGGAGGCCAGGACGGTGATGCTTCCATTTTGAGAATGAGTCCCAAAGCCAAGGATAAAATCAGGTTCAAAGGATATGTATTCTATTGCACTAAGGACCTTTTCCCTTCTCTTTAAAGCCAACTATATGGGTACGTAAAAAAAAGAAGACCTAAGTAATCTCAGACTTCCAAAGAGATTTTTTATGTGGTCCCAAAAAATGTCCCTAAACTAACTTCCAGTGGCTTAAGTGGGAAGGTACATATGGATAAATATTTAATGAAAGCATGTTAAAGAAAAGAAAAACAGTTTTCACTTTCCTATTCTATTAGGAAAGGTCATCCTAATAGAATATTATAAATATCTGTGCTGGTTCTCCAACATTTAAAATTACTCATAATTGTGTTTATAATGGAGACACACAGTGAAATGCCAAATATCCTTTAATACAAAACCCCCCGGGTCACTAAGAGAACTGATTGCAGAGTTCAGAAAAGGACCCACAGTACTGTGGGGCAGCATTCCAAGCAGTATATGTATACTGGAGGCAGACAGATCCAAAGTATGACACAATACAATGCATCTTAACAACCCACAACTGTGATCTTAAGCTTTGAACCTACTGCTACGAAAAAATCTCATTGTTTTAGTGGGAAGGAATGCAATTGCATCAAAAACTAGAAAGGGAGTAAGAGAAAAAAAGTAAAAGGAACACAAAAGCTTTAAAGATAACCTAAGTTTATAAAATGGCTTTTTTGAGAAGGATGAACAAATAACTAGAATACAGCTGGGAAATTAGAATGTATAATAATATAATCAATAATCCCAGAATTAACACATGATATGTCAACTGTTCATCATCTTTCAAGAGATGAACAGAGAGTGTCAGAAGAAATGATAAATATATCTCAATTTCCTTCCTGACTTCCCAACTTCCCATGGCTGACCACACGGCATGTTGCTTGGGAATTAAAATGCCATAAGCATGACCTTTCCTGCTTTGCCCTCCTTCTCCTGAGCTTTTGTTGTTGAGCATACCATTATATGGCACCAGGATCCCTTTGGTCAGCCAGGGTCAGCTGTCCTGGCTGTGTCTCTCCCAGCACCTTGCTGACACCCGGCCTCCTTGCTGGGGAAGGACAGGGTCAGGACAGGGCAGTGGCATAGAGAGAAAGCCTTGATACTGTGAAAGCACTCTTCACCATTTGCCTAGAGTTCCCTGTGTTATGAACAGTACTTCCTCCACAATTCATGTGAAGAAGGTTAAGTCAAACCTAGTCAGACTCAGTACAATCACCCTTCCCTGGGTCATTCTCAGGCCTGTAAAAACTTTTAAGATGTTACCAAGGATCCTGGTGGGAAGCACAGAGTACTGAAAGCCTATCAGAGGTGACAATACACGACCTAGTTTCTCTCTAGGTGAGTTCCAGCTGCTGAATCAACTCTCCACTTCCCACTGAACCCCACATGAGCATTGACACTTACGGTTCTATGACGTTCTCCTTTGGCATTTAAATAAGCTTTGATTGCAGCCAAGCCTGCGTACTCTCCTTGGGCTCCACTGCGAGAAGAACACAAACACTGTTACACAGCACACAAAACTGTCAGCCCTAACGCTTACCCATGGCTTCAGGCAAGTGTCAGTAAATTAAACGGGGCACATTCCTAAGATAACATTACAAATGGATGTGCTTAAATTAACAGCTAGATGCAACTGAAAATAATATATGACAAATGTTATGCCATTTTATAAGTTTATACTACAGTGTTAAATCCTTCTGGTGACTGAGTGTATCCACATTTCTGCACCTAGCAGGGGACTCTCTGCTTGATTACAGTGAGGCAAACTAATATTGAAATGCATAGCAAAGTGTGTATCATGAAACATAAAAGGTCTTTCAGTGATAGGCTTAGTGCAGAGCAAGTTCTTGCTGTTCATTTTGTATCAAAATTACTAGAGAACATAAACAGGCTGCAGCAGTACTCATTAAATGCTGCTTTATTAATTTCAGTGAGCACACAGATCTCAGGCATTCTTCAGTCAAACCCAGTGCGTTACCTACCAGTTTCAACAATTAAACACCTGGCAGGTCATACATCCTATTCCAAATCTTTATTTTCAGTTCATGGGGGGAAATATTAAAATAAATAAAAAGATCAAATCATTAAACTTTCAGAAGAGATGAGACAAAATAAGATACCATAGTTTTAAAAAAACCAACTACTTAGTAATTTAGTAATCTAGCATCCAAGAAAAATTTGATTTTGGAAAATTCTTCCATTTTTGGCTTGCACATTTTCTTTAGAGATAAGTTTTTGGAATCATGTCTCAAGGTGCAAACACTCAGGAAGAAAGTTCCTACCTATTTGGCTGGAAGGAGATTTTGTCATAGCCTGTAATCTCACATAGATCCTTCTCTAAATCCTTGAAAAGCTGCTGATACCCTTGAGCTTGATCCAGAGGAACAAAAGGGTGGATGTTGGCAAATTCTCTCCATGTTATAGGCTATAAAAACAAACCAAACAAATATATAAAGAATGCTGTAACAAAATACTCTACAGACAACTCTGTTCTGTTAAACACGGTGGAGGAAGGAATGAAGTTGCCTTGTGGTCAATTAAGTATCAAACACCCAGTATGTTGATCTGCTGGAGGCTTGGAAGGCTCTACAGAGGGATCTGGACAAGCTGGATTGGATGAGGCTGAGCTTAGTCATGTGAGGTTCAGTAAGGTCTAATGTTAACTGGTTTAATGTTAACCTTTTAGCTTTTTATTTTTGTAATCAGATTACACATAAAGATTTGGGGTATTATAAAGTGATTACCCCCAAAGCTTAGAAGTAGCTTATAGAACACATTTGCCCCTTTCTCTCTTGCTCTTTTTTCTCTTCTCAAGAGATGACCATGTCCATGTTGATGTTTGAGCCATGGGATGGTGCAAAAGCCTAGAAGATGAGGGGCTAATGTGTATGTCTTAAACACTGATGGACAGATAGCCAGCCAAGGATTGTTGATAAGAGCAGACTGTGTAAATGGGCAAGGAAGAACAGGATGCAGGTGGAGAAGGGGGTCACGTGGAGCTGGAGGTAGAACACTTTCCTGGGCAGTCCTTGTTCTGGCTTCTGCATGTACTGAGCACAACACAGTACAGCAATGAGGTTCAGAAGAGGGCATGGACTGTTCACCAAAGGTTGATCCAGTGGGGGAATCAAGATCACCAAAGACCTCCAAAGCCCTCTGACCCATTTCCAGAAAGGCCTAGAAGAACTGTGCATGATAATTTGCATAGAGTGCAAGAAACTTATCTCCAGGGTTGAGAAAACTCATCTACAAAAAGGTAGAAGCCTCACTGCACGTGCGCCTAGGACCCTGGGCACAACATCAACAACCCTACAACTGCCTGAAAGGAGGCTGTAGCCAGGTGGGGGTTGGTCTCTTCCCAGGTAGTAACTGGTAAGACAAGACTGCATATAAAGAAAAATGTTCTCACAGAAGGGCTTAACAAGCATTTGAACAGTTTCCCTAAAGAACTGCTGAAATAAACACCCCTGAAAGTGTTTATGAGATATGTAGATATGGTGATGAGGAACAAGGTTTAGTGATGGACTTGGAAGTGCCAGGTCAACAGCTGGACTTAATCTTACGTTTTCCAATGTAAATGATTCTATGATTCTCAATAACCATTTTCTAACATTAAGAATATGCTTAAAAATTCTTAATTTCTCCTACTACTTAGTTTCACCTACCCTTACACAGAGCTGTGGGATCACAAGGTAAGCAAAGAGGAGTTGCTGAGAATAGTATTAGTTTTACTTAGAGGAAATATACAAGACATAAAACAGTGAAGGGAAAGAGAGAAAGTAGTGAGAGAAAGGGGACAAAGGAAACTAGTGAAAGATGAAAGTGAGAAGACAACCGGAAGAGAGCAAAGGAAGCACATGCCAAGTCAAAAAGTCATCTGGTAATCAAATAGCCTGACTAAAGCTCTGCTTCATGTGCTATCAGCTAGAAAATGACGATATCTGGAGATTCTTCAGCTGGGGAAGAGGGAATTATTCTAAGAAATTGCAAACTGAAAAAGAAGCGTGAATTGTCTGTCCTATCTAACTCTTTCCATATTTCTGAGGATTAGATTTTAAGATCTGTAAAACAGACAGAATTTAGGTAATGCAACATTGCTTGAGGAAACAGGATTGTGATACCTAATTCCAAAAATTGTTTTCATAATTTTTTTCAAGAAAAATGAAAGTCTTCAAAACCACATACTCTCCTACTGTTGTTGCAGTCCTACTTGTGCTTTTCAGAACTTTTTTTAGTGGAAAAAGGAGAAGGAGACTTCAGCTGCCCCTAAAACTGCCTCCTCGTGAAGTATTAGACCAAGTACAGGCTTTAGTTCCCTAGAATGACACTAGCTAGATAGTTTACTCATGTGGATATCAAGTGAGACACTATTATTGCAACTTACTGTGAGTTCAGCTGAACTATTGAGCTTCATTGTGCAGGACCCCTAAAAATACAAACACACATCAGTATTTACTGAAATACATAAACACATAGGTAAGTACATAATTTTTTGTCTTTTCTTTTTGGTAAATACCTACCAAGGGAATCATGCTGTGAACAAGGGAAATATCTTTGTTTTCTAATCTTTTCATGTACCGCACAATATTTGTCTCAGAGTGATAGCTGGAGAACACAAAACACAGTGTTAAGGCAAGCAGATCAGCTGTACCAGCTGCTACATAGGAAAAGAACACAAAAAATAGGACTGAGGATAGTTATTAATATATACTAAGTAGTTCTTTTCAAACGGGCACTTTAGGCTTGCTAACAGTGACACAGATTAAAAATGCTTATTATCTCAGTAACACTATCAGTAAATATGGAATACAAGGATATCACATCCTCAAATGGTGGGTTGTACAATGCAGCAGATTAATGGAAAGGCACATTCCCTCAGTGGTCATGAGTATTACTCTGCTCATTTAAAATGAGAGGATAACTAAAAATGCTACTAAATATCTTATTATAGAGTAATGAGTTACTGTATGAATCTAGATACAAAACTGTTCTCAACTGACTCCACTGCTGGTTTAGAAAAGAGATATTTCAGAGTCCCTAAAAATAGCAAACATATATTCAGACTCCCTAAAAGTAGCAATCAGACATTCACAAACCTGTTGAAAACCTGGTGTGTCAAGAATTTGGAAGTTCTCTTAAATGGGGTGCTAAGGATGCCTTTGGTTTCCTCACCCATACCTTCAGCAATTAGCTCCTTCAACAAAAAGAAATAGAGTAAAATATTTTAATGATTTTTTTTTTTGTCAACTTCCATTAGAACTAGCTTATGAACCAGTTTACCTCAGGATTTAGTCAGCTTTTAAGGTAAACCCCCCACCTTTAATATCATATGTATCTGTATATACCTAGCATGACAACAGTGATATATTCAAACTGGGTAGCTTTAATGTCTCAGTAGTCCTCATCTTGTAGGTATTGCTGCTAAATGCTAATGACATGCAACAAAAATTCCAGTGGGGAAAGAAATAACTGACCCCATGTCCTAACCATCACAGAAGAAGTAATACCCTAAATGCTAGGTGTCCAAGCTGACCAAAAGAACTAAGTGTCGCAACCAGAAAACGGTATTATATAAATCCTTTATATAACAATACCTCCTTATTTAAGAGAGGATCTAAAATTCTTAATAGTTAACAAATGTTCATCATATTGAAACCCACTATACAAGACCAGTTTTGGTTTTCATTAAACTCTGGAAACATTCAGATAATTTAATCCACATGACCTATTATGTACTTACAGAAGAAGATTCGCAACCAAAAATCCATAATATGTCATCTAGATCCTTCTCATTTACAGTTTCATCAAGTGATACTCCAAGCTATGGATAAAAGCACCAGTAATTACTTAAAGCTGTTTATTCTAGAGACATAGTACATTTGTTTTGGTCAAGAAAAACTTTCCAGAAACACGAGGAAAAAAACAAATCAATTTACCCAACAATATGTAAACATACGTATTTATAGGTATTTATGATATATAAATTAATTTTATTTATATGACATTGTCCAATTCCTTTCTTTACCCTCCTAAACCATCCAAGCCAGATGGCTCAGAAACTTTGATACTCATGACCTCCTTTCTAGTGTTTTTAAGTGTTTTCTACTCAATAGGAAAATTGCCCATTTTCCTGTAACATCCCTTCCCCCATTCCAATTTACAGAACATACTACACTTTGTTAAGATCCCTTTAGTGCCAACGAAAATGTGGTTTAGATTTCAGTCTGCCTTCAAACACTGCCATAGAACCTGAATTCGGGATGTCACCTTGTATTTATTCATTAAATTTTAGAGTTCCTCCACTCTACCCTTTTGTAGCATATTTAGGATGAAAATATTAGATAATCCTTCTAATTGGCATAAAATGAAAACACAATTGTTATTTCTGGAAGTTGAGTGCGTCACTTAACAAGTTCATTCTTTATATTATCTTTATAATTGATGGATATATCTGAGCAAATTACAAGATCTTAAATAATTTTGTTCTGTTTAGCACATGTAATGATTAGAAACTTAATGAAGAAAATGTCATACTACAAAATTTCTGAATTTATCAAAGGTTTAGAAAGTTGCTTACTCTGCCATCACTATAAATCCGAAAATTTATCTTTCTAAGAGCTGCCCTGTCCAAAACCTCTTTGACTGAGCATCCACACGTGATCGTCAAGGTGTCAAAGAACAGATCATGATGTAGCTTATGACCAGCTCTCCTGAGACCTATAAAAAAGAGCAAGTTGATTCTATTATATGCACAGGGTATTGTTTGCTCAGGTGGCAGTTACATAGTATTGCTCTGTATCTCATAACTAAATGCTTTTACCTAATAAAGAAAAATATGCCCCTTGTGTAAAGAGCAGCAAAACCATCATATTTTTATTGAAATGTTACTGTGTATGAAATGTGACTAAATCAGATTCAAACCTAAGTAATAATGCAGATTGAGTCTAGGGAAGGTAATTCTGATACATCAAATCTGACATATATACAGCAGCAGAGTTGGTATATGAATGCAATAAGGACAAAATAACAAGATTGGAAAGGTATTAATGGATATGAACTGCAACAGAGCTTGCCATAACAAAGTTTAGAGTCTTAGGGTTTTTTGCAGTAGCAAAAGGTCTTCTGGCTATCTGGCAAATAAAGTATGGATGTTTCTTACAGAAATCCCTTGGTTCCAAGCATTCTAGTTCTGTATAGCTCCTTCTGACAGCACTGGTAGTATTATCAGTGAAAAAAAAACCCTACCTGACCACATAGTCCAGGTGCAATCATTATTTTCTGCTACAGATTTTGTGCTTTTCTTCAGCTATTAAGCTTTGGGATTTCAATGTTTGTAGCAGATATGATACTCCACCCAATTTAACTGAAATGTTTCTATTGCTTTAATATAATGTATTACCTTCCTTTGCTACGTTATTTATACTCTGTGCAGATTTCTGTGTGTAATCTAAGATGGTCCATCAAAAGAAGCAGATGCTGGCAAACAGCAGTTCAACAGTACCATCTAGGGACTCACTCTGCAGACTTCTGTTAGTTTCCCAAGAAAACAGAAGCAATGCCTGCAAGTTCTTATCACACATCTTATTCTTGGATGTCATTACCAGACCTACACAAAAACCATCAGCTGTGAATTTTGTACTAAAATGGTGCCTCTCAGGTTGAGAGAGCACACATCAGATGGACACCCCTGCTCTGCCCTGTAAATTTATTTAAGATGTGTTTTTTAAGGGGTAAGGATTGTAGAACAGTTTCTGTAAACATTACGTACGCACCTTCAGCCAAGATTAGAGCAGCGTTGTGTACTCGTCTTGCAATGTGCCTCAGTCCATCAGACCCGTGGTACACACCAAACATGGCAGACATGTTAGCCAGGAGAGCCTAGGATCCAAATACAGTTCAGGACATCGTTATTGTGAGCAAAGACTACTTCATGTAAGTTTAGTGGAAAGTTTCTCTAGCACCCAGACACTACCACATATCCTCAGCTGATGTTATAGCTACTCATCTCCTGCCTACAAAATAAAAGGAGAGGAAGGCAAAATACTTTTATGAAACTGTAAGGACTGGTTATGAATTCAATGCTGTTTGAAATGTAATTGTTTTAGCAATTAACATGTACTTAAATTCAACTACTGCAACAAAGATGCTTAAAGACTTTAAAGTCAAGGATCAGTACCAAAAAATAATAAGTATATAAACTTGTGTCAATAATAATCTCTTCTCAAAATCTGTTGCAACATTAAGAGCAGGAAGAAGGCAAAAAAGTTATGACCCTGGCTGGCTGGAAGCCTGTGGAAGTATGCTGAAAATAACTACTTTGGATACTGTTGCAACTGATTACTTACTTAATCATGGTATTTTCCTGTAAAGATATTGCTTTGGTGATGTAAAATTCTTGCATCAAGTCACATAGACAAAAAATATAAGTCGCAACAATTTGAGTAATTCGTTTTACAAATTAAAAGTTTATTTCTTCTGCCTTGAGTTGGAAATTTCAGACCATTGGAATTCTCTTCTACTTTATGAACAGTTCTGTCTTGCTTATAACAAACATGCCACTACTCAGTGGTGCTTATGTTACAAGACCGACAGATTCATGACACTGCAAGAATTCAGGACTACAGTAAGGAAACAGATAGTAAAACTCTCTTTTCAAGCAGACCCCATCATTCAAAACAAATGAACAAAGACCAGAATATTTCTATGTCCTTCATTTTTCTACTAAAATTTCTCTAAGGTATAGATAGCTCATGGTTCAACTTGTTCCTTTCTAGCCCTGAAAATAAAGTGTAACTTACCTGTGCTGTGCAGATGTTGCTGGTAGCTTTATCCCTCCTGATATGCTGCTCTCGTGTTTGTAAAGCAAGCCGGTACACTTCCTTCCCACTTGCATCTCTAAGCCACAAGGGAAAATGTTTCTGTTACTTTAAAATTACAGTTATTTATGACACAGAACTTTATGCATGCTAACTTGAAACTAATTATCTGTCCTCAGAAACAGAAGGGTGCTAGAGAGAACAAAGCATACGTCAGGACAGTTGCAATATCAAACAGAGATTTCTGTTTATATCGTGGCTGGTCAGGTAGAGCACATAGTGGAATTCTAAGCAAACTACAGGAAATTTGGTATTTGCCTTAAAATGACACAGGTTATTGCAGCTATTTTAACTGAAAAATAATATAAATTAAATATTCCTAAGTTTATTGATAACTGTGAATGTTTTAGTTCTTTTGGTTACTGGAGTACTTCTGGATAGCCTCTGTGACAAGGATGTGCAGTCTTCCTAGTGACAATTACTTTGCATTTCAATTATTACTAGTTTGAGATCTTGTCAAAATACACAGTACATCACCATCAGCAACTATTAAAAGCAGATTTTGCACACTGTTTCTCTGCATAACTATAATTTAATAACTACATTGAGTTCCTTCTAGATTATTTTGGATTATTCACTGAATTTTCTACTTCTTTCCATTTATGTTTTATAAGATTGGATAACAGAGAAAAAGTCAGTACAGAATATATGGAGTAAGTTAGCTTGCCATCACAGTGAATCCACTCTGCTTTTGGTTATCTCTTCATCCCACAATGCCACAAGAATTACAGACAGTTCCACACAAATGGAATTCTTGAAGCTTGCTTCCTCAAAACTGAAGGCAACTTTTAGTCTCAGAGTTATCAAAAAAATAGGGTGCTCATTACAACACCATGGTCACCTGTTCACAAAGGCTGCACAACACGGTCATAGGGTGGTTTTTATGGTTTCTTATGTGTTACTAGAATCTCTGAGGGGAGACTTTAAACAGGATGTCAGGTAAAAGATTTTCAAAGAAAGGATTCTAAACATTGGAACAGGCTGCCCGGGAAGCGACAGCATCACCACCCCTGGAAGTGTTCAAAAAATATGTGGATATGGCACTAGAGAACATGGTTTAGTGGTGAACATTGTGGTAGGTTGATAGTTGTACTTGATGATCTTGAAGGTTCTTCTAACCTTAAGGATTCTAAGACTCTATGACTTCAATCTTCACTTAATGGTCGGGGGAGCCCTTACCTTGTGACACCCACCATTCTGCCCGGCATCATTCTCACTAGATTTTCCTTGACAGCAAAGAATGCTGCGTGGGGTCCCCCATAGCACAGCGGGACGCCAAACCTCTGGGAGTTACCCAGGACAACATCCACCCCAAACTCTCCAGGAGGCTTCAGAATACAGAGGGCCAGGAGGTCAGTAGCACAGCAGGCGAGAGTCTGAGAACAGGAACACACAAAGCAGTCAGCCTCTCTTCTAAAGGAATGGTGTCTACATGGGAGCTAGGTTTTTAAATTTAGTTTCAAAGAGTTCCAGATCACTTGCATGGAGCTGAAGTGCAATGGTTGTAATGGCTATGAATTGCATGTAGCCGAGATGGCATCTCATTAACACTTGGTTTCTATGAATATGGCTGTCAGATTGATATCTGTGTGACCAATAAAATTTACCCCATTCTGATGAGCTCTTTCAACAAGCTCAGAGAAGTCTTCAATCTTCCCTTCAGTGTCTGGATACTGAAATAACACTCCACTGACATCCTTTCCACTGAAATCCATTTCATGGGGTAATTTGAGCTCTGTAATAACACCTGTATAACTGGAAACAAAAACATGCATAAGGTAAAATATTCAAACCACCTCCAACCTTGGAGTGATACTTAATAAGATGTTTTCATGGACTCATATATGACTCTTTTCTTTAACATACAGAGAGTTTAACATCTTTGCAGCACTAAGCACTGAGAAAGTTTCACATCATGTATATAATACTGAAGAAGAATTACATTTGATATCATCATCAGAAATACAGAGCAAAGCAAACAGAGAATGCTTAAGATACTTGCTTCCTAGTAAAAGAAAAAAAATGACCAGGCTGAATTCAACAGTCAAATGTATGTAGTTGTGCAACAATTTAAAGTAAAAATTAAATATTTTCTTTTTATTATATGTTTAGTCTCTTTTTAAACAGCTTCAATTTCTTTGCAGTTGTATTTGAACTAGAAGTAATGCCAAATGATAGCAGACTTCTGCTTTTAGTTTGCAAAGAAAGCACAGGCCAGAAATGTTAGGTATACAGCAAAAAGGCACAGATGGAAAATGATTCAGTGTAAGGGAAAAGATATGGTGGAAAATGGAAGAAAACATTACTTTGCTCTAGTTTGGACCACTGCTATAGTTTGAGGGTGGCATCGGGCATCTACATAGAACTTTCTCCTTTTGTTGTGTCTGTTAAAAAAAGAAAAAGAAGGTTTACACAACAATAATACATTGTTTTCCATGGAAATAAATTAGCTTATTTTCTAGAAGTGAGTTTTTCTATGTAAAAAGGCAGTTGAAAATATTGGTTATTATAACCAGATTAAGTGTAAGACTGAAGGATGTTTCTGGCACATATACATTAAGAAGGTTCATTTCAGACACTCAAATGAGAATCATACATGGCAAAAATTGAAACAGAACAGGGAGCTAATTTCAAAAGCCATGGGAATGCCTCCACACACTCTTTTAAAGGAATACACCTGTGGTCCTTAATATAGATTTGTCTATGTTGCCCTGGGTAAAAAACAAAAAGAGCCATTCAAGTAGGTAAAGGGAGATGAAGAAGATGGGTCCCTGCTCACAGCAGAATAGGGGATAGAACTAGGTGATCTTTAAAGTCCCTTCCAACCCAAACCAATCTGTGATTCTGGTAAGTTTTCTCTGGTAAGCAGAATTTTATGCCACACTGAGGCTTTGAACTACTGAGTAGTTGGAAAACTATTTTTACACATATGAAACTATGATTACACAGTCTCTGCTGTGTAATCACCTTCCTGATACACAGTTCTGAGTGACCTTCAAAAATTTCTCGTATTTCATTTGATTTGCAAATCGCTTTCACGTGGCCCTACAACAGGCATCCATGAAAGTAGATTTGTATATACCAATAACAGTTTCACTTTTAGCAACTTAGAATTATGTACTCCACACTTTTTTAAAACTTAATTTAATCACTGATGGAAAAAGATAATATGTTGCAGCACATCTTCAGCTTTCATGGCTGCAAGAGACTCAGGCCATAGTCCATTAGATCCTGTGATGAAAGGTCCTGCGCAGCCTCCAGAGAGGCAGTGGCAGGTGGGGGGAGCCCAGAGAGCGCCCTGCTCCTGCTGCTCCCAGGGGCTTCTCAGGGAAAATCAGCCCAACAGAGACCCATCTCCACAAGTGCAGAGGAACAAAGAGCCCACTCCAATTCATTAATTATCACAAACACGCACACCATCTGCAGGCCTGCCCCCACTTGGCAAGGAGACATTATGGGATGGACAAGAAAAGCATCTGGGGATCACAAACATGTCTTATTATGACATGTTTAGGGGGAAGATAATACAGTTAAGTGATTCTGTGAGCAATAATTGTAGCAAAATAGGGGAGTAAGGGGATAGACTGGACAGTCACATGTAAGTAGTTGGTTGCTGAAGTTCTTGCACCTAACTAGTGAAGTCTAGTAAGGTGCAAGAACTTCTCTTCTTGTTAAATGCCTTTCTGATTCCTTTCATGGGTAAGGGGACTCCATATTCTCTGTGCGTGCATGTGTGTGTGTGTGAGTGCCACTGGAGTCAGACCACAAAGGATCCACATTTCCATAGTGCAGCAACTGAAAGGAGTGGAGGAAGTGGAATGGAGTGAGTGCCAGCAACTGGAGCAGCACGTCAGCCAGTAGGAGCCCTTGTGTCTGTGGAGGTGTCAGTGGGAGCAGCTGTGTGTCTGCCAGGAGCTGGGCTGTATCCTAGGCGGGGTGACTAGACTCTTTCCAGTGTGTCCATGTCCCTGTTGTACAGGAGAGGTGGGTGCAGCACTCTGGGATGTGTGCTCATCAGGGTGAGAGGGAGGGATCCCCCCTGGCATCCTGGTAGAACTCCTCCTCCCAGTGCAGCCCAGGAGATTGTTTGCCTATTTGTCACACACTGCTGGATTGTGTTCACTCTGGTGTCACCCAAAGTCCTTTTCTGAAAAGCTGCTTTCCAGCCTGCCAGACCCCATCATGTACCCCATATGCCTGGGGTTGCTTCTCCCCCAGCTGCAGGAGTTTACACTTCCCCTTCTTGACCTCACAAGGTTCCTGTCAACCCATTTCCTCCAGCCTGTCCAAGTCCCCCTGGAAGGCGCCATGACTCACTTGTCCATCATCTGATCCTCAAAGTTCTGCACCAGCAGTAAGTTTGCTGAGTATACAGTCTGCTCCATCACTCAGATCATTGATTGTATCCAGTGTTGCCCCTGGCTTATAACTGTCCTCCACCTAAAGTTCATGTCACTGACAAAGCATCCCCTGGGCCAACATTCTGACAGTTTTCCATCTATCTCTCTCCCACCTCATCCAGCCCATAATTTTTGGTTTCTCTGTGGAGATCTAAGGGAGACTCAGTGCTCTCCCCTCCCAAGCCAGTCACTCAACTGTAGAAAGTCATCAGGTTGGTCAAACATGAGCTCCCCCTGTGTTAACTCATGCTCCTGACTCCTTATCCCCTTGTCCTTTACATTCTGGAAATGGTTTCCAGGACTAGCAGTTGTCCCATCATCCCACTGAGGGATGGAGGTGAGGCTGGCTGGCTGGTAGTTCTCTGCATATTCATTCCTCCCTTCCTGGGAACAGGAGTGTCATTTGCTTTGCTCCACTGCTGAGGCACCTGTCCCAGTCACTGTGGTGGTTCAGACACAATCAAGAGTGGCCTTGTGTCAGTATCAGGAGGCTCCCTCAGCAGCCACAGCTGCAGCAAATCAGGACCTGTGTAAGTCCAATTTGCTTAAGTGTTCTCTAGCCCAACCTTCCTTTAGCAAGGGTGAGTCTTCCTTCCTCTAGAATTTCTCCTATGTCCTTAGTTTTCTGAAAGCCTTAAATGTCTGAGTTAAACATTTACATCAAGGCTAGGAAGTTCTCTGGGGGCATGGCAACATGGACTTCAGTTGTTTAGTGAACTGCTCACAGTATGAAGGCCACGCTCAACATCAATCCATTGCCTACACAGGGATAAATGCCTTCAAATTCCAAAATTACTTCCTGCTGTGATTTAACCACACTTTTAAACACAGTACCTGTGACATAATTGCATGGCCTCTGCAGCAGCTGTCCCTTCATCCAGCAAAGACGCGTTAGCCACATCCATCCCTGTGATATCACACACCATAGTCTGGTAATTTAGGAGGCTCTCCAGCCTGCCCTGGGACACCTCTGGCTGGTAAGGAGTATACTGGGTAACCCTGTTGGAAAAAAGTTCTGAGTTTGGGTCTAAGAAAATACATGTGTAACAAAGTTATGGCAATATATAACTGAACTGTACCACATAAAAAATAAATAATATTTAATTAATGTGGAAATTTGTTAGAATACAGTTATCTTTAAACATTGTAATTTTTACCTTCTGGTGTTGACTTAACTTTTTACAGGAAAAGAATTGTGTTTCTCCATTTTGAAAAGAGAAATTATTTTTAAAGCAGAGGTGTGAGTGCATTATGGAGAAGGACAGAGTAAGTAGACACTGAGTGTGGAAGAATGAAATCAAGTCACAATATTCAAAGGAGAATGTGTTGTTCAAGCAATGTGATGTTGCCACAATTTTTCAATACTGTTTCTGAAGACCTTTATTTATCAAGTCTTCTCCACCCTTTTAAGAAGAAAAGCATTTGACATTTCTCAAAATCAAGCTCAGAAGTATGCAACTCCTTGTGCAATGACAGTTTCCATATGTGTTAGTGGAGGGAAGTCAGACTGATGTAAGTTTTGTCTGTTGTCATTTGGTGAACAAAACAGTAGTGCAATATAAGCAACTCCTTCAAAAACGCAACAGTCTAAGGGACACGCTCTATTGTAACAGTCCAGAAAGCAAAGCAGCATGGGTCCAGGGATGAAAGGCAAAAACAGAGGTCAGACTCTCCTCTCTGCTGGAAATTTGGGCACTGGATTATGCAGTAGTTCAGAACAGACTTTACGCCAGGTTGAATTTAGAGTAGCAGCCAGAAACCAGTGGTAAGTGCAAAACACTTGTGGCCTCTGTTTTCTTGTGATGGAAGAAAACAGCAGTTTGTTTCCCCAAAAGGGCAGTAGCAAGTCCTAGACTTTAGAAAAATGAAGTGAAGGTATAAGCTTTCCAGAAAGACCCCAGTATTTGGAAGCTCAAGTTGTGTAAAGTCAATAGAAGGTAAAAACCAAAGATCATTTATAACAAGCTGGAGAACTTGGTATTGAGCAGGATGAGAGAAGTAACAAAATAGTAAGGTGAGAGAGAAAGCAGGAGAAAGTCCTGAAGAGAACAAAAAAGCTAGAAGAAGGACATATTCAGTAAGTGAGCTCAAAGTGTAATATATTATGCTAATACATTAACCATCTAATTTAATGAAACATCTGCTTGAATTATTCACATACACTATTCAGTATAGCAACAGAAACAATAGCTATGTAAAGAGTCCATAAATCTCAATGATTTTCCCAAAACCTGTAAGGTTTTTTTCCTCAGTTTTGGCCAGTTCTAGAACTAAACTTATTATCATCATATGACTGCATAGTTCACAAGTGAGACCAAGTCCCAGACTGCATGTAGCCTTGCTAATCCCAACAGTAGGGCTTTTTTCTCCACAGCAGCTAAACCCAGTGTTCAGTTTACCGGATAAACTTTCAGTCTGGTAGTATTAAGATTTCTTTTCTGTATGGTCCCCCTGCCCACTCAGTTCTCACCAATAAAAAGAACCATTCCAAATGCCTTCGCATGAGCAATGACTTTTATTGATTAGTAGAAGAAATTTCTCTGTAGCTAAAGTTTTACAACTGTGTTTTCTCATTTTATTTCAGCTAAGGGCCATTTCTTGTATTTTAATTTGTAGAAGGAACTAGAATTAGACTAACAACAAGAACTAAAACATTGTGATTAATTGAAATGCATTAGAGAAATCCTACTCCACATAGCTGGCAAAGTACACTATATTACAAAACAAAATTAATGAAGCCTTATGACTTTGATGTTGATTTTGAATGGTCAACACAGTTGAACTAAAACAAATCAATTTCAGAGAGATGGGAAAAAAATCAACCAAGAAATCTTGAATTCCAGTACTGCCACAAACTACTATGAAGCTTAACAGTTCCACAAAGAAAGACACCTCTTATAACATAAGCACACTTAGTTAAACACTCCTTTTAAAAGGGTTTTTTGGCATTTTTTAAACATCTACATATTTTAATTGATTCTACTTCTCTACAAGTTCTTCAAATAAAATATCTGGCTTTAGTCTGCATTCTGTGTTCTGCCTGAATCTGTAATACATGGTGACTTTTTAAAGTAATTTAAAAGCAAACTCTCTAAAAGTAATTATTGCACAGTATGTAGCTATTTTCAGAATGCAATGCTTTCATTACATTCTGAGTGTTACTAACTAACAAGTTTAATAATTTACACTAGAGATGTTAAAGACTCTCTAGGATGTACCATGCTTGGTACATGTTTGTATTCTTACACATTTAATGTCTGGGGGCAAAGGAATCAAGTAAGTTGAACTTTGGGAGACTTCTAGTTGCTCTAACAAATGCCAAGCAAAGCAAACACAAGTTATGTAAGGGAGACAGAACAGATCAGAAGCAATAAGCCTGAGCTTGTAGCATTTCCCTTGGAGCTGCAAAGTGAAGTGTCTCAGCATGGAAATTGTTACACACTCAGCAGAAATAAGAAGTCTGATTTCTTAAGCAGCTTCCATAAAGCCTGCATAGTTGTTTTAGCACACATGCATGCACACATACATGCTTTCTCTCCAACAAATATTTTAGCCTTCACTTTAGCCATCTAATAGCTTAACTTTTAGCCATTTAGTTTGAGTTTACTGGACAGTGCAAGATCAGATTTCTTGACAAACTTGTTTCAATAACACTGCATAACTTTTTAGGATTGAAATGTCTGCAGTTCATTTTGTTCCCCTTACTTTCTAGCTGTTCTTGTCTTTGCTTCTACCAACGAATAATTTGTTTCCTGGTACTGTATTGAAATATTTAGATTGCATATGTTGCAAAAAGTGAACAAGGATAAGGCCAAATAAAACCCTGCATAGATGTATTTCACAGACTCTTTGACTTCAAACACTGCAACTTTTCCACCAGTGATGCAAATAGAGCCAACAAATCTAAAAATAAATAAGACTTAGAGGTCTACAGATATGTAGACCCATTTATGGCAACCCAAAGTATAATAAACACATAACATCTAAGTAACAATGACTTTTTGCACTGAGTAATATGATCCTTTGGTTCATTGTGGGGTTTTTTGATGTCTGGGCTTTTTAAAATATATATAAAACCTTTAAATACTGATTTTGCTAAAATAAAAATCACTCAGGAATAAAGTAATTTAAGTAAAGTAACTCATTGTAATACAGTATAAAAGAAGCATTTTAGTGACTAGTGGTAGGGGAACTTGTAAACTAAATGAAAAAATACAGGATGACATTCAGGCTGCTAGAGTCCACATGAAATTTAGCTTTTCCTGTTGCATCATTCCTGACTTAAAATTCTTTGGAAATCAAATTGTCAACTGGATGATCCAAACCAATATTCTCAGCCTTTTCATAAATGAATCATCTTATTATGGTGGTTCAATGTCACTGCTGTTCACCAAAGAATTATTTGATCAGACAAGAACTCACTTTATGGGTAAAAACCCCCAAAAACCCAAGAAAGATATGCTAAGAGAAGAGACTTTAGAATTTTCTACTTCCTTAGAAGTTTCTTACTTCCTCATCACAAAACCATGATCATAGTATTGCAAAGTGTTTAACTACCTCCACCCAAATTGCGTACACCAGTGGAGGAGGGAGCTGGTTTGAAGTTAGGCAAAGTTAGGAACGAACTACTTTCATTTAAGAGGTAAGTCTCTATACTTCCTTAAAGCAAACATGTAATCTTGTATTAGTTCATAATATATAGGAGCTGTAAATAGAAGTCCCAAAACTAGTGGCATATTTTACAAAAAAGAGCATCTTCTAAAGTAAATTTCAATCTTTAGCATGAACCAACACAGTTCCTACACAGTAGGATACACATCATTACCAAATATATGAAAGCTTAAGTAAAAAAAATAGGATTGTGGGACAAATGTGTACTTATACATATACATTTAACAATAAAATGTGTTACATTACCATCCTGCATTCTCCAACAAGTTGCGCGCGATGGGCTGAGGCACTGAGCAGTTGTAATAACCCATGCCTATATAGGACCGCCATATCTTGTTCTTCTTTGCAATGTTGTATAGAGTTTCAAGGATTTCATTTTCACCTAATTGGAAAGTCAATGCATCAGAATGCTACAGCTATGTGTAACAGTAACAGTTTTTATCAGAAATGTCTTCTACCCCAGTGTAAAAAAAAACAAACATTGGTCGGGCAAGTACAAACAGTAGCAGAATGAAGTGCAAGTCAAGAACAGCAAAAAGTAGTAACCTGGTAAAATATTCTAGGGAAGTTTAAATTCTGCCAGAATTTTGAAAATGCAACACCTGAATAATAACAGGGTTCCAAAGCAAGTGGAAAGAATAGTGAGAGAAACAGCTGTAGGCAGAAGGAGCTCTTTTTGTACAATGTACATTCAACCCAGAAGAGACCCATCTTGCACATGCATTGAAAAGTACCTCAGGAAACATTTTCTGTTAGCTGAATCTTTCAGAATCTACACTGCTTGAAGCCATTGCCATCCACAGCTGTCATTTAGTGTTTCTACTGGAGTCATATTTGCACAAAGTGAGCTTACACCAAGCACCCAGGAATAATTTCTTAGTATAATAGAACTTTATTTCCTCACATTTTCCCTAAATTGGTGATAAAATAGAACAGTTCTTTTAATTCAATTTTAGCATGCTTCACCAGTTTATTAAAAAAATTAATAAGAGTATTTCTAATTAAGACATTTCAAATGCATCTGTCAATCTAGTTTGAAGACATTACAAAAGAATGATTTTGAAGTATACAGAATGAAAGCATTTGCATTCCCTCTCTCCCCCAACCATAGTTTACTCTTTGGTCTTGCCTCTCAGTGTCCTGAAAGCAGTGCAAAAATCACACTGAGTCAACCTGTTCCTAGCAGTCAGTGAATAATGGTACAAACATCTGCCAAACAGTCATATTTTAAAAATGTATTAGCAGCTGAGGATGCAAAAGGATGGTCAGTAGACAGTCTTAAGATCACACAGACAGATAGGTCAGCCCAACTTAACAGACCTGGGTGGAACTGGAAACCAACCCGCCTGGGTGAGGGAAGCAGATGTTTTTTTAATTCTTCCCCCAAATCTGACCTCAGAGTTTGCTGTAATGGGACAGTTACACCAAGTTCTGTTCCCTCTGCACCACAACTTGAAGATGTCACTTTGTAATATAATGCCACAAATCACAGAATTAGAATACTCCAGGCCCTGTATGTCTCAAAATCTATTTTCTCTCTGTAAGTTACTCCAGCAAGAAATATCAAGTCAGAATAGTTAATTTTCTAGAATGTGGCAGCAAATAATTATCTAGGTTTTGAATTAATTTCCAGAGCAACCACAAACAAGGATATTAGAACTTCAGCTCTGATTTCAAAACTTGTTTTTTTCCTTTCACTCAAGTTGCTACTATTGCATTTCATGCATAAAGATTTTTTTCAAAAAACTCCAGGTTTTCAATTAATTCCCTCCACAGTCACATTACACCTTTCACTTTTTTTTTTAACTGATGTTCAGTTCTCCTATCAAATTTCAATTCTTCTCTGCCTTTTACTCAGGGTTACCATTAGATCTAATGTATCAAGACTGATTTCTTAGTTTCAGTAAACTGCAATTTTTTTTCCTGGAGACTTGTTATATGCTTATTAGGTTTGAACTCAGCAATGTCCAGGGCAAAGTTTCTAAAGTATAGTGAAAAACTTCACTCCCCAGAACTCTTCCCACAGAATTTTTAGTAAGAGAGAGGCAGTTGTTTGTTTAAGTAAGCTTTAACATTGTAGAAGCCTTCCTCTACCACTTGCAAAAAGTTTCATGAAAGACAGTTTGGTTGCAATTTCAGACATAGGCTTGTGCTCTTGCATAATTCAAACATCAATGATTTCTTGGAAATGGTAATGAATTTCCTTGTTTAATTCCAAATTGCAGAAGGCAGAAGTTGGCTATCATTTAACTTGCTTGCTAGCTCAATATCACACACAAAAATGCACTGAGTGCGGTTTCTGCAGTAAACACATACCACAAATACTGCACAATGTGATAGATAACATTTCCTTTGTTTGCTCAAATGGGCTTTTCTTCTTGAGTTATTTCTCTGCAATTGTAGCTAACAACTACATGCACCATTTAGCTTCTGCTGGAGATCTCTGAAATAAACCTGCTTCCAAACTGATTGAAGGCACAAAACCAAAAGCCTAGAGAGGCTGCAAGCAGCTTAGGTAGAGATTGTGATCAAGAGTAGAACCACACTCCATCTAGAATACCTACACTGAGAGGTTTCAAGACTGAATATATTTTTAATTATCACATTTTAATGAGCTACCTGTGAAGGCAGCTACACAGTTGATTTTAAGCAGGGTGGAAAAATATTGGAGGCCATACTCCTTCCACTCCTGCTTCACCTTATTTCCTTGCTCCTTTTGTCACTCTAAGGGCTATGGCAGCAGTACAGCTCAAAATATATCTCCCACATTTAACACGCCTCTTTGAAGAGATCAGGGATAAAAACTCCTTATCTTTTGCCTTCTACTGCCTTGAAGCACTTCATCACAGTATATCTTTAGGAAGACAGCTCATAAATATAACTGAATAAGGGAAATCAATAGCCCCTGATTTATCTATTAGGCTGGCTCACCTATGACCCAACATAAATCCATGAAGATTTCATGAATTCACTGTTTACTTTACACTGGTAGGGTTCTGAATTCAAGTAAGAGTGATGCAGGTAGTGGTGAGAGAAGTTAATACAGAAGCTGGAGTCCAAAGACCAGAGAGCAAGACAATGAAACAAACCATGCTTACCATTACCCCTAGCACCAACAGGAGGGGATGGAGGAGATGCAGCCAGGCTCTTAAAAGCTCTGTATGCATAGCAGGAGGGCCAGAGGCTCAGGCGGGAAATAAGGACAGCTGGGTCCAGGAGGACAGTCTAGCACTGGAGCAGGGACTCCAGCTTTTGAGGTTTTATGTTCTGACTGGGTAAAGCCCTGAGCAATCTGCTCTGACCCCACAGCAAATCTTTGGGTAGGGGCTAGAGACTGAGCTGGGTCTGTCTCCGTCAGTAGCCTTATTTCCCACTCTGTCAAGCCTAGGTTTCAACAGTGTATTCCCATAATGTTATTTGTGAAAGGGGCCTAACTCTTTATTGATCATTTTGTAAATAACTAATGCTAATACAAAGGCAGATGAATGTGAAACACAAGAGTGATCTTATGTATGCTTAAAAAATTATTTTTAAATTAATAATGAAGTTGCTACATTTCCAGTTTGGTCCCCAAGACTGTCACCAAACTCTGAAAATAGCAGACTTTTTCCACTGTATAAAGTATATAACTTGGAGCATATGCAGTGGAAATGCTGCATTATTCTAAATATTTATTAATTTCTTTAAAACTAAAACATATAGGATTCTTAAAAATTTTAATTACATAGTTCAAGAAACACGGCTTGAAATATTTTTTGGTTGTGTTACTAATTTCTTCTTAATTCTCCCAGAAATGAGATTAAGAACCAATATGCAAAATGGAGAAATAAAACAGAAAGAAAAATTTACTATATTTAAGTAATGGTTGGACCCCGGCCACTGTCACACTCAGCTGTTTGTTTCCAGTGTTCTAAGAAAAAGTGATTGAAACGGCTTTACTACAGACTCATTTTATTGGGTGTACAATAAAAATTCTTTAAGAACCTTGTTCAGCAAAAAAAATTGCCAGCAAAGTCACTGCAGTTGATCTTTATTCCCCTCATCAACTCATTAGAAATTATGATCAAAGGCAGTACTCAGAATAATGTCCACTGCTTTTGCTGTATTCCTTTCCTATAACTGGAGGAAACTTACTGAGGGTCTGAGAGGTTCTGCAAGGGCAGTTCCAGATTGCTACATCTACAGATAGCAAAGGCAGAATATATCACAAAAATAGTAAGAGGGACTGAATTATCAGATCAAAAAGTGATGTACTGTTATTTTTGCTAGTGTTCTTGTAGTTAGCACAGTAGACTTGCCTTGAACTTGTGAGATACCTGCAAAATATGGCACTAGAGAAGGAGAGTGAAGAAAATACAAAAGGAGCAGTTCAAGTTATACAACTTTAACCATGCAATACTAAAAGAAGGTTACTATTTGTCTGCTATATTTTTATTCACTTTATATCAGATCTTTAAAAAATCTAGCCTCTGAGATCAAGGAAGCAAGATCTCTAGAACCACTGATAAAAGGGGGATTAATTTATTTCCCTTAATTAAGTATTTAATTCAATCTCTTTAAAAAAAGACCAACCCAAAACCAGATTATATTGAAGAAAAACAGTTCCAAAGCACTGTCAGGCACATAGTAATAAAGCCATAGGACAGCACAAGGAAAGTGCATGTTCCAGGTGCTGTGTGCCCAGCTTCAAGATAAGGGCAGAAAGCCACGGTGCCCTGCCCTCCCTCCTTTCACTCAGGCTACCTGCGCTCACCCAGCCAGCCTGGGCAGCACACACAGCCTGATGCTGCCAGGAGCCAAAAGCAGGGGCAGGTTGAGTAAAACAGGATGCCTTTCCCTGTTCGGCCCACAAGAGCTGCTGCCGGTGAAAAAAAAAGCAGCAGCCTGAAGGTGCGAGAGGAGCAAAGTGCCCTGGGTGGTATTGCAGATTCTGCACTAGGTGTGGCAACACTCTGGAGGGTAACAATTGCCCCTGCCACAGGCATCTGAAACATACTGAAGGAACACCAGCAGCAGGGAACATGAAGTTACTAAATAAACTAGCTCTCAAAATGTGTCTGACATTAGGAGATGATTATAAATTCACCCAGAATTAATTTTTAACTGGTCTTTAAAACATAAAATCCTACTAAAGAAGATTCACTGCAAAAAGAGCTGCTAATTTGGAGACACAAATAGTCTTTATTACATTGTAACTGCTTCTGAATAGTATTGCTTCCAATAAGGTTTAAACTGGAGAACCAATTGCATTCTTGAGATTTTAGGAACTAATGTTGATAAATTCTAAAATTTGAGAATGCACCTGGGAATGTTTGAGAAAAAAACGTGGTGGAGTTCCCAAAAGTATTTTTTTAATTCAACGTTTAAAAAAAATTCAACTCCTGAACTAAAAAGCAGAAATAACAAACATATGCACAAGACCTATCCATTACATATAAAGATGGACATACCATGGGAGCATTGCAGGGATTACTATGACTGACATAGGCAATAGGTTTGCAGGGATAAAATATAGAAGATTAGTCACATCATATAGTATGTTCCTTTACTTCAAATGGGTCAATCATGACACATGTGCTGAAGTACATTCAATACCTAAAGAAAAGCTGATTGTTCAATTTTCCTTACTGTAACCCTGGGAATAAAGCTCTGTAATACCAACTGATCCCAATTAAGAATCAAACAGACGTCCAGCCTTGTTGTAAATATTGACTGAAGTTACATGCCAAAATTAAGTTTTTCCTTAACAGTATCTGCAGAAAAATCTGACTGTAAAAAAACCCCTCTTCCACAATTAGTTGAGATACAGGACTGAAATTTACTGTTTGCTGAAGTCAGGCATTTTGCTATTTCACTCCTAATGGAATTCAGTGGCATGCTCAGATGGTTTTAAAACACAGTCAGCGGGCTCATGGCAAGAGACACTTTTAAAATGGCTTTTTTTTTTTTTTGGTCCCAAAATGGATATAGCTAGTGCTTTCATCTTTCATACTAAAGGAAGAATTTTATTTCAGAAACCTCTTAGCACAAGATACAGTCTTTCTCTCCTCCACCACTGACAATGGCAGTACAAGGAAAAAATCTGCCAATACAGATAACACTAAAAATTATTGAAAAAGCATTTTGAGTGTAGATACACTTGTACCATCAAAGCTTGGCATTTACCAGAATGGCTAGTCATTCAGTCTTAAGAAAAACAGATCATGGAATCATTTAGGTCAAAAAACATCTCCAAGATTATCAACTCCAATCTCTGACTGATTACCACGCTATCGCGTAAACCATGGCACTAAGTGCCACATCCAGTTGTTCCTTGAACACCTCCAGGAACGATTCCTCCCTGCACAGTCCATTCCAATACCTGACCACTCTTTCAGTGAAGAAATTCTTACTGATTTCCAAGCTGAACCTCCTCTGCCACAGCTTGAGGCCATTTCCTCTTGTCCTGTCACTTGTTGCCGGGGAGAAGAGGCGAAACCCCACTCATCTATACCCTCCTTTCAGGCAGTTCTGGAGAGTGATAATGGGCCCTGAGCCTCCTTTTCTCCAGCCTGAACAACTCCAACTCAATCAGCTGCTTCTCACAGGACTTGTGCTCCAGATCCTTCTCCAGCTTTGTAGACTTCTTCTGGACATTCTCCAGCACCTCAGTGTCTTTCTTGTAGTGAGGGGACCAAAACAACACATGACTCAAATTCTGGCCTCATGACTTGAGTGCCAGGTACAGGGGGTCAATCCCTGTCCTGCTCCTGCTGGCCACACTGTGGCTGGCACAGGCCAGGATGCCATTGGCCTTCTTGGCCACCTGGGCACTGCTGGCTCATGCTCAGCTGCTGTCACCAGCACCCCCAGGGCCTTTTCCTGTGGCAGCTTTGCAGCCACTCTGCCCCAGCCTGTGGCACTGCCTGGGGTTGCTGTGACCCAAGGGCAGGACCCAGCCCTGGGCCTTGCTGAACCTCACACCACTGGGCTGGGCCCATGATCCAGCCTGTCCAGATCCCTCTGCAGAGCCTTCCTGCCCTCAGGAAATGTCCAGGTAAGTAAGATTAAAGACTTTCTCTCTATATATATGTTATGTCCTTCGGGGAAGTAATGAAGCTTCATTCTTCCACTGAAGAGTAGGTCTGTGCTAAAATGTCTAGGAGAGACAACATAAAAAGATTGTGCTTCTACTGTAATCAGAGGTTTTATTTATCATCAGTGGAATATGCAATGCTATATAAACAGGCTCTTTAACACAAGCTCCATCCACAGGAGCCTCTTTTTTCTTTTCTTTACTGCTATTGCATACACACATTTGATTCATTTTCCTTCTTTTGGACAACTTGTGAGATTATCAGTGGAAGGATCTGTAATGTGATCTTTTCTAGTGACACACACTGAATCAAAACTTGAAGATTATATATCAAACTCAAATATACACACCTGAGATGAGGTCTACAGCTATGAAAGCTTTCCAAAACACTCAAATGTAATTGCAGAGACCCATGATACACAGACATGCTTCTTATGGTGAGTGTGTAGTTTTCTTTAACTACATGTCTAATTCTATCTGTAAGGCTTGACTTCAATGTAAGCTCAGCTGTGTTTGTTACTATAAAGGAGTAGCTCTAGCACAACTCATTTGTTCAGCTGCACTCCAATTTGTAGAGTCACTATGATTACATTTTTGAATTTTAAAGACAAGTGGAAATTGGTGTATTTGTAATATAAATTTTATAAATGCTGAAGCTCATTGAATAACATGTTTTGCATTGCCTTGTTTTGTTCTCTCTTTCCATGTGTGAGAGCATTCATGCAAATAAAAACAAATGTTTAAGTTAAAATATAATACAGTTTTCATGACACTGCTCAATTTTGCTAATTCCCTTTAGTAAAAGGTATATGATAGAGAAATAATGCCCCATCCTTACATAATAAATACCATCCTGGTGATTGGAAAGTGTTCTAACCATACATTAAAGCAAGCTTCACTCAGATGGAACATGGTGGGTACAAGATGTGTGTGTGTTCAATGTGATGCTGCACAACTTTCAGCTGAGGCTTTAAACTTTTTTTTAAAAGCTGTAGAATTTTCTGCTACCAGTTTAGGGGAAAACTAGTGACAAACAACTACAGCTATAAAAGGCAGTCCAGCACACTGGCTGCAGAAGAAAAACACAGTCATGTACCAAAAAAAAAAGGTTTTCTGTACCTCATGCAAGAATCTCTTTTGAGAACTCACTGTAGCATGCTGTGCAATGTGAGACTCTGCATCACAGTCACATTCTTTCAAAGTTTACTCTAAGGGAACAAGAACAGCATAGCAAGTGGAGCAAAATGCCAGTGAACTAAATACACTGTTAACTAATGAGGTCCTGTTACACAGTGAGAACTTGCCTACAACAGGACATCAACTAACGCACCACTGTGTAGGAGACAGACTCAAAATTACTAAGAATCAGCATTTGAGCACTGCGTCAGGATTGTGACTTAGGCTGATGTCACCAGTTTAGTTTTTTGGTGCCCACTCTCCTGTAAAAATTTTATAAGAGTATCATATTAATTAATAATAAAAACTAATGATTAAAAAAATTGGAAGGGCTTCTAAGGCACAATTATTAGTGACAAACTGCATTTCACTGCTTCTACTGACCTAAAAATATAGTAACCTAAAAAGTTTTTGTCTTTGAGGGTCAGTGAAAATCACTTCTTAGTCAGGGAATACCTTGATTAAAACACATTAACCATAAGGAAATATGCCAAGCACTACTTTCAGCAGTTACAGACAGACAGAAGAAGGCTGTTAAATTCTGCTTTTCTACCCAGCCTCTCCCCATTTTAATAAGACAGAAAGTTCTGAAAGACTCAAACACCATTGTACTAATAAAACATTTTAGAGGTAGAAACTATCATTTTAGAGGTAGAAACTATCATTCCCTGTTGTATCCCTCCTGGCTAGACTCTGTCTTTTCAGGGTCTAGTTTTCCTGGCTGTTCATTGTGGTGCTGCCTCTCACGTGTGATGTCATCTCAGAGTAACCAGATTGAACTGGCCGGGAACCTCACCGGAGCTGCAGGCCTGAAGTTTACACTCAAATTACAGCACACTGATGAGCAATGACAAAATGCCAGCAAGTTTTCTACAAATCACGCAAAGGATTTTGACATAAAAATGAAGTTAATACTGATGTAACTGGATCCCATATCTGAATGGCCATTGAGCTTTGTTAGTTTTAGTGTAATTGTTTAGCATTGGGGATTTTTAAGTGTTTCTTTCACTTACAGGACTTCCAGCATAATGTTCACAGATTTTGCTAAAAAGTGCAGTTATGCAAATAAAAATTTTGTACTGTGCTAGCTAACTCTTAAAAATGTTAATATCTAAAACCTCATGAAATCACATCAAGTTTCCTACAGCAATTTGCTGAATTACTGTAGTGGCACAATAGCTGACCCAGATGTTTAATACTCCTGCAGTTTACCCATAACACTAAATTAGATTTAAAATTCTGGCCATTAGTCTGTGTATCCATAATATGGAGACAAAGACTTTTCATGTTATTAAGATATACAGGTTATTATGGGGGGGGGGGGCGGGGTGTCGGGGAGGAGGAATAACAAAGAAATCCTGCAGATACACAAGAACCACAAAAAGACAGTGGCTCAGTCCACATTAAGGGGACGATTTTTAATCATACTTTTCCCTACACATTAGGCTCTTAGGACAAAGTGAAGTCAAGGGAGCAGCTGACCTCCAAAGCGTGTTTTCGAGCAGCCCCTGTCTGCTACACATATTTTCCTACCGATTTCCAATAGGACAGCAATAAACGCAGCGGCCAAATTAATCTACGGAGTTGCTCGGAGAAGAATGAAGTGTCGGTGATTGCGCTGCTACGCTTATTAAAGCCTTAGCCTGCACTTCTACTGGGGCGGCGAGATCAGACCGCTACACGTGTCAGGGGGACATGGGGGGCAGGGGGCGCGCACCCCGAGCGCCCCGCGCCCCGCGGGCGGCCGCAAGGGGCCGCGGGGAGTCCGGGAGCACCCCGGGCCATGCGGTCACTTACAGACGTGGTCATCCATCCTCAGCGGCCTCCGGAGGCGGATGCTGGCCGGGATGGTTTTGTCCATCAGCTCCTCGACGCTCTGCAAGAAGCGCCCGCACGCCGCGGTTAGCTCCCGCGGGGCGGCACAGCCCGCACCGGGAGCGTCCGGCCGCGCAGCTCCCGCCCCGCACGGCGCCTACCTGCACCCCGACGGTTCGCAGCATCTCCCGCTTCTCCTGCTCCCGGGGCCCGATGTGCCGCCGGGAGAAGTCATCGTGCCGCGGCAGGAGCTGCTCGATGCACCGCGCCGCCTCCCCGCCGCCCCAGCGCCGCTGCCCCGCCGCCGCCGCCGCCCACAGGTGCGGCGCCCCGCGGGCCGCCAGCCGCCCCCACCAGCGCCCGCAGCTCTGCATGCCCCCAGCACAGCACAGCCCCCGACAGCCGCCACCGCCGGCAGCTCGCACTTGTGAGCGGGGGCGGCGCGGCGCGGCCCCCACCGCCCGCGCCAATGGGGCCCGGGGGCGGCGCCGCGCTCGGCCCGCCCGCCGCCACCTGCCCGCCCGCCGCCGGCCCTGACCCCGCGCGGAGGCCGCGCCGAGCATCCCCCGCCGCGCTGACCCCGCTCTGCCCCGGCTACGGGCACTCCCCGGAGGACATTTTCCCAGGAGGGAGAGTCGTCGTTCGCGAAACGAAGAGAAGAAAAAGGTTTTTTGTGTTTCCTTAGCAGAGCGTGGAGTTGCTTTCGAGCAGCGATCTGTAGGATGAGCAACACACTGTCCACAGCTGTTACCAGGGCATGTGTGCCTGTGTTTATTACTGCTTTAACTTCTGGTGATGTTAGTCTCGGGGAGCAGAGAGGTAACTGGAACCTACTTTCCCACATTTTTTAGTTGTGTCTCTCTGAGGATGATATGATCATAGTTACAAACTTGTACGTTTGATTATAAACAGATGCCCACATTTCTTCATCTTCCAGAACTAACCCCAGAGTTGCCACATTGAGGATATATATTTGAATCAACATTTAAATAAAATAACAATGAAAGAAAAAAACTCCAAGATGTTAACTAATTTCATCTTAATTGTATTGCCTCCTGAATTTAGAAAGGTAACTGATCACTACTTTGGAATCTAAAAGTGAGTTTACTTTGCACCAAAGATCACTGATTTATGCAAGCTCTCCATTCCTGTAGTAAACATGAAATTACTTCTCTGATATAATCTGAGCTATCATAAATACTGTATTATAAAGGAAAAGGCCCTCACAAATTTATGCTGGTATGTATTTATGCTGGAGTAATGATTTGAGTCCCTGGTTTCAGAATCAGAGATCCCCAAATTAAGTGAGATGGAGCTTGCTTTGAACAGCAAAGCTGTTTGCTGCAAGGGTTCATGATACAAATCCAGTATTGACTTTACTGATAGCTATTAAAATACAAATATATGTTGCTTTTCTCCTCTATTTATATATACTGCTTCTCTACAAATATGATAGTAACAGGAAGGACATTAAAACTTTGCTATGGGTTTTATCTTGAAATCATATATGTGAAATAGAAATATTAGAAAAATGCATTAAAACCATGATAGTAACAAATTAATTCCCATTATGACTTTGTACCTACATAATTCCTTCTTAAACTGAGTCTAAAGCTTTTTGAAAAAAAATGGAGACTGTGTTCAAATATTCTTTCAGACTATGTTCAAATAATACGTGTTCTTAAAAATTTATCCCTTTTCTCTGTCAGGTAGTATCAGGATGATATTTCACACAAGTCAGCTCACTCAAAATTATAACTTTGCGAGAATTGTTTCTTCAATGTGCGGTCAGAGTTTTACAGCTGTCCGTAGTGCTTTAGGAAGTAAAGTCTGAGGAAATAAGAAGCATCACAAACAATATCTTTTCTCTCCATATTTCTTCATTTTCCAGAGCTAATCCAGATTTAGTTCAACTTGAAAACTATGCATTGGAGCAGGAAGACTGGAGAGGTGTGCCACACAGTAATGTCAAGGTATGCCCACTTCACCTTGGAAAGCACCACATCTGGAGTGCTTTGTTAAGCCACTCTATGGATAATGCTTTTTTTATTCAGAACCTCAGCACAGACTTCAGTTTAGCATGGGGTATGGGTAGTCACTGTGATAGAGGTACAAGCCTGGTTTATGTGCTTGATCAGTTAGACAGCTCTTTAGCACCTTTTTGAAAACTATTATTTACTGCCTTAGCTAGCAAAATAGGAATCTTGAACAGAAGATGCAATAGAAAGTGAAGCTTGGATATCAAAGGTGACTAGTGCTTTGATACCAAATCAAAAAAAGCTAGCTAGTCTTGTAGCTTTGAATAAATGTATCACTTCAAAATACATAGCCAACAAAACCAGCTGTTTTCTTCATGTATATCAGCAGAAGAAAGGAGGTTTCTTGGAAGAGAAGAAAGGATTGGGAAACCGCATCTTGCTATTATCACAGCTATTTGCACAAAGCTCAGAGGTGCAAATGTCTTTGCCTGATGAGCTGACCATGTGAGCTGCTATGTAGCTTTTCGGGACATCAGTTTTGTTAGACTTTAAAAGGAGTGCCCTATACCCTTTAAATCAAAGTGACATGTTATATGTACTTTCTCTAACATTGATATTTTTAAGCTTTCTCTGAATGTCTTGATACCAGTTGTGATTTAGATAAAAGATCTATTACAGTTCTAATACTGCAAGGTTCATGGGTAGTGATGGAACTATCCTTCTGTGCTCTTTTAAGATAATGAATTATAAAATAAGAAAATTGTGTTGTATTCTTTTAAGATTCACTCCAGTTCCCTCCTATACACCACAGAGGAAAATCTATGCCAGCTGATGTGCCTCTGCACCACTGTACCACTGAACATAGAGACTGGGTCAGATTACAGTGTTATCTGAAGTCATAACCAATTTCTGATTCTGGCCAGTGGCAGCTACCTAAGGAGAAACACAAGACTAGGCAAAAAGATGTACTGATACCAATCTGCAGTATTTTGGTTGCCATCCTGGTAATTGAATCCTTCTGCATTCAGTAGTTCTTAATGTACTTTTTTCCCCAAATTTGTTCAGCTAATCCATGTAAACTCTTAATGGAATAAATATAACAGTTTACTCTTCAAAAGCAGTCATATTATAATCCTTTCTTCCTTTATCTACAATTCCTTAAAGTAGTGAAAAGCACTCATAATATTAAGGACATTTCAACAAGTAAAAGCAAAAGAAAAAAATGTGAGTAAAGACAGTCCAACATATGCTGACTTCTGTTCTGATGCAAGATTTGTTCTGTAGAAATTCCTCAAAAGAAAGAAAGTTTTTAGCAGTTTAAATTACTATCTCCATGGTTGCTCCTGCTTATGGATTTGTAGCGTAACTGTAAATGGGTTTGGGTTTGTGCTGCATTGCTGCCTTTTAATTTGAGACATCTTTAACACAGATTTTTTTTCTTTTCTGGAAATATATCTGTAACATGATTCTTTGTTTAAAATAATATTTGAAAAGTACTAGGGCTGCCAATACATAAAGAACAATGCAGCTTCTTGTCCACCAACACCTTCAAATCATTCTCTTCAGGGCTACTCTCAATCTATCTCTGCCCAGACAGTATTTGTGTTTGAGATTCCCCTCATCCAAGTGCAGGACTTCACACTTGACCTTATTGAACTTCCAGAGGTTTACAGAGGCACATCTCTCAAGCCTGTCCAGGTTGCTGTGGATGGCATCCCTGCCCTGCAGCATGTTGACTGAACCACACAGACTGGTGTTGTCATCACTGGTCTCTACATGGACATTGAGCAGTTGACCACAACTCTTTGAGCACAGCCATCCAGCCAATTCCTTCACCCACTGAGTGATTCATCCATCAAGTCCATATGTCTCCAGTCCAGAGACAAGGATGGTGGGCAGGACACTGTCCAGTGCTTTGCACAAGTCCAGGTATAAGATGTCAGTTGTTCCTCCCTCATCCACCAATGCTATAATCCTTCATAGAAGGCCTCCAAACAGGCACAATTTGCCCTTAGTGAAGTCATGTTGGCTGGCACAAATCACCTCCCTGTCCTCCACGTGGCCTAGCATGGTTTCTACAAGGATCTGCTTCATGGACTTGCTGAGACCATGAGATGACACTGACTGGCCTGTAGTTCACTGTGTCTTCCTTATTTTCATATTTTCCAAAATGGTTATCCTTCCTATTTTCTAGTCAGCAGGAACTCCAACAGACTGGGGATATTCACTGAATATACATGTAAATATCCATTAATATTAACCTTGGAGTAAAGCCATTCCAATTCCATTTAATGTGTGGACAAATGCTGAAGAAAACAAGTGTCAGAAGGTTTTTAAGGTACTAGGTATTAGGTTGTTTTTTGCATTTCCTCTGTCAGGGCACCACAGTCCTGCTTTTCCCTCCAACTAGGTGTTCCAGGAGTAAAGAGCAACTCCAGGGCACGGTCCCACAGGTACAGCGATATCAGGGTGATCCAGGTGTTGGTAGTAGGATCCATTGATAATCCCAGGCAAGAGATGAACCAGGTCCAGGCAAGAGCAAAAGGAGGTGAGACTACAGGTAGGACAACAGACCAAGTTTCATCTTCAGTCTGAAATCCATGGAGCAGACAGTGGCAATGGACATCTGAGAGCTATATTCAGGAGGAAAACTAGCTACCAAGTGGGTTTGAGGTCTGCCCAGCTAGCAGGGCAGACAAGGCTGGAGACCAGCATATGGCAAGACAGCTGAGGGTCCAGGCCTGTGGTGAAATGGAGACCTTGGTTCACAAGCAGTGTGTGCATGCTCTGGGTGAGCCTGGTCAGGGTCAGTAGATTCCAGAGGTGCACTTGGTATCTGGACTTTTTCCTGTAACAATCACGTGGTTAGGCAGGGACCCTCTGTAGGCTTTGCCCTGGAATAATTTTAAAAGCCAGGCTTTTAAATTATTCTAAACCCCCCCTTAATAATCCAGTACTCTGGTAAAAAAATCTCTTAATCCTTCAACCTTTTAAACCTCTTTTAAATCTGTTGCATACTTCAAGTCCTTTTATATTTGGAGTTGGGGATTTCCACAGAAGAGATAAAGAGCATTAACTCCAACCATCACAGTTTTGATCTCCATCTGCCACTTTGCTCATTCATGCTGTGACTAACTGAACTGCCAGACACTTCCTTGACACATAGCCAAGCAGGGCAGCTGCTGCTCAGTCTATGGCAAACATTTCTCCTTCCTAAAAACTCAAATTACAATAAAATACATGGGTTTTTTTTCTGTTATCACTGTCAATTGTTACAAAAGCCCACTAATGTCCTCTATAAACCTTCCCATGAAGGGCAGGAGGAGCTGCACTGGATTGCTTACAAAGGCAGAATAATTTGCTGCTGCGTAGGTGATTTCCTAGTCTCTCTTTTTTGCCATTTGCTCTTTTTTAAGTTGGTTCAAAGGTAAGCTTGATAGACCTTGAATGCAAATTCAGTTACTTAATACTGGGTATGTTAACCCTTTTATCATATTATTTGTGTCCATTGGCTTTTCACTACTGAATATAACTATATGATAAGAGCAATGCTTATGTAATTATATCAGAAGGTGTTATCTATTATGAATACCTTTGTAATAGACATTGCATGGCAAGAATTTCTCTTGCCTAATCTAGTTTTATTAGGCAATAAAAAAGTTCTCCCTGGCACAGAGAGACCTGTATACTCCTGACCCTAACAGGTGTACCATGATGACAAGGTACCGAGATATTCTTTGGGAAATAAACATCTGACCTCTTATTCTTATCTAGGAGTTAAAGGTATTACACAACAGAATACGCAGATTTTGCAGATTCAGGAAGTCTAAAAGTTGAGACTTGTTTTTTCAGAAGACTAGATTTTGTATATGCATAGAATTTTTTTGTTATTTTTAGAGTAAAGGGAATTATCCTTACCTTTGTTTGTTCTTCAGCTAGCATACCTATATAAACTGCTGAGATGACATGTTCAGCAAAAACTTTTCTTTCAAAAAAAATCTCAGATCCTAGATGTCTATCTAGATTATCAGTCCAAGACTGAAACCATCACTCATCTTGAAAAACATTGAATAAAAAGCCTCCTCCTGTTGTAAGATTGGGTCACAGCTGCTTGTCTTTGAGGGTTTGAACAAGATCCCTTAGTAAAAGGGAATCTATTACAAAGCCATTTTCCTTGTCACTGTTTGAGTTAAAATTCTATGACTTTCTCTCTATAAATCAGAGAAGTTCCAATATGGCAAATCTCTTTCATCTTTGTATCTTTGTATCAAGAAGAATCCTGCAGTTCCTTAGGGGAACTTCCCTTTCTGGGGAGCTTCTGAGTCCTCATCTGCTTAAAGAAAGCTGCTCCTTTCAGAACTGTAATGATTGATGATTTTAAGGGATTATTTAAACCAGTTCTGCAAATGCAGCAAGTGATTCTGTCAAAACATACTTTCTATCTGGCTCTAGGTGGCCTACAATCAGTTATGGCACGGTGTTTGATCATAGTCTGACTATGCCTACATATGCATAGATTTGTCCATATAAATGCAGATGAAGTTCCTGAATGAGGATTTATTTCATTATATTGTGTCCATCCTAAAAAAAAGGGGTGATTTTTTTTGATGAATAAGTTTTGCTAACCTACCAAATGATCACAGGAGATGAATATTACAGGCAGTACAAGCTAGGAAGTGGCACTGCATGGTGAGGATAGGGGAATGAAAGAAATGGGACTGGTTCTTCTAATAACAAACTAGAAGCTGCAAAGATTGGTTCAGCTATCTTCTTGACCATTTGCAGTTGGTTAGAGTATGTGATATTTTTCAAACTCCTAGCGAACATATCTGTAACATAAATATAAATCAAGAACATAAATATAGATCAAGAACAACAATATAGAACAACTCATAAATATAGATCAAGACTGAACCAGCACTGAAGAGTCTGCCTCTGAAATCAAAAGTGAATAAATACTTTAATGTTACATAATATCTTAGTTAACATATAACTTAGAAAAAGAGTAAGATGTTGCAATGTCCTGGTTGTGGTATTAGATATCTTTTTGCTGTTCCTGCTTAAAAAAAAAAAAAACAACAAAAAAAAACAAAACCCAAAACAACAAAAAAACCCCAACAAAACCAAAAAACTATCAAACATGGCTACAATATAAGCTCCTTAAAAGGACTGGCTCACACACACTTAGGATGCAGCCATACTTCCTGTAAACATAAACATGCCAAGTGCAGTAAGTATGCTTTACCTGACCATGACTCGCCACTCATTTGTGGTCCCCCAGAGATTGCACATGATTTGTACAGCCATGATTCTGCAGTTCTGGCCACAGAGCATGCATTAATGTTGATTCAGTGCAGTACTGCATTAACATACTTTGACTCTCTTCAGGATTTAAACTCATGATAATGAGCTTCAACTAATCCAGAATGTTGGTTTTTAGTGCAGCATAGTAAGGCAATATCGTGACTCATATGGAGAAGGAAAAAATGCAGCTTGGAATATCTATTTGACAGATTGATAGGAAATGCTGGTCATTGTCAATATGGTTTATGTGGAAGAAGGGTGATGGAATAAGCAGCTGGTTATTCCATCAGAATGGAAACTGCAACAGGACTGGTCAGTGGCAAAGAATAAGAGAAAAAAAACCTGAGAGTGAGTTAGGAGTAACAGGGAATCTAATGCTGAATAAATAGTCAAATATCTACCTATTTACTAAATAAGGTAGGCATCCTAGGGAGAAAACAACAATCTTAAATATTCTAAAAATAGATTCTAATGCTTATGTCTAGAGACTAGATAAAACCTGCAGAGGAAATCCTAAATCTTAATTTCATGATTTTCAGTGCTTCACCTGATTTGGATGTAAAAATAGCCAACAGGTAATTAAATTAGCATGGTCATATACAATGATGAGGGAAGCTGAGAAATCTCAGACGCTACTAACAATTCGTTTGCTATTTTTCAACATAATTATGATAAAGAAAGAATACACTGTCTCATATAATTTTCTCATTACAGCCACTCTCCCAAAGGATGACATAGCAAAATGTTAAGTAATAGATGAACAGAAGCAAGAAGTCAGAATTTCCATAGCACTATCTTCTGAAAAATATATTGTTTCATACATCTGCTTTTATAGCACCCATTACCCATGGAACAATCTCTCTATCTTCACTTTCCTATGTACACCTAGTTAATTAAGGCTAGCCTGTTAATTTACTACTGCTGTATGAGAACATTAGAGATCACTATCTTCTAACAGTGCTAATATATTAGCCTCCCTAAGTGCAAATATTTAAAATGTATCATCTCTGTGCTTACGTTAACCAATTGCAAAATGGCATTATGCAATTCTGTGTTTGGTAATCTTTTAAAAAAGTTGAAATAAATAATAGGATCAAATCACATTTGTTTTTTACTTGATTAAGGTTTCCATGAACTAGAAATTCAGCCTCCGAAAATTTTGCAGAAGGTAAGAGCACAATCACACTTCCTTATCTGACTGACAGCTGCTTTTTAAAACATAATATCATGTAATTATAAGGAGCCTCCAGAAACAAAACCATATAACTCTCCTTACTGTTCCAACAGAAGTTTTGTATTCTGTATAAAAAATTAAAAGCCAGAAATATGTCTTTCCAAAGAAACAGCCTAGACACATTGGTAGGGAAAACGGGGTGAGGAGTACTAGCTAAAACAGTCTGTACCTCCTTGCCTAAGCAATTCTTAATCAAGGTAAGCAATATGCACTCTAAAATGGGACTTAACACTCAGAAACACCTGAAGTAATAAAAAGGTAGTGGCATTGAAATCAAAATAGAATCATTTTGCTCTCCTGGACATATCTCATTAACCCATTCAGTCATATATGAAATAAATAAATAATTAAACTCAGGTCACCCATTACTAAGAAGTAGATAATAAAACCTGGAAATTTATTACCTTACATTTTAAATTTTGAACAGTACCAAGGAGTATGTGTCATCTTTCTCTAAGAACATTTATGTATAAATTAGCCTGAGCATTTCAGCAATCATCTAGCAGGAAATAACAGAGGAAATGAAAAATGGATGAAGAGATGCAAAAAACCTGCATGGTAGTAAGAGAATGTAAAGAAGTATAAGGCTCTGCAATTTTAACTTATATGGAAATGTATATGAATAGTAATATTTGTCAACAAAACAATTAAATGTTCAGCAAAATAGTCTGTTCAAAAATTGGAGAATTTCCAACAGTCTGTTTAACTAAAACAATCTGAGAATCACAGCTTTAAGGGTTCTATTTTCTTGTAAAATAATTTTACTCATCTGAAGTTTTAGTCCTGTTCAGAAATCCATGCAGGTAAAAAAAGATTGACAACTTTCCCTCTGGGTACCTTGAGCCATTTGCCAAATGTTTTTTATTGGCTGCCCAATAAAATATGAAGTAAATTACTTGGTATCAAGTAATACAAAAATGGTAATTTTTTCCTATTCTTATTGATAAGATTCTTCATAATCCTTTTCTTAAGGAAGACCCTACAGAGGCCAACACACTGTCAGTCATATGATTGAATTTACCAGGGAATTTATCACAAACTCTTAGCAAGTAAAAAGTTAATGTAAACTCTAATCTCCTTTGTGCCCCCCATCGCTGTCCCCCAGTGTGTGTCTGTTCCTACTCCCACCCATCCAATCACCCAGTCATATTTCACTACATGCTTCTCTGCCCTGCAGAACCTGGTGAACTTGTTCTGACAGAGGATTTACAAGTAGAATGTGTTGGGATGTGAACTATGTCCTGTTCACTTGCTATGGGTTGAGTAAATCCTCATGCTCCTCAAAATCCTCACCTTCCAAAAAATCCCAGTGTTCCTCTTTGCCAGTTTTCAAGAGCTTGGGGAGATAAAGGACCATAGAAAAGACATTTGGATGGAGCAAAGAAGGCT